>CM041782.1:160376185-161005302 GCA_023374045.1 Limonium bicolor
ATTCCACTTCACCATGTCTCTTTTTGCTCTTCCCAAGGGTATTATTGCGAAACTCAACTCAGCCTTCTCCGCCTTCTGGTGGAGTGGGAAAGCAGATAAAAGAGCACTCCACTGGACTAAATGGTCTAAGGTTTGTGACACTTTGGATCAAGGAGGCCTTGGGTTCAGGGAAGTGGAAATTTTAATAAAGCTCTTTTGGTTAAGCAGCTTTGGAGATTACTCTCGTGTCGGGATCTCTTGGTAGCTCAAGTAATGAAACAACTCTATTTCCTGACATCAATATTAGTGAGTGCTACCCTCCCAATAAGGGTAGCCCCATCTGGAAGTCTATCTCTTCAGTTTGGATTTGCTCAGAGAAGGAGCTCGCTCTACCTCCTGGAGGGGGAGGGCCTCTATCTACTACTCCTCATGACTTGGATAGTTCCAATCAGTGGAACTGGGTATTCTCCAAAGATAACAAGTTACTCCGTCAAATCAGCCTATCTCTTCCTGGTTAAAGATCAGGAGTGGAAAGCTCCTCTAATCCTCCTTTCTCCATGGGTAGATTGGGAAAAGCTTACCAGTTCCATTTGCTGCCCTAGAGTAAAACTTAATCTCTGGAAGTTTTTGGGCAATATTATCCCTTGTCAGGATAATCTAGCTAGACGGATCGGGGGTGAGTCCAAGTGGTTTCTTCTATGGGGCTAAGGATGACTTGGCCCATTGTTTCTTCTATTGTTGTGCTGTTAGAGACATGTGGAGGGGCTTGGTGGATGTGAATGAAATTCCGAATAATGTGGATGGAATGTTGGACTGGTTCTTTCGGATGGCGGAGGTGTGGAGTGTGAAGAAGCTATCTCTTATAGCTAACAAGCTTTTGGGTCAATATGCGTCGAGGAATAAGGTCAAGCATAATTCAGAGCTTTCTTGGTGGAAAGAAGTCGAGGTGAATAATTCATTTACTGAAGCTTATATTTCGGTGATGAAAGTCTCCTCCCATCTCTTGTCTCCCAGGATTTGGCATCCTCCCCCGTCGGGGTATCATAGTATTTGTACGGGGATGCTTGTTAGTCATTATGGGGACCGGATCATAGCTGGTCTCATTCGAGACGATCACGGTTTGCCTAGTGTTGTTTTCAATCGAAGAATTGCCAGCACCAGTAGTGTGCAGTTGCTGATATCAAAGCAAAAAGTGTTGCCATGGAACTTGCTATCTCGGTGGGTAGCCATAGCATTTGCTTTGAATCAGTTGAGAAATATTTCGAGGACATCCTCAATGTGGTAGATATCTGAAGACCCAATGCCAGTTGGGATGACATCGTGAGGGTGAGAGGATCACTTTCCTTTTCACTAGTATTATTAGAAGAGAGTCCCCTCTGTATGATAATTACCTGACTAAGATTATATGTAATTTGGGGAATCCTCTTTTTGATTCTAATCAGGTGGGCTGGGGGCATGTTCCCCTAATATTAGTATGGCTTGTAAGCTAGATTCGGATCTAGCATGACATGAGGTTTTCCCTTGTGCTTGCTATATGTTATAATATATGGTCACAATGTTATTCAAAAAAAAATACTTAAGGTATTTCTAATGAAAGTACAAGTTATATTAGAAAAAGAAAATAAATACGTATGATACGGAGTATCATACGGACGTATACAAAAAATTTTAGTGTACATGAATAGTACTCGTATACGTGAATAGTATACATATACATGAATAAATATGTATACATGAATAGTAAATACATATACATGAATAGTAAATACGTATACGTGAATAGTAACTACGTATATATGAATAGTCCAATACGAGACGTATACGTGAATAGTGAAATACGTATACGTGAATAGTGAAATATGGTGAATAGTAGATACGAGACCGTATAAATGAATAGTGAAATACGGATGTTTTGTGAAAAATACGAAAATCTAATACAAGGTCCGTATATGTCTAAAGTTGCTAACTGTGCAACTAAATAATTACTAACGACGTTAGTGTGTTATGAATTAGAATTGAGCCCGAAAACGCTCCTAAATGAACGAACCCGTTTAACGGTATACTATTATACTTGGGTTAACCTAGGAAGAGGTTTAAGTTAACAAGAGAACCAAATTAGTTCTAAGACACAGGATACTAATACTAGTTCTGATTACAGATCTAGATAGTCAGTGGCGTTCGGCGGATTAGGCGAATGTGGTGTTAAGAGCTAGCCAATCTCCGGTGTACGGTATAGGATTCTTGTAGCTTGTTTGCTAACGGGGTCCTACCTCGGTTTGTGTGCTATGTGTTATTGTGTTATGATCAAACAGGATTAAGTATGAAACCGATTTACTGTATTGTTATTGTGTGTCCATTACACACTAACACGACTTGATTCAGAGCTTGTTCATTAACTATGTTTAATAACAATTGTATAAGGTTACAAATATTTCCCTATTGTTAGTTGGTTAATACCGAGAGAGGTTTAACTAACCAATTATCAAAGAGACTTCAGCTAACTGGAACTTGTGAGGAGAGGAATCTGGGACTGACTCCGTCATGCATGTTCAGTTTAGGAGGTCGGCATCTGCATCAGATATGTCTTCCGCCTAGGGTCGACAAACTGACCCGGCATCTCGAGTGAACAGTTCGAGATGGAAGGCAAATTCAGGAGGCGTAGGAGGGTCAAGCCTACACCCCTCATAACTTAAGAATAATGTTTATTAAACCAATGGAGCTAATAACTCATTGGCTAGGGTTACCATGACCCGACAAAAATAAACAATTCAGTTAGAGAACAACAAATTCTAATAGGAGAATGGTTGACGCTTATAAGGTATGGTCAAACACGAGAACTAAACAATTCTCAGGCCTCTGGAGTTAGCAATCTAAGTTACTCATTAATGGGCGTCCATTAAGACGTTCGATTTATTTGAGCTGTGAATGTTTCACATAAATGTGTTATTTGTTATCGTACTTCTTATTATTATTTGTATGAATACACAATTGCATGTATAGGACAAAATAGTCGTGTGTAACCCGGCTAGCTTGTGGGCTGCACGTTTTCTATACCAGCATATGTTGAGCCCCTTGGGGCCTGTGATTTAAACTTTGCAGGTAGGAGCAGGTAGATTACTTCGGGTTGCTTTTACATTTGTTACACGAGTTGTGCATGTACACTCGTTTAGTAGATTGATGAGATGTTAGTATGATGTATTAGGATATGATACTTGGTATAAGTTGTGGTTTTATGATTTGTAATGTTTTAGGTGCTCGGTAATTATCCGTTAGTCAGACCGTGACTTGTAAGAGATAGGCCTAGTTAGTCACGTGGGTGAGTGACTTTTAGGGTTAAGAGAAGTAGAGTTA
Organism: Limonium bicolor; assembly: GCA_023374045.1. Classification (NCBI taxonomy): domain Eukaryota; kingdom Viridiplantae; phylum Streptophyta; class Magnoliopsida; order Caryophyllales; family Plumbaginaceae; genus Limonium; species Limonium bicolor. The sequence continues at coordinate 160,379,516 of CM041782.1, forward strand.
TAGTTAGATTTGAATTCAAGAGGTGCTAGGTTGAAGATGAATGACTTAGGGCTAGAGAGTTGTATTTCCGGCAGTGGGTGTTTCATGAATGAGATGGACTTAGGGCGATGATCATTGTATTTGGAGTTGGGGTGTTACAAAAGTGGTTTCAGAGGTAGTTACACTCTGATGACTGGAAATTACGAGCTTAGGAATTACCGAGTTAGGAACTTTAGACTTTGGGATAAGGGTGAGTGTTAATGCGAGAGGTGCGTTAGTTAGGATTCCCCGATGTGTATCGGATATCTATAATAACCTGACCCGCCCTCCGCGCCCCTGGTTCTAAGATACCAAGAATGAACGCCAGAGAGATGACAAGCTTTCTCTTACTCGGGAAAACCCGATCTAGCAATTACTTAGCATTATACAATATGAGAAACACCTCGTTATGTAATAGTCTTTCAAGACTTGAAGGTCCTAAATTGGAGCGCAACGTTGAACAGGCACTACCCATGGAATCCTACCAATGAGGGAATAATAATTACCGGCAACTTGGGTCGACATGCTACGCGGTCGATATAACCCCGCCATACCACTAAGAAGGAAAGTACTACAAGTGCAATGAGGGGACAAGAGAAGTGACAGAAACACCGGACAACAGTCCAAAGAGGCAATAACAGTGGAATAATACTGCACAAGAGCATATGGACTACCAAAAAGTCAATTATGCAGCGGGTAACTCCGAACCTACAACAAAAGGGTAAATTGAAAAATAAAAGACTAACTGCAATAGCTCAGATGACTACGAATGCATATGCAAGTCATACTCCAAGATAGGACTACGACGTAGTGCCTAAGGAGAGTCAATACTCGATAACCTCGACAATGGTGTGGAAATGAGAGTGAGAACCATGGCGAAAGCAAAAGAAAAAGGGTCCCCTCAGAAAAAGGAATACCCTGATAAGTAACTATACTAGCAAAAGCAGTCAGGAAGCTGCCCAGATAATCAATTAACCAAAGCCAAAAAGGGCAAAGAAGGAGTCCCATGACTACCCCCTACATGGAGTTTAGGAGATGTACCATTGCCGACGTACACAGTACCGATAGCCCATCTTGCATGGCGCACTTGCCTTGGCAAGTGCTGCCGCAATGAAGCTATACGGGAAGTCATGAAGACCAAATGGTAAAAAAAACCACATGTATAATACATATAAACACCGGATTACAAATCCTTAAGACTGAAGAGCGAAACATTGGAAGGGCCTGACGGCCTGACCATGACAACTAAATCAATACACCAGTCAGCAGGGAGCTGGACTTGGTTAGGAAAGTAAACGACGTGAGCATCAGCAATAGGCAACCGACACTACAGGTAAGAACACCAACCCAAAACCAGGCTAACCTTGAATGGAAGGACCAAAGAGATTACTCATCAATGTGAGAAGACCGGATGTAAGTAATAACCTACAAGGAAGGTATTACGACATACAATGAAGATGGAGGACATAACAACTTTCAATAAAACGGGATGAACTCCCAGAATAATATCATTAACAGCACTCTTCATTGAAGATGTTGATAAACCCCAAAAACGGAATCAGAGAAAACAAAATTAAGCAATGACCTACCTGGAATTAAGGACGTGAATCACGAAAGAGAGAACCTAAAAGGACTACACCATAGAGTTGGTATAGTTGAGTAGAAAAAGGACTCATAAACGATGGTTAAAATTGCTTGCCTAACTCATTAACACCCAAGTATGATTAGTCATTAACGTTGTGGCGTAGTCAATAAAAGTTGAACAAAGTATTGACATGGTGCACATGATATCCAGGGTAAATATCCGACTTAGGACACTTGAAGGCAGAGGCCCTAATGAGAACTAATCCTTAATTGCTAAAAGGCGCAAGTCTATGAGAGCAAAGGTATTGTCACAGACACTGATTAACATCGGATTACCTAACCTAACTTCCACAGCAGGAAGCAAGATACAACAATTTATTGTGAAACCTAATGGTACATCCAATGATGTGACCCAACATTGACAGAGTTCAGAGAACAAGAGAATTATGTGGATAACCTACAGATGATTAAGAATACAATAGTGAACTGAACACCAGCTATCACTTGAGACTAATCAGGCATAAGGGCCTACGAGCCAAGGATGCTAACTACATCAGAGCTTGAGGCACAGGAAACCATAAAAGGCTGATCTAGGCCATGAATGAACTACAACTCGTACATACGAGTAGTTATAGAAAACCTATACTAAGTTGAGGAAGAATTGCTAGGAAAGGGCCCAATGAGAATGCTTAGATAGTGCTATTGACAGGGGTGGAGAACGAACCATTCCTTTTAGGGTGGGGATACCTCCCTTGTTGTGAGGCCATGAGTGGGAAATAAACCCCTCAATAAGGGCTTTCACTTCTTAGAGATTGAATACTCTCTATTGGTGAATGGGAACCGTAGACCTTGAATCACCTTGGAACATTCCAGTTACACGTAAATAATATGGAAGGCTGCAGAGACAGACCTCATATCCAACACCAGGGTTTAAGAATCAGCAATCGTCAGAGATAAACATTGTGAGTGCGCAGTATGGCACGTCAAGTGACCAACGCTCAAAAGAGCTTTTGATTCAACGGATGACTTCTTCAGTAACCGGTTAAATTACATGGTAAATAACATCATAAAGGATGAAAGAATGTGAGAGAAATTAGCCTACTTGGGAACCTGAGATTGAAGCAGACACCTTCATATTAAGAGATAACCATTTTACAACACGATACGGCAACCGCCAAACATCGAAATTAGAGGACTTCTAGTCTGTTTACACCAATGACGGGATTGAATATAAGATAAGATGTTGAAGTAAAACGATCGAAGGATCACACCGTCATGAGCAATATTAGAAAGCTAAAGCTACCTCGGTAGTGGAGGCCATGAGAATAATACCTTTCGGAAGATTAAGTTATGGTGCACAACAAAGCAACCACTATATATAGGCCATCAAATATTGACACGAAGGCAATCAGATTTATGAATTAAAAAAACCGATGTAAGTAAGGTGATGAAATGGAGATAGACTGTGCAGTAACGCCAGTAGCCTGGGCCATGTGATGAAAGGTTGCACAGGAAGCACACTGTCCATTCCGTAAGGAGCTGGAAGTGCATTCCTAGTGGATCGACTGAGAAATAAGATAAGAGGCTCTAAGGAAAGAGACCTCAAATTACTAAGGGATCGAGTCTGTACTAATTACAGAAGGTATAATGTAGTTATGAACCCAGTAGATGGATATTCCTTGATTAAATTCAAGAAGAACGATATGTGCGTTATCATGGAATGATGAAATAGGAGATCGACAATAGAATACTTCACAATTAGCTATGACTAAGCGTGTGATGAACACTACGAGGATACTTAAACGAGATGTGGGACGACTGCACCCCATAGGGACTTGCAGGCTTGACAGGCTCATTTGTGAGTTAGTCGGGTAAGTAGCAATGTATAATTAAGGTACCCCATATATGTAAATGAGTAGTGTGAAAAACGAGAAGTAGTCGACTCCGTACGACAATCAGAGATGCAAACTCACACCAGAACAGCAAGTTATCGTGAACAATAGAGGAGGAAGAACTCAGTTAAACCATGAGAATAAAAGAGTCAAAGAACTCAATCCAGGAGGAAAAAATTAAGAATTATGAAGTGCGAGGAGCACTAATTAGTAAGTATGAATAGTTCATATGTTTCAAGATTTTTGAGGAAACTGTAAAGAGCAATAAGCACTGAACAGTAACTCAGAGTATACAAAAATCTCAGACTGAGGGTCAGTTAGGAAACAATTCAGACGCTGAAAGGCGTAATAACAGCATGAACATCAGATCCCCAGAGAACTGGATAGATAAGCTATGACTCATAGAGACCATGTGTAGATAAAGATACCACACGTCCATTAAGAGACCTTTATTCATAAGTTATAAGGATACAAAGGAGTTGTAAAACATATGAAGAGTATAGGAAGGGCAAGCTAAGCCCCAAGATTATCAGAGTCGCGCAGCAGAAGCTAGTGGACCGTATCTTAAAGGTTTGATATACCTAACAAAAGAGAAGAAGGAAGGATGTGTTCACATCTTCCAGTCGAATAAAATATACGACTATCTACCAAATACTTTGGAGCCTTAAGACTACACTGGAAACAAATTGTAGATTGGTATAATCACAATAAGAATCCTGGATACAGAGACTAAGCCATTACCATATAATGGATCACTAAGATCACTTGATACAAGAGGATATTGGAAGTATCCATGACATTATCCATTGAAGATCCTCTGACCCAATCATAAGTGAGATTGACTATATGGAAGCTAGAATGCTCCATGACACCTAACATCTTGAACCTATGTCCAAGGATGATATTGTAGAGTACGTGGGCGTAATCCATTTTAAGGGGGGTAGAGCGTACAATCGCTTAGCCTATATTTCAATATTGAGTAGTAACCTACAGTGTGCATAGCACAATACAATTGATGTTTGATACGTATAGCTGTATTCATGTTGGTAGATAAGTGGGTATTATACAGTCATGTTATAGAACAACATACATGTATTACCAGATGTATTTAGCGTCGTAGCTTCGTTATTCATGACGAAATTAAATGCGAATACCAGATGTATTAGAGGACGACCTCGTTAACTTCGGTGCGAGAATTCAGGAAAAGAGGAGTAGAAACTCCAGGGGAATTAAAATCCCTATGATATGTATTGATATGAGACCAAATATGGTAATGTTATGAGGTATGAATCGGTATGAGACCGATGTAGAACCTGGTAGGAATTAAATTCTCTAAGTAATTGCTGAGAGGTGAATTAAGAATGACTGATGGACTGAGTTCCATAATTTGGAGATGTATTGATTTATGATTATGACTAGAAGGACTAAAAGATATAAAATGCTACATGAATAATTATTTGATTGTTTGAAGTTGACGTGGGAGGTAGAACTTGATCTTGGCCAGATCAAGGAAAACTGAACACAAATTGGGGTGAAAGGATAGTTCAACACTGATGCTGATCACATCAGGGTCGGATGATTCCTGAAACTCCCTACAAGTGGTCACAATTAACCACGTTAAGAGTAGATGCAGTAGCATAAAGTGGAATTGGAGTTGACATGTATTTTTGTATTACTCGCTCATGAACTCGAGGACATGAAAACCTTTGTCTCGGACCGGTTACTTGAGGAGTATACAACAAAGAATATACAAAGAGTATTTTGATTACTAAAACATGCAAAAGACATGTTGTGTGACAAGTGTGGTAAATATATATATATATATACATATGGCAGACCTTATGAGTCAGAATGCCTATACAGATATTGAGTGATCTATATGATCTTTTAGTGTGAAGTTACCTGTGTGTTCTAAGAGATATAGATACATAGGAACTTTGGGGACAAAGTTCTTTTAAGGGGGGTAGATTGAAATACCCCAAACCTTAATATATTAATGAACTATCTAATTAGGATATACTAAGGCTAGAATGCCTTAGAAACATTAGAAGAAGTGTTAAACAACAATTTACACCAAAACATGCTTTAGGAACAATTAGAGCAAAAGGTGTTTTAAAGAGCACAAATAAATTAGGGAACTACCAATAAGTTCCCAAGAGATTTCAAATGTGAAATACCTCTAAGAGTAGTAATACGCATTAAGCGGAATTAGCGTTTAAACCGAAAACGCACCTTAGAGCACAAAAATGTGCTTTAAAGAAAATGTGTTTTAGAAACCATAGTGATTTCATGACCTCAATAAGGATCCAAAGTGAATTATAAGTCTTATAATCAAGCTAAGAACATTATGAAACCATTACCAAAGAAAACCAAGCTCAGAAACAACTCAAGACAAAAATATGCCATAAAAACCCTTAAAGCATATTTTGGATATATTGTCTTAAGAATGAGTCTTGGATGGTTTTAAAGGCTTGATTATATTTTAATGTACTAAAATAAAATAATAAAATTATTTGCAAAGCAAACCAAACTCTAAAAAGAGTTGAACACAAAAAGGAGCCCGAAAACTCCTTAAAACATGTTTTTGCGAATTGTCTTCGAAATTGGTTTTGAGTGGCTAGTTGGCCTTGTATACATACTAAAATACATGTATACTACCTACTATAATATTAGAAATTTAATTTGAAGATTTTACCAAAAATTTTACAAATATAATATTTAATGTGAATAGTAACCTCAAATAGTGCCCATTTAATCAAATATTGACCAAGAATGGTCAATGGTCAAAATTTGACCATTCTTGGCTGAGTGAGATCGACATGGGCAAGAGGAGAAGGCCAGCTGTACAATAATGCTACGTAAAGCAACTAATGAGTCATTTGGAAATTACTATTCACACTTTACTTTACATTATAATATACCTTACTTTTTCCCTTCTTTATTTACCTTTCCTTCCTTGCAATTGTCCCCTGCATAATTCATCAATCAGACCCTCATCCATCCTCTATAGCCCAGAACAATTCGTGGCTCCTTCTTCCTTTGAAGAAAATTTCATTAGAACTCCATTTACTTAGATTAGAACCTTAAAGAACACCTTATCTTGTAGAAATCATAACTTTCTTATCTTAAGTCCAAATTCTAAGCTTGATAGCTCGTTGGAATCCTTTTTCGAAGAGCTTTACAACCATAGCTCATGAGCCCCCAGAGTCTCAGGAAAAACCACGAAGAAGTGCCTTTGATTCTCGAGGTAAAACATTGCCTTCTTGGAAACTCTTCCTTCTTTGATTTTCATCAAGGCTGAGTGCCTAGGGTTACTAACCCTTCTTATTATTCATCTTATTCTATGATTTTGGAGCCAATTTCTCTAGCAAATTGCTGTCAAAATTTCTAAGGAAATCAAGCTTAAATATTAAGCTAATGGTTAATATACAAGGTAAATCCTACAACTACCTATTTCAAGGTTCTAATTGTTGATCTATATATGATCTAACATATTGTTCATCTTATTATTTATTTCCGAAATTTTGGTGATTAATATTCAGTTTTTAGCTTATTAAAGTTAATGTTTATTAAATCTAAGAATAGATTTATACTCCTTATGATATAAGCTTTAATATAAGCTATCATAATATACAAGAAAAATTCATATACTATAATTTATATGGTGGCCGAAAATTAGGAGGTTATATATGAGTTAGAAAAATTATCTAACTAAGTTAAATTAAAGGAATTAGTATATTTAAGAGTAATATGTAAAATTTGAGAAGTTTTGGCTATATATTATAATTGCCGAAAAATATATGAGTTATTATGAATTTATGAAGTTTAGATGATGGGAAAATAATTGTAGAATTAAGTTTACAATTTATAAAGAGTTTAAGTATTACTAGAATTTATAAGGTTTTGATATATTTAAAGTTAATAAAAGATAGTATATATATACTAACAACTTTAGATAATTAAATCTGGTGGTTTGAGATGTTAAAAATCTGTAGGAAAATTAGTTACGAAAATTAGAAATTAATTAGAGTTAAATTGGTTAATAAATGACATAGGATAAAGAAAAGACCACAAGGGTAAAATAGTATTTCCCTGGCTCAAATGTGGTCAAACATGGTCAATGAAGTTTGTAAAATGTTTAGAGGAGCTAGAATAAGATTTGTAGCAAAAATTAGATATTAAAGGATAAAGGAATAAAAAGTTAAGTTAAATTAACTTTAGGGGTGTTATTGTAAATAATGGAAAGTTAGGGGGTTTGACCATAAAAGACTGGTCAAACTTGGGTATATTTTGGTAATTGACCAAAAGTATTAACGAAATTAATTAAGAAGACTTTGGAAGAAATTAGAAATAAAAATAACAAGTCTAGAACTTATTAAGAGTAAAATGGAGATTAAGAGAAAACTATGGGTAAGTAATATAAATAACACATTTTTATGTGTTTAAGAAGGTTAATGAAATTAAATAAAGAATTTAGAAACAAGTTGTAAAAGAAACAGAGTTAAGACGGGATTAAACGAGACCCGTATATAACTTAAGGTATACGAGGGGTATACCCGTTATTTAATAAGTATAGGAGAAATCAATACTTAAGGTATTTCTAATGATAGTACAAGTTATATTAGAAAAAGAAATAAATACGTATGATACAGAGTATCATACGGACATATACGAAAAATTTTAGTGTACATGAATAGTACTCGTATACGTGAATAGTATACATATACATGAATAGTAAATACATATACATGAATAGTAAATACGTATACGTGAATAGTAAATACGTATACATGAATAGTAAATAAGTATACGTGAATAGTAACTACGTATACGTGAATAGTAACTACATATATATGAATAGTCAAATACGAGACGTATACGTGAATAGTGAAATACGTGAATAGTAGAATACGAGACCGTATAAATGAATAGTGAAAGACTGATGAATAGTGAAAAATACTAAAATCTAATACAAGGCCCGTATAAGTCTAAAGTTGCTAACTGTGCAACTAAATAACTGCTAACAACGTTAGTGTGTTAATGAATTAGAATTGAGCCCGAAAACGCTCCTAAATGAACGAACCCGTTTAACGGTATACTATTATACTTGGGTTAACCAAGGAAGAAGTTTAAGTTGACAAGAGAACCAAATTAGTTCTAAGACACAGGATACTAATACTAGTTCTGATTACAGATCTAGATAGTCAGAGGCGTTCGGCGGATTAGGCGAATGTGGTGTTAAGAGCTAGCCAATCTCCGGTGTACGGTATGGGATTCTTGTAGCTTGTTTGCTAACGGGGTCTACCTCGGTTTGTGTGCTATGTGTTATTGTGTTATGATCAAACAGGATTAAGTATGAAACTGATTTACTGTATTGTTATTGTGTGTCCATTGCACACTAACACGACTTGATTCAGAGCTTGTTCATTAACTATGTTTAATAACAATTGTATAAGGTTACAAATATTTCCCTATTGTTAGTTGGTTAATAATTCCGAGAGAGAGGTTTAAACTAACCAATTATCAAAGAGACTTCAGCTAACTGGAACTTGTGAGAGAGGAATCCGGGACTGACTCCGGTCATGCATGTTCAGGTTTAGGAGGTCGGCATCTGCATCAGATCTGTCTTCCGCCTAGGGTCGACAAACTGACCCGGCCATCTCGAGTGAATAGTTCGAGATGGGAAACAAATTCAGGAGGCGCAGGAGGGTCAAGCCTACACCCCTCATAACTTAAGAATAATGTTTATTAACCCAATGGAGCTAATAACTCATTGGCTAGGGTTACCATGACCCGACAAAAATAAACAATTCAGTTAGAGAACAACAAATTCTAATAGGAGAATGGTTGACGCTTATAAGGTATGGTCAAACACGAGAACTAAACAATTCTCAGGCCTCAGGAGTTAGCAATCTAAGTTACTCATTAATGGGCGTCCGTTAAGACATTCGATTTATTTGAGCTGTGAATGTTTCACATAAATGTGTTGTTTGTTATCGTACTTCTTATTATTATTTGTATGAATAAACAATTGCATGTATACGACAAAATAGTCGTGTGTAACCCGGCTAGCTTGTGGGCTGCACGTTTTCTATACCAGCAATATGCTGAGCCCCTTGGGGCCTGTGATTTAAACTTTGCAGGTAGGTACCGGACGAAGACTCAACCTGAGAGTAGGAGCGGGTAGATTACTTCGGGTTGCTTTTACATTTTTACACGAGTTGTGCATGTACACTCGTTTAGTAGATTGATGAGATGTTAGTATGATGTATTAGGATATGAGATACTCGGTATAAGTTGTGGTTTATGATTTGTAATGTTTTAGGTGCTCGAGTAATTATCCGGTTAGTCAGACAGTGACTTGTAAGAGAATAGGCCTAGTTAGTCACGTGGGTGACTAACGGCGGTAACACCAATTTTAGTAGAACTTTTCCGCTGCGTTGTTAATGAATGAGATGGACTTAGGGCGATGATCATTGTATTTGGAGTTGGTGTGTTACAATATGTTAGTGATCAAAATATTTCAGTTTGAATTCGAATTAGGGACGAAACTTTGCAAACAAGTTATTAGGCAGAAGCAAAAACAAACGTCAACTCGGGAGCCGTAAAAAACTTGGTTCGATCTAAAATTTAAACAGATGGTTAGTAAATTTAAATGGTGTTAGAAAATCAAGATTCTAACCTGTTTAACCTTCGAAATGAAGGTGTTCCTTCACGTCGGGATTCTTCGGAGGCCTTGTTGATGCTGTTTCCGGATTGAGTTCGACCCAAGCTTCTCACTCCTTGCTGTTCTTGGTGTTCTTCATGTTTTGATGGTATTTTGATTGAGGTTTGATGATTACTGAAATGTTGGGAGTTGAAAAGTGTGCTTATGTGGTGATTTTAAAAGGTTTTTGATGAGATTTTTGTGGTCGGACGTTGAAAAATGTAAGGGAGTTGTGACAACTGTGTTCTTTGACTGGTTAGGGTTCTTGTGGTGTCCTTCTTATCAAGAGATAAGGTTCCTTATATAGGCATCATTAAAGATAAAGTAATGCAGTAAAAACCGAAGTTTACCGGTGTTTTGGTTGGGTGACTTCCCAAGGGAATATGGTCATGAAAGTTTAACTACATGTAAAGCAAGATATTTTTGTTTTCTTCAAAAGAGACTTTAGAATTATTGGATATTGGAATATTTTTAAATTCAATTTCTCGTCAAATGCATTCAGAATTACTAGAAACTTAATGGAAATTCAAAAATTCAAAATTCCAAAGCCGATATGATCTAAACGTCTTCCTTTACCATGTGTCAAATATTTAAGGTATTCCTAATTGATTTGAGCCATTTTCAAAGGAGATAGAATGCTTACGGGGGGTTTAGGAGCCTAAAAAATTATGAAAACGCTCCTCGTGATGACCAAGCTGTCACCTGTGCCTTGAAACATGTCATCAAATCGGGATTCTATATCACTTGACCAAACTTCTCTTTTAGAACTTATGCCTTAAGAGACTCTCTTTCGGGGGTGAAAATTTTGAGTATAACAATGACTACTCTCTTTTTGTCAAAAAACATGGAAACAAAGTCTGTTATCTGGTGGTTTATGTAGATGACATTCTTGTAACAGGAGATGACATTAAATTAATTGAGTCAATTAAGCTTGAGCTTGATCAGAAATTTAAAATTAAAGATTTTGAAAGACTTAGTAAGTTTCTAGGAATGCAATTTCTTCATACACGTGCTGGTATTGTGCTTTAGTAGAGAGGATATACAGAAGGTATTGTTTTAGATTTTGGCTGTTAATAAGAAATCTGTAGCTAGTCCTTTAGATATTAATGTTAAATTAAGAAGAGACGAAGGGAAACCCTTAGAGAATTCCACTTTATATAGACATGTTGTAGGAAGGCATAGTTTTTTTTTCACACCATAGGCCAGATTTATGCTTTGCCATTCAGGTTTTAAGTCAATTTTTTGTATGCCTTATAGATTTGCACTTAGAAGCAGCTTTGCATTCTCTAAGTATATAAGGTACTTTAAGGTATGGATTATTTTTAAACAATAAAAACATGTTTGATCTTGTTGCTTTTTATGATGTTGATTAGGCTAGCCGCCCCAATACTAGGCGCTCAGTCAGCGGTTATTTTATTTTCCTTGGAGGAAGGCCATTGTATTGGAAGTCAAAGAAACAATCTAGCATTACTTTGTCTTCTACAGATTCTGAATACAGGGCAATGCGACAGGTGACTATAGAGCTTAGTTGGTTCACAAGATTATTGAATGAGCTTGATGTTTTAGACATAGAACTAGTTCTTGTGAGATCAGATAGTCAGTCTGCAATCCACATCACTTGGAAACCAGTTTTGCACGAAAGAACGAAGCACATTGAGCTTGACATTCATTATGTTAGGCAGAAGCTACAGGACGGCCTGATCACAGTTGAGTTTGTCAATTCATAGAACCAGATTGCAGATGTATTAACCAAGACTTTGCTTGGTAAACAATATCCACAGCTGGTGATGAAGATGGGCTTAAGGGATTGGGGTCCTTCAAGTTCACAGTCTGTTTAGTCTAGAAAATCATGTAATCCTTGCATGATTTGAGGGGGGAGGGGTATTAGAGTATGTTAAAAGCAGGACGTTTATTACTTATGTGCTCTTTATGTTAACTTATTTTAAGTAGCTTACAGATTAGTAGTTTGGTAAACTTGTAAATAAGTAGGATGTTAGTTGGTTTTCTTTTTCTTTCCGTTGAGTCTCTATAGTTAGTTGCATCAGTTTAGTTTCTTGTCCTTAAGCATGTACAGAGCGGTCTTGAGCCCTACGATTATGCAGCAAGATTGAGCTCTCTTTTGTCAATTGTGAGTTAAGGTTGAGTGTTTCAGGATTTATGGGTCGGTAGAAATTATTAGGTGTAATATTGGAGTCTTGGGATGATCAAAGATTTCCGTCTGTGAGAAAGCATTAGAAATTGCTAAGTTGAAAGACGAATCCCGGCTTGAAAAACCTGTTAAGATCATGGTTAAAGTCTAAATATTTGAGCATCTGGCGAGTTGAAAGAAATCATTCATATGCATTAAGGATGAATACGATGACATTGATTTAAGAGTGGGGGAGGGAGCCACTCTTTTATCACCAATAGAGGCACTGATGAGTTATGAAGCCAATTTGACACATTACGGCTGTTTTAGCTTTTTCTTGTTCCTTGATGAACTTTGAAACTAAAGACTGTGAGCTCTTGCAGCAGGCTGCATGTATTGTTTGTGTGGTATAGCAGACTTGTATTGTAGCTTGGATCTTTCTTCCGATAGGATTGTTCATCACATATTATGAAAACCGTCCACGGTTGTGTAGTTTTGGTGTATAGACCTTATAATACATTAGTTTTCGAGTAAACCATGTCAATTATGTATTTCTGTCTATCCTATTCTCGTACAGTTCATTATTTATACATATACTGATGTACATTCGGAAGAGGAAGATGAGGTTGGATTATACTACTATATACTATAATATACCAATAGAATTCCACGCTTCTTTTCTATAAAACTCCTATCTTTTTAAATCTAAGTTTTGCTCATATTGAGGTTACACTAATTTATTTTTCATTTATTCGTGTTATAGCTTCAATTTATTTGCACTATAGCTTTAGTTTACTTAACTTCAATTATTATCAACAAAATATAAGTCTTATTTACCAGCATAGAACTTTGATCACTCGAATTTTCATATTCAGTCATCATGATGTATAATTTCGGTAAAAGATGAAGTTATAATTCAGGTAAATGAAAGTTATACTTCATGTTAATTAAATTACAATTGTATTAGATTAAAATTTAGCCAGGAATAAACCATATATTATGAGAAAATAGACAAAATTTTGTGTACTTAAATAAAGTATTTACAATTATTCTATTACTCTAGCCATTTTTATATAATATATTATAGTATTTAAAATTTCAAAAATGGAATTAGCTATTATATTCTTGAACTAGGAGCGCACTACAACAATATGTATCTGTGGGGGCAAGTTTGATAAGATCAACGGAGGCAACCAAAAACTTGCCTCCATAATGAATGCAAAGGAGGCGAGATAAATAATTGCCTCTGTTGGTGAGGTCTATAGACGCGTTTAATGTTGACTCCATAGATTAGTTCAATAGAGGCGAGTAACTAAGCTTGCCTCTCTTATTTATTTTCTCGGATCATCAACAGAGGCAACCTAACTAGGTCGCCTCCCTTGCTATGGATATACTTGGAGGCAACCTTTGGTCGCCTCGGTAGATGTAGTTACGGAGGCATGGCGTATCTGTCACCTCCCTTGTTCATTCTCTAGAATCATCAATAGACGCAACATTCTAAGGTCGCCTCGGTTGCGATGTTTATATTTTGAGTTAACGTTTAGATCGCTTGGTAGATCATGTTACGGAGGCAAGCTCTTGGGTCGCCTCGGTTATCCTCTCCTGACTCTATCTACGGAGGCAAGCAAGGAGGTTGCCTCGGTTGTATTATATTTACAATTCCACGCGCAGGCTCATGTCTTCACAGACGCAATTCTGAAAAAAAAAAAATTCCCGCAACTTACTTTCTTCTCCATCCATCTCGAACCTCCAATCACGTTCACTTAGTACCTCTATACTATTTCTTGCTAATTATGTCCTTCATCTCCATCTCTATATACTCTTGTTAAATTTGGGGTAAATTACAGAGATTAGGGTTCTGAGACTTTTTCAGCAGAAGAACATCTCTATATACTCTTGAACGTCGCCCTCGCCCAGATTGATCCCAGTTCGGTTACTTTGTTGCATTTACCCACCAAATCCCAGGTACTTCACCCGCCCTTTGAGTTCTAATTCTTTTCGTGTTTGCGTTAATAAGGAACATTGTTGAGATGAAGATACAGATGTTGAGTTGGCCATACTATTGAAAACAGAGTCGCTCGATTTGTAATTTTGTATGTAAGAAGCAAATTAAAGTATGATGAGGGAGTAGAGAATGATTAATGGTGATGAGAACAGAGGTAACAGTCGTGCGTATTTATACTATACACTTGGGTTGGGTACTAGTATTACATACTGGTTGACTGAAACACAGATTGATCTTTTTTTTTGAAGTACATTCAGGAAATTAATTGTTGAGATGGATCAATGATGAGAGGAGTGGAGTTGTTGCGCAGAAAAGAAAAGATGGAGTGTTTAGTAGTAATGATATGCTGATTGATTAGTTGGTTTTGAATTGGTTTGGTTTAAGTTAAGTGAAAGTAAGTAGCAAGATGAGCTGAGCTCCATTAGTTATAATGTTGGTCTTTATGGATTAGGTAGGTTCCTCGTCTGTTGGGTGGAAGCGGAAACCAGGTAAGATCACATCATCAATACTCTTGTCAACTTCATGCTGCTGTTTCTCTTCCATTTTTGTTTGTTTGTGTTTATCTTCTACTTTTAGAAAGTAAGACTATCGTACAACAGGAAAAAGATATATAAGAGTTGTGAATGTGAAGCTAACTGCTTGTCACGATGAATAAAAATTAGTACTCCTAATATAAACCCATAAGAGAACAGTAATATTCTGAAGAAACTTAAAACATGACCAAGAAGTGGAAATTATTAAAACAGAAGAAGAGAAATGTATGTATGGTACTTTTCTGTAAAACCCTTTTCCTTATGTCCTCACCGTTGATGTCCTTTTAGCCCTTCACTCGATTAATACTGAATAAGAACTCATTTATGTCACGTTCTGTGTGCATGGCAGAGCTACTATTATTGTATCTGTAATATGATACTTGGTGTTGCAACAACTCTGGCTGTTGGTATTAGTTTCCGCATACGATCGTGCAAAGGGTATTCTATTCTTTTGTTTTCTAATCAATGATAAATGAGTTTTCTTATTATTATTAGACGTTCAGACCAGAGGATTTAATCATTTTCTTCTTTCATTTTTGTACAATTGTATATATTCCTAGATGTGTTTTATGTGTGTGAAGAAAATGGAACTAATAATTTCAAAAGAACACTAAAACTATATAATTATGGACACATCGACTAGATGTTTAAGTTCCATTTTAAGAAACCCAACATATTCAAACAATTTAATGCCCCAAATGTCTTGGTGAACTTTATTGATTCTTTGGACATGATGCTTTGACTTCCTTGTTGCATATTTTTCCACCTCTAGAGTTTAAGAATCACATGCATGAGCAACTTGGTACTTCATGATTATTTAAATAATTAATTCTACCGCGCTTCCTTCTCTAATTTTTTTACTTTGTCACTTTTTGTGCTAATAATTAATTCTACCACATGTTACAAAAGCATTGAAGAAACAGTGCTCAAACTTGTACCGACATTGGAGAGAGACTAAAGAAACGATATTTCAAAAGCAACTCAAGTTTAGGAGAGTTAGAATGAAGGTGCCCTTTTGACATAGATCCTGATCAGTGGAAGTGGCTCATACATTACTGGTGTTCAGATAGACAAAGGGTAATAAAACACTAGTACCTTCTGTTTTGTTTTTGTTTATTGTAGTATTCAATAAAATAAAGAATGTAAGTCTTTTTTTCTGCTAAGTGTAGCAAAGAAGTGAAAAGAACAAAAAAAAATGCTCTTTCAATGAAGATACATCCAGTGAATGGATCAAAATCTATTGCAAGAATTGTAACTGAATTGGTAAGATTGTAAATTTTGCAAGTCCTAATATATGTAACTGATGTTGTTTATTAAATACTAATTAAATTTTAAAAATCCCTTTATTGGTAGGATTCTGAGATTGAGAGGGCTCAGGGTAATGAAGAAAGCTCATCGGATGCTACTACTTTACAGACACAATTAGCGGAGCCCGCCTACATCCAGCTTTGGTTAACGACAAAAACGTAATATCTTTTTCTCTTTATTAAAAAGTACTCTAGTATCTTGATATACTTTGTTGATTTTTTTATGATATATAAAGGCATAAGGGTGGGAAGCTAGATGAAGAAGCAGAAAAAGTTCTTGAAATGTTTCGTGAGCTCCATTTGAAAAAGATTGAGGAGAAGGGCATAGATGAGCTATCTATTGAGGGCGCATACGAGATGGTTCTAGGCCACTCGTTGGGTCATGCCCGTGGGTTGGGAAGAGGGCACCCAGTCCCATCAAAGAAAGAGAATCTTGGGAGATTAGAAATTCAAAATGAGCTCCATCAGCGAGAGGAAGAAGCTAGGGAGAGAGAGCGAGAGTTAAGAGCTGACTTTGAAAGGGAAAAATTACAATTACGCGCTGAGATGGAACAAAAGGAGAAGGAAGCTAGGGACAGAGAGAGAGAGCTAAGGGCTGAGATGGAAAAAAAGGAAAGGGAAGCTATTGAAAGGGAAGCCAAAATAAAGGAATAAATCCAAGCTCAAATGTTAGAGTTGTTCAGTAGGATGACAGGTAACTTTTCCCATTAATTTGTCTTGTTTTTTTCTTTTAAAATAATATAAGCAATTTTTAATTTTTTTTTATTAATATTTGTAACAGGTTCCGCTGCTCCAAGATAATCATACTTTTGTGGGGTTGGTAGGCTTTGAAGTGTAATGTAATGTGATTAGGTAAAAAAGAATTTTTTGTAAGATCATAAATAGTAGAATGATCTTAGTTAACAATATTTTTGAGGGGTTGATGATAGACTTAGGAATATAGGTGTATGTGAAAAGGTCTTTATAATATTTTTTTTGTAGGCTCATAAGTAGTAGAAGGAGCTTAGTAAATCATACTTTTGAGGGGAAGGAGTGCGGTTAATGTATTAGTAGCTTTTGATGTTACAAAGAAATGTTTTGAAATGAAAGTTAAACTTGCAAATTCTCGTTAGCTTGTGAAATACCCCGAACTTAAATAAGGTGATTAAATCATTCTAATATGGTAATTATGGGCGTAATAGTGCCTAAATAACATTGGTGAAGGAAATAAAACCAAAAGAAAAGAGAAAACACTTAAAAAGTGAAAAGTGTAAAAATGAGTGTTACATAACCATAGGAGTTGTGTGACAATTACTAGGATCCTAGGTGGATTCCTAAGGCTTATTTATGCCTAAATAGTATGTAGAAACAATTCCCGAAGAAAACGGATCCATAAAATGGATTAAAACCACAAACGAACCTTAAAGCGCGTTTTTCGAGGAAACCGGGAAAACGTGACTTTAAGCGGGTTAAATAGACCCGTAATAATTTTATTCAATCAAATGTCTATAATTAGACATTGGTGAATGTCTAGGACCATTAAAATTAATTAAACAAGAAAATTCCGGGAAACGGGCTCCGGTGAGTGAATAGTGTAAAAACGAGAACTTATGGGGTGTAGATTGTAAATAGACCAAAGTATACTCTCCCCTTTTGTAATTAAAAAGCTGGAAATATTATGTGTGTGGGTAGACCCACGTTTTCCATCCCCTCTCCCAACTCTAATTACCCCCTCTCACTCACAAAGGACAAAACAATAAAGTAAAGGGGGGGGGGGGGAAATAAAAAGTTGCTTTTATACTCTCTCTCCTCCACTCTCTTGCTCCCTGTCACATTTTTTTCTTTCCCCCACCTGAACTCTCCTTCCTCCAGCCAAGTATGGCGATTTTGCAAGCCCTCTCACAAGTCTCTCTCTCTCTCCATTGTTGAAGGCTTAAACCTTGTCCAAATCCCATAAAAACTGCACCGTTGAACTCCCCTCACTTAGGAGAGTATTTCCCTCCTTTCAAAATCAGAAAAACTCACACTTCATCTCCATGGGTGTGGCTCTTCTTGAAGCTTGAAGAACACCATTGTGACCTCCATCATCTCCTTGTCATTTTAAGGTAAAAAGAAGTTTGAATAAACCTTTCGTTTCTAGCTCTTCTTGCTACCGAAAATTTCCACAATTTGAACCCTCTTGTTGTTCCTTGCTCCAGCTGATTTTAGCCCTTCAAGAGGTACTGGAGCTTGTTGATTTAATGCTCAAAAACTCCACCTAGAAGTTCCAAGGTAATACTCCTTTAAAACTTTAAACCCTTCTTGCATTCTAGGGCTGATTTTAAAAGTTTAGGAATTACATTAATGCTCATTGGTATTCCTTGGTATGGGCTGTAGCATTAGAGTTTTGAACTCCCCCATAACCGGTGGTGAAAGGATGAGCAAGGAAGGGAAGAAGAAGAATGAAAGGAAAGAAAGAAAGCTAGCAATTCAAGGTAAATGAGTTAAACCTTGGGCTAGTTTTGTATGTAGAAGAAAACAGAATTTTAATGCCTAAGTATTGTATAACTATGATAGAGGTAAATAAAGGATGGAAAGGTATTCTAGTATGAGTGGTGTTGATGTTCAAGGGCCTTAGGGCCAAGTATTTAGATTAGTGTACAATGGGACTATTGTTGAACTTGTGCAGGAAAATATTGATTAAGGGATTGAACTATGCTATTGTAAACGTAAACTAGAAATGGGGTTGAGCTTGTATGTTGTACATGATGAGTAAAGGGCTTTAAAAGCCAAGTTGTTTAAGGTGTGGAAGTTATATAATGTGCAGGATTTTAATGTGTTACTAGTGCTTGAAGTATGTGGATATTGAAACTGATTTGGTGAGCTGAATTATACACGTGGGCAATGTTAAATTTATAGGCGAAACTCTGTCGAAATTGCCATAGGAATTTGAGGACTTAGGTGCATTGGTTAAGGAGAATGAACCTAGGGATAACTAGGTGTTGTAAGGGATTTATTTGGGATAGTTAACCACTCTTGAGTGGATATAAGAGTTGGAAAAGGAAGAAGGAAAATCTGTAGCAAAATGGTGTGTAAGAGCCTTGAAGCTTGGAGAGAAACTAGATTGTAAAACCTTGAAGGAAATGGATGAACTTGGGCATAGTTGATGCAAGTGTCTAGGAAGGATTTGGAATGGTAAAATGGGTGAGAACAAGAGATGGGCTGTCAAGAGAAGTTTAGAGATGCACTAGAGTGCATAAGTGCAAAAATGAGGATTGAAGTTTGTAGAAATTGAGCAAGGATTTGGGTAAAGAATTTGAGTAATGATTTGAGGAGGTTTAGAGCATGATTAAGAATGTTTTAAGGTGGTTAAACATGTTAGGAAGCATGTGGAAGGTTAGGGAAGAAATGGGTAGAAGATTGGAGTTGAAACCAAGTCAAAATGAGCATTCTGCCTTCGACCTCCCCAAAGGGCTGGATCGGTCGGTGGGTCGGTCGGGCTGGAATCGCTTTATGACTTCGACCTACCCAGGGGGCTGGGTCGGTCGGACCCAGACCAAAAAAAAAATTAAATTTTAAAAAATTAATTAGATGTATATATGTATATACGTATATATATATATATATATGTATAAGTGAGGCATTAGTGCTAGAGTAATGGTGGTAAGAAGTAAATAATATGCACCAAAGAATCTGAGAAAACAAACTTGAGAAGTAAATGGAAGTAAGTAACAAATGTAAGTAAATTTGAAATGTAAAGGGGTAAGTAATTGTAAGTCGGGAAACTCTAAAGATTAAAAGAGTTAGGTTAATTTTTAGAGAATTTACCGTCCGACTCCATGCATATTACAGGGTTTGAAAGGTTGGACTCCGACGGAACATCGGGGATCGAACAACTACGGTGAACGGTATGATTTTCTCATGCCCCGTATGCTACCTTGGCTACTCTGATTTGTGTGTTGTGTGCTATATGATCACCTAAATAAGATAAAATGCACGAATCAGATTTATTGCACCTTCTTGTATTTGTAAAGTATTAGTTCTTGTTGAAGTGTATTTGAACTTGTAGTTTGCATAATTCATGAAATGTATGAATGATGATGAGGTGCTTGATTGTGGTTGTGCATTTGTGCTAACCTTGACTTAGTGGTTGTGAATGATTCTCACTCACTCACTAACTATGTAACCCTCTAGCTTGAGTATTGAGTAAATTGGAGTAAGTAAGAAGCCCGATATAGTTTCGGCCACGCGTGAGGATGAGGAGACACCAGAGGTTGGATCCGATTCCTGGCCTTAATCTTTTCCATGGACCAAATCCCTTAAATGGGCAGCATCCTGGATTAGTGAGCCACCCTAAAGCCCGGTGGTGGGATATCGTAGTCCCTGCCCGGAGGTCACACTGACTTGACTTGAGTATGTAAGTAAGAAGAGTATTTGTATTGTAACGGTCATGGCTAGCGTAAGTCATTGACCTCGAGTAAAAGAGTAAAGTACACCCGATTAACCCGGGTGAGTAAAGAAGATAACAAGTATTGCGTATGTATTGGACAAGTGTATCTCCATATTCGGTAAGTATGAACGGTTGACTCTTATTGTCTTCCCTGTATGTATTGAATGGAACATATGTATGACCTATGATGTGAATGTATTGTTTCTTGTAAAAGCATGTATGTACGTATGAGTAAAATGAACCGCATGTATTCGACCAAGTAGTTGGCGTACCCCCGTTAGCACGCGGGGTATGCGAATTTCATATGCAGCTTTTGTTGAGCCCCTTGGGGCACTGTTTTTATATTTCAGGTATCTGGCAAGCTGAACGGTCGAGAGTGAGACCGGGCTATATGCCCTGTTTAGCTAGGAAATATCTTTGATGGTGTATTGTGTACGGGCTTGTAGCCCTGAACTGCCGGTGCACCTTTATGTATTCAGAAAGCGTGTAGACTTGTGAGGTATGGGTAAGAGGTTAGACTTTTGGTAAGTATGTATAGACTTGTGAGGAATGTTGTATTTTGGATTTGAACCTTAGTAAACTCGGTATATTTTATGGTAAGTATTGAGCAGTGTATTGGATGAAAATTGTATGTACTCGGTTTGGGAATTTGAAATGTGAATCGTATTGTTCGTACTCGGGTATTCCGGTCCATCAGACCGATGCTATAATGGAAGTAGGCCTTGTCAGTCACGTGGGTGGCTGACGGCATTGTATCACCCGCTGTTGTGTAAGGAAGTATCCGCTGCGTATGTATGGTAGTACGAGGTAATTAGACAGTAATGACGAGATTAGCGGTAGGGGTGTTACAACTTGTCTATCCATATTATGCTTTGCTTCAATATCCAATGTTGATGCCCCGAGTGCTGCCATGTGGTCCAATAACCTGTACGCATACTTGCTTGTTTAATCTGATTACTCAGGCTAGACTATGTCGTGCCAAGCTACTGGTGAGTTTCTGTTTTCTCTGAAGCTACTGCACCTTTCCTTTCATGTTTCTATTTCCGATACTTGCACTAGTAGAAAGAAAGATTAGTCTTTGTTACATCTTCACTAAACTTCTGTGTAATTATGAAATTCTGATTGTTTGAAATACAGATGCAAAGAATAATGGAAGGGAATCGTTGAATGGGAATGGTTGGTTGATTAGCCGGCTCTCTTGTGTCCCTTTCCATTTCTAAGGTCATTGCATGCCTTACATACTTTGACTATGTATTGTTGACTTATTCTGTTAATGATGTTGGCTTTCACTGACTATGCTACTGTTGAGTAAAATCTACTCATTAATATATATATATATATATTTATAGCAAACTAATAGGCAAGTGCACCTAGTCGGAGTAGTACAACAAGTGTCGTATCCTCAGGGAAATTGCTCAATTTTCCAAGTTCTGGTATTTAATAAATAGTACATAAATGGGGGTTTAGCCAGTGACAATCTTTGTATTTTTGGGTTGGATAGATAAAAACAATTAAAATCTTAAATAAAATAGTTGTGTATCCAATGGATGGAAAATGTGCTAAGGAAGGTGAAATCGCCCAAATATACTTCAGACATTAATTATAATCCTAATTTGCTCTATTTGTCTGTTTAAGAATTTTCTTGTGGCCTTCCTAAAGCATAGATAAGGTCAACTCTTAATTAATTCAATAGACTTTTTACAAGCAGAAAAAGTCTAAAATCATTAATTAGCATTAAGCAAGAATTCTTTTAATAACCGCGATGGATTTTATCTGCTAATCAAGGAGATAATATCTAACGTTTGTCTCTCTTTGTGGTCTATTCTCAAATTTACAAAATCATTGAAATAAGAGAATCCGTAAATGCGTAAAAATGATCAGTTCTTAAGCATTTAATAATTTAGAGAGACAAACAAATATTTATAAGCAAACTTGGTATTATAAATAAGTCTGAATTATTTGGGGTCAAACACCCATCCTAAGCACAAATATAAATTTACTCAGACATTAACAGAAATAAAAATAGAGTAAAGATAGAAATAATCATTATTTTGGGGACTGCTTGAGAAGAACGGGTCTGCACTCGCTCTCACTCCTGCTGCCTCTTTCCTCTCCTTTTAATATACTGCTTCTGCTGAGTACGTGAGTGAGTGTGGTGGAGTGGTGAAATAAATATAAGATGGAGTGTTATGGTGTTACGGGAGAAAATGAATGAGAGGAGGAATGGTGGAGTGTAGTGAACGATCGTCAGTTTTGTGATCGATTCTCTATTTTCTTAAATCTCCCGTGTGTGATTTATCGTAGAAGGAGCTGGGTTTTTATAGGAGCAGAGGAGAAGGAAGAGGACAAGGTTGGAGCAGGCGTGAGGAAATCAAGGAATGCGGCGCCTGATACGTCTGATGGGTAGATAGATATGTTTGTAGGCGCCGCAAATGAGGAAGAACAATGAAGGTGGTGCAGAGATTCAGTCGCGTGAATTCTGGATCTGGGCTGCATTTACACGCGTCCACGTTTGTGTCCTTGGTTGTGTCCTTGCAAAAATGGGCGGACAGGTTTCATGCGTCAAGTTAACGCGTCCTTGTTTGTGTCCTTGTTTAAATGGGCGGACACATTTGTTGGTTTACGCTTCCTTGTTTGTGTCCGGCAATATATGGGCCGACACATTTCTAGTGTAAATGTGTCCTTGTTTGTGTCCACACATATATGGGCGGACACATTTGTGAATGTAAATGCGCGCGTCTTGTGTCCAGCCTATGTCCTTGTTTGTGTCCAGCCATTTATCCCCGGACAGAAAGTTGGTTTGCGCTCCGTTAATATGTCCTTGTTTGTGTCCAGCCATATATGGTCGGACACAAACAAGGACGCAAAGGTGGACGTGTATATTTCCTTTGCAAAATTCGATAGGCTCCAGATTCTTTGTTTGAGCTCCATTTTTCGATCCGTTTGCGCCTACGTGTTCGTCTCTTCGTCTATTTTGCTCCTAGCTTGGTTTTACTCATGTTTAACCAATAAATCTGTAAGATAACCATTAAAACATAAACTAGAGGAAAACTAACCAAAGTGGAGAAATGAGCAGGAAAAGTGCTAATATAATACATGAAATACACCTCAAAATCATGCTCATTTGGACACTTATCACACCCCCACACTTACCTTTTTTCTTGTCCTCAAGAAAAACCATGTACCCAAAAAGTAGGGAATGCTCAATACGAACGAATATTATTATGAAGTGTAGGATAAAGAGGTGAACAGTTCATGATCTTTAAGCTTTTTTTTAGGAGTGTGATCCATCACCTACTGGTGGCACAGGTGTGCTCAGGGTAAAAATAAAAATTATAGTTTCGGGGTATGATCCGGAGTGCTTCAATGCTTCTCAGTTTAGGTGACTTTTGAGAACTTTTACCATGGCCAACTTCTCTCAAGAATAGGCATTTGAGGAGAAAACAAAAGGAAAAATAGATTTATGCATTTGTTTCACTTTTGCATAAGAGATGAGAAGATAATATGTAGGCATTAAGCCTTTGTATGCAAGATCACTCAACTCTCTTTGTTGGTTACCAATGGTGTCTGGCAAGTCCCTTGATTTATTATTATTATTATTATTATTATTATTATTATTATTATTATTATTTGGACAGAGAAGCACCCCTTAGCAATCCTTAAGAGAGAAGACAGAAAGAACCCCTGAGCAATAAAAATCCAACCATTACAGATCATTTGGTTACACCGCATAAAAAATGCTCCTCAAAAGCAATCAAAATTTAAAAATTTTGTACCATTTATCCCACAATTCATAACAGTATTTGTTCTTAAAGAGAACAACCCACATCAACAGGGTCCATAATTTAAATTTTGGACAAACGCAAGATAAGCAGAGAGATTAAACATTTTAGCACAAAATTTCACCGAAAAGGGTACTCCCCTACACTTAAATTGAACAATGTCCTCATTGTTCACCAGAAAAACAAGGGAAGGTTTCAGAAGACCTTTTCGGTAGGTAGATAAAATAGAGAAAACACAAAGGTCATAAATAAACATTTCAGCACAGGAGCTCTCCACAGCAGAATTTAGCAAAATAAAAGCAATTAAAGAAACTGGGACTCCCCTGAGATTGTTTTTGCTAGCGTTATAGGAGTTCCCCCACACTTGAGCTTCAGCCTCAAGTAGCGTAGCTTGGTTGCGGTGTAGACATGAAGTTGCACCTGCATAAGACACTAGAAGCAACCATACTACAAATGGGGTAAGTGTTAGCAAAAACAAAATTTAAAGAGAACCTGAAAATTAAGAGAGCATAAAAGCAAATAAAAGAAAAGTTCATCCGGGTTGCCTTTCAGAAAGCTGCCCTTCTTTAACGTCTTTGGCTAGACGCTTTGAAGTGTACTCAAATCTGAGGATCTTGTAGAATTATTGCATGAGCATCAACTTTCTCGAGATTACCACCCTGGCAATGCTTTAGTCTAGACCCATTTACCATGAAAGTTTGTCCTTTAGAATCTACCAACTCAACTGATCCGTATTGGATGACCTTAGAGACAGTATAGGGTCCAACCCAATGGGATTTTAGTTTACCAGGAAACAGCTTCAACCTAGAATTGTACAGTAGAACCAAATCTCCCATATGGAACTCCCGTTTAAGGATCATCTTGGCGTGCCACTTCTTGGTTTTCTCTTTGTAGATTCGGTTATTTTCGTAAGCATCCTCTCGAAACTCTTTTAACTCAGTAAGCTGAAATTTCCGTTTGTCACCTGCTCTCAGTAGATCAAAGTTTAGTGCTTTCACCGCCCAAAATGATTTGTGCACGAGCTCGACTAGTAAATGACAAGCTTTGCCGAAGACCAATCGATATGGGGACATTCCGATGGGTGTCTTGTATGCTGTTCTATATGCCTAGAGTGCATCATCCAGCTTCAGGGACCAGTCTTTTCTTGAAGAATTAACTGTCTTTTGTAGGATCCACTTCAATTCTCGGTTAGAGACCTCAGCCTGGCCATTTGTTTGAGGGTGATAAGGTAGGGCTACCTTGTGTCTTACTCCGTATTTTGTCATTATGGCTGTGAACTGCTTATTACAGAAGTGCGATCCTTGGTCACTGATTATAGCACGTGGGACTCTGAAGCTTGTAAATATGTTCTTCTTCAAGAACTTAAGTATAACCTTTGCATCATTTGTGGGAGAGGCGATAGCTTCCACCCACTTAGTCACATAGTCGACTGCTACCAAGATGAAGAGGTTTGAGCAAGACGAAGGAAAGGGTCCCATGGAGTCAATGCCCCACACGTCGAAAGGTTCTACCTCTAGTATGATGTTGAGAGGTATCTCATGTTTTCTAGAGGTGTTCCCAAGTCTTTGGCACTCATCGCAGGAAGCTACAAAGGAATAACAGTCTCTATGCAAGGTTTTCCAGAAGAAACCTGATTGAAGTACCTTAGCTGCTGTTCGAGCTGGCCCATAATGTCATCCGGTTTCAAGAGAGTGACAATGTTGTAGAATGCTTTGGATTTCATTTCGGGGCACACATCGTCTCACCATCCCGTCTGCACAGACCTTGAAAAGGAGAGGGTCCTCCCAGTAGTAATGCTTTACATCTGAAAAGAACTTCTTTTTCCGTTGGTAGGTTAGCCCCTGTGGTATTACTCCTCGTGCTAGGTAGTTGGCCATGTCAGCATACCATGGATCACCAGTGTCGCCAATCATAAAAGTGCACTCATCTGGGAAGAATTCATTGATGGATGTGCCATCACTTGGTGCCTCTATGCGAGATAGGTGGTCTGCTACTACATTCTGCACTCCTGGCTTGTCTCTGATTTCAATCTCAAATTCTTGTAGTAGGAGTATCCACCGGAGGAGTCGGGGTTTGGCATCTTCTTTGGCAAATAGATACTTCAAAGCGGAGTGGTCGGTGTGAATTATTACTTTGCTTCCCAAGAGATATGATCGGAATTTATCCAGAGCAAAGACTACTGTTAGAAGTTCCTTCTCAGTAGTTGAATAATTCTTCTGAGCATCGTTGAGGGTTCTACTTGCATAGTAGATGGTTCGCAAGATCTTCTCCTTCTTTTGGCATAAAGCGGCACCCACTGTGTAGTCGCTGGCGTCGCACATAATTTCGAATGGAAGGCTCAAGTCTGGCGATATCACAATGGGGGCGGAGATGAGGCAATCTTTCGGTGTGTTGAAGGCTTGTAGGCATTTGTCAGTGAAATTGAACTTGACGTCTTTAGCTAGGAGATCACATAGAGGCTTCGAAATCTTGGAAAAATCCTTGATAAACCTTCTATAGAACCCAGCATGGCCAAGGAAGCTTCTGATGTCCTTCACCGTCGTAGGTGGTGGTAATTTTTCAATGACTTCGACCTTGGCTTTGTCAACTTCAATGCCTTTCGAAGATATTTTGTGCCCAAGAACTATTCCTTCTTTAACCATGAAATGGCATTTTTCCTAGTTAGGCACAAGGTTTGTTTCTTCACACCGGGTGAGGATAGCGTCCAGATTGTTTAAACAGGATTCGAAAGTGAGACCAAAGACAGAGAAGTCGTCCATGAAGACCTCGATGCTCTTCTCAAGATAGTCGCTGAAGATTGACATCATGCATCTTTGAAATGTGGCTGGGCATTGCATAGACCAAAAGGCATCCGATTATATGCAAATGTCCCGTATGGGCATGTGAATGTGGTCTTTTCTTGGTTTTCTAAGGCAATGGGTATTTGAAAATATCCTGAGTAAACGTCCAGGAAGCAGTAGTAATCTTGCCCAGCCAATCTTTCCAGCATCTGATCAATGAAAGGTAAAGGAAAGTGGTCCTTCCGCGTGGCGCTGTTCAGTTTCCTATAGTCGATGCAGACTCTCCAGCCTGTTGTGGTTCTCTTGGGGATTAGATCACCCTTGTCGTTGGGGACCACAGTAAGACCTCCTTTTTTCGGAACAACTTGAACGGGGCTCACCCATTTGCTGTCAAAGATGGAGCAGATTATCCCAGTGTCAAGCAGTTTGAGCACTTCTTTCTTTACTACGTCTTTCATGTTGGGATTGAGCCTTCTCTATGGTTGGACTAAAGGCTTATAGATATCTTCCATGTATATGTGATGTGTGCAGAAATGGGGGTTGATACCTTTGATATCCGAGATGGACCAGCCTATCGCCTTCTTATGGTTCTGAAGGATCCTCACAAGACGTTCCTCCTGTGTACTTGTTAGGGATGAAGAAATAATAACAGGTAGAGTACAAAGATCAGAAAGATAGACATACTTCAGGTGTGAAGGTAATGGTTTCATTTCTACGAGAGGGGGTTGTTCAATTGATGGTGGTATCTTTTGAGTAGAATGCTCTAATGGTTCTGGTGGTGGGTAGCGTGGTTTGGTTATTAATAAATTTCTTTTTATTCAAGCTGCTACCATTTTGATTATGTCTGGGTTGCATTGGTCGTTATCACAGGATTCAGCTAAAAGCATTTTCAAGAGCATCATTACGAATAATAGCAGATGAATTATCATACATAATATAGTCGACGATGTCTATGGAAAAGGTGTCTTCTATATGAGCGGGTTTCTTTATGACTTTGGACATGTCGTATTCTAAAGTTTCGTTATGCAGTCTTAAAATGATTTTTCCTTTTTCAACGTCGATTAATGCTCTAGCAGTTCTCATGAAAAGTCGTCCTAAGATTAAAGGCACCATAGTGTCTTCTTCCATGTCAATCACAATAAAATCAGCGAGGAATAAATTGATATTTCCTCATGATTCAAGATTTTATTTTCTCAGGTTACATCAGGTACTACTACTTCCTTCTGTGATGTGCTTCAACTTGATTCTACTATTCTTGTCATGCCTTGCCGGTTATGTCATAGCTACAAGTTCAAGTTTTGACTTTCCCATCAGTGTTGTAGGTGTACAAAATTTTGCAATATATCAAATCATATTTCCATAAGAATGGGCTTCCTCCCATTCCAGTCATTCTCTACGGGTACGTCTTTTGTGGTTATGAGTGCTTAGTGAAATGGAAGTGCTTGTATGTAACACCCCAACTACAAATACAGTACTTAACAAACGGTTGCAGTGGAATTACAACTCAACACATAACTTAATCCTTGGGTGCTACACGCCGTTAGCCACCCACGAGGCTAACAAGGCAAATACATACACAACGTACCGGTCTGATGGACAAGATTGCCGAGCACTACACTTTACATTACAATTCCGTTTCTAAACTGAAGACAAATACAATTACAATCCAACTGTACCGAGTCTAATACATTCCATTACCGATATCACGCTTCGGCCTTACACTACTTACGAACACCTAAACAACTACATAAACTGCCCATGCATAACCGTTCCCGTCCAGCTCTCGAACGAAGGGCTACTTTCTTGTACTTGAAAAGTGATGGGTGGCCCCAAAGGGGCTCAGCGCCTTTGCTGGTATGGTAATCGTGCAGCCCGCATACTACCGGGCCACGCACAACTAATTGTCGTGTGAGCATGCAGTTGATTTTATTTAGAGCATGCAAGAAATACTATAAACACACGTCATGCTTTAAATCACACATATCCAATCAATAAGATACAACCCAGAAGGTTAACACAACAACACTTGTTAGATCAAATTATTGTGTTCTTTGACCCTTGAGGGTTTCTACCTTAATGGAACTAAATTCTTATTAAACAACACTTACCCATTTGATCGGGTTACAACTAATTACTTCTTATATTAATAAGGGGTTGATTTCGGTGATCAACGTACACAACATGACAATACACATCACGTAATAACATATACACAACGTAACACCGTTCTTCTTAGAGAACGTACACTTTACTTAAGGTGTGTCGGATAAAATATAGGTCCGAACACGCTGTACACATTTACTTTACTTAGATGTTTCGGCCATAATATAGGCCCGATCACACCATACACATATCCTCTTAGCCCCGAATAATAATCAAGGTAGGAAAGCCTCTTATTAGACTTGTGGGTGGTTGTAATCCAAGAAGGAAAGACAATCAAACAAAGAGGGAGTTAAATCAAATATAGATATCAACTCCCAAACACACGTGCACGACCGGGACGCCCCAAATTCCTCACCCCCATAATATATTTTAGTTAGAAGTTCCCTTATGGAACTTATCACATCATTACACCATATGGTGTTACAACTTAGTTAAACAAACAAGGGAGGTAACATACCATTCGACATACATGAACACCAATAATCGTTAAATAACGACATACCAAAAAAGGCAACACACACATCGCACACAACCACATTACACAAATAACTCACGGATAGCCGTAGTTAGAACGTTCCCGTAGGTTGGGACGTTTAAATATGAATACCGATCTCTTATGTGATCCTAAGGTCGGTTAACTACAGTTTAACACATATTCGAGGTTAAACGGTATCGGAACAAAGTACGCCACATGATTGAATTACTGTAAACTCATTACATGCCTTATCTTATAAGGTCGCAAACATCCAGAAAAACACATTGGCATACAAGCCGGTGTAACCCGGTAGGACACAGGTTGCAAGAAAACCATACCTTACACCATGGGTTACTCTACCGTGTCCCCGAGGATTTACTCTTAACGCGTCACCTCATGCTCCTCAGGTAGTTTCCGAACAACTGGTATTATTTCAAACATTTTTATTAACATCATGATTATACGGTATGTAAGCTAATATCACTCCCGTACTTAACCTGTTTCCCCGTTATACTAAGTTTTACTCTTGTCAATTTAAGTACTTAATTCTCACTCATTTCTAACACTTGTTTATGCTTCTTAGGACCAATAAAAGTCACCAAACAAGGCCTTAACATCATCCAAAACCATTACCCATCAATCCCCCATCATTAGAAGCCTTTAAAACACATTTTGGACAAGTTTTGGTCTGGTCCGGGACTTGGTCCGGACCCAAGGTCCCGGACCAACACTGAAATGCACTCTCGGCTTATTTTTACTTCTTGTCCGGGACTTGGTCCTGGACCTAGGTCCCGGACCACCTGCTGTCTCAACTTTCAGCTTGTTTTTAAGCTTGGTCCGGGACCTTATACAAGGGCTAGGTCTTGGACCCTGCTAAAAAGCTGATAAAACCACAATTTTCAACCCCAATTCCCACCTTAATCCACACCTAATCATTTCCTAATCTTTCCACAAGTTTCCATACATGTTAAACCACCTTAAACACTCACTAAACCTCCTCAAATCATTGGTCATACTTATGCTTAATTCTTCGGCAATTCTACAATTCTACATTCTTCAGTTTTGCACTTATGCACACTTGTGCATTTATAGCATCTCACTTGACAGATTTTACTTCATTCTTAACCCACATGACCATCCCAAATTCTTCCAAGGCAATTGCATTACTAGCTCCCAAATCCATTCATTGTTCTCAAACTTCACACTCAAGTTCATTTCTAGCAAATACAAGGCACCTACACACTATTTGCTACAGATTTTCATGCCAACTTTGTAACCTTCCAACTATCATTTTAGGGTGATTAACCAACCCAATCAATCCTTATAAACACCTAGTCAACCCTTAAGCTCTTCAAGCTCCTATCACCAACTTAAACCACTATATTTCTACCGGAATTTCGCCATAGTTCACCCACATTCTTAGCATGCCCAAATGCATTGTTTTCACTTCCTAAAACCATTCAAACTAGCCATACCCAATATTGGGCACTAACAGCACACAAAATCATTCCAATCATCAATCACCACAAAATAACAATCTTACACCACTTGGCTTCAAAGCCCTTAACTCAAATATTACTTCACAATGTACAAAACATAACTAACAATTCTCTCTTCCAATCACAAAACACATTTTCAACTAAATTTTGGTTTCATTCTTTAAATTCCCATCCCAAAATTTCTAAAGCATTAAGATAGTAATTAAGGTAAATTATTACCTTAATTCCTCAAGTGTTTCTCCTTCTCTTCTCCTCTTATTTTTTCCTTTGATTTTCGGGCACATAGCTAGACCATTGTCATCACTATAGACCAACATTCAAATGGGGAATTAAGCTCTAAGCAACACTCTTAGGTTTCCTAATTAAGCTAGAATACAAAGAGATGCTTAAAACACAAAATTAAGGAATTACCTTTGAACCCTAAGATGAGTTCTTGGTCATGAATCAAGAATAACCCACCATTGGAGGCTTGGGGAATAGCTCAAAACAAGAAAAAGAACAAGGCATAAGAGGGCAAAATCGGCCACCCTAAGAAATGAAGAAAAAGTGAGTTTTCTTGGGAATTTTTTACCTTGGAAGAAGGAGGAGACTCCAAGCTTCAAGATGGTGCCCTTTACTCTTCAAATGGGATATACCCATGGAGATGAAGTTCATCATTTTTGGGTTTTGAAAAGAGAGAGCTTGATGAGAGGGAGAAGAATATGTAATTTATTTGTTGTTTTGAGTTGGTTTAAGCCATGAAAATGGAGGAGAAAAGCTTGAGCTGGTTGGGGCTGTCATAATCACCATTGGAGAGAGCAAGAAGAAGATATATTTCTGAATTGAAGAAGAAAAACCATGGAGGAGAAGGAGAAATGGAGGAGAGAGACTCCAAAAAGCAAACTTGTACTTTATTACTTTATTCTTTTGTCTTCTTGTGACTTAAGAGTCTTATTTAATTGAGAGATAGGGGAAATACGTGAGTTCATATTAGGAGGAGGGGAATCAGACTTTTATTTTACAAATGAGGGAGGGTACTTTACTCTTATTACAGTTTACACCCCATAAGTTCCCGGTTTTTACACTATTCACTAATCCGGGCCCGTTTTCCGGATTTTTCTTGTTTCTTTAATTTTAATGGTTATTAAGATCTCATTAATGTTTAATAATGGTTATATGATCAACCGTAATTTTTTACAGGGTCATTTGACTGTTTAAAGTCATGTTTTCGGGTTTCCTCGAAAAACGCGCTTTAAGACTCTGTTAGCGTTTTAACACATTATTTGGATCCGTTTCCTTCGGGAATTTTTCCCACATGTTCTTAGTGTGTAATTAGGGTATAAAAATGTATTTATAACCCTAGATAAGGTTATATACCTCCCAAGATAATTAAATACGTGTTTTTGCATTTTGTGACTTTTACGCGTTTTCCTTTATCTTTTGGTTTATAATTCTTCACCAGCGTTCTTAAGGACTGAATTAGCCTTAGAAAATCATAATTACATAATTAATTAACACATAAAGGTTTGGGGTATTTCAATCTACCCTCCTTAAAAGAACTTTGTCCTCAAAGTTCTTAATTTTCCCATGCATCACTTAATTAGGATACCGGGATTATTTTACAACATAGTTCTCACATATCAATTACACTCGGCATAACCTTCAGACTCAAGGTCCGTATAACACATCAACCTTCAGACTCATAGGTCTGGATAACATAACAACCTTCAGACTCATAGGTCTGGATAACATATACCACACATATCACACAACATGTCTTAGTATGTATAACAATCATAAATCCTTTTACATCTCTTCATGGGCTCGGTCTAAAGACTACAGGACATCACAGTCCTCGAGTCCCATGTCGAGTACATATACACTGTGATCCCGCAGATACCGGCCGCGATGGAAACTTCCTGGTCCCCGGTCCTTTGAAAGATCAAAACAATCACTTACTTTTTTTTAACATATACTTCTCATGTCACTGGTCCGAAGACAAAGGCTCATACGTCCTCAGCTCGTGAGCAAGTAATACAAAAATATTCTTTATGGGGTTAAGTAGAACGAAATCTTTTATTGAAAAAGTATCAATTGAAAATTCTTTTTACAAGGTCAAGTAAAAGAAATCCTTCAATTTGAACATACCATTTGAGAATCTTGGAAATATTAATTGAAGTCTTGAAAATACCCATTGAAATTTTGAAAATACCAATTGAAAACTTGAAAATACCAATCGAAAATTCTTTTTGAAAACGCAATACAACTCCAAATCCAAATTATACTAATTGCATTATTCTTAACGTGATTACTTGTGACCACTTATAGGGAGTTTCAAGAGTCATCCGACCCTGATGTGATCAGCATAAGTGTTGAACTATCTCTCCACCCCAATTTGTGTTTGGTTTCCCTTGATCCCCGGGAATCAAGTTTCACCTCCCACTTCAATTTCAACCAGAAACTAATTGAGACATTTACAATTTTCTATCTTCTTAATCTTTCTAATCATAATCACAAAAAACTACATCTCCAAGGGATGAACTCTGTCCATCAATTATTTCCAATTTGCCACTAACCATGTTACCTAGAATTATACCACTTCACACATCACAATAATATATATATATATATAAAATATATTTTCGATCAAAATCACAATACTACATTTAGTCTTAAATAACATATACTGTCGGGGTTTTAGTTCCCCGGGAGTTTCTCTACTCCCTTACACTTGTATTTACACGCCAATGTTAACATGGTAGGTACGTTTATAACAATGGTATTCACATCTTCTGTGCGCAATGACCACAATTAAACCACCATTTAACCATGAATGAATACGTATGTTCATGTTACATACACACCAATCACCAAAACAAATTATTTTGTGCTATGTACACCATAGTTCACGTACACTTGTACGTAAACATACGCTAAGCGATTTTACGCTCTACCCACTTTAAAAGAGATTACGCCGACGTAATCTACAATATGTTACTACTTAACATTGGTTTAAGATGTTTCGTCGTCATAAAGTATTTTAACTTCCACGCGGTTTATTTTACAATGCGTTCCGGTCAGAGGACCTTAACTATATTGACGGTTAATCCCTGTATCCAGAATTCTCATTGGAGTTTTTCTAACTCATAACCGGTTTCGGTTCTGGCCTGTGAGGCTTCTAGGTATATTCACATAGACACTTCGCCCTATACTCGTATTCACTAGGTATATTCAACTTTGAATCATGGCCTACTAGCTTCTGCTGCGCCACTCTGATAACTTTAGGGCTTAGTTAGCCCTTTTGTTATCCTTGATGTGTTGTACATCTCCCATTTATGCCTTCTATCTTGGGAATAACGGTTTCTCAATCGACGCATGGTATCTCTTACCGTGTGCGAATTTGATAAGTTGTCTCTGGAAGTCTATTGTGTATACTGTTATGTCTTTCATGATCACT
Source organism: Limonium bicolor (assembly GCA_023374045.1). Lineage (NCBI taxonomy): Eukaryota > Viridiplantae > Streptophyta > Magnoliopsida > Caryophyllales > Plumbaginaceae > Limonium > Limonium bicolor. The sequence continues at coordinate 160,414,232 of CM041782.1, forward strand.
CACTTTGTTTTACCGACTTAATGTCGGTCGAGGTCTAGCTACTGCTTAGTATGCAGTGTTTCCCCTATTGTTCTTCACACCTGAGGGATATTTCATACCGGTATTGGTATTCAGTGCTTCTATAGTCATTGACCCCAAACCGTTCCTTCTGAATTATATTCATTTATTTGATTCTGTACAAGTACCCTTTCATTTATATGACCTCACATTTCCTATACATTGGTTCTTTCAACGTTCATGAGTCTCATCCGCTTTATTGCGGTGGAATTTATCCTCGTTTGGTTGTGATTGTTGGTACGTCCAACACTCTTCGTGCCTTTATGGCTCAAGGCCGCACAGTTTGGTTTCTAGCTTTTCACTCAACTGGCTTGCGCCATATTCACTGGTGTGTTTACCAGTCTTCCGTATCTAGTGCGGGTTGGTTATTTAATAACCAGGTACTCTTGTCCCAAATCTTATTGCTTCCTATCAAGTAGATCCACTAGGAATACACTTCTAGTTCCTTAGGCAGTTACAATAGGAACAAACAATGCCTTCTCTTTGAGGTCTTTCATCACATAGTGTAGATTACTGGCTTTACTGCTCATTCTATTTGCACTCTCTTGTTTTCGATAACCACTAGGTCTAGTTCGTAACTCCAGTTGTCCTCCATATCATCGTTTAACCATACTCGTACAACGGTCGCTTACTGCGCACCGTGTTCTTACTCATTATACAACATCGACTTACATGGCGTTCGCTACCGTGTTAGTTCCCGCTCATGTATATTTCACCACTTATATTGCGGTTCACCATTTACTGAATACACTGTTCTTCAAGTCTTCATGCTCCTCGAGCGTTGTTCAACCTACATTTCGCATTATACACATATGGTGGTTGCTACTAAGCCGACTACTCTTCCACAATTGCCATGAGAGCTTCCTTTTTGTACTATTATTATTCAAATAATTCTTGGCAATAACAACATGATCAGACTTTAACATACATCCTAAAGGTTCACACAATTACTGCCCCAGCGGTCTCACATTATCGAGAGGTATGCCCACTCTTAAAGCAGTGGTTCGTTCTCCGTTCTAATTACATGTATAACACAAACACTTCTTACTGGCGCTATTACCGATGATACTCCTTACGAGTTTATCTAGGCTTTGCAATCATTTAAATTTATGTAGCGCATTTGGTTTATGGCTCATAAGCCTCATTGCCTCGAGCTCTGCTCCTTGTAGGCCGTTCACACAAATTTTACTTCTTCGTATCTCATCACATGGCTTAGGCGATTCTGGGCTCCCTAACAGGGTCGTTGCATCATGCTTCCTTTCATGGGAGGCCCCTTAGGAATGTCAAGTTGCCTCTTTAGCGATTTAGGGTTCTATTGTTAAGCGGGTTCCCTTTAGTGTTTAAACCGAGTATTCGTTTCAACTCTTGTGTTTCTATCACGATATTTTGTTCGACAATTGTTGACCCAAACACCCTTCAAGGATTGCTCCTGGGTGTTGCTAAGTTATGCTATTACATCCGGCTTGTACTTATGGGTATGTTTAATTAACTACGCCACTTTGTGTTCTTGGCTGGGTTTAATATCCTCTTCGGTGAAGATCGTTATCCCCGGGTAGCCCAGGTGATCATTCAGGGAATTCCATCCGGTTCATTGGACCGTAACGTGTCCATATTAGGCGTCTGCCTTACTGTGTTCAAGCCGGGTATTCATCCTGCTATCTTGTGTTCCCTTTATAAATCTTGAGACATGTCAATTGTCTGTACTCATCAACTTGTGCTCTTTGCACTCCATAACTCTTATTCCTTTCCTGGAATGAGTTCTCAAACTCCTTTAGACTCGTTAGCTTCATAGTGTTCTTTACTTCCATTGTTCACGGTAATCGATTACTCTGGTCTAATGTTTGTACTGCTGACCGTAGTATGGAGTTGACTACTCCCCGTGTTCTGTACTTCACTTGTATACATGTGTGGGGCACCCTACTGATACATTGCTACTTACCCGACTAACCTATAAGTAGGTCTGTCAGGCCCGTAAGCTCCTATCGGAGTGCGGTCGGCCCACATTTCATTTTCGTATACTCGTAGTGTCCGTCACACGCCTATGTGAATTATTCTATTGTCAACTCCTCTTATATTGTCCGATGATAATGCACCTTTGGTGCTTCCTGAACTATATTAAGGGAAATTTGTCCAATGTCTGTATCTAGTACGAACTAGATTCCTTCCCTCGGGTTAATACCCTCGGGTTGTAGGATTATTCTAAGGTTGTTCAAGTTGAACTAGGTATAACTTACCTACTTTGTGGCGCTGAGGCCGGTGTAGGTCCACTGGTTTGGTCTTTAAGGATCATCTGAGGTTTGAGAGAAATTAGGGTTTAAAAGAAGGCTTGAAATAGCATAAGTTTGGAAGGAAATTTGGTTTTGAAAGAGGTTTGAAATAAATATGAGTTTGAAAGAAAAGTTAGGTTTAAATGAATATTCTTCACGGTATCTAAAATGTCTTCATGCCTTGACCAAGTCTAGCTTCTCGCTGACTGATACATCCTCAAATACAATGGTTAGGCCGCTAAGCCCTTCCAGGTTTCACTCTTCAAATTCTTGGATTTCTTGATTCTATAATTACTTCATTCGCCAATACGGTACTCTACTAAGTACTTCATAGTCATTAAAATCCTCCCGAATGGCCCTGTTATAGCAGCACTTGCCATGGCAAGTGCGCCATGCTGGCTGGTTATTGGTTCAGCACATACTGGTTACGGTACTACTTTTATCCACACCGTACTCGGTAGCCTTATTGGCTCCTTCCTTGCCCTTATAGTCTTGGTAATAAATCTTCCGAGCACTTCTCATTGTCTTAACATGATGTTTTTGGGTGCCTCTCCACTCTCGGAGGCCCCTATTCACTTAACTCTGTGCTTTTCCTTGTTGCTCGTTCCCACGCATTTGTCGTGGTTTCCGAGGTTTGACTTTTCACTATATGGTAGTCCTGTTGGAATGTTACATACATATTTTTGTAGTCATCTAGACTTTGTCAATCAGGGGTTATAATCCCTCGAGCGTGTAGGGTTGAAGTTACCCGCTTCTGACTAGTTCCTTAGTCAGTTAGTATACCGTTTGTGGTATTATCTAACGCACGCGGTCCCGTAAACGTTTGTCTCGGGTTTTGTTACTCCTCCATTTTCCACTTCTTCGTACAGTTAGTACCTTCCTTCTTGCTGGCCAGGCTGGACTCCCTCGACTACTAGGCATGTCGACCCAGGTTGCTGGAAATTTCAGTTCCCTATAGGTAAGGTTCTCAGTCCTCCGCTATTAAATGCGGGTATTATTGTTAAAACGGGAACCGTCTCTAGGATTCCCAGTTCTTGGAATCTACCGTATGACATGTTTTGGTTCTCACAGAAACAGCTCATAACAGCCAGATCGGGTTCTTCCCGAGTATGAGAGGACTTTCCATCTCTCTGGCGTTCTTTCCCGAGTTATAAAACGGGGGTTGTGGAGGGCGGGTATGGATGTTCTAGGTATCTCGTACGCACGAGGAATGCCTAACTAGCATATCTCTCACGCTATCACTCAACCCTTAACCCAAAGTCTTAAACTCCTAACTCGGTACTTCCTAAGCTCGGTATTTCCAGTCGTCAGAGCGATGATACCACTTTTTGTAACACCCCAACTATAAATACAGTACTTAACAAACGGTTGCAGCGGAATTACAACTCAACACGTAACTTAATCCTTGGGTGCTACACGCCGTTAGCCACCCACGTGGCTAACAAGGCTAACACATACACAACGTACCGGTCTGATGGACAAGATTACCGAGCACTACACTTTACATTACAATTCCGTTTCTAAACTGAAGACAAATACAATTACAATCCAACTGTACCGAGTATAATACATTCCATTACCAATATCACGCTTCGGCCTTACACTACTTACGAACACCTAAACAACTACATAAACTGCCCATGCATAATCGTTCTCGTCCAGCTCTTGAATGAAGGGCTGCTTTCTTGTACTTGAAAAGTAATGGGTGGCCCCAAAGGGGCTCAGCACCTTTGCTAGTATGGTAATCGTGCAGCCCGCATACTACCGGGCCACACACAACTAATTGTCGTGTGAGCATGTAGTTGATTTTATTTAGAGCTGCAAGAAATACTATAAACACACATCGTGCTTTAAATCACACATATCCAATCAATAGGATACAACCGAGAAGGTTAACACATCATCACTTGTTAGATCAAATTATTGTGTTCCTTGACCCTTGAGGGTTTCAGCCTTAATGGAACTAATTCTTATTAGACAACACTTACCCATTTGATCGGTTACAACTAATTACTTCTTATATTAATTAGGGGTTGATTTCGGTGATCAACGTACACAACATGACAATACACCTCAAGATAAATACAATTACAATCCAATTTTAAACAGAATGACGTGACCTGAAATGTGACCTAGATGCCCGAACCTAACGGAATCAAACCGCAATTTGGTAAATCCCTGAGTGGGCAAAACTTCATTACTAGGAATACCAGAGTCATCCTAAAACCTAATGGATGTTTTTTTTTGTCCATAGAGTTTCTGAACTCTTTTATGTGTGTTGGAGTTGTTGAACAGGAGAAACCTTGTAAAGCCAGTTGATATACATGCTTACAAGCAACATTTATCTGAATGGTTGAATTCTTTTTTCAAACAGTAACACTGTACTCCAACAACTAAACGAAATGATCCTTAGACTTTATCACGAGAGGGATTAGAGTTAGTACCTCGTTATTTAGTCAATAGTTCTGTAAATTTATTCAATGACTTAACTTTGTGAATTCAGTGAATGTCCGCGCTTACCTATTGCTTACCCTCGTCTCACCTGAACAATTGGAACTTTTTTCGAATTGTAACTCTGTACTCCAACGACTAAATGAAATAATCCTCCAACTTTATCACGCGAGGGATTAGATTTTGTACCTCATTCGTTTCAATTAGTCAATGGTTGTAGAAAATTATTCAACAACTTAACTTTGTAAAGTCAGTTGATGTCCGGGCTTACTGTAGCTTAACCTCATCTTACTTGAACGGTTGGAATTTTTTTTTGAATTGTAACTATACTCTCATGACTAAATGAAATGATCCTCCAACTTTATCACGCGAGGGATTAAATTTAGTACCTTGTTGGCTACATTTAGTCAATAGTTGTAGAAATTTATTCAACGTCTTAACTTTGTAATGTCAGTTGATGTCCGCGCTTACATGTAGATTGCCCTCATCTTACCTGAGCGGTTGGATTTTTTTTTAAATTGTAACACTATAGTCCGATGACTAAACAAAATGATCCTCTAACTTTATCACGCGAGAGATTAAATTTAGTACTTTGTTGGCTACACTTAGTCAATAGTTGTAGAAATTTATTTCAACGTCTTAACTTGATAAAGTAAGTTGATGTCCATGATTACCTGAAGCTTACACTTGTATTACCAAAATGGTTGGATTTTTTAAATTATAATATTGTACTCTAATGGCTAAACAAAATGATCCTTTAACTTTATCACTCGAACGTTTAGACTTAGTAACTCGTTCACTTAATTTAGTTAATGATTGAGAAATTCATTCAACGTCTTAATTCCATTATGTTTTCTATATGCGAAGTCTACACCCCTAAGTTACATTGATCATAACGTAAAAAATAAAAGGGACAAAAGTGCACTGATATTGTTCTGGCTCCTTTGAAAAGACTAATACACCATAGAGAAAGAAAGTCTATATGAGTCGTGTTTAGTGGAAAATATATTTCAAAAGTCTTTTATGTAATCTATGTTAAATAGACCGTTCGATACTGACCAATTCTTATTTCCTTCAATGGCATAAAGGGCCTTGACTTGCTCGACATGCCATAAATTCCCAAGAAAACTGGTGACAACTCGTGTATCTTAGTGGGAACCCAGAAAAATTACACAGATCAAAGAAGCTTGAGCTTTAATATTTGGCAGCTTAGAATATCTGTCTTTTCTCTTTATGTGTTTCTTTACGCCTACAAGTGATCAAACATTGTCTTTATACATAAATGCTTTTTCTGGCTACAACTTAATCCTAGAAATATCAACTTTCTAAATTGGAGCATTTCTGACATTTTCTGGTAATAAGAAGTGAAAACAAAAAAAAAATTAAAAAAAATATAATTTTATAACACGGCTATGCAGTAGGCGTGTTATAAAGTCCAGCATTCAGTGGCCTTTTATAACACGACTTCTTATTGGTCGTGGCATAAAAGCAAGTTATATAACACGGCTACATCAAGAGCCGTGTTATATAACATACTTTTATGCCACGGCTAAAAGGAAGCCGTGTTATAAAAGGTCATGATTTTGACGGATTCAACCAACTTTATACCACGGCTTTGACTAAAATCGTGTTATAAAACCGAATTATATAACACGGCTCGGGTGCAGTCGTATCATATAATTGACTTTATAATACGGCTCATAGCCGTGTTATATAACTTGTTTATATATGACGGCCGCATATAACATGGCCTTTAGCCGTGTTATAAGACCCTTTTTTAGCCGTGGTATAAAGTGTTTTTTCCACCAGTGATACTGGAGGAGCTTCTATGGATTATAGAAGTCACAACAAGTAAGATGTCAATTCTAAATTCAATGTCAAAGATTCTTCATGAAAATACTGCCTATTTATCTAAAGTAGGTGATGTTGTATTGAATCTTGCCTTTAGGTCTGATCTCCTTGTACTGAAGACAATAAAGCAGTCTATTAAGATGAGTAATAGTGTGTGCCATACTGTAATAATTCACGCCAATGCCATCATGCATGCTGGTACAACGTTGGATATGTTTCTTAGAGAGAATCTGGTTTGTAACAGTAGAGCTGAACATATACTTGAACGATATCAGCTTGTGAAATTATATTTTTCTAGGACCTTGAAAGTTATTGACTTTATATATCACTAACATTAATTACTAGCACCCATCTTCCTGTATATCTGAATATATCTTGGCTGGAAAGTTTAAATTATGGTTGTATTTGCAGGAGATGCATTTCCTTCTTGAGCAAGCATCTGTTTCGAAGCACCAGTTTCTTGGATGAGCTGGGTTGATGGCTTTGGCAGAGTGCATATCTTCTGCAAGTAATTCTGTAGGCATCTGTATGATTGAGAGATGGGATTCACCTGAGTGCGCAACCATCACTTATGATAAAGAAATCCTTCCTCAATTCAGGGGATACTTTTGTCTCGATAGCAATAAGTCTGTGTTGATATTATGCATCAGTATAGCCACCAGGAGATAGATTGAGAACTTGAACAATTCCAGCAGCAGTTTCTTTATGAAGCTAGATATTGATTGAATCAAAAACTAATGTAAGCACATACTTTGCAATAAAAATGCACCGTAATTGGTTTGTGTCAAACCTTGATATATGGGGCTATGATGTGAGCCCTGTATGATTTTTTTTTTCAAAATAAAAGAACAAGGGGGCGACATTTTAATTGCCTCTTTTGTTGGAGATCAACGGAGGTGACCTTCTCATGTCGCCTCTGTTGCGCAATGTGTAGAACAAAGCAATGGGGGCGAGTTAACCGTCTTGCCTCGTTTGTTCAAGATCAATGGAGGCGAGTAGACCTGGTTGCCTCTGTTGCTTGTTCTGTAGACTAAGCAATGGAGGCGAGAAAATTTACTTGCCTCATTTGCAGGACATCAACAGAGGCGAGATAAGAATGTCGCCTCCCTTGCTTATGGCAGTGGGTTTCTATACCCAGCCCAACCGAGGCGAGATACTGAAGTTGCCTCAGTAGATCCATAGTAACGGGGGCGAGATTATGATGCCTGTTGAGTAAAATCTACACATTATTATATATAGATTTATAGCAAACTAATAGGCAAGTGCACCTAGTCGGAGTAGTACAACAAGTGTCGTATCCACAGGGAAATTGTTCAATTTTCCTAGTTCCGGTATTTAATAAACAGTAAATAAAAAGGGGTTTAGCCAGTGGTAATCTTGGTGTTTTTAGGTTGGACAGATAAAAACAATTAAAAGCTTAAATAAAACAGTTGTGTGTCAAATGGATGGAAAATGTGCTAAGGAAGGTGAAATCGCCCAAATATACTTCAGATATTAATTATAATCCTAATTTGCTCTTATTTGTCTGTTTAAGAATTTATCTTGTGGCCTTCCTAAATCTTAGATAAGGACAACTCTTAATTAATTCAATAGACTTTTTACAATCAGAAAAAGTCTAAAATCATTAATTAGCATTAAGCAAGAATTCTTTTAACAACAGTGATGGATTTTATCTGCTAATCAAGGAGATAATATCTAACGTTTGTCTCTCTTTGTGGTCTATTCTCAAATTTACAAAATCATTGAAATAAGAGAAACCGTAAATGCGTAAAAATGAGCAGTTCTTAAGCATTTAATAATTTAGAGAGAAACAAAACAAATATTTATAGGCAAACTCGGTATTATAAATACGTCTGAATTATTTGGGGTTAAACACCCATCCTAAGCACAAATATAAGTATACTCAGACATCGACAGAAATAAAAACAGAGTAACGATAGAAATAGTCATTATATGGGAAACTGCTTGAGAAGAACGGGTCTGCACTCGCTCTCGCTTCTGCTGCCTCTTTTCTCTCTTTTTAAAATACTGCTTCTGCTGAGTACGTGAGTGCGTGTGGTGGAGTGGTGAAATAAATAAAAGATGGAGTGTTATGGTGTTACGGGAGAAAATGAATGGAAGAGAATGGTGTAGTGTGGTGAACGATCGTTTGTGTTTTCTTCAGTCTCCTGCGTATCATTTATCGTTGAAGGAGCTGGGTTTATATAGAAGCAGAGGAGAGGGTAAGGTTGGAGACAGAGCTGGGGTGGAGACAGTGCTGGAGCACGCGTGAGGGATTTAAGGCCGGCGCCTGATATTGCTGATGGGGTAGATAGATATGTTTGCAGGCGCCGAAGAAAATTGGGGAAGACGGTCGGCGTAGTTGCACCTCTATTTGTTGTCCGGTCTTTTCTCTACGGACATCTTTATTTGTTGTCCGGTCATTTATCCACGAACAGGATTGTATTGTTTTCCGGTCCTGCCTTATTTCCATGGACAACACAGCTCTCCATTCTTTCTTGTCCGGTGATATATCCACGGACACATTTATTTCTTGTCCGGGCAAATATCCACGGACAGCACAGAAACATTTCTTTCTATCCGAGCAAACATCCACGGACACATTTGTTCCTTGCTTCCCGTCCGTGCTTATTTCCACGGACAACATGTCCTTGTTTTGTTCTTGTCCTCCCTTATTTGCACGGACGTGCCACGGACGCCTATTAGTTGTGTCCGAACCAGTGTCTGGACCAGCATGGTTCGGACGCTGGTTAGTTTGCTTCCAAAATGTTCGTTTCAGCTCTGATTTAAGATCCGTTTGCGCCTATGCGTTCGTCTCTTTGTCTACTTTGCTCCTAGCTTGGTTTTCCTCATGTTTAACCAATAAATTTGTGAGATAACCAATAAAACATAAACTAGAGGAAAACTAACCAAAGTGGAGAAATGAGCAAGAAAAGTGCTAATATAATATATGAAATACACCCATAAAACATGCTCATTTGGACACTTATCAATGCCTCGGTAGGTTTTCATCTATAGAGGCGAGTTTTGTTGCCTCTGTAGGTAAAATCAACAGAGGCAAACAAATACGTCGCCTCCATATTCAACTGAGACGATCTTTTAGAGGCAATCTAGAGGCAACATTTTTCTCGCCTCTAAAAGTCTACAGAGGCAATTTTCTGATTTATAGAGGCAATAAAAGTTGCCTCCATAGATCTTATATGTAGTAGTCGACTTTATATAATATTTAATTAATTACTTGGTAGATATTTTAAACTAGTTAAACGTAACATTTGATCAATCGAAATATACAATACATACACATATATAAATTTAAATTCCAAAATGTACATGACATCCAAAAACAAATACTACTATTATATCAACTAATTGCTACATTTCCCTCATTTACAAGTAGACCAGGTAAAAGTAACCAGAACCCGAAAAACCAACCCGATCTGAACCTAATTTTAAACAGAATGACGTGACCTGAAATGTGACCTAGATGCACGAACCTAACGGAATCAAACCGCAATTTGGTACATCCCTGAGTGGGCAAAACTTCATTACTAGGAATACCAGAGTCATCCTAAAACCTAATGGATGTTTTTTTTATCCATAGAGTTTGTGAACTCTTTTATGTGTGTTGGAGTTGTTGAACAGGAGAAACCTTGTAAAGCCAGTTGATATACATGCTTACAAGCAGCATTTATCTGAATGGTTGAATTCTTTTTTCAAACAGTAACACTGTACTCAAACAACTAAACGAAATGATCCTTAGACTTTATCACGAGAGGGATTAGAGTTAGTACCTCGTTATTTAGTCAATATTTGTGTAAATTTATTCAATGACTTAACTTTGTGAATTCAGTGAATGTCCGCCCTTACCTACTGCTTACCCTCGTCTCACCTGAACAATTGGAACTTTTTTCGAATTGTAACTCTATACTCCAACGACTAAATGAAATAATCCTCCAACTTTATCACGCGAGGGATTAGATTTTGTACCTCATTCGTTTCATTTTGTCAATGGTTGTAGAAAATTATTCAACAACTTAACTTTGTAAAGTCAGTTGATGTCCGGGCTTACTGTAGCTTACCATCATCTTACTTGAACGGTTGGAATTTTTTTTTGAATTGTAACTATACTCTCATGACTAAATGAAATGATCCTCCAACTTTATCACGTGAGGGATTAAATTTAGTACCTTGTTGGCTACATTTAGTCAGTTGTAGAAATTTATTCAACGTCTTAACTTTGTAATGTCAGTTGATGCCCGTGCTTACATGTAGCTTGCCCTCATCTTACCTGAGCGGTTGGATTTTTTTTTTTAAATTGTAACACTATAGTCCGATGACTAAACAAAATGATCCTCTAACTTTATCACGCGAGAGATTAAATTTAGTACTTTGTTGGCTACACTTAGTCAATAGTTGTAGAAATTTATTTCAATGTCTTAACTTGATAAAGTAAGTTGATGTCCATGATTACCTGAAGCTTACACTTGTATTACCTAAATGGTTGGATTTTTTAAATTATAATATTGTACTCTAATGGCTAAACAAAATGATCCTTTAACTTTATCACTCGAACATTTAGACTTAGTAACTCGTTCGCTTAATTTAGTTAATGATTGAGAAATTCATTCAACGTCTTAATTCCATTATGTTTCCTATATGCGAAGTCCACACCCTCTAGGTTACATTCATCATAAAGTAAAAAATAAAAGGGACAAAAGTGCACTGATATTGTTCTGGCTCCTTTGAAAAGACTAATACACCATAGAGAAAGAAAGTCTATATGAGTCATGTTTAGTGGAAAATATATTTCAAAAGTGTTTTATGTAATCTATGTTAAATAGACCGTTCGATACTGACCAATTCTTATTTCCTTCAATGGCATAAAAGGGCCTTGACTTGCTCGACATGTCATAAATTCCCAAGAAAACTGGTGACAACTCATGTATCTTAGTGGGAACCCGGAAAAATTACACAGATCAAAGAAGCTTGAGCTGTAATATTTAGCAGCTTAGAATATCTGTCTTTTCTCTTTATGTGTTTCTTTACGCCTACAAGTGATCAAACATTGTCTTTATACATAAATGCTTTTTCTGGCTACAACTTAATCCTACAAGTGATCAAACATTGTCTTTATACATAAATGCCTTTTCGGTAAGTAGATATAATAGAGAAAAAACACAAAGGTCATAAATAAACATTTTAGCACAGAAGCTCTCCACAACAGATTTTAGCAAAATAAAAGCATAGTTAAAGAAACTGGTACTGCCCTGAGATTATTTTTGCTAGCGTCTAAAGGAGTTCCCCCACACTTGAGCTTCAGCCTCAAGGAGCGTAGTTTGGTTGCAGTGTAGACATGAAGTTGCACCTGCATAAGACATTAGAAGCAACCATACTACAAACGGGGTTAAAAGTTAGCAAAAACAAAATTTAAAGAGAACCTGAAAATTAAGAGAGCATAAAATAAAAGAAAAGAAACGTTCATCCGGGTTTCCTCCCGGAAAGCTGTCCTTGTTTAACGTCTTTGGCTAGACGCTTTGAAGCGTACTCAAATCTGAGGATCTTATAGAATTATTGCCCGAGCATCAACTTTCTCGAGATTACCACCCTGGTAATGCTTTAGTCTAGACCCATTGACCATGAAAGTTTGTCTTTTAGAATCTACCAACTCAACTGATCCATATGGGGTGACCTTGGAGACAGTAAATGGTCCAGCCCAATAGGATTTTAGTTTACCAGGAAAAAGCTTCAACCTGGAATTGTATAGTAGAACCAAATCTCCCTTATGGAACTCCCATTTAATGATCATCTTGTCATGCCACTTTTTGGTTTTCTCTTTGTAGATTCGGTTATTTTCATAGGCATCCTCTCGAAACTCTTCTAACTCAGTAAGTTGAAATTTCTGTTTGTCACCTGCTCTGAGTAGATCAAAGTTTAGGGCTTTCACGACACAGAATGATTTGTGCACGAGCTCGACCGGTAAATGACAAGCTTTGCCGAAGACCAATCGATATGGGGACATTCCTATGGGTGTCTTGTAGGCTGTTCTATATGCCCAGAGTGCATCATCCAGCTTCAGGGACTAGTCTTTTCTTGAAGAATTAACTGTCTTTTGCAGGATCCACTTCAATTCTCGGTTAGAGACCTCAGCCTGGCCATTTGTTTGAGGGTGATAAGGTAAGGCTATCTTGTGTCTCACTCCGTATTGTGTCATTAAGGCTGTGAACTGCTTATTGCAGAAGTGGGATCGTTGGTCACTGATTATAGCATGTGGGACTCCGAACCTTGTAAATATGTTCGTTTTCAAGAACTTAAGCGCTACCTTTGCATCATTTGTGGGAGAGGCGATAGCTTCCACCCACTTAATCACATAGTCGACTGCTACCAAGATGTAGAGTTTGAGGAAGACGAAGGAAAAGGACCCATGAAGTCAATGCCCCACACGTCGAAAGGTTCTACCTCTAGTATGATGTTGAGAGGCATCTCATGTTTTCTGGAGGTGTTCCCCAGTCTTTGGCACTCATTGCAGGAAGCTACAAAGGAATGACAGTCTCTATGCAAGGTTTTCCAGAAGAAACCTGATTGAAGTACCTTAGCTGCTGTTCGAGCTGGCCCATGATGTCCTCCGGCTTCAAGAGAGTGACAATGTCGTAGAATGCTTTGGATTTCATGTCGGGGCACACATCTTCTCACCATCCCATCTGCACAAACCTTGAAAAGGAGAGGGTCCTCCCAGTAGTAATGCTTTACATCTAAAATGAACTTCTTCTTCTGTTGATAGGTCAGCCCATGTGGTATTACTCCTCGTGCTAGGTAGTTGGCAATGTCAGCGTACCATGGATCACCAGTGTCGCCAATCATGAAAATTCACTCATCTGGGAAGAATTCATTGATGGATGTGTCGTCATGTGGTGCCTCTATGCGAGATAGGTGGTCTGCTACTACATTCTGCACTCCTAGCTTGTCTCTGATTTCAATCTCAAATTCTTGTAGTAGGAGTATCCACCGGAGGAGTCGGGGTTTGGCATCTTCTTTGGCAAATAGATACTTCAGAGCGGAGTGATCGGTGTGAATTATTACTTTGCTTCCCAAGAGATATGATCGGAATTTATCCAGGGCAAAGACTACTTCTAGAAGTTCCTTCTCAGTAGTTGAATAATTCTTCTAAGCATCGTTGAGGGTTCTACTTGCATAGTAGATGGTTCGCAAGATCTTCTCCTTCTTTTGGCATAAAGCGGCACCCACTGCGTAGTCACTGGCGTCGCACATAATTTCGAATGGAAGGCTCCAGTCTGGTGATATCACAATGGGGGCGGAGATGAGGCAATCTTTCAGTGTGTTGAAGGCTTGTAGGCATTTGTCAGTGAAGTTGAACTTGACGTCTTTTGCTAGGAGATCACATAGAGGCTTTGAGATCTTGGAAAAATCCTTGATAAACCTTCTATAGAATCCAGCATGGCCAAGGAAGCTTCTGATGTCTTTCACCATCGTAGGTGGTGGTAATTTTTCAATGACTTCAACCTTGGCTTTGTCAACTTCAATGCCTTTCGAAGATATTTTATGCCCAAGAACTATTCCTTCTTTAACCATGAAATGGCATTTTTCCCAGTTAAGCACAAGGTTTGTTTCTTCACATCGGGTGAGGATGGCGTCCAGATTGTTTAAACAGGATTCGAAAGTGAAACCAAAGACAGAGAAGTCGTCCATGAAGACTTCGATGCTCTTTTCAAGATAGTCGCTGAAGATTGACATCATGCATCTTTGAAATGTGGCTGGGGCATTGCATAGACTAAAAGGCATCCGATTATATGCAAATGTCCCGTATGGGCATGTGAATGTGGTTTTTTCTTGGTCTTCTGAGGCAATGGGTATTTGAAAATATCCTGAATAGCCGTCCAAGAAGCAGTAATAATCTTGCCCAGCCAATCTTTCCAGCATCTGATCAATGAAAGGTAAAGGAAAGTGGTCCTTCCGCGTCGCGCTGTTCAGTTTCCTGTAATCGATGCAGACTCTCCAGCCCGTTGTGGTTCTCTGGGGGATTAGATCACCCTTGTCGTTGGGGACCACAGTGAGACCTCCTTTTTTCGGAACAACTTGAACGGGGCTCACCCATTTGCTGTCAGAGATGGAGTAGATTATCCCAGCGACAAGCAGTTTAAGCACTTCTTTCTTTACTACATCTTTCATGTTGGGATTGAGCCTTCTCTGTGGTTGGACTAAAGGCTTATAGGTATCTTCCATGTATATGTGATGTGTGCAGAAATGAGGGTTGATACCTTTGATATCCGAGATGGACCAACCTATTGCCTTCTTATGGTTCTGAAGGATCCTCACGAGACGTTCCTCCTGTGTACTTGTTAGGGATGAAGAAATAATAACAGGAAGAGTACAAAGATCAGAAAGATAGACATACTTTAGGTGTGAAGGTAATTGTTTCATTTCTACGAGAGGGGGTTGTTCAATTGATGGTGGTATCTTCTGAGGAGAATGCTCTAATGGTTCTGGTGGTGGGTAGCGTGGTTTGGTATATAAATTTCTTTTATCCAGAGCTGCTACCATTTTGATTGTGTCATGGTGCATTGGTTGTCTATCACAGATTTCAGCTAAAGCATTTTCAAGAGCATCATTACGAATAATAGCAGATGAATTATCCTGCACAATAGAGTCAACAATGTCTATGGAAAAGGTGTCTTCTATATGAGCGGGTTTCTTTATGACTTTGGACATGTCGTATTCTAAAGTTTTGTTATGCAGTCTTAAAATGATTTTTCCTTTTTCAACGTCAATTAATGCTCTAGCAGTTCTCATGAAAGGTCATCCTAAGATTAAGGGCACCCTAGTGTCTTCTTCCATGTCGATTACAATAAAATTAGCGCAGAACACAAAAGTTCCTACAGTAACAATCAAATCTTCTATTATCCCTCTTGGGAATACTAAAGATCTATCTGCTAATTGTAATTGAATAGAAGTAGGCATGCATTCACCAGTCTTAAGTTTGCTGAAAGTTGAGAGTGGCATTAAATTGATACTAGCTCCTAGATCACATAGCCCACTACCACAATCAACATTATCAATGGAACATGGAATAATTGGCAAACCTGGGTCTCCAAGTTTTGGGGGGAGGTTCTTTAGAAGCACTGCTGACACTTCCTGCGTAAGGTGCACAGTTTCCACTTCCTGCAATGATCTTTTGTTTGTGATGATATCCTTCATGAACTTTGCGTATATTGGCATTTGTTTCAAAGCATCTGCAAAAGGAATATTAATCGTTAGTTTCTTGAAGTGAGTTAGAAACTTTCCAAACTGTTCATCTAAATTTTTCTTTCTTATTCTGTTTTGAAAAGGAAGTGGGGGAAGAATCTTAGTGAGAGAGGAAGGAGTAGACTCAGGAGGCTCCTTCTCCTTGGAAATATTTTTCGGAGGAGGAGGGGCTTCTTCAGCATCTTCTTGTTCTTCTTCTTGATCTTCTTGAGGCTCGTGAGCTTACTGTTCTTGATTATCAATATCATCTCGAGGAAGGGATGAGTTGAGCGGCCTACCACTTCTCAAAGGCACTGCCTTGGCATGTTCTCTTGGATTTGGATTTGGCTAACTAGGGAAGGTACCAGGTGGCCTTTGTGCAAGCTGCTGGCTGATTTGCTCCAACTTTTGGCTGGTTTGTTGTATCTGGGCTTCAACCCTTCTGTTAGTGGCTTCTTGATCCACGAGTCAGGTTTGGGTCGTAGTCACGAATCCCTTCATTAGGATTCTGAATTCCTCATTTGGATCAGCAAAGGATGAGGATGGTTGTTATTGTTGGTGGAAACCTGGAGGGGCACCATGTGCTCTATAACCCATATTAGAGTTTGGTTGGGGTCTATTTCCCTAATAGGTATTGGAACTGTTGTTCTGCCCTCCTTGGTTCTGATCATTGTTTTTCCATGAGAAATTCGGGTGATTTCTCCATGGGTAGTTGTTGTTGATGTTATTGTTGTAGGAATTACCGGGGCAGTTTCTTATGAAGTGTACATCTTCGTACTCACTTTTACCTTCGCATTGATGAGTTTCATGAGGACCGGCGCATATGACACATCCTTCTGTAGATGAACCTGGAGGTGAGGAAGCTATTGTTTTTACAATTTCGTTCTGAGATGTTGTTAGCTTCTCCACCATCTTTGCAAGGGACGAGATCTGGGCCGATAAATGATCCGTAGGCTCAACATGGAGTAGGCACTAGTACAAAAATGGTCTATCGCAGTGCCCCTACCGCAGCGGTTGTAAAAACAACCACTGAGATAGGCCATTTTTAAAAATCCCGCAAACCTATCTTAGCGGTTGTTACTTACAACCACTGCAGTAGGCTCATTTTAAAAAAAAACTCTATCGCAACGGTTCCTACAAAGAACCGCTGAGATAGGTCTTTTTTGCTGACCTATCTCAGCGGTTCTTAGTAGGAACCGCTGCGATAGGGTCTTTTTTTTCCCCAAATCGAGTACTCTGTCACTCTCCTCCCATTCTCTTCTGTCTCGCGAGAACGAAGCAGAGCGACGACGATTCTTGACGGCGATTTCCGCGCAGCTCGACGCCTGCGATTGCTCCACCACCGCCACCGTCTTCTTCCTTGTCGCGCCACCGTTCTTCGTCGCCGTCGCCAATCGTTCCGCTAGGAGGTCACAGGCGTCGATCGAGAATGCTGCGGGAACCCTAGGTTCGATTTCCGAATTCAAACTTCAAAATATGTTAATTATTGTCTTGTTGATTGAATAACTAGTTGTAATATAGTTATTGATTCTTAGTTTAGTTGTGTGTGCATAATTTGAATATAGATAGATTATTGAACAAGTATAAATAGTTGTGCATATAAGGTGTTCGATAAAATGCCTGAGTTGATATTTTTGCTGTTTGTGCCCTCTGCATACAACCCAAAGTTGTAAAAAACGGTACGGGAGTTTAGTACGGGTCATCTGAAGTATGCGATACGGAAGTACGGATACGGATAAAACGGGGTTAATGATACGGATGATAAATTTAATTATATAAATATAGAACTAGAATTATAAACATGACTATGAAACTATGAAAGATATTAAAAAATAAAAATTTCAAATCAATATACAAATAAGGCATATAAACATCTACTATATAAAATAACTTAGTTCAAGTATTATATACCATTTTATAATTTATAATTTTTTCCACACTATAAGTTTTAACTTTTCATTATATAGATCCAATAAACAAGTTTGTAATTCAAAAAAAGTTTTAATAGATTTATTGTATATGATTTTTTTTACTAAACTAATTAGATCTAAACGTTATATGTTGAATTCATTACATAATGACTACATGATACCAATATCATAAACCATCTATAAGTCGTTTGTTGACATGAAAAAGTTTGAATTCATATGTATATATGGTGTTGACTATTATAATTTTACATAATTCCTGCAAAAAAAAAATAGACTATTAATTAAAAAATCCTATAAAAAACTAGCTTAATATGTTGTTTTAGACAAATTTGATACGACTAATTCGGTGCTGAAATCAAAGTAATACTTGTATACTGTATTAATTTTTTCACAAAGAGCCTTGAAAAAATTTCCAACCTTTATAAGTGAAAGAAGAGCGTGGGAAGTAAGAAAAATGTAACAAAAAAATGTTAACTCAAATAAAACAGAGGAGATATACTGCATAACAAGCAGCACACTAACAGTACAAATAAATAAATAGAGCTGAAACAGATGTTAATTAAACGCCTTTAAACTGCGAGCAGCTTGTACGGTATTAAAACAATTCATATATTACAAATTTATAACTTAAATTCATATAAATTGAAATGGTAAATAAAACTACTATGAAAAGAAAAAGAATAACTACAAATCATTTTGTTCTTAATTCTCAAACTATTTAAAAAATTAACTTCAAGTTTCACATTAATAAAGTGGTAAGATCTATAACTTTATAACATCTATGTTCTCCCATTACATTGCAATATATACGTGCTTAATATGATAATGTTTATAGTAATGGGTTTCTTGCCCCCCTAATATTATTACCTTGCTTCACCCCTGTCTGCAGTAATTGGGGTGGTCTCTATGTCTCTTTCTTCCTCATTGCTTCTGTTGTGCAGCATGAGCGAAAGGTAACATCTTCATCATCTATTTTTTTTCTTTTTTATTTTCTTAATATGATAATGCTAATAATGGATTTCTTGCCCCCCCTAATATTATTTCCATGCTTTTCCGCTATCTGCAGTAATTGGGGTGGTCTCTACTTCTTCTTCCTCATTTCTTCTGCTGTGGACTAAGAGTGAAAAGGTAACATCTTCATCTATCTTTTCTCTTTGTTTGTTTAATTAATTATTGCGAAAAAGTGGTTGTGGTTAATATTGAGTGATTGTGAATAAGGATGGTTGTGTCAATTGTTGAATTTATTTGTCGTGGTAAATAAGATGTTGGTGAATGCTTAATGATAAGCATGGGATTAACACGATTACGCAAAGGTCATGCCGAATTTTTTCTAGAATCGTATTAGTCTTATTATTAATTTTATTTGTTATTTGTGTATAACAATCTTTACTTTTCTTTGTCAGGTCTTCTGAATCTGCTATTGGACTTGTACCAGTACTTTCCCAGCCCATCACCAAAGCAGTCTCCTAGCTTCCCCCTTTATACCACCTTAAAATAAGTAAGTAATTAAACTTTATTTTTTGTTTTAATAATGCAATGATTTGTTGAAGTTAAATTAATTGTTAGAATTGTTAGAATAAGGCTAGATTAGTTACGTTGGAACGTTAGAGTACTTAGGCTACGTTAGTTTGGTTGGAACCATAGAGTAGTGCTGAGTTTGGTTGCAACCGTACATCCAGTAGAAACATGCTCCATATACAAATGCAGACGAAATTGAAAGACAAATCAATCTTAAACTTGTTTTGTTTTCACATATAGAATGGAGCGTGACTGGATGTACGGTGATCGAGGGGATCACTACTTTGATGAGAAGCTGAAAGAGTTTCTCAAAGCGGCAGTGCAACACAAGGACAGAACAAAGGCGGACAATATTTCATGTCCTTGTGTTGACTATGGGGTCGTAAGGAAATTTATAGACATTGAGGAAATTAGATTTCATCTTAAATCCCGTGGATTCATGCCACATTACAGAAGATGGAATTTTCATGGAGAAACTGTTGCAGCTAGTGCTTCAACATCATCAAGTGCTCATGATCCACGTTACGCAAGTACCGCCCACACCTTCAATACCATCAATGAGTCGGTACCGTTAAGTGATTCAGGATTCGATGACAGTGAGACCATTCACCATGATGAGCAAATGGATGAAATGTTAGAAAATGTTGCGGATACTTTTGTCGATAAGCCGGAAGAGTATCAAAGATTGTTGGACGCATTGAACACACCTTTGTACCCTTCGTGCGTTAAATACACAAAATTGAGTGATGTACTTAATTTGTTCAACTTAAAGGGGAAATATGGAGTTGGTGACAAGTGTTTCACGTCATTTCTAGAGCTGATACATGATATGCTTCCTGATGAGAATGGTCTTCCTACATCCACCTACGAGGCAAAGAAATGGATGTGTCCAATGGGAGTTGAATATAAAAAGATTCATGCTTGCCCAAATAACTGTGTGCATTATAGGGGTGAATACGAACATCTAGACAAGTGTCCTAAATGTTTGTTGTCCCGGTACAAAGACAAGGATGAGGATTCCTCCTTTCAGAAAAAAATTGTCCAGTGAAATTATTGTGGTACTTGCCGATAATTCCTAGATTCAAACGGTTGTTTGCCAACCCGAAAGATGCGAAGAACTTACGATGGCACGCGGATGGTAGAAAAATTGATGAAAAATTAAGACATCCTGCAGACGGACCTCAGTGGAGAAATATCAATAGAAAATTCAAACATCATTTTGGGGATGAGGATAGGAATCTGAGACTTGGATTGTGTACCGATGGGATGAACCCGTATGGCACGTTGAGCGGTCAGCACAGCACTTGGCCGGTGCTACTAGTGATCTACAATTTACCTTCATGGCTGTGCATGAAACAAAATACATTATGTTATCACTCCTAATTTCTGGTCCAAAGCAACCTGGTCATAACATTGACGTATATCTTGCACCACTGATCGACGATCTGAACTTGTTGTGGAATGAAGGGACAGTGGTATATGATGCTCATGCGAAAGAAAATTTCACACTGAAGGCAATGTTGTTCTGTATTGTTAAAGACTTTCCTGCCTATGGGAACTTGTCAGGATACTCGGTGAAAGGATTCAAAGCGTGTCCGGTATGTGAGGATGACACATGTTCAGATCGTCTGAAGCACTACGGCAAAAATGTTTACATGTGTCATCGACGGTTTCTTCCAGTAGACCATCCTTACCGTTCGAGAAAGCGAAAGCTGTTCAGCAATGAGCACGAGACTCATGTGGCTCGTCTGCCTTTGAATTCAGATGAAGTGTATGCAAAGGTAAAAGACATTGAAAATGTCTTTGGAAACACATCCAAGCCGCCGAAGAACATTTGGAAAAAACGTTCCATTTTTTGGGATCTACCGTATTGGCGGCATCTGCCTGTTCGACATTGTTTGGATATCATGCACATTGTGAAGAACGTCGGTGAGGCAGTGTGTGGTACTTTGCTCAACATACCCGACAAGATGAAAGACGGATTGAAGGTGAGGAGAGATATGCAAGAGTTGCGCATACGAAAGAACTACACCCAATAGAGGATGAGAAGCGAACATATCTACCTCCTGCGTGTTATACCCTCTCTAAGAGTGAAAAATTAAGTTTTTGCAAGTGTTTGCACACATTCAAGGTACCATATGGGTACTCTTCAAACTGGAAGAACCTAGTTTCTATGAAGGATTTGAAACTGTTAGGCATGAAATCTCATGATTATCATGTGTTAATGTTGCATCTTCTTCCAGTTGCAATACGAGTGATATTACCAGAAAATGTCAGAAATGCTCTAACTCGATTATGTTTCTTCTTCAACGCTGTCTGCTGCAAGGCAATTGACTCAGACACCCTCGATGATCTGCAACATGAAATTATTGTGACAATATGCCAGCTTGAGATGTATTTCCCACCATCTTTCTTAGACATAATGGTGCATTTAGTAGTGCATATTGTCCAAGAGATCAAATTGTGTGGTCCGGTCTACTTACGTTACATGTATCCTTTCGAACGATATATGGGGATTCTTAAGGGTAGAATGAAAAACAGATATAGACCGGAAGGCAGTATCATCGAAGCAACAGTGACTGAGGAAGTCACATAATTCGTGACAAGTTATTTGAACGATGCAGAGTCAATACGTATTCCCAAACCACATCACCATGGTAGATTTAAGGGTAAAGGAGTTATTGGCAAAAAGGTTGTTCGTATCTCTCGTGATCTTATTAATCAGGCACATTTGTTTGTACTACAACACCTTGAGGTTGTTGAACCCTACTTCGATATTCACATTGCTGAGTTGAGTCGACAAAACCCTACCAAAAACCGTATCTCGCTTAAAAAAGAACAAAATCGAGTATTCATCCAATGGTTTAAGGAATATGTGTTTGAGCAAGCTTCATTGAACCCCGAAGATGTCAGTGAAGAAATCAGATGTCTAGCTGTTGGTTCTGGAACAGATGTTGTATCGTTTGAAGGGTATAACATTAATGGATGCACATACTACACTGCACGCCAAGATGCTAAATCAATACATCAGAACAGTGGGGTAAAAATTGAAGCATCGGCGACTGAATATGGTCTAGGTAACCAGGTTTAACCAATGAGCAGTAGTAGTTGGTATTATGGTGTGATAGAGGACATATGGGAACTAAACTATCACATTGATTCGTTTCTATTGTTCCGCTGCAATTGGGTGGACAACCGACATGGACTCCAAAATGATAAAGGACTTATTTTGGTTGATCTTTCACGTGTTACAACTAATAAGGAAGATCAGTGTAACGCCCCTATTTAACATATTTATAGCGGAAATAAAATACTAAAGGCGTACAGACCATTGGGTTCCAAACACCTGGTACCAAACCTCACCAAAACACAACTTAATGATTACAATAGTCACGGCCTGAACCTCGAGAAAACTTAACAAAAGTAAAACCAATAAAAACACATAAACTCTCAAAGCCTAATCCCATCCCAATCACTCGTTCTCTTCGTGGTCACCTGTAAAATAACTCGAACCTGCAAGATAAAACCAAGCAGCCCACCCCGAGTGGGGTGGGTCAGTTCCCTGGAATGAAACTGGTACGATCCTCCAAAAACAACTTATAATACAATTCTTAAATAAATAATAGCTTGAAAACAGTCACTTAAAACACTCAGACGAACAATGTATTTCACAAATCACCAAAACAAGATATCAAGGTAAGAATAAAGGTTAATAACAGGAAGATAAAGTTAGTGAGACAAAATCACATCATGTGTTAGTGAACAACCATTTCCTTAGTTAAACCCAATTCCCGTTAGGAGTAGAAAGACTCAGATAGTCACAAAGGACTAGGAATGATAAAATAGATCCAAGAACCAATAACTCAAGAATGGAATAATTCAACTGGGAGAGATGGCCCCCACCGCCAATCACGTCCTTTTAGGACAGGGGATATACAGCCCCTCACTGTTTATCACGTCCCCTTTTGGGGACAGGGGATATACAACCCCTCACTGTCTATCACGTCCCTTTTTGGGACAGGGGATATACAGTCCCTCACTGTTACCATTGAAGACGCGCGCACGTCGAAACCTCAAGAACCAGCTCATGGATGAAACGATATCCAGAGTCAAAAGAAAGATTTCCAAGATTGACCTTTTTCCAAAATCCCACTAGATCACCAACTACCCAGAGCAATACCAAAACACTCAGTCCTACAGAGTGTAGAAGCGTAAACCCTAAGCAGCCAATGTCTAACAGGCAACCAAATAGAAGGAACCAACCCAATTGCGTTTCACATCCAAGGCTCAGTTAGTCACACAGGCTGAGTTAGTCACACAACCATTTCCTTTTTTAGAAATTCCTCTTAAAGTCAGTTAGCGTTTTCCAAAACCTTCCACAAGTCAATCAGTAAAAATATCGTAGTACGAGAAATCATACCTGGTATGTGAAGAACAATAACTAACTCGAATAAGTGATTCCCCAATAGTAACCTATAATTAAGGTGTTCCAAGTGTCGATTAGTTAAGAGACTTATAAACTTAACAACCTTCTTCACTCACTGATTAATAGTTTCAGGTTTACCATTATCCTCTTACAAAGGTTTGGGCTTGACTTGTTAACTAAATCCTTTGTTAGGCCCATCTCGTTTAGTTTGGAATGAATTAGAATTTATTCCTGAAAGTGGCCCAAACTCTCTTTGGATTGTTAAAGTGGGCTTTTGGAGTTCATAGACTTGGGCTTAGCAGGTTAGCCCAAGACCGTGCTAAGTTTATGTTGTGAAATAAAACCCTTAAATTAATAGTGATTATTTAGTTACACACCAATTAAAACTTAAGGTTCATCATATATATATATTCTACTTATTATAACTATCACAAGAATTATTAATTCCCTCAACTATTTTAATGTATTTATATACATGTATATTTATATATCTTTATGTATTAAAATTTATCCATAACATTTTTAGGAAATCATACTGTATTTATTAAAGTTCAACAACCTCTAGGCTTAACACAACCGACCTATGGTTTATTAAATAAAGTGTTTCCTTTATTTATTTAATATATATAAGTATACCCGTATTAGAAATTAACTAAGACATTCCCTATGTAACTTATCATATTTAAACTATCTTATTAATACAACCTTAAACTGTATTCCAAGTATATTTCATAAAGTATTTCTTTTACTATATCTTAGGATTCTAGCTCTTATAATATTTAGTTATGATAAGTGTTAATTAAATCAATTCCTCGTTTTACTCTAAGTTACTACTTAATTCCCTTTTTATAAATGCGTAAAAATATATATATATATATATATATATATATTCCTTAGTTTAATTAAAAATATTAACTCCCATATAATATTGTAAATAAAATGTAGGATAATTAAATTCCTTAATTAATATAAGTTTCTACTTAAGTAAGTATATATACATATATGTAAATAATTTCACTTCTCTTAAAAGCCAATACCAAAACATTTATAAACTTACTGTTATAAAATGTTAATTTATTTTCCCTTATTTTCCCCAGCTTAAAAGTTAATTAACAAACCATACTTTAATTTTTGGTTACATTAAAAACCTTATATTATAGGTTATTCTTATGAAAAACTCATAAACACAATTTTTAAAACCTTTTACCATTGCCCAAAAATTCCCAAATTTAATATACAGTAACTATAACATTTTAGACATATTATAAAAATTTTATTTCATAAAAATATCTTTTAAATTTAGCCAAATAATTCTAGAAAACCCGTAAATTTCAAAAATCATAACTTATGTTTAAAAACTCCAAACCCATAGTAATTTACATCAAAATAAACTAGATTAAATAAGGAATCTATGGTTAAAATTTCAAGTCAAAATACATTCGGGAAGATATTTAAATTAACCCAACAAGTTAGGACTATTTACTGGAATTTTATAAACTTATTATAATTATTTAATAGCACGATCTAATCTCAGCCGTCCAAATCCTTTAAAGCGAGATCGACGGCCCCTGAACGCCGTGTTCTTCAGCGATTTCGAATTCAAACCCGAGTACTAAATCATCAATATCTCCTAATCTACAGAACGAAATCGAGTGATTCTTGTTTCTATGGATTCGAAATCGAATTTTGGTTCTATTGATGCCAATTTCCCCAATTATAATGCATTATTCATTGAGTTTCGAATTCAGTTCGAATGTTAGGGTTTATATTAGCTACAGAATACGATTCGAATTCAATTCTGCAAATTCTCCTAATCTAACACGTAATTGAGTAAATTGAGACATGGGTTAGACCGATAACTTGATTTCAAATGACAATAACGAAGCAATTGATCGGAAACTTACCGGAGTTGTGCGAATTTAGAGAAATCGAATTCGGAAAAACTAGAAAAACTCAAACTTTGAGCACTTCACGAGGTCAACTTCGAAGATCTATAACTTGCAGCACAGATTGAGTTAGGCTATGTGTAAGGGCTCATTGGAAAGAGCAAACTTAGATCTACGTATTGATAGCAAGAACTAATCCTAACTCGCATCACACAGAAAGAAATTGAAGCTAGAAGTTGCGAGTTTACCTTACAGTTTCGGTTATGATTTTATGTGCTGGCGAAACCGAAACTTTAGACACCTTTACCTTCTAATCGGTTGAGAATTAGCTTAAACCATAAACATGAAAGTTTTAGAAGAATTAGAGCTCTTCAAAACGAGCTAAAGAACATGGAATTTGGATGAGTAACAAAGAAGTTATGGCTGATCGAAGTTACCTGATTCGAAGAGAAATCTGGAATTGCAGTTTCGGTTTTTGCAGGGTGGCTACTTTGACTCGATTTTCCGGTTGATTCAGAATGAGTTAGGGTTTGTATGAGTTATAGTTGTTTAGAGGGAATGTAGGAGAAGACAACAAAGAAGACGGCATTGAAAAATATAGAGAGATGAATGAGATATAGCCGTCTAAAGTTAGGGAAAAATACTGAAATCTGTTACCGAAATTCAAGGGATAAAATCAGCTAAGTGTTGGCGACCCGTGACAGAGTGACAAGTGGCATCTTTCAAATTTTTGATTCAAAACTTCAATCTAGCATAACTTTGGCTAGGATGATCCGTTTTTGACGTTCTTTTTATCGATCTTCATGGTTTTCGATAACCTATTTATTGGTATAATAAATTTCACAACCCCATATAATAATTTAATATTCATAATTCCATAAAATAATTTAATTTTTAATAAAAGAAATCCCCTAAATTAATTTAAATTAATTTAGGGGTATTTCAGTATATCCCCCTTAAAAGAAACTTCGCCTCGAAGTTTAACAATCAACTAATAGGCACCCACACCGCTTCGGGTGTGCTGAGACAATAATAATTCCAATGAAATTCCATATCATTCCAATCCTTTATTTCCATTTCAACATTCCACTCGAGAGTATCGAAATCAAAGTACCGAAATCAAATCAAAGTGAATCAAAATATAAACCGAAGCAAAACACAACACAAACGTGACAAAGTACTGTGCCACAACGTAAAACTACGTACATACATACACCTCTCACACTACTAATACTGTTCTCTCTTTACTAACAATGCAACGAGGCATAATCCGGATGAGATAACGAAGGAGGAGTATGCCAGCATATCCCCCTTAAAAGAGCTAAGGTACGCCCTCGTACCGCCACTAACGTGAATCACCTCAGGATAGCAGAGTATCATGCAAACAGATGTGGGTACTTTACTCTCATGGAGTCCTCGGTCTCCCAAGTAGCTTCCTCAACCCCATGATGTTCCCAAAGAACCTTCACTAACTTAACTGATCTGCCCCTCGTTTCTCGGACCTTCGTGTCCAAGATCTGTATAGGAGTCTCCTCATACCTCAGTGTAGGCTCAATCTCCAACCTCTCTAGCTGCAGTACGTGAGAAGGGTCAGGCATATACTTCTTCAACTGAGATACGTGAAACACATCGTGTACCTTCCCCAACTCCGCTGGTAGCTCGAGTCTGTAAGCAACTGGGCCCACTCGCTCCGTAATCCTGTACGGGCCGACATACTTAGGGCTTAGCTTCCCCCTCATCCCGAATTTGAATATCCCCCTCATCGGAGACACTCGTAAGATGTAACACCCCTACAACGCCCCTATCAACTACCGAAATCGCAGCGGAAATAACCAACCAAACAATAACTAAACGCTTTGGTGTTACAACGCCGTTAACCACCCACGTGGTTAACTAGGCAGAATAAATACAAGTGTATCGGCCTGATGATCAGACTCCCGAGCATAGAATCTAACATCCATATATAAACATAACCAACCATACCGAGTATTTAATTTACATCACCACTACCAACTGTAAACCTCCACCACTGTTTAACGAACGGTACCAAAATATAACGCCACGGGAGCACAGGCGCATCCCGGGCTCAACATCCAAAACAACCAAAAGTACATCATCGACCTAGGATCTAGAGCCACTCCGCTTCTTCGATCCTCATCCTGCAATAAAATATGGAGCCCCCGAGGGGGTCAGCAACCTTTGCTGGTATGGCTAACGCGCAGCCCATCGGCTACCGGGATACGCGCAACCAATTGTCATGATAACATGGCATTCATTTTAAAACATCCAACATACATATATATATACCATAGCATAGCAAGGGAAATTGCATAGCACCATAACAATACATAACACCATAAAATCGGTTCTCACAAGGAACCTTCCACCACAGTTAGTATACAAAGTGAGCCTAGAGATTTTTGTCAATCCCATGTTAAGCTCGTTACCAACCTCGTTATCGTCCAGTTATATAGAACGGTTAACTTATACCCAAGGTGTGTCGGATATAGTAATCCCAAGCACACCGAAATAACATACGTATGCCCCTGTGGCCCGACGTGAGTCAGTAACTAGCTTTGGATAAGCTAAGGGAAGGTAGAAACCAAATTGGAATACCACCTATACATACACCAAGAGAGCCGAAACGGATATGATATCGACTCCCGTCCATCACACGCGTGGCCGGAACAACCGGACTCCTCACTCCCCCCGATTAGCACTTGTTAGTGATCACACAATATTTTGTTAAGTCACATACAAGCAAATATTTAGGTCTTGTTAGACAACCAAGGGAAAGGAGTCACAACCTTACAACATCTTAATGTATAACAACTGTAAATTCTTTTCATGCCTTAATCTTATAAGGTCGCAACACACAGAAAAGCAAACAACATCCAAGCCGGTGTAAACCGGTAGACAACAGCCTGCAAGAAAACCATACCTTGGTCCTTGCCTCGATTGGTTTCCACCTTGAGAGAATCCTAAACACATTAGTAACGTCGGTTAATTATTTATTTAACTTCAAACTTACTAAGTATTTAACATGATTGTATGACATGTTTTAATGTCTATTCTACCCTAGGTTTACTACATAAGTCACATTCTTTTCTTATTTTTTTTTTACTAGTTTAGGTCCGACCGACCTTACCGACCGAACTTACCCAAGTTCGGTCGATTCCAGAACACATTTCCGTCAAAATTTTCTACTCCGACCGACCTTGTAAGTTCGGTCGCATGTTCGGTCTTTTCCCGAGAGTTTCTTCCCTTTGAAATTTAGCCCGACCGAACTTGCCAAGTCCGGTCCTATGTTCGGTCGTTCCAGTACTCAATCCGTACACAAATACAAGCCCGACCGACCTTGCAAGTCCGGTCCCCAAGGTCGGTCATTCCAGAAGCCAATTCTCGCAGGGTAAACTGGGCTCGACCGAACTTGCAAGTTCGGTCGCAAGTTCGGTCTGCCCCAGACCTTTGTTTTCCTTTTCACATTCAACTCCAAACTTCACCCCATATAACCTAGTACCCCCTAACCTCATTTGGGCACTTTAAACACACCTTAAGACATCCTTAAACACTCATAAAACTCATTTTCTAATTCCTTAAACCTTTACTTATATCTTCACAAAATTCCTAACACTTACAATGTTTTCTCCTAGTTTTTCAAGTGGTGTTTCATACCTATGAACTACTATCCCAAAAGCTTTCTCCTTATTTTAACATCATCTCCCAAGCATCATCTCTCACAACTAACTCCTTATGTCATTCTTTAAATTCTTTTCCAAGTTTACACTTCTCCTTATTTTACCAAAGTTTGCCTAAGTCTTTACCTAAGTCCAAAATGACTTTGGTACATACTAAATCTCAAGATCATGCCTAAGTCCTTATTACACTCTAGAACACTTAAGACATTATACTTCACTTGTAAAACACCTAGTCATTTCCTAACACCTCTAACTCACCAAACCTTATGTAAACACTTAGAACTTCTTGCTTCTTACCTAAATTTTGACATGGATTCCCCTAGAACATTACTAAGCCTAAACACTTTGTTTTCTCCATTACACACAAGAACACTAGAACACTAAATCACAAGCACATTATACACAACTTCACCAAAACACTACATTACAATATAGTGCATAATTTAAATTGCATGGCACTTAGGCCCTTAAAATGCATGGCTCTTAGGCCCTTAAAATGCATAACCCTTAAACACTGAATTTCCACAATATATTTGCCTTTGACCTGCAAATACACTCAACACACATATGCCTTTTACTAGTCTCTTGAGAACACTTTACTAAGTCATTCACCATTTGCTCTTTAGGTAGTTTTAATAAGCATTTATAAGCTCATTTCTCCTAAGGCATTAAAAACATTAGGTTAGTAGATTTACCTCTTTTCCAAACAACTTCTTTCTTGTTTCCTTATAAAACCGGTAGGTATTTGATTCCTTGTCAAGTTCTAAACAATATACAAACATTATAATGAGTATTCAAGCTATAAGCTTCATCTCATTGTAAACCCTAATTTTACATTGTTTCAAAAACATTAATGTAGTTGTTTTACCTTGATCTTTGAAGAGAGTTTGAATATATAACAAGAGAGGACTCCACCTAGTCCATGAAGAGTTGAAATGAAGCTAGAACAAAGTCACACAAAGAGCTATATCAATGTGTATTTTCGGTCAAAAAAACATGGAGGAAACATGATTTTTCTTTGAGATTCCTTACCTAGAAGCAAAGGAGAGTAATAATATGTCAAAATACAAGCTCAAGCTCCTTCAATGGTGGAACACCTTGGCACCGAAATGGGGCTCTTGAAGCTTTGAGAAGATAGGAAATGAAGAGCTTGATGAGAGGAAGAGATTGGTGGTGTTTGTTTTGATTTGGACAAGTGAGCTAGATTTACAAGTGGTCAAAGCTAGAGTTTTAATGGTGGTGGTGGTATTACCGTGAGAGAACAGCAAGAAGGGAGGGAGATGGTGTTTGGAACCGTGGGAAATGAAGGAAGGAAAAGAGAGAATGAGATAAGATTGCTTTTAAGAAGATATTTATGCTTATAAAGTAAAAAGTAGTTATATTAGTCATCTTTATTTGTTTACAAAATAACAAGTGAGTGGTGAGTCACCACACTTAAGAAACCGGCCCCCTTTATTAATATGAGGGTACTTTAGTCTTTGTTTGTCAATTTAATTACTTAATACAACATATGTTATAAACTAGCTTATAAAAAGCACTATTCACCAAAACAAGGCACTTAGAAGTGAAATTTTTGATTTCCCATTAATATAGCCACCCAAATGTGATACTATATAGTACACATATATATTTAAGAGTAATGATGGACATTTAGCCACTCAAAACTCATTTACAAGACAATTTTTCAAAAATGTGCTTTAAGACTTCTTAAAGCACATTTTGTGTTTTAACTTGTTTTCAAGCTTGGTTTTCTTTGGTAATTGATTTAATATGTTCATTAATATATATAAGGTCTTGGTAAGTTCATTAGGTCTTACCCAAGCTTATTCCAAGCTTAGAGCACATTTTAGCTCTTATTGACTTTAAAGCACATTTTGTGTTTTCTTTCGTTTAAATTTGTTTACTAATGTTTCTAAGACTCTTTTTAGTCTTAGTAAATCATGTTTTAATGTTTAATCAACATACCAAGGTTTGGGGTATTTCAATCTACCCCCCTTAAAAGAACTTTGTCCCCAAAGTTCACTTCCCACATATCTTAATATTAGAACACGGGGAACACTTATAAAAACAATACTTCCAAAACATCATTACCAACATTACCATCATTCTTACACCACAACGGACTCAAGGTCCAAACCACATAATACCATTCAGACACAACGGTCTGTAACATAACATAGACAATGTATAATACATGTCGAACACATCCACAACCGAAACGGCTCTACCCCCCTTAAAAGGGGTACGCCCCGTACCCTATACATATAAACACTAAGAAGCAAACAATGACGGGTGCTTCGCCTTCATCTTTTCTTCCAGCTCCCAAGTGGCCTCCTCAACGTCCTGGTTAGACCAGAGGACCTTCACCAGTCTCAGACTTATGGCGAGTGTCTCGAGTCTTAGTATCCAGAATCCGTACGGGAGTCTCCACTGATCGCATGGTCGGCTCTAAGGTTAGCCTTTCAGGCTGAAGCACATGAGACGGATGAGACATATACTTCTTCAACTGGGACACATGAAATACATCATGTACCTTGCCCAGCTCGGCGGGTAAATCAAGTCTATAAGCTACCGGGCCGATCCGCTCCGTCACAACATAAGGACCCACATATTTCGGGCTCAACTTGCCCTTCTGGCCAAAACGAAATACTCCCTTCATGGGGGATACCCTAAGAAATACCTGATCGCCTACGGCGAACTCCAGGTCACGTCTGCGCACATCAGCGTACGACTTCTGTCTATCCTGAGCTGCTTTCATGTTAGCCCGGATCTGGCGAACTTCTGCCTGAACCTGTTCCAGATACTCTGGTCCTATAATGACCGTCTCACTCGACTCATCCCAGCATAAAGGCGTGCGGCATGGTCTACCGTACAATGCCTGGAAGGGAGACATCTTGATCGAAGCATGGTAACTGTTGTTGTAACTAAACTCGATCAGATGTAACTTATCAATCCAGCTGGTCTGAAAGTCAAGTGCACATGCACGTAACATATCCTCAAGTGTCTGGATGGTGCGCTCACTCTGACCATCTGTCTGTGGGTGAAACGCTGTGCTCAATTTCAGTTCGGTACCCAGTGCCTCTCGTGTGGACTTCCAATATCTGGATAGGAATCTGGTATCTCTGTCGGATACAATCGTTTTCGGAACCCCATGATGTCTTACTATCTCTCTGTCGAAGAGCTCTGCAAGCTTAGCCACTTTCCAGGTGTCCTTCATCGGTATGAATCGAGCCACCTTGGTCAGTCGGTCTACCACAACCCAAATCATATTCAGACCTCCCCTTGTAGGCGGAAGCCCTACCACGAAGTCCATAGATATGTCATGGAACTTCCACTCCGGCACTGGCATTGGCTGCACCATACCACCAGGCCGTCGGTGCTCAAACTTGACCTTCTGACAAGTGAGACACCTCAACACATAGTCATTCACATCCTTTTTCATTCCAGTCCACCAAAAATACGTTTCATACCTTATACATCTTTGAAGCTCCGGGGTGAATCGATGTCGTAGAACAATGGGATTCACTCAGTATGCGCTCCTTCAGCTCAGCGCTACTCCTCGGTATACACAACCGGCCATTAAGCCTAATCAGGTCATCATCGTGGAGTCTGAAGTCGTACTTCTGACCCTCGAATGTGCCATCAATAAGCTTCTGTCTAATCTCCATATACTGATCCGTCATCTGAGCACTCCGCACCTCTTCAACCAAGCCAGTATGAGAGACTAGCGAATGGAGAGAGTGTGCTCGGCGACTCAATGCGTCAGCTACCACATTTGCCTTACCCTCCTTGTACTGTAAATTGATGTCATAATCATTTAGGAACTCGACCCACCTCCTTTGCCTCATGTTCAACTCTTCTGAGTGAACAAGTATTTAAACTCTTGTGGTCGGAATAATGTCACTTACCCCATACAATGATGTCGCCATATCTTCAGTGCGAAGACAATGGCCCCCAATTCTAAGTCGTGGGTAGGGTAGTTCTCCTCATGCTTCTTCAGCTGTCGGGAGGCGTAAGCACGACCTTCCCGTGTTGCATCAACACACAACCCATACCCCTGCCTGATGCGTCGCAATAGACCTCAAAACCATCTGGACCGTCTGGTAATGTCAGAACCGGTGCAGATGTCAGAGCATCCTTGAGACTCGTGAAAGCACTCTCACAGTCGACTGTCCACTCGAATGGTGCATCCTTTTTCATCAAGGAAGTCATCGGCTTCGAGACACTGGAGAAGTCCTTCACAAACCTCCTATAATAACCTGCCAGACCGAGGAAGCTCCTGATGTCGGTAACTGTCTTCGGCCTAGGCCAGGTGCGCACTGCATCTATCTTTGCCGGATCAACAGCGATCCCGGCCTCAGAAATCACATGTCCAAGGAAGGATACTTGGTTCAACCAAAATTCACACTTGAAAATTTAGCATACAAGGATTCTCTCAATGTTTGCAACACATCTCTCAGGTGGCTTTCATGCTCACCTCTCGATTTCGATATACAAGTATCATCGATGAAGACTACCACTGATTTGTCCAACTGATCTTGGAACAAACGGTTCATTAAGTCCATGAACTTTGCTGGTGCATTTGACAAGCCAAACGGCATAACTGTGAACTCATAATGCCCATACCTAGTTCTGAATGCTGTCTTTTCGATATCACTGTCACGGATGGCAATCTGGTGGTATCCGGAACGTAGGTCTATCTTGGAGAATACTGATGCTCCCCTCAGCTGATCAAATAGATCGTCGATGCGTGGTAAGGGTAACGGTGGTTCTTCACCGTAACAGCATTCAGCTCCCGATAATCAATACACAGGCGGAGGCTACCGTCCTTCTTCTTCACGAAGAGGACCGGCGCTCCCCATGGTGAAACCTAGGGCGGATAAAGCCCTTGTCAAGTAGTCTCCTCAGCTGCTCCTTGAGCTCTGTCATCTCTGCTGGAGCCATACGATAGGGCTTTCGCAATGGGTCCGTGCCCGGAACTAGATCAATCTCAAACTCAACCTCTCGTGCTGGGGCGCATGCCCGGCAGTTCCTTTAGGAAATACATTCAGGAAACTCCGACCTACCGACACATCTGGGCTAAACTCAGGGTCTCTCTCTATGTCCTGGACATAGCCGAGGTATACATCATTTCCTCGTCGCAACTCACGATACATGGCCATGGCGGTGATGATCTGTGTCGAAGGCTCCCTGGGCCTCTGGCGGTACGATCAGTAACCCCAGATGGACTCCGAAGAAGCAGTCGATGCTCGCACATAGGATTCTACCCTTGTACCGCTCCAACCAGTTCATCCCGACAATCACATCAAAACCTAGTCCGTCGAACTCTATCAAGTCGATCGGAAACTCCTCATCCATGATTCGAACAACAGCATCTCGGTAGTAGCGGGTACACCTGATCCGCTCTTTCGACGGAGAGTGACCACGAAGTCTGGCATCTCTTCACCGTCTAACCCCAGCCTCTTCGCAAATGATAGCGAAATGAATGTGTGTGAGGCTCCAGAGTCGAACAAGATCGATGCATCCACGCCATTCACTGGAAAGGTACCGGTGAGGATTGTGCCGCTCTTGCCGGCTTCTGCCTCATTGCAGACACTCAGTATACCCCCCGTTCCGAGTGCACAGCCTAATTCATTGGCAAACTCATAAGTATACGGTAGTAACATGTTGATACTCCAAAACAACATCTCTTTTCATTAACACAGTCTTTACACCATAAGTTGGTTACACTGTAGTCATGGCTAGATATAGCTCCTTTATCAAACAACTGACTTAAAACATTACATGATTACACAAGGCTCAAAACTGCCTGAAAGTCAAATTCAAACGTCCAGGTTTCAGATGTGTGGCATTTACCACTGCCGATGGTGCGGTATTCAATTTAATCTTCTTGATACCGTGGTATAACATCCTTGATTGTCCTCCTATGATTAATACATCACCTGACTTCAACACTAGCTTCTTTGCGAGGTCACCACGCTTCTGCTCGCCGTACATAAACACAGCGGTATCACCAATGGACCAAGACACCACGGGTACTCCCTTACTAGAGACTCGGGTGACTCGTCCTTATCTTGGTGTAACCCTAACCGTCCACCTTTCTGGTAGAAGTTCACAATGCATAGTCTGCTTCCACGTTCGGAATTGGTTCCGATTCAAGTTGCTGAGCAATTCCCATGGTGTGGTTAACAACCGCAAGGAACTCCTCAGGTATACCTGGTACAGTTGCTCCGTCTTCAGCTCGCACATCCTGATATGACTTGTGTAGGGATTCCAGTCCTTACCCATGCACATCATCTTCAGCTTCATCTTCGAACCGCTCGGGTACTCGGGTGTGTAGAAACCTCCTGGTGCTGCTCAAGTTCGTTGCAACGCCTGATGATGTGGATTTGTGCTTCCGTGTCAGGTATCCATTTAAGAGTATCATACCTGGTTGGATAACCTGACATTGCTCCAGTGGAAATTCGGTGATGCTGATGGTGGTCTCTTCAGGGTTTGGTGTGGGCGGGATTGGATAACAGATATTAAGGTTTCTAGGTTTTCAACATTGTCTAATTTAGGTATCTCTCACATCATTATTTATCTCGTTACTTAGGTGGTCGTACATTAGACTCACTAATACAACACTCATGCATGAAATGCGGTAAGCAATCACTTTTTCATTTAACAGTTTAGGCGGTACCTGGTCTCGAAGAGGATCCTGGTGCCTCAGACCGGTCCACCACATTCAGGGCGGCCTTGCCGGACCCCGTACCTTCCCCTTCTTGGATTCAGTGTACTTCTTGTCAGAAGTCTGCTGAATGATCGCCTTCGGGCCTTCAGTGGTCGTGGTAGTATTACCCTTCCACTGCCCCTTTGGCTTATAGTCCTGCTGTTGGGGTTCGTCCAACACTCAAATTCGCGGTGCCCCATCTTCTGGCAGTGACGACACCTCACATCATTCCCTTGCAGTCTTTGCCGGGGTGGGTCCCGTTACACCACTTACAGTAAAAGTGGCGCTCCGGTCCAGAACCCGCGCTAGCTGCTACCACAACACACAATCAATACTCACTTTCCATCTTAACACCATACACCTCAACTAGATACACATGATTAAGTAATTACCCTTAGGCGGTAGGAGCGTAGAGGCTTCGCCGCATACGCATACGTGAGCTTCAGTGGCTCATCAGCTGTGGTGGTCTGGGCTTGGCCCTTGTCACCCTGGTACTGACCCTTCTGGGGCTGAGGGTAGGGTTTCTTTTTCTTTCCTCCCCCATACCCTTGCTGACTCTGGCCCTCGTTGGTGGCCTTGCGCTTGTGCGTATTCTCCTCGTCCCTCAGACGGACGGTAATTTCAACCTTAGCAGCGGCATGATAGCACTCCTGAATTTTAGGATGTCAGTCATGCCCCGCAAAAACAACTTACCAACTCACATTAACATTCACTCATGGTATAAATTGATTCTCAACGTGGTACTCTAATTACCTGCAAGGTAGTATACTCAGCTGGCCCCATCCCGTAGCGGAGACGGTGGCTAAGTCCATTGTAGAACCGGTTCACCAACACTCGGTTCGAATACCCAAGGTCTGGTAACAGGTGGATAAGGCCGGTGAATGCGGTGTAGTAGTCATCAACCGACATCTTATCCCCCTGCCTCAGACTATCCAGCTCGAGGCGCTTGGCCTCCTGCACATGTACAGGGTAATACTTGGCTCGCAGTAGAGCCGTGTACTCCCTCCAACCAAACTCAGGATCAGCCATCCTGTCCTCTTTCACCAACTTCCACCAACTCTGTGCCGTACCCTTCAACTAGTAAGCGGCAAGACGGACCTTAGCTTCAGCAGGTACTGCCAAGGTCTCGTAGGCGGTCTCCAGTTCGGAGATGTACGCCTCCAGCTTTCGAGGATCAGTCTCCCCATTGAATGATGGCGGTCTCAGATCAGCCAACGCCTTGACCCAATTGGTCTCTCGTGGCGGTGGTGGTGGTGGCTGAACTCCGGGCTGTTGCCCTTGCTGTATAGCAGCAACCAAATCGGGTACCAACTGGGCTACGGCGGCTGCAACTGCCTCAGCCATAGTCTGTGCCGTAGTATCATCTCCCTGGTCACCCATACCTCCAGTACCGCGCCCGCGGCCTCTACCTCGTGGTCTACCTGCCATCTGTATTCATATGAACATTTCATTAGCATTATGCTTGAACACTTATCAGTCCAATGGTTATAGCATCTTCCCGACAACCAGGTAATTCCACACTTAGTTAGTGGTTAACCTTTCCCAATCTGTTCACTTAGGTATCTGTAGCTAGGTTTCCTAACTCGGTATATCCCTAAGCTCGGTATTCTAGTCATCAGAGCGATACTTCGCTCTGATACCACTTTTTGTAACACCCCTACAATGCCCCTATCAACTACCGAAATCGCAGCGGAAATAACCAACCAAACAATAACTAAACGCTTTGGTGTTACAACGCCGTTAACCACCCACGTGGTTAACTAGGCAGAATAAATACAAGTGTATCGGTCTGATGATCAGACTCCCGAGCATAGAATCTAACATCCATATATAAACATAACCAACCATACCGAGTATTTAATTTACATCACCACTACCAACTGTAAACCTCCACCATTGTTTAACGAACGGTACCAAAATATAACGCCACGGGAGCACAGGCGCATCCCGGGCTCAACATCCAAAACAACCAAAAGTACATCATCGACCTAGGATCTAGAGCCACTCCGCTTCTTCGATCCTCATCCTGCAATAAAATATGGAGCCCCCGAGGGGGTCAGCAACCTTTGCTGGTATGGCTAACGCGCAGCCCATCGGCTACCGGGATACGCGCAACCAATTGTCATGATAACATGGCATTCATTTTAAAACATCCAACATACATATATATATACCATAGCATAGCAAGGGAAATTGCATAGCACCATAACAATACATAACACCATAAAATCGGTTCTCACAAGGAACCTTCCGCCACAGTTAGTATACAAAGTGAGCCTAGAGATTTTTGTCAATCCCATGTTAAGCTCGTTACCAACCTCGTTACCGTCCAGTTATATAGAACGGTTAACTTATACCCAAGGTGTGTCGGATATAGTAATCCCAAGCACACCGAAATAACATACGTATGCCCCTGTGGCCCGACGTGAGTCAGTAACTAGCTTTGGATAAGCTAAGGGAAGGTAGAAACCAAATTGGAATACCACCTATACATACACCAAGAGAGCCGAACCGGATATGATATCGACTCCCGTCCATCACACGCGTGGCCGGAACAACCGGACTCCTCACTCCCCCCGATTAGCACTTGTTAGTGATCACACATATTTTGTTAAGTCACATACAAGCAAATATTTAGGTCTTGTTAGACAACCAAGGGAAAGGAGTCACAACCTTACAACATCTTAATGTATAACAACTGTAAATTCTTTTCACGCCTTAATCTTATAAGGTCGCAACACACAGAAAAGCAAACAACATCCAAGCCGGTGTAAACTGGTAGACAACAGACTGCAAGAAAACAATACCTTGGTCCTTGCCTCGATTGGTTTCCACCTTGAGAGAATCCTAAACACATTAGTAACGTCGGTTAATTATTTATTTAACTTCAAACTTACTAAGTATTTAACATGATTGTATGACATGTTTTAATGTCTATTCTACCCTAGGTTTACTACATAAGTCACATTCTTTTCTGTTTTTTTTTTTACTAGTTTAGGTCCGACCGACCTTACCGACCGAACTTACCCAAGTTCGGTCGATTCCAGAACACATTTCCGTCAAAATTTTCTACTCCGACCGACCTTGTAAGTTCGGTTGCATGTTCGGTCTTTTCCCGAGAGTTTCTTCCCTTTGGAAATTTAGCCCGACCGAACTTGCCAAGTCCGGTCCTATGTTCGGTCGTTTCCAGTAGCTCAATCCGTACACAAATTACAAGCCCGACCGACCTTGCGAGTCCTGTAACACCCCAACTCAATCCAAATGTGGTCTCGCAACTTAACAGTATTTATATAAACATGTCACAGCGGAATTCTTTACAATCCAGGACCTTGCCACGGTCTGACTACAGAATATACCGAACATTAGTCTAACAACCTTAACCATTTACATAACCTTCTTACAACCCCCTCACATCCTATACATCTTACTAACTCAGATTGCCATACGAGTGTACATGCACAACTCGTAGGCCACACTAAACCCTTAACAGCTGTCTCTTCTTACGCTTGCGACGACCGCTTCCTGATGTACCTGTGTAGTAAAAACAGCCCCCAAAGGGGGTCAGCACGAATGCTGGTACGATCCCCTCATGGCCCCCAAGCTAACGTGGCTACGACGACTAATTGTCGATAGCATGGAGGTTGATTAGATGCACAACATAATAGAAAGTGCAGTAAACAACAACTCAGATATGAACAATCAAAGTTCCCACACAATGAACGACTTAAATGCGTTCCCTTATTAGGGAGTTAGTTATTTAACTCCTTAAGTAATGTTCTCTCTAATCTTAGTCCATCCTTAACTTACCTCAATCTGATTCTTATTAATCTTAGAAACAACCATCCTTTAATCAGGAGTGGAGTAGCTTATCTTAATCTTAATATTACAAACCATCCTTTAAAAAGGAACGGTTGCAACTTATCTTAACCTCACTTAATCTTAATCTTAATAATACAAATCATCCTTTAAAAAGGAATGATTGTAACTTAACTTATCTTACCTTAGTCTTAATCTTAAATACAAATCATCCTTTAAAAAGGAATGATTGTAACTTAACTTAATCGACTTAATCTTGATCTTAATAATACAAATCATCCTTTAAAAAGGAATGATTGTAACTTAACTTAATCGTACTTAATCTTAATCTTAATCTCAATATACAAACCTTTCCTGGAAGGGATTGGCCGTATCTAATTCGAACCTGGGATTTAGGTGATCCCACCGCACCATCTTAATGCACCTACTCTGGACGGGAGTCCAGCGTAGCTGAGCCGGCAACCGGCCCTAGGCAACAAGTCCGAAGACAAGTCCTTAATCGGAGGTCGAATCTATATAGAAACGATCCCCTTTCCTTAGCATGCATGACCGGAGATCGGTCCCGGGTTTCCTCACTCAAGTTCCAGTTAGTAGTCATCTCAAGACCCTGTATGTTGGTTAACCTCTTTCGGTTCATATCGTCCCTCATTAGGGGGCGTTCCTTAGTCTCACTCAATTCCTTACTAAGCATTGGTTAGTAAGTTCTCACGGTATGTTGTGTTAGTTTTCAAACATCACACAACAATACAATATATATATAATATGTTTCCGGTTGCATGCTTTATCTTGTTTAGTGAGCACACAAAACAAATAGCACACAAG
The DNA here is from genome assembly GCA_023374045.1 of Limonium bicolor. Lineage (NCBI taxonomy): Eukaryota > Viridiplantae > Streptophyta > Magnoliopsida > Caryophyllales > Plumbaginaceae > Limonium > Limonium bicolor. The sequence continues at coordinate 160,454,904 of CM041782.1, forward strand.
CCGAGGGACACCTCGTTAGCAAGCAGGTCACAGAAGAACAACTGTACCGTTCACCGTTGGTCGTTCGGCTGCTTACTCTCCTCTGGAGTCCAAACTCCCAAGTCCTAAAACATTCATTCAGTTTTAGGTTGTTAATCACTTAACTTAATTCAACTTACTTAACCCTTAATGATCCCCACCTAACACCTCTTAAGTCTTACAACTTAATCTTACAAACTTAATCTTAAACTTTTAAGTTTATTCTTAACTTAATCCCTTAGGTCTTTATACCTCTAATCATCATTGCCCCCTTAATGGGGTACCATAATACCACTAAACTCTCTTAGGGTTTCTTTCTTCTTTTTTTTTTTTTTTTTTATTTTTATGGTCCGACCGACCCACCGACCGACCCACCCCTGGGTAGGTCGGCTGCAGAGAACATCAACTTCACAGTTTCAGCCCGACCGACCCAGCCTGGGGTCGGTCCCCTGGGTGGTCGGCTGCAGAAACTTCCCATACATTGTCAAACCTTCTCCAAATTTTTCCTCAAGCCTCCTAATGTGTTCTAACATCATTTGGCACATCAAACACACCTTATAACCTCCACCAAACTCATTAAAACAACTTCCAAAGATCTTCTCAATCATTTGCTCAATTCTTACAAACACTCCTAACACTTATCATATAATTCCTTACATTACCAACTTGTATATTTACCAAAACTTCAACCAACCCAAGTGTTCCCTCCTTAACAGTTTGGGCACTTCATAAACATTATTTTCCATCTTCAGTTCATTTACCAAAACTTCCTCAAGTCATCTTGCATAACCATGCACAAATTCCTCTCTTTTCCATTTGTTACTCATCATTCCTACACTCTTGGGCATACCTAAACATTTCTTGTCATCCTCTTAGCACCTTAACCTTGTTCTTCTTTACCTTAACTATACTACACCCTCCTTGGACATCTCCACCTCCTTTTACTCACTTACTCACCATTATCACGATCATACGCTCTTTTACATTCCTAGTCATTTTCCTTGATGACTTACAACATCCTCCTACCTTTTTCACTTCTATCACCCAAGTCCACACATTACCATTTAACTAAACCTTACTAGTCCACCACTAACATCATCACACTTACACAAGGTTCTCAAAACTCTCATTGTCTTACTCTCTAGTTCATACCTAAATCTCCTTAAGGCATTATACACCTTTCCTTAAAACTTATGCACAAGTCTTACACTCCTCATACCATGACTTTGGTGTGTTCAATACACCCACCTAAACTCTAACTTCCTCATAGACCATTCTAGGTCATTCTCATCCTTAAGAACTCCTTAGTTAACTCATTTCCACTCAAATTCTTCATAATGACTCCTAGTAAATCCTAGGTCATATTAATTCACCACCATCACCTAAACACTTATTTTCTACTCAAATTTCGCCATAGCTCCTCTAGTATATTCTCATGCCCAAATGCATGTTTTCTCACACAATAATCTCACACACACCAAGTCCTTTCTCATCTTATTTCTCACCCAAATCAACTCATTCACATCATACTCAATATATTGCAATAATCTTAAATTGCATAGCACTAAGGCTCTTAAATGACATGGCTCTTAGGCCCTTAAATGACTTAAACTTAAACACTGAATTTCCCACATATAAAAGCTTTCAACCTGCAAATACACCCATCAATCTCATAGTAGTCATAATGTTCTTAAAATCCACCTTAAACTTATACTACTAACTCATTCTCATTGGCTCCTTAGTCACAAGTTCACAAGCTTATTTAAGTTCTTTTTCTTAGGTTATATAACCCAATACACAATGTAAGCTTAAGCCACATTGGTATCCACTTAAACTCATCCCTTAAACTTAAACCACCATTAGGTAAGCATTTTACCTTGTTTTCTCAAGCTTATCTTAACTTCCTCCTTAGACCTTCTTCTTGCATGAATCTCGGCCACCACTTAAACTTCCCTTGCCAATGTTCTAATCAATATTCAATGACTCACATGAGTACTAAACAATACACTAACCTCAAGGAGTAAACCCTAGGTTAAAAAATGTGTTCTAAGGTATTAAACTGAATTTTTACCTTGGATTCTCAAAGCAAGCTTGGATATGAATTAAGTAGGACCTCCTCTAGCCCTTGGAGAATGGAATCAAGCTAGAACAATGGATAAAATGAATCCCCATGAGTAGTAATTTTCGTAATGTGTAGAAATGGTGGAAACATGGTTTTTCTTACATTTTCTTTACCTTAAGAGAATGGAGAAGCTAATGAGCTCTTCAAACTTATTTTTCCCCCTTCAATGGCGATTTCCCATGGCTCCAAAATGAGGCTTTTCAAATTTTGAAAAGATAGGAAGCAAGGCCTTGGTCTAACTAAGAGAAATCTATGCTTAGTTTTTGATTTGGAGCTAAAATGAGGAAGTTATGGACATTTGAAGATGGAACAAGTATGGAGCTGGCTGGGCACGGTTTGGAACAGAGAAAACAAGAAGAAAACCGTGGAAGAAGAAGGGGAAATGAAGAAGAGAGGAGAGAGGTAGGTAATAAGGATATTTGCTTTATAAAAGCAAATAGTAACTTTCTTTACTTATCTCTTCTTTTTCCCTTATTTGCTTAGTCATGTGGTGACTCCCCACATCAAAAACCGGCCCCCCTCTTGTAATTAGAGATATTTATGGTCTTGGTTGACCATCTCATTGACTTATGTTGACTTAAGCCTTAACTAGCACTAAATAGTTACTATTCACTAAGCAAGGCACATAATCGGGAAATTTTTGATTTCTCATTGATTTAGACCTCCTAATGTGATACTAATTAGTACACATGTTGATTAAAGAGTAATGATGGACATTTAGCCACTCAAAACTCAATTCTAAGATAATTTCTCAAAAATGTGCTTTAAGACTTCTTAAAGCACATTTTGTGTTTTAACTTGTTTCAAGCTTGGTTTTCTTTGCTAATTGATTTAAAATGTCCATTAGCATATTACTAAAGTCTTATAATGGTATTTGGGTGCTAATCAAAGTCACTCCAAGCTTAGAGCACGTTTTTGCCCTGATTGCCCTTAAGGCACTTTCTTGTGTTTTCCTTGGTTTAAATTGTCTACCAATCTTTCTAAGGCATATTCTAGCCTTAATACATCATGATTTGATGTTTACTTAGCATACTTAGGTTTGGGGTATTTCAATCTACCCCCCTTAAAAGAACTTTGTCCCCAAAGTTCCCATGCATCTTATCTTATTAGAGTACATGTCTTACCTCATTCCTTAGATCATATAGATCATACTTATGTATACTTAAACTCATTGGATCATTAGATCCGCCACATTCTTATACTTAAATATCACACAACATGCTTAAGCATGTGTAGCACTCAGAATTCCTTTTTGTTCCTTTTTGATGATTAAAACATTCACATAACTTCCAACGTATTCTCCCATGTCACCGGTCCGTAGACAATGGCTCATTCGTCCTCGTCACCATGGGCCAGAATACAAAACACGCTGCTCTCCCCATGTCACCGGTCCGAAGACAAAGGCTCGTGCGTCCTCGACTTCATGGGCGAGACTCAGTAAAAAGGTAATCCTTTTTACGAGGTCATGTGAGGAATAATTCCTCTAATTAAAAATACAATCAACTCCAATTTCATTTTATCCTAAGGCCTCTATCCTTAGTGTGATTTAATTGTGACCACTGGTAGGGAGTTTCAGGAATAATCCTACCCTGATGTGATCAGCATCAGTGTAGAACCATCCTTCCACTCCATTTTGTGTTCGGTTTCCCTTGATCCCTAGAAAATCAAGTTCCACCTCCCACGTCATTTTCAAACATCCAAATAATTCACTCATGTCCAATTTTCTATCTTTTTAGTTCTTCTAATCATAATCAATACATCTCCAAAGTGTGGACTCATTCCATCAAACATTCCCAATTCATCTCTTAGTAATTACCTCAAGACTTAAATCCCTACTAAGTTCTATAACTGTCCCATACCAATCTCACCATCTTATATCTCATAGCATTACTATTTCTTCCTCATATCATGTCAAATTGTATCTCATAATGTTATCTTATTTTTCTCACACATAGTCTCATATCGACTCATACCTCATATATTCTTATTTTATCTCCTTAAACCTCTTCCTTAATTCTCTTAACTTGTACTCACACCGGAGTTAACAAGATAGGTACTTAATATGTATGGTATTCACATCTTCTGTGTGCAACAACCATGATTTATCTCAAAATGTTTATGTAAAACATATTCTCAAGTTATTTTGTGCTATGCACACCGTAGTTTATGTACTCAGTACACAAACATACGCTAAGCGGTTTTCGCTCTACCCCCCTTAAAATGGATTACGCCCACGTAATCAACACCATCACATTCTTGAACATAAGTCCAAGATGTCTAATTCTCACCAAGCATTCTAGCTTCCATGTCATCTATCTTACTCATAATTTGATCAGAAGTGACTAAGTCTCTGTATCGAGGATTCTTAAGGTACTTATACCGTTATTCTTCTTAAACTTAGTTTGGTCTAATCTAAAGGTAGTGATCTGCTAGCTTCGCTGCACCACTCTGATAATCTTAGGCTTAATTGTCTCAATGGACACGTGTTATCTTATATATATAACACGGCCTAATGAGTTGAACTCGTCTATCCATTCTTCTTGAAGATCTTACGCTCATACTCTTAGTATTTGCTCGAATGTCTAAATGTTTCTCCCCAACTGACCTTTGGTCTGAGGATGATTCTTAGCCTGAAACTACTGTTTAGTGCATAATGCGCTTTACAGTCTTAATCCCTTACATCTTAAGGCGTGTTCAACGTCTGTACTAACAATCTGTGCTCTTCGCACTTCATAGTCCTTAATTATTTGTTCTCTGGTTCTCTGTTTGCTGGTTCAACTGGGCTCTTCTCTTCGAATGTTTGTGGTAGTAGCTGCCTTGTGATCTTGCGTTGTTGTCGGTGGTACGGAGTCGACTACTTCCGTGTTCCTTACACCACTCGTTACATGCATGGGGTACCTACTGGTACATTACTACTTACCCAACTAACTCATAAATGAGCGTGTCAGGCCTGCAAGCCCTGTGGGGTGCAGTCGTCCCACGTCTCGTTTTAGTAAACTCATAGTGTCCGTCACACGTTTAGCTATTGCTAATTATGAAGTATTCCGTTGTCGATCTCCTCTTTCATCGTTCCATAATAACATTTATTGTTCTTCTTGAAGTTAATCAAGGGAAGTCCATTTACTGTGTTCTTGGGTATTGTATGCTCTAGCTCTTTCTGTATCCCGCACTGATCGTCTCTTAATAATTGAGGTCTCTTTCCGTAGAGCCTCTTATCTTGTTTCTCATATTTATGCTACTAGGAATGCACTTCCAGTTCCTTAAGGAATGGATGGTGTGCTTCCCGCGAAATCTTACCTCACCCGGTCCAGACTGCTTGCATCAACGCTCAGTTCGTCTACCATCTTATTTTCTTACTTATGCTAATCTTAACTCATGAATCTAATTGCCTCAGTGTCAATATTTGACGGCTCATTCATAATGGTCGCCTTACCGCGCACCATGACTCAATCCACCTTTCTAACTATTGTACTCACGACCACTACTACCGTGGTAGTTGATCTTTACCATGTTGCCCATTAATGGTGCAATCTCTTACTCACTTATTCTAATGTCTTAACTTATACTCAATCCCTTCTTGGTGTAAACACAGTGGAAGTTCTTTCATTCCGGTATTGGCGATTGTCGTACCGTGTTGTAAAATAGTTGGCTCTTGATATGAAGGTGTTATCTACCATGTAGTTTAACTGGTTACTGAAGAAGTCATCCGCTGAATCACAAGCTCTTCTGAGCATTGTTTAATTGACGTGCCATAATGTGCAGTCACAATGTTTATCTCTGACCATTACTAATTTTTACATCCTGGGTGTTGGATATGGGGTCTATCTCTGCAACCTACCTTATTACTCAAGTGTATCAGGTATGTTCTAAGGTAATCTCAAGGTTCATAGTTTCCATTTTCTAAATAAAGTTTACTTCATCTCTAACAAGTGAAAGCCCTTTTTTTGTGAGGGGTTCATTCCCACTCTTGGCCTCACAACAAGGAGAGGTATCCCACCCTAAAAGGCGTGGTTCGTTCTCCGCTCCCGTCCTTAGCATTATCTCAATATTCTCATTGGTACCCTTTTTGGTATTGTTTTTCCCAATCTAAATTATAGGTTTGGTAACCGTCATATCACAAATTGTAGTCTCTCATGGCTTAAACAAGCTCTCTTATAATTTACTGCGCCTCGGGCTCTGATGTGGTTAACATCCTTGGCTCGTAGGCTCTTAGTGCTTAATGTCTCAGTCCATTATTTGCACTCTTATTTATCTGTAGGTCATTCTTACAGGTTCTGGTCCTTTGAGCACTATCCTCCGTTAGGTTACATACTAAATGTAGTATCGGGTTTCATGGTAAGTTGCTGCATCCCGCTTCCTGCTATGGAAGTTGTTCAGGTGATCTGAGGTTATTTAGTGTCTTTGACAATGCTGTCATTTTACTAGACTTATGTCTTTTAATAGTCAAGGTTAGGTTCATATTAGGCGTTTGTCTTACGTGTCCAAGTTGGATATCATCCTGTCATCTTATACTTCCATCTCAACGCTTCGTTCAACCTCTGTTGATTACGCCACCCCTTGATGATCAATCACACTTGGGTGTTAATGAGTTAGAGAACAGTATAGCTGTCATTCATCAGTTTGTTCGGCTCGACTATGCCCACTCTGGGGGGTAGCCCTCTGAGCTTTCCTTTTCCACGGTTGTACGACTTTAATCCTTAGTAGGTCATAGCTTACGTTTATTTCTTTTATCCTTGTTTCTGGGGTTTCCAACATCTTCATTGAAGAATGTGTTATCTGCAAGTTTTAACGGTCTCAATGGCATCTTACAACACATCCCTTATATATCATTGCTTATATAGTGTTTTTGCTTGCATTCCGAGTGATCTTAGGTTTTCCTCGCGGAGTTTGAGGTTGGTGTTCTTACCGTACTGTCGGTTGTTGTTGTAGTGGGTTATACCGTTGCTAGTATTTATGTGGTTAGTATTTCGTCTAAGCTCAGCTCCCTGCTGGCTGTGTCGGTTCATCTCATCATGGTTAGGCCGTCAGGCCCTTCCAAGGTCCTATTATTTTTTTGTTCTTATGGGTTTACCATCCGATGTTAATGCGTACTACGACTGTAGCGTTCGGTTTACCTCGCCATGATGGCTTCCGTGTAGCTTAACCGTGGTAGCACTTGCTATGGCAAGTGCGCCATGCAGGGGGTTACTGGTACAAGGCACATTGGAAGTGAAACTTCCTTCTAATTTCCATGTACTTGGTAGTCCTTGGGACTCCTCGATAATCTCTTATTTTGGATAATCGACCATCCGGCAGTTTCCTTGTAGTTTGACAGTAGTGTCATTTATCAGGGCGTTCCTCTTTCTGAGGGAACCCATTAATATTTTCTTATGTGTTAATCCTTGCTCCTGTCTCCACACATCTTGCTGTGGTTACTAAGTAATGATTCTCCTTTAGGCACTACATCGTAGTCCTATTTCGGTATACAATTTATATGTGTTTCCACCGTTGTCCGCGTTATGTCGGGCAGGTTTGCAACCTTTTTCATTGTATGGGGTTTGGAGTTCCCAGTTCTTAACTGGACATTCCAGTGATCTCAATCCTCATGCTTTGTATTTTCCCGCTGTTATGCTCACTCGGACCGCTGTCCGGTACTCATGCCTCTTATCATTTCCTAATCTATTGCACGCGTAGTGCTTTCCTTACCATTGGTATCGCGGGTTATTTCGACTGCGTAGCATGTCGACCCATGTTGCCGGTAATTTCCGTTCCCTTATTGATAGAATTCCATAGGTAGCGCCTGTTTCTCTGTTGCGCTCCATTAAAACCTCCAAGTTCTCCATAACTGTTGTACAACAAATTGTTTCTCGTATCGCTTACTGTTAGCTAACTGCCAGATCGGGTTTCCCCGAGTAAGAGAAGACTTTCTTCTCTCTGGCGTTTGTTCCACATATTCAGGGTTAGGGATGTGGAGGGCGGGTCTAGGTACTATGGATGTCCGGTAAGCACCGGGAAGTCCCGACTAATGCACCTCTCACTCTATCTCTCAACCCTTAACCCATAACTCAATCTCAACCTCAATATTCTCCTAAGTTCGGTATTTCTTGTCTTCAGAGCGTAACTACGCTCTGATACCACTTTTGTAACACCCCAACTCAATCCAAGTGTGGTCTCGCAACTTAACAGTATTTATATAAACATGTCACAGCGGAATTCTTTACAATCCAGGACCTTGCCACGGTCTGACTACAGAATATACCAAACATTAGTCTAACAACCTTAACCATTTACATAACCTTCTTACAACCCCCTCACATCCTATACATCTTACTAACTCAGATTGCCATACGAGTGTACATGCACAACTCGTAGGCCACACTAAACCCTTAACAGCTGTATCCTCTTCTTACGCTTGCGACGACCGCTTCCTGATGTACCTGTGTAGTAAAAACAGCCCCCAAGGGGGTCAGCACGAATGCTGGTACGATCCCCTCATGGCCCCCAAGCTAACGTGGCTACGACGACTAATTGTCGATAGCATGGAGGTTGATTAGATGCACAACATAATAGAAAGTGCAGTAAACAACAACTCAGATATGAACAATCAAAGTTCCCACACAATGAACGACTTAAATGCGTTCCCTTAATTAGGGAGTTAGTTATTTAACTCCTTAAGTAATGTTCTCTCTTAATCTTAGTCCATCCTTAACTTACCTCAATCTGATTCTTATCTTAATCTTAGAAACAACCATCCTTTAATCAGGAGTGGATGTAGCTTATCTTCATCTTAATATTACAAACCATCCTTTAAAAAGGAACGGTTGCAACTTATCTTAACCTCACCTTAATCTTAATCTTAATAATACAAATCATCCTTTAAAAAGGAATGATTGTAACTTAACTTAATCTTACCTTAGTCTTAATCTTAATAATACAAATCATCCTTTAAAAAGGAATGATTGTAACTTAACTTAATCGTACCTTAATCTTGATCTTAATAATACAAATCATCCTTTAAAAAGGAATGATTGTAACTTAACTTAATCGTACCTTAATCTTAATCTTAATCTCAATATACAAACCTTTCCTGGAAGGGATTGGCCGTATCTAATTCGAACCTGGGATTTAGGTGATCCCACCGCACCATCTTAATGCCACCTACTCTGGAGGAGTCCAGCGTAGCTGAGCCGGCAACCGGCCCTAGGCAACAAGTCCGAAGACAAGTCCTTAATCGGAGGTCGAATCTACTATAGATAACGACCCCTTTCCTTAGCATGCATGACCGGAGATCGGTCCGGGTTTCCTCACTCAAGTTCCAGTTAGTAGTCATCTCAAGACCCTGTATGTTGGTTAACCTCTTTCGGTTCATATCGTCCCTCATTAGGGGGCGTTCCTTAGTCTCACTCAATTCCTTACTAAGCATTGGTTAGTAAGTTCTCACGGTATGTTGTGTTAGTTTTCAAACATCACACAACAATACAATTATATATAATAGTTGGTTGCTGCATTATCTGTTTAGTGAGCACACAAACAAATAGCACACAAGCCGAGGGACACCTCGTTAGCAAGCAGGTCACAAGAAGAAACAACTGTACCGTTCACCGTTGGTCGTCGGCTGCTTACTCTCTCTGGAGTCCAAACTCCCAAGTCCTAAAACATCATTCAGTTTTAGGTTGTTAATCACTTAACTTAATTCAACTTACTTAACCCTTAATGATCCCCACCTAACACCTCTTAAGTCTTACAACTTAATCTTACAAACTTAATCTTAAACTTTTAAGTTTATTCTTAACTAATCCCTTAGGTCTTTATACCTCTAATCATCATTGCCCCCTTAATGGGGTACCATTAATACCACTAAACTCTCTTAGGGTTTCTTTCTTCTTTTTTTTTTTTTTTTTTTTTTTTTTTTTTATGGTCCGACCGACCCACCGACCGACCCACCCCTGGGTAGGTCGGCTGCAGAGAACATCAAACTTCACAGTTTCAGCCCGACCGACCCAGCCTGGGGTCGGTCCCCTGGGTAGGTCGGCTGCAGAAACTTCCCATACATTGTCAAACCTTCTCCAAATTTTTCCCCAAGCCTCCTAATGTGTTCTAACATCATTTGGCACATCAAACACACCTTATAACCTCCACCAAACTCATTTAAAACAACTTCCAAAGATCTTCTCAATCATTTGCTCAATTCTTACAAACACTAACACTTATCATATAATTCCTTACATACCAACTTGTATATTTAAAAACTTCAACCAACCCAAGTGTTCCCTCCTTAACAGTTTGGGCACTTCATAAACATTATTTTCCATCTTCAGTTCATTTACAAAACTTCCTCAAGTCATCTTGCATAACCATGCACAAATCCTCTCTTTTCCATTTGTTACTCTATTCTACACTCTTGGGCATACCTAAACATTTCTTGTCATCCTCTTAGCACCTTAACCTGTTCTTCTTTACCTTAACTATACTACACCCTCCTTGGACATCTCCACCTCCTTTTACTCACTTACTCACCATTATCACGATCATACGCTCTTTTACATTCCTAGTCATTTTCCTTGATGACTTACAAATCCTCCTACCTTTTCACTTCTATCACCCAAGTCCACACATTACCATTTAACTAAACCTTACTAGTCCACCACTAACATCATCACACTTACACAAGGTTCTCAAAACTCTCATTGTCTTACTCTTTAGTTCATACCTAAATCTCCTTAAGGCATTATACACCTTTCCTTAAAACTTATGCACAAGTCTTACACTCCTCATACCATGATTTGGTGTGTTCAATCACCCACCTAAACTCTAACTTCCTCATAGACCATTCTAGGTCATTCTCATCCTTAAGAACTCCTTAGTTAACTCATTTCCACTCAAATTCTTCATAATGACTCCTAGTAAATCCTAGGTCATATTAATTCACCACCATCACCTAAACACTTATTTCTACTCAAATTTCGCCATAGCTCCTCTAGTATATTTCATGCCCAAATGCATTGTTTTTCTCACACAATAATCTCACACACACCAAGTCCTTTCTCATCTTATTTCTCACCCAAATCAACTCATTCACATCATACTCAATATATTGCAATAATCTTAAATTGCATAGCACTAAGGCTCTTAAATGACATGGCTCTTAGGCCCTTAAATGACTTAAACTTAAACACTGAATTTCCCACATATAAAAGCTTTCACCTGCAAATACACCCATCAATCTCATAGTAGTCATAATGTCTTAAAATCCACCTTAAACTTATATACTAATCATTCTCATTGGCTCCTTAGTCACAAGTTCACAAGCTTATTTAAGTTCTTTTTCTTAGGTTATATAACCCAATACACAATGTAAGCTCTAAGCCACATTGGTATCCACTTAAACTCATCCCTTAAAACTTAAACCACCATTAGGTAAGCATTTTACCTTGTTTTCTCAAGCTTATTAACTTCCTCCTTAGACCTTCTTCTTGCATGAATCTCGGCCACCACTTAAAACTTCCCTTGCCAATGTTCTAATCAATATTCAATGATCACATGAGTACTAAACAATACACTAACCTCAAGGAGTAAACCCTAGGTTAAAAAATGTGTTCTAAGGTATTAAACTGAATGTTTTACCTTGGATTCTCAAAGCAAGCTTGGATATGAATTAAGTAGGACCTCCTCTAGCCCTTGGAGAATGGAATCAAGCTAGAACAATGGATAAAAATGAATCCCCATGAGTAGTAATTTTCGGTAATGTAGAAATGGTGGAAACATGGTTTTTCTTACATTTTCTTTACCTTAAGAGAATGGAGAAGCTAATGAGCTCTTCAAACTTATTTTTCCCCCTTCAATGGCGATTTCCCATGGCTCCAAAATGAGGCTTTTCAAATTTTGAAAAGATAGGAAGCAAGGCCTTGGTCTAACTAGAGAAATCTATGCTTAGTTTTTGATTTGGAGCTAAAATGAGGAAGTTATGGACATTTGAAGATGGAACAAGTATGGAGCTGGCTGGGCACGGTTTGGAACAGAGAGAAAACAAGAAGAAAACCGTGGAAGAAGAAGGGGAAATGAAGAAGAGAGGAGAGAGGTAGGCTAATAAGGATATTTGCTTTATAAAAGCAAATAGTAACTTTCTTTACTTCTCTCTTCTTTTTCCCTTATTTGCTTAGTCATGTGGTGACTCCCCACATCAAAAAACCGGCCCCCCTCTTGTAATTAGAGATATTTATGGTCTTGGTTGACCATCTCATGACTTATGTTGACTTAAGCCTTAACTAGCACTAAATAGTATTACACTAAGCAAGGCACATAATCGGGAAATTTTTGATTTCTCATTGATTTAGACCTCCTAATGTGATACTAATTAGTACACATGTTGATTAAGAGTAATGATGGACATTTAGCCACTCAAAACTCAATTCTAAGACAATTTCTCAAAAATGTGCTTTAAGACTTCTTAAAGCACATTTTGTGTTTTAACTTGTTTTCAAGCTTGGTTTTCTTTGCTAATTGATTAAAATGTCCATTAGAATATTACTAAGTCTTATAATGGTATTTGGGTGGCTAATCAAAGTCACTCCAAGCTTAGAGCACGTTTTTGCCCTGATTGCCCTTAAGGCACTTTCTTGTTTTTCCTTGGTTTAAATTGTCTACCAATCTTTCTAAGGCATATTCTAGCCTTACTACATCATGATTTGATGTTTACTTAGCATACTTAGTTTTGGGGTATTTCAAGTCCGGTCCCCAAGGTCGGTCCATTCCAGAAGCCAATTCTCGCAGGGTAAACTGGGCTCGACCGAACTTGCAGTTCGGTCGCAAGTTCGGTCTGCCCCAGACCTTTGTTTTCCTTTTCACATCAACTCCAAACTTCACCCATATAACCTAGTACCCCTAACTCATTTGGGCACTTTAAACACACCTTAAGACATCCTTAAACACTCATAAACTCATTTTCTAATTCCTTAAACCTTTACTTATCTTCACAAAATTCCTAACACTTACAATGTTTTCTCCTAGTTTTTCAAGTGGTGTTTCATACCTATGATAACTACTATCCCAAAAGCTTTCTCCTTATTTTAACATCATCTCCCAAGCATCATCTCTCCAACTAACTCCTTATGTCATTCTTTAAATTCTTTTCCAAGTTTACACCTTCTCCTTATTTTACCAAAGTTTGCCTAAGTCTTTACCTAAGTCCAAAATGACTTTGGTACATACTAGAATCTCAAGATCATGCCTAAGTCCTTATTGCACTCTAGAACACTTAAGACATTATACTTTCACTTGTAAAACACCTAGTCATTTCCTAACACCTCTAACTCACCAAACCTTATGTAAACACTTAGAACTTCTTGCTTCTTACCTAAATTTTGACATAAGTTCTCCTAGTATTTTGTTACACCTCAGCACATTGTTTTCATCATTACACATCCAAGAACACTAAGAACACCAAAAATCCATCAAGCACTTTATTATACACAAACTTCACTCATAAAGCACTACATCGCAATATAGTGCATAATTTAAATTGCATGGCACTTAGGCCCTTAAAATGCATGGCTCTTAGGCCCTTAAAGAGCATAATCCTTAAACACTGAATTTCCACAATATATTTGCCTTTGACCTGCAAATACACTCAACACACATATGCCTTTTACTAGTCTCTTGAGAACACTTTACTAAGTCATTCACCATTTGCTCTTTAGGTAGTTTTAATAAGCATTTATAAGCTCATTTCTCCTAAGGCATTAAACAACATTAGGTTAGTAGATTTACCTCTTTTCCAACAACTCCTTTCTTGTTTCCTTATAAAAACCGGTAGGGTATTTGATTCCTTGTCAAGTTCTAAACAATATACAAACATTATAATGAGTATTCAAGCTATAAGCTTCATCTCATTGCAAACCCTAATTTTACATTGTTTCAAAAACATTAATGTAGTTGTTTTACCTTGATCTTTGAAGAGAGTTTGAATATATAACAAGAGAGGACTCCACCTAGTCCATGAAGAGTTGAAATGAAGCTAGAACAAAGTCACACAAAGAGCTACATCAATGTGTATTTTCGGTCAACAAAAAACATGGAGGAAACATGATTTTTCTTTGAGATTCCTTACCTAGAAGCAAAGGAGAGTAATAATATGTCAAAATACAAGCTCAAGCTCCTTCAATGGTGGAACACCTTGGCACCGAAATAGGGCTCTTGAAGCTTTGAGAAGATAGAAATGAAGAGCTTGATGAGAGGAAGAGATTGGTGGTGTTTGTTTTTGATTTGGACAAGTGAGCTAGATTTTACAAGTGGTCAAAGCTAGAGTTTAATGGTGGTGGTGGTATTTACCGTGAGAGAACAGCAAGAAGGGAGGGAGATGGTGTTTGGAACCGTGGGAAATGAAGGAAGGAAAAGAGAGAATGAGATAAGATTGCTTTTAAGAAGATATTTATGCTTATAAAGTAAAAGTAGTTATATTAGTCATCTTTATTTGTTTAACAAAATAACAAGTGAGTGGTGAGTCACCACACTTAAGAAACCGGCCCCCTTTATTAATATGAGGGCACTTTAGTCTTTGTTTGTCAATTTAATTACTTAATACAACATATGTTATAAACTAGCTTATAAAAGCACTATTCACCAAAACAAGGCACTTAGAAGTGAAATTTTTGATTTCCCATTAATATAGCCACCCAAATGTGATACTATATAGTACACATATATATTTAAGAGTAATGATGGACATTTAGCCACTCAAAACTCATTTACAAGACAATTTTTCAAAAATGTGCTTTAAGACTTCTTAAAGCACATTTTGTGTTTTAACTTGTTTTCAAGCTTGGTTTTCTTTGGTAATTGATTTAATATGTTCATTAATATATATATAAGGTCTTGGTAAGTTCATTAGGTCTTACCCAAGCTTATTCCAAGCTTAGAGCACATTTTAGCTCTTATTGACTTTAAAGCACATTTTGTGTTTTCTTTTGTTTAAATTTGTTTACTGATGTTTCTAAGACTCTTTTTAGTCCTAGTAAATCATGTTTTAATGTTTAATCAACATTCCAAGGTTTGGGGTATTTCATAAGAAGACCATGTCTCCCAACTGAAACTCGAGCTCTCTGGTACGCTGATCCCCATAAGACTTCTGTCTGGACTGCGCTGCCCTCATGTGCTGCTGAATAACCCTAACGTTATCCTGTAGTGTCTGAATATACTCGGGCCCAATCAAGACCGCCTCAGCAGGGTCACTCCATGATAAGGGAGTCTGGCACGGCCTACCATATAGGGCCTGGAATGGTGCCATGCCGATAGACGCATGGTAAGAGTTATTATAGGAGAACTCTACCAGGTGTAGATGCTCTACCCAACTCCCCTGATAGTCTAGAGCGACTGCTCGCAACATATCCTCCAATGTCTGAATAGTCCTCTCAGTCTGCCCATCAGTCTGCGGGTGAAAAGCTGTGCTAAGTCGTAGCTGAGTCCCAAATGCCTCCTGTACCTGACGCCAATATCGACTGAGGAAACGAGTGTCACGATCAGAGACGATCGTCTTCGGTACCCCATGGTACCGGATATGCTCTGTGGTAAACACCTCAGCCAGTTTGGGCACCTTCCATGTGTCCTTGATAGGTATGAACCTAGCTGTCTTGGTCAACCTATCGACTATAACCCATATGGCGTTCAGTCCACCTCTAGCTGGAGGGAGACCGACCACAAAATCCATGCTGATGTCGTCAAACTTCCAGCACGGTACTGGAAGTGACTGAATCTGGCCGCCTGGTCGACGATGCTCAAACTTCACTTCTGACAAGTGAGGCACCGAGAGACAAATCAGCTACATCCCTCTTCATCCCGCTCCACCAGAATAATTGCTTCAAGTCCTTGTACATCTTGGTGGCTCCAGGGTGTACTGATAATGTCGAGGAATGAGCCTCTGAAAGAATCCTGGTCTGAAGTTATGTCGCATCCTGAGGAACGCAGAGTCTGCCTCTGACTCGAAGGTGTCCCTCGCTGTCCAGCTCGTAGTCGTACTTCAAACCGCCAGTCAACCCGTCTACTAACTTCTGTCTGATGCCCTGTAGATAAACGTCACTGTCCTGGGCTTCTTACACCTCCTCAGCTATCGTGGTCGTCTCTATCAGGGCGAGAAGTGAATAAGCTCTTCTGCTCAGAGCATCTGCCACAACATTTCCTTTCCCTTCTGTGTACTGGAGGTTGATGTCATAATCGGCCAGTAGCTCAACCCATCGTCGCTGTCTCAAATTGAGCTCCTTCTGGGTCCAGATGTACTTCAGACTCTTATGGTCTGTCATAATCCGGACTGTGGCTCCATACAAGTAATGTCGCCAGATCTTCAAGGCGAAGACTATGGCGAGGAGCTCAAGGTCGTGGGTGGGGTAGTTTTCCTCGTGCTTCTTCAGCTGTCTAGAAGCATACGCTACTACTCGGCCATGCTGCATCAGTACTCCACCAATTCCTCTGCCTGAAGCATCGCAATATACCTCGTACCCCTCATTCCCCTCTGGGATAATCAATACTGGAGCTGTGGTCAAGGCGTCCTTCAGCGCCTGAAGGAGACCTCACAAGCCTCTGTCCATACAAAAGGGCTGTCCTTCTTCATCAAGGAGGTCAAGGGCTTGGCTAGCCTGGAGAAGTCCTTCACAAAGCGTCTATAGTAGCCAGCCAACCCAAGGAAACTCCTAACCTCTGTCACGGTGCGAGGTCTATGCCAGCTCTTCACTGCCTCGATCTTAGCTGGGTCTACAGAAACTCCCTCAGCTGAGATCACGTGTCCAAGAAATGACACCTTGTCCAGCCAGAATTCACACTTGCTGAATTTGGCATACAATTGTTTCTCCCTCAGTGTCTCCAAGACTGTCCTCAAATGCTGCTCATGTTCCTCTTTGCTCTTGGAGAAGACTAGAATGTCGTCTATAAATACGACTACCGACTTATCTAGCTGGGCTTGGAAGACTCTCTGCATCAAGTCCATAAATCTCGCCGGTGCATTGGTCAGTCCAAACGGCATCACTGTGAACTCGTAGTGACCGTATCTGGTCCGGAAGGCTGTCTTCTCTATGTCTGGCTCAGCTACAGCTATCTGGTGATATCCGGAACGCAGATCAATCTTAGAGAACACCTTTGCTCCCCTCAGCTGGTCGAACAAGTCATCGATCCTGGGCAGTGGGTACTTGTTTTTGATCGTGACATTGTTCAGCTCTCTGTAGTCTATACACAGTCTCATGCTTCCGTCCTTCTTCTTGACGAACAGCACAGGAGCGCCCCAAGGTGAGACACTGGGTCTGATGAAGCCCTTATCTAGTAGTTCTGCAATTGCTTCTTCAATTCCACCATCTCTGTAGGGCCCATCCGGTAGGGAGCCTTAGCAATCGGTCCCGTGCCAGGTACGAGGTCGATGTTGAATTCAACCTCTCTCAGCGGTGGTAGTCCAGGTAGCTCCTCTGGAAAAACATCGGGGTACTCCGACACAATGGGAACGTCGCTCCTGAACTTCGGATCCGTCCTCAGATCCTGGGCATACAGTAGTAGGCAGTCGCGCCCTTGGACACTTCCTTCATCAGGGATAATGCTGATACAACCTTCACAGTCGGCTGCTTAGGCTGCATTCGGTATGATACTGTGATCCCTGTG
The DNA here is from genome assembly GCA_023374045.1 of Limonium bicolor. Classification (NCBI taxonomy): domain Eukaryota; kingdom Viridiplantae; phylum Streptophyta; class Magnoliopsida; order Caryophyllales; family Plumbaginaceae; genus Limonium; species Limonium bicolor. The sequence goes on from CM041782.1 coordinate 160,472,653, forward strand.
GCTGACTTCAAGAGGAGACGATGCTCTGCGCAGTGTAGTCTACCTCTGTACCGCTGTAGCGTGTCCATGCCCACAATTATGTCAAATCCCATGCCAGGGAAGACAATGGCATCAAGTAGGAAGTCTGCTCCCTTGATGTGCATGCTCAGATTCTTGCACTGTTTGCTGCATTGATCAATTCTTTGGATGGCAACCAAAACGGAGGCAACCATGGATATCCTATCGTGGGGGCATTTATCTTAGTATAAAATGCTTGGGATATGAAGGAGTGGAGGCTCCAGAATCAAATAGGACGGTGGCCTCCACTCCATAATTTGGAATGTGCCTGCAATTATTGAGTGAAGTTTTAAGATTTCTATTTAACTCTTCCCAAGTAGTTGTTCAAGGTTAATTGGTATACCTGTGATGACCGTTCCATTGCTCTTTGCTTGAGCCTGGTCCAACACATTCAGCCTGACCTCTACATTTCCAGCTCCTACATGAAGAAATAAATTCTTAGAGTTTCCATTCTTATTGAAAGCTTCATGAGCAGTTTAATGATTACAAGGCTGAAATTGTAAAGTACATAGCTAGATCTGTCTAAAGGTCAGGTCTAATCTGCCAGGTTTCAGGTGAGTGGTTAATAATGGATGTGGGGGCTGTTTTGGGCTTGATTCTCTTCACTCCATGGTAGATGAGTCTAGCTGCCCCACCAAAGATCAGTACATCACCTGACTTCATGAGGATCTTGGTGGCAAGGTCCATCCTCTTCTGGTCACCAAATAGGAACTCTGCGTCGTCTCCAAGTGATATGGAGACCACTGGAACTCCTTTGGTGATGGATTCTAGGGATTCATCCTTATCTTGATGCAACCCTAGCTTACCTTCTTTTCCATAAAAATTGATGATGCAGACGTCTGAGGTTAGGTCAAGGACGGGCTCATCCTCCAATTCTTGTGCTGCCTTAACTGCAGCTCTAACGATGGTCTGCAGTTCCTCCGGGATTGGTGGCACCTCCACTTCTTCATAGGTCTTGGTGGTGTGGTTCCACTTCTTACCTAGGCACATGATCTTCACCTTCATGGTTGAACCATTCTTGAATGTAGGGGTGTAAAAATTTCCTTCCTTCACACCTAACTCCCTGATCTTGAGGATCAATGCATACTGAACTGCCGGGGTCAGGTACTCTCGTAGTAAGATCATCCCGGGTCTCAAGACCTCACACTTCTCTGGTGAGTGTGGCTTGGCTTCAAAAGGGATATTGGGTGTGGTATAGGGAAAAATAGGAAAGCAAATATCAAAAGCTGAGGAACAATTGCCATTAAATAAATAAGTCATGGTTCACAACTGGAAATGAAAGGTTCGTAACGAAACAAAATGAAGGGTTTATAGTTCATCCCTTTTTACATTGACAACGAAAAGAAAAACTAGACGACTGAATGTAAAGAAATAAGGGTCTAAGCCTCTTCATGAGGAAAGTAGTCCTCACCAGGTGAACTCGGGTCATCACTCGCTGCCTCGACGCGGTCCACCATGTCAAGGACTGGTGCCTTACCCGGCCTCTGGGGGTAGTTCTGTCTCGGCCTCTATGGATGACTCTAGGCAGGGCGACTGGTAGAAGGTCCAGCACCTCCTGTGCCACCTCGACCTCCTCCAGTAGTAGTAGCAACTAGGGCTCTAGCAGGGTTCTCAGTGTGTGGCTTGTAGTTCCTGGAATCCGGGTTCAGGAAGCATTCGAACGATCTGTGCCCCTTCCTACCGCAGTGGTGGCAGTCCACCAGGTTGCCCTTACAATCCTTGCCCGGGTGGTCCTTCTTGCACCATTTGCAGAGGAACTTTCTTGCAAGTTGGTTCCCTGTTTCAGTCTCAAGGTTAGTAATTGATAACAAGATGTAACCACTTTGGAGTTTCTAATTTATCTCACCCTGAAATGGCTGGGAGCGGAGTGGCTCAGCATTAGTATAGGAGGGGACCATAGCCTTCTCTCTCCCCTTGTAGAACTTTCCCTTCCTCTCGTAGTTCTGGGAAAAGTTTCCTCCATTTCCTCTTCTTCCTCTTCTCTTCCCTTCCTCTTGCCTAGCACAGAGTCCTGGTAGGCAATGGTCGTCTCACAGTCATTCGCATCCTCCGCTAACTCCTTTGGTGACAATATATGTTAGTGGAGAAACCTTTGCGTACCAGAAATTTTAAATCATATTCCATACCTGTAGGGTCATCCCTCTGGTGGAACCGATCTAGTCATGATCTTGAAGTTCAGGCCTGTATGGAATTTGTCCACCAGATATCTTGGAGCGTAAGCTCCCTCTCCAATAACAACGAGCAGCTCCACAAACTTATTGTAGTACTCAGCAACAGAGAGACTCCCTTGCTTCAGCTGCTCGAACTCACTCCTCATCCTCTTCTATAGATAGGATGGGTAGAATTTAGCTCTCAGGGCCACTAGGAATGCCTGGAAGTCAAAGTCCGCCTGGGCCGTCAGCTCGGCTCTAGCAGTCTGCCACCATCGATGTGCGGGTCCCTGAAGAAAGTAGGCTGCTATGTCCACCTGGCGATTCACTGGAACATGCAGAGAGGTGAAGGCCTTCTGCATCTCGTCTATGTATTTCTCTAACTCCCGGGGACCATTCGGTGGTGGCGGTGGTGGCTGTGGGATCTGAGCCTGCTGCTGGACCAATGCAGCTGTCACTATCTGTGCTATGACCTCCGGGGTGACAGCGTCGGGTCCATAGCCACTTGAGGGACCAGCTCCTCTTCCTCCTCTTCGAGACATCTAGCTGGTATGACGGTTGTTGTTACTCAGAAGGCGTATCGTAAAGTCTAACTATCTATGTATTAATATTTATAACGTCCTAAGGACGGTTCGCATGTACATAAAGTAAGTATGGGGTAGGGTCACGCGCCTTTTTGGAATTCTCACTTCCCTATTCTACCACAGTTCCCCAGTTTTAAGTGCACCTATAATATAAGTATTTCACTCGGCTTGTTTTCTCGGGTTCAGAGCGTAACTACGCTCTGATACCAATTTCTGTAACGCCCCTATTTAACATATTTATAGCGGAAATAAAATACTAAAGGCGTACAGACCATCGGGTTCCAAACACCCGGTACCAAACCTCACCAAAACACAACTTAATGATTACAATAGTCACGGCCTGAACCTCGAGAAAACTTAACAAAAGTAAAACCAATAAAAACACATAAACTCTCAAAGCCTAATCTCATCCCAATCACTCGTTCTCTTCGTGGTCACCTGTAAAATAACTCGTACCTGCAAGATAAAACCAAGCAGCCCACCCCGAGTGGGGTGGGTCAGTTCCCTGGAATGAAACTGGTATAATCCTCCAAAAACAACTTATAATACAATTCTTAAATAAATAATAGCTTGAAAACAGTCACTTAAAACACTCAGAGGAACAAAGTATTTCACAAATCACCAAAACAAGATATCAAGGTAAGAATAAAGGTTAATAACAGGAAGATAAAGTTAGTGAGACAAAATCACATCATGTGTTAGTGAACAACCATTTCCTTAGTTAAGCCCAATTCCCGTTAGGAGTAGAAAGACTCAGATAGTCACAAAGGACTAGGAATGATAAAATAGATCCAAGAACCAATAACTCAAGAATGGAATAATTCAACTGGGAGAGATGGCCCCCACCGCCAATCACGTCCTTTTAGGACAGGGGATATACAGCCCCCCACTGTTTATCACGTCCTCTTTTGGGGACAGGGGATATACAACCCCTCACTGTCTATCACGTCCCTTTTTGGGACAGGGGATATACAGCCCCTCACTGTTACCATTGAAGACGTGCGCACGTCGAAACCTCAAGAACCAGCTCATGGATGAAACGATATCCAGAGTCAAAAGAAAGATTTTCAAGATTGACCTTTTTCCAAAATCCCACTAGATCACCAACTGCCCAGAGCAATACCAAAAAACTCAGTCCTACAGAGTGCAGAAGCGTAAACCCTAAGCAGCCAATGTCTAACGGGCAACCAAATAGAAGGAACCAACCCAATTGCGTTTCACATCCAAGGCTCAGTTAGTCACACAGGCTGAGTTAGTCACACAACCATTTCCTGTTTTAGAAATTCCTCTTAAAGTCAGTTAGCGTTTTCCAAAACCTTCCACAAGTCAATCAGCAAAAATATCGTAGTACGAGAAATCGTACCTGGTATGTGAAGAACAATAACTAACTCGAATAAGTGATTCCCCAATAGTAACCTATAATTAAGGTGTCCCAAGTGTCGATTAGTTAAGAGACTTATAAACTTATCAGCCTTCTTCACTCACTGATTAATAGTTTCAAGTTTACCATTATCCTCTTACAAAGGTTTGGGCTTGACTTGTTAACTAAATCCTTTGTTAGGCCCATCTCGTTTAGTTTGGAATGATTTAGAATTTATTCCTGAGAGTGGCCCAAACTCTCTTTGAATTGTTAAAGTGGGCTTTTGGAGTTCATAGACTTGGGCTTAGCAGGTTAGCCCAAGACCGTGCTAAGTTTATGTTGTAAAATAAAACCCTTAAATTAATAGTGATTATTTAGTTACACACCAATTAAAACTTAAGGTTCATCATATATATATTCTACTTATTATAACTATCACAAGAATTATTAATTCCCTCAACTATTTTAATGTATTTATATACATGTATATTTATATATCTTTATGTATTAAAATTTATCCATAACATTTTTAGGAAATCTTACTGTATTTATTAATGTTCAACAACCTCTAGGCTTAACACAACCGACCTATGGTTTATTAAATAAAGTGTTTCCTTTATTTATTTAATATATATAAGTATACTCGTATTAGAAATTAACTAAGACATTCCCTATGTAACTTATCATATTTAAACTATCTTATTAATACAACCTTAAACTGTATTCCAAGTATATTTCATAAAGTATTTCTTTTACTATATCTTAGGATTCTAGCTCTTATAATATTTAGTTATGATAAGTGTTAATTAAATTAATTCCTCGTTTTACTATAAGTTACTACTTAATTCCCTTTTTATAAATGTGTAAAAATATATATATATATTTATTCCTTAGTTTAATAAAAAATATTAACTCCCATATAATATAGTAAATAAAACGTAGGATAATTAAATTCCTTAATTAATATAAGTTTCTACTTAAGTAAGTATATATACATATATGTAAATAATTTCACTTCTCTCAAAAGCCAATACCAAAACATTTATAAACTTACTGTTATAAAATGTTAATTTATTTCCCTTATTTTCCCCAGCTTAAAGTTAATTAACAAACCACTTTAATTTTTGGTTACATTAAAAACCTATTATAGGTTATTCTTATGAAAAACACATAAACACAATTTTAAAACCTTTACCATTGCCCAAAAATTCCCAAATTTAATATATAGTAACTATAACATTTTAGACATATTATAAAATTTTTATTTCATAAAAATATCTTTTTAATTTAGCCAAATAATTCCAGAAACCCGTAACTTGCAAAAATCATAACTTATGTTTAAAAACTCCAAAACCATAATAAGTTAATTCAAAATAAACTAGATTAAATAAGGAATATATGGTTAAAATTTCAAGTCAAAATACATTCGGGAAGATATTTAAATTAACCCAACAAATTAGGACTATTTACTGGAATTTTATAAACTTATAATAATTATTTAATAGCACGATCTAATCTCAGCGGTCCAAATCCTTTAAAGCGAGATCGACGGCCCCTGAACGCCGTGTTCTTCAGCGATTTCGAATTCCAACCCGAGTACTAAATCATCAATATCTCCTAATCTACAGAACGAAATCGACTGATTCTTGTTTCTATGGATTCGAAATCGAATTTCAGTTCTATTGATGCCAATTTCCCCAATTATAATGCAGTATTCATCGAGTTTCGAATTCAGTTCGAATGTTAGGGTTTATATTAGCTACAGAATACGATTCGAATTCAATTCTGCAAATTCTCCTAATCTAACACGTAATTGAGTAAATTGAGACATGGGTTAGACCGATAACTTGATTTCAAATGACAATAACGGAGCAATTGACCGGAAACTTACCGGAGTTGTGCGAATTTAGAGAAATCGAATTCGGAAAAACTGGAAAAACTCAAACTTTGAGCAGTTCACGAGGCGAACTTCGAAGATCTATAACTTGCAGCACAGATTGAGTTAGGCTATGTGTAAGGGCTCATTGGAAAGAGCAAACTTAGATCTACGTATTGATATCAAGAACTAATTCTAACTTGTATCACATAGAAAGAAATTGAAGCTAGAAGTTGCGAGTTTACCTTACAGTTTCGGTTATGATTTTATGTGCTGGCGAAACCGAAAATTTAGACACCTTTCCCTTCCAATCGGTTGAGAATTAGCTTAAACCATAAACATGAAAGTTTTAGAGGAATTAGAGCTCTTCAAAACGAGATAAAGAACATGGAATTTGGATGAGTAACGAAGAAGTTATGGCTGATCGAAGTTACCTGATTCGAAGAGAAAACTGGAATTGCAGTTTCGGTTTTTGCAGGGTGGCTACTTTGACTCGATTTTCCGGTTGATTCAGAATGAGTTAGGGTTTGTATGAGTTATAGTTGTTTAGAGGGAATGTAGGAGAAGACAACAGAAGACGGCATTGAAAAATATGGAGAGATGAATGAGATATAGCCGTCTAAAGTTAGGGCAAAATACTGAAATCTGTTACCGAAATTCAAGGGATAAAATCGGCTAAGTGTTGGCGACCCGTGACAGAGTGACACGTGGCATCTTTCAAATTTTTGATTCAAAACTTCAATCTAGCATAACTTTGGCTAGGATGATCCGTTTTGACGTTCTTTTTATCGATCTTCATGGTTTTCCATAACCTATTTATTGGATAGGTTTTATGGCCTGGTTTGACCATTCTCAAAAGTCAACCCTAGCAAGGCTTAATAAGCTTTAAGGTTTCTAGAATTTTATATTGACTTTTATGTTTCAAAACAATGTTCCAACACTTCCTAAAATCTTTATAATATAGTTGGAGTGTTTAGGAATTTTCCCAAGATTTATTGACTTATAAATCTTACTATTAAATTCATAATACTATATAATAATATATAATAATTAGGGTTAAATAGGAGAAAACCCCCTAAATAAATTTCACAATCCCATAATAATTTAATATTCATAATTCCATATAATAATTTAATTTTTAATAAAGAAATCCCCTAAATTAATTTAAATTAATTTAGGGGCATTTCAATTCAGTTTGTGTTGGGTAAAGACTGTGACCCCGTTGTTTTATGTTGAAGACCCAAAATCTAGTAGATGGTATTGTTCATCCAGGGAGAAGACCGGTTTTGTTGAGTGATGAAACAACGACGATGATGATAATGGATGATAGATGAAACGGTACGTTGCATACAGGGTTGCATGATTCAACTGATGATTTACAAAAATGATGTTCAGACCATCTACGCTCGTCAGACCATAATGAGGGGTTTGGCGAAAAACAGATCATGATAGTTACTATGTGCTAGGTAACACCATTGTTTGAATTACATGATATAATTCGTATTATTGTTGTTACAATGTTATCAGAACTAATTATTTATGTTTATTTTTGCAATTATACATCGTTCCATAATATTGATCTAATGTTTGTGTTTTTTTCCTCAGTGGATGATGATCCTATAGGACAGATGCTCCTGACTGGGGAAAGTAGACCGGCAAAACGCACCACACGAGGTGGTAAAAAGAATCAAAGAAAGCAACATGGAGACCACCCCACAGCAGACTGAGACAGCTGGGCCTTCATAGGAAGCACAAGAGTACAAGTTGCTCCTTCGCCTCTCAAGAAACCCAAAAAACGGGGGCAACCCGTGGGCTGAAAGCAAATAGAGGCCCCCTGACGAAGCCTTTTGGAGTTCAATGAGTTGAATAGCCCATGGGTACTTGGAAAAATGATTTCAATGCTCTAGCTAGGCATTTGGTGAGTACATATTTCAATATAAGCCACCATTGGAAGCAAGTGCCTCAGTGTTGAAGGACCAGATATTTGAACGTCTTAAGGTATTTGTTACACTTAATAGGTTGTTTTAAGATTTATGGTAGTTACTATTTTACACTAATCCTTTTTGTTTTTTGCATATAGGACCGATTCAGTATAGATCCTTCTATGAAGGATGATTGATGAAGGGGATTGCCACACAATTAAACCTTCAGATCTATCTCACGAGGTCAGTACATTTATTGTGAGGAGGCCCGCAGAGATAGAGGAGGCAGAAGGTGAGATGTGGATGATCGGAGACCACCGTGGCAAAAATATGATGGTATTACTGAAGAGCAGTGGAAATGAGTTTGTTTGCGAAGCGTTGACCCGGAGTTCAAGGTGAGTTTCACACTAGTAGTTGTTCTTTTGTATGATAAATGTTTAAAAAGTCTCCTTAGAGTTCATTGGTTAATCGTCTTTTTTCATATATTTTGCATAATTTGTCTTTTCACACATATATGTAGGCTATACGTGAGAAACAACAACAAAATGCAAAAACATCGTTACCACCAAAACATGGGGAGTACAAGTATTGCTCAGCGTGTGCGCATGGGAGAAAGAGGGGTTGTTGCCAGCTGAATCGAATGTCAGCGAACGAAGGTGTGAAGTATGGGACTTAAGTCGACGGAAGAAACCTTCAATCCGGCGGCACCTGCTGAGATGATGACGCCACGAGAAGTCATCAACCAATGGTAAGTGATTTTTAGTACAAAAATGTTTATATATTATAGAGTAACAATAGCAGTTAATAAACCGAAGTATCCTTATGATTTTGTGGAGTTGTTCACGAAGGATTGGTTGAGTGCGTCGATTCTCAAATCGGCTTGCATGTGAGTAATTAGCATACCTTGTACACATTTTACTCTGTATATTGAAAATTAAATTCATAATATTGGTTTCTTTATATTGTGCAGGTTTGTTGATGACCAAAGCGGTCCAAGTACATGAGAATAGTAGTTTCGGGTTCTTATGCCCTGACTACTGTTCCGAAGCTAATATGGGATCTGACCCCCAAGCTTTGGTCCAGTACTTGTCGACTGTGATACATGCGTGTGCAGTTGCTGATAAATCTTACATAATGCTGCCTCTTCATCAAGTGTAAGAATTTTATCTAATGTTAAGTTAGTTTAAAAATTATGAATATTGTATTATGTAATTGATTGAATTAAGTTCTGCCTGTATTGTAATCTATGAACAGCCGACACTGGTCTTTGCTCGTTCTCTGTCTAAAAAGCCCAAGAGTCCTGCAGCTTGACTCAGCATCTCTGCAGCCCAAGAGGCCACTTATATATAACATGTTGATGAGGTGATGAATTTACTTAACTTGATTATTATCAATTTTAGTAATTTCTTAATCATCCGGTTGATAACTTTACTTTATCTGTGTGTATGAATTCTAGTGCCTTTGTATCTGTACTAACGCATATCCGGGGAGAGAGATTTAAGAGCATTCCATGGAATGTAGTCAAGGTATTTTTGTAGTCCTTATTCAAATTTTGTAATATGTTCATTAGTTTTGAAATATGAACAATATTATAATTTATGTGTTTAAATCGATTTTGAATATGTACGTATATGAATGTGCATGTCCACAGCAGCCGGGAGGTTCGGAATGTGGCTACTATATCATGCGGTTTATGAGTGACTTGATAGCGGGACTGAGACTCTTGCCAGAGAAGTCTCTAGACAAGGTAAGTAGCATTCTCGAAATATTTTGGTTTTGTAGATAATTTTTAACATTGATTCTTAAACTCAAAGTATTATTAGCAACTAATCATATTTCTTTTGTGTTAATTTCAAGGCTTTTGAAGACTTGGTAGATGGTTACGGTGAAGGACATATAACCGAGGTGCTCGAAGAATGGGCAGAATACATGAGCGTTAATGTAGGTTGCTTTTAGGGTTTGGTAGGATTAAGTAGGATATTTTTGAAATTCTAATGAAACAATTGTGGTTTCTATAAAGATTTTGTTGATGTTTGATTAATTTGCTCAAATTTGTAAATGTAAGTGGATTATTGCCCGTACATAGGTTTGGTGGCCATTTAAATGGTGAAATGGTTGATCTAATGCCCTACTGTGGTGGCATTGTTAATTGTTATCTGTTAACAGGTTTGATTGATTCTTGGGTGTGTTTGGTACAATTGTAGGGTGGAATGGGAAAAACAAAAAAAACAAACCTATTGCAGCGGTTCGTAACAACCGCTGCGATAGGTTGTTTTTTTTTTTTTGAAAAAAAGTCGAACGCAGCGGTTCTTTTAACAACCGCTGCGGTAGATTACCTACTGCAGCAGTTGTAGAACCGCTACGGTAGGTACCTACCGCAGCGGTTGTGAAAAAAACCGCTGCGTTAGAGTACCTACCGCGGCGGCACCCATCGCAGCGGTTTTCAACCGCTGCCATAGGTACCAAACAACCGTTGCGGTAGGGTATTTTTCTACTAGTGAGGCCTGCTGCTCGTGGCGTTCTTCCTTTGGATCTTGTCCACTGTCTTGTATTGCTCGTCATGGTTTCGAGAAGGTTCATCCCTTCTTGAGGAGATTTCATCATGAAACGTCCTCCTGCAGAGGAATTTACGAGTAGTCGGTTTCCATCATCCAGGCCATTGAAGAATGACAGGCAGAGGGATTGATCGTCGAGACCATGGTGGGAACACTTCATCAGCATATCCTTAAATCTGTCCCATGCGTCGTACAACGTTTCTCCCGGTTCCTGACAGAATGTGTTGATTTCTCCGATCAATTGCCTCGTTCTACTGGTTGGGTAGTATTTGGCAAGGAACTACTGGGCCATTTGCAGCCATGTATGGATTGATTGGGAGGGAAGACTTCGGTACCACCTGTTTGCTGAATCTGACAACGAGTGAGGAAATAGTTGTAGACGGATTCTATCTTTGACGGTGCCGGTTTGACCAAAGGAATTACAGAAGTCTAGGAAGAGACTTAAATGATTTGGGGCTTCATCTGGATTTGCTCCACTAAACTTGCCTAAATCACGGACGACAGTGATGTAGTGGGTTTTGAAAACCCATCGTCCGGTTTCTAGCGGTGTTAGTTCGGGGAGAACTATGGCTGATGCCCTTCCTTCAGTATCCGGTTGGTGGTAATCAGAGAGGGCACGGTGTTGTGGTTGATTTTCATGGTCCATTTCATCTATGACTTGGTTTTCGGCCATGTCTTGATTTCTCTGGTTTCTTCGTGTGTTGAATAAAGTGCGCTCGGGTTCGGGTCTCGGACTGATAAGTGGAGAACCTCGGTTTCGAGTGTTTGGCATGCACAGAAGATAATTTGTGGTTTGTGAGAAATTGGGAGATTAACAGTGATTAGATAAATATGGCAAAATATTTAAATAAGCTGATAAACTTAAATTAAACAAAAATTATATATTCTTTTTTTTAAAACTTTTTTTTGTAAAAAGACCGAAATAAGTGAACAAAAATAAATGCAGTTTAAATGAATAATAAAATTAAAATAAAGAAAAAGGGCAGAATTAAATTGCGGGAATTTAAATGACAAGGGAATTTAAAGAACTGAATTTAAATGATAATTAAATAAAGAACTGGAATTTAATGACAGAAATTTAAATGACAGAATTTAAATGTTAGTAGTTAGAGTACTAAATTTAAATGACAGAATGTAAATGTTAGTAATTAGTTGACTGAATTTAAATGACAGAATTTTAAATGACAGAATGTAAATGTTAGGAGTTAGTGTACTGAAATTAAATGATAGGAATTTAAATGTTAGAAGTTAGATGACAGGAAATTTAAATGACTGGAAATAAATAAATGTATTTAATGCGATATTTAAATTGCTGGAATAAGTAAATAACAAAAATTAATAGAAATAAAATTAACAAACAACAAAATAGTATAAATAGAATATTACAGTATAGCAAGTGAACTACCAAAAACTAGGGGAAATTGATGGAATCAATCTCCTCGGCAACGGCGCCAAAAACTTGTTGAGTAAAATCTACACATTATTATATATAGATTTATAGCAAACTAATAGGCAAGTGCACCTAGTCGGAGTAGTACAACAAGTGTCGTATCCACAGGGAAATTGTTCAATTTTCCTAGTTCCGGTATTTAATAAACAGTAAATAAAAAGGGGTTTAGCCAGTGGCAATCTTGGTGTTTTTAGGTTGGACAGATAAAAACAATTAAAAGCTTAAATAAAACAGTTGTGTGTCAAATGGATGGAAAATGTGCTAAGGAAGGTGAAATCGCTCAAATATACTTCAGATATTAATTATAATCCTAATTTGCTCTTATTTGTCTGTTTAAGAATTTATCTTGTGGCCTTCCTAAATCATAGATAAGGAAAACTCTTAATTAATTCAATAGACTTTTTACAATCAGAAAAAGTCTAAAATCATTAATTAGCATTAAGCAAGAATTCTTTTAATAACAGCGATGGATTTTATCTGCTAATCAAGGAGATAATATCTAACGTTTGTCTCTCTTTGTGGTCTATTCTCAAATTTACAAAATCATTGAATTAAGAGAAACCGTAAATGCGTAAAAATGATCAGTTCTTAAGCATTTAATAATTTAGAGAGAAACAAAACAAATATTTATAAGCAAACTCGGTATTATAAATACGTCTGAATTATTTGGGGTTAAACACCCATCCTAAGCACAAATATAAGTTTACTCAGACATCGACAGAAGTAAAAACAGAGTAACGATAGAAATAGTCATTATATGGGAAACTGCTTGAGAAGAACGGGTCTGCACTCGCTCTCGCTTCTGCTGCCTTTTTTCTCTCTTTTTAAAATACTGCTTCTTCTGAGTACGTGAGTGAGTGTGGTGGAGTGGTGAAATAAATAAAAGATGGAGTGTTATGGTGTTACGGGAGAAAATGAATGGAAGAGAATGGTGTAGTGTGCATGGTGAACGATCGTCTGTGTTTTCTTCAGTCTCCCGCGTATCATTTATCGTTGAAGGAGCTGGGTTTATATAGAAGTAGAGGAGAGGGTAAGGTTGGAGACAGAGCTGGGGTGGAGACAGTGCTGGAGCACACGTGAGGGATTTAAGGCCGGCGCCTGATATTGCTGATAGGGTAGATAGATATGTTTGTAGGCGCCGAAGAAAATTGGGGAAGACGGTCGGCGTAGTTGCACCTCTATTTGTTGTCCGGTCTTTTCTCTACGGACGTCTTTATTTGTTGTCCGGTCATTTATCCACGGACAGGATTGTATTGTTTTCCTGTCCTGCCTTATTTCCACGGACAACACAACTCTCCATTCTTTCTTGTCCGGTGAAATATCCACGGACACATTTATTTCTTGTCCGGGCAAATATCCACGGACAGCACAGAAACATTTCTTTCTGTCCGAGCAAACATCCACGGACACATTTGTTCCTTGCTTCCCGTCCGTGCTTATTTCCACGGACAACATGTCCTTGTTTTGTTCTTGTCCTCCCTTATTTGCATGGACGTGCCACGGACGCCTATTAGTTGTGTCCGAACCAGTGTCTGGACCAGCATGGTTCGGACGCTGGTTAGTTTGCTTCCAAAATGTTTGTTTCAGCTCTGATTTAAGATCCGTTTGCGCCTATGCGTTCGTCTCTTCGTCTACTTTGCTCCTAGCTTGGGTTTCCTCATGTTTAACCAATAAATTTGTGAGATAACCAATAAAACATAAACTAGAGGAAAACTAACCAAAGTGGAGAAATGAGCAAGAAAAGTGCTAATATAATATATGAAATACACCCATAAAACATGCTCATTTGGACACTTATCAATGCCCCGGTAGGTTTTCATCTATAGAGGCGAGTTTTGTTGCCTCTGTAGGTAAAATCAACAGAGGCAAACAAATACGTCGCCTCCATATTCAACTGAGACGATCTTTTAGAGGCAATCTAGAGGCAACATTTTTCTCGCCTCTAAAAGTCTACAGAGGCAATTTTCTGATTTACAGAGGCAATAAAAGTTGCCTCCATAGATCTTATATGTAGTAGTCGACTTTATATAATATTACAATTAATTACTTGGTAGATATTTTAAACTAGTTAAATGTAACATTTGATCAATCGAAGTATACAATACATACACATACATAAATTTAAATTCCAAAATGTACATGACATCCAAAAACAAATACTACTATTATATCAACTAATTGCTACATTTCCCTCATTTACAAGTAGACCAGGTAAAAGTAACCGGAACCCGAAAAACCAACCCGACCTGAACCTAATTTTAAACAGAATGACGTGACCTGAAATGTGACCTAGATGCCCGCACCTAACGGAATCAAACCGCAATTTGGTATATCCCTGAGTGGGCGAAACTTCATTACTAGGAATACCAGAGTCATCCTAAAACCTAATGGATGTTTTTTTTTATCCATAGAGTTTCTGAACTCTTTTATGTGTGTTGGAGTTGTTGAACAGGAGAAACCTTGTAAAGCCAGTTGATATACATGCTTACAAGCAGCATTTATCTGAATGGTTGAATTCTTTTTTCAAACAGTAACACTGTACTCCAACAACTAAACGAAATGATCCTTAGACTTTATCACGAGAGGGATTAGAGTTAGTACCTCGTTATTTAGTCAATAGTTGTGTAAATTTATTCAATGACTTAACTTTGTGAATTCAGTGAATGTCCGCGCTTACCTACTGCTTACCCTCGTCTCACCTGAACAATTGGAACTTTTTTCGAATTGTAACTCTGTACTCCAATGACTAAATGAAATAATCCTCCAACTTTATCACGCGAGGGATTAGATTTTGTACCTCATTCGTTTCATTTAGTCAATGGTTGTAGAAAATTATTCAACAACTTAACTTTGTAAAGTCAGTTGATGTCCGGGCTTATAGTAGCTTACCCTCATCTTACTTGAACGGTTGGAAATTTCTTTTTGAATTGTAACTATACTCTCATGACTAAATGAAATGATCCTCCAACTTTATCATGCGAGGGATTAAATTTAGTACCTTGTTGGCTACATTTAGTCAATAGTTGTAGAAATTTTTTCAACGTCTTAACTTTGTAATGTCAGTTGATGTCCGCGCTTACATGTAGCTTGCCCTCATCTTACCTGAGCGGTTGGTTTTTTTTAAAATTGTAACACTATAGTCCGTTGACTAAACAAAATGATCCTCTAACTTTATCACGCAAGAGATTAAATTTAGTACTTTGTTGGCTACACTTAGCCAATAGTTGTAGAAATTTATTTCAACGTCTTAACTTGATAAAGTAAGTTGATGTCCATGATTACCTGAAGCTTACACTTGTATTACCTAAATGGTAGGATTTTTTTAATTATAATATTGAACTCTAATGGCTAAACAAAATGATCCTTTAACTTTATCACTCGAACGTTTAGACTTAGTGTGAGCCTCGATTTTAAACCCCTATCCTATGTGGATTAAGCTGATTAGGATCTAATCGGGATTTAGGTCCACTTATAACCTAAGATTAATAACTATGTCATATAACAATAATTATTAAAACCTAAGCTAGCTCACTGGAACCTATTATGAGTCGCCACCTAATTTTAACCTAGATCAAATTAGGAAAGGAGAGTTCGGGTTCAGGGGCTTGATATTCGACTTAATTAGGGTTCAATTACTTTCAATACCCCAGAAGTCGTTTTTCCACTACTTAGTTTAATTACGGCTTATTACGAGCCGTTTTAACCTAAGTGCGTGCTTCTGATTTTTTTGTAATTTTTCATTTTTTTTTGACAGAAAATTAAAGTGAAATTAAAACTACCTAAACTAGGGTTTCGGAGGCAGAATTAGGTCAAATTTTAATTCCGTCCGTGACCACGGACCTAATGTCCAAACCCACGGACCCCAGTTAACCTAAATGCACAGAAAAGTCAAATTTAAACAGAAACAGGATTTTGAAAAGTCCGGGGCCACGGACAGGACGTCCGTGGGCCCGGACATGTTTTATAAAACCCTAACTTTTGAAAATAAAAATATCCCGCCACCGTCTGGGGGCGTCCGGGCTTACGGACAGGGAGTCCGGGACCCCGGACATGACGTCCGTGGGTGCGGACCGCCCTCGGACGGCGGCGTTGAGGCTGTTCCCGAAGGTGTTTTTGGCTCAAATTTTATGGGTGTGTAGCCTGAAAGATGTACAAGACGTTAGTGATTGAAAGTTTTCAATTTGAAATCGAATTTAGTGCGAAACTTAACGAACAAGTTAGAAGGCAGAAACACAAACAAACCTTAATTCAGAAGCAAGGAAAAATCAATTCGGTTAGCAATTTCAACCAGAAGTGTATTTATACCAGAAGGGTTAGAGAATTTGGTTTTTACCCGGTTTTGATTTCGAAAATTTGTTGTTCCTTCACGTCGGGAATCTCTAAAAGCTTCGTTGGTGGCCGATCCGGTTCGACTTTGACCCGAGCTTCTGATCTCTTCTTCCTTGTGTTGTTAAGCACGTTTTGGTTCTGTATTTGTGGTGTTTTGATGCTTTGAAGTTCAATGGGAGAAGAAAGAATGTGTTTTTGGTGATTTTGAGATGATTTCGATAGAGTTTCGGTGTTGGGAGTGTTGAAAACGTGGGAGGCAAGTAGACGGCTGTGTTTTCTGACTATGGGGATGATCTCCTCTGCCCTAGGTCATTTTTTGGAAGGCCTTTTATAGAAAGAGCATGGCCAAGTTGATAGAACAAGATTTTTATCTAAAACCTTGATTTTGTGCTCTAAGAGAATTTGATTTTTTAAAACGTACTACAGGTTGATAAAAATTCCGAAATTTCAAATAATGATTAAAGATGATTTTTAGGAATTTTGAGAGTTGGAATCAGGTTATTTCGATAAATAACCGATTAGATAAAAATCTTACAATCTGGAATCTCCCATAATTCATAACTTACGATTGGAAAGTCGAAATAACAAAATTCCAACGGAATTATTCTCTAAGAATCATCCTCTATCTTGTGTTAAAATTTGATGACATTGTATTTTGATTTCGGTATTTTCCATAGGAGAGAGAAAATTGCAAAAATGATTGAATTTTTGGGTTAATATTTTGGGATAAGGTTCCAAATAAAATAATTTCAGGTTTATGACTGTATGTAGTCATGCTAACCATGTGACAATTTTATTTTAATTTTGAAAACCTTTTTATTTCTATTTTGAGGCTATTTCATGTGTTAATTATTAAAAGACTAGCTTATTAATAAGCATTTCAGAAAATCATGAAATACCTTTCATAATGACTATGATATTTGGAAATGTGGAGATGATGAACAAGTCATATGAAAATAGAAAATCCCAAGAATGTCCCTGGAAAATCCTGTATTGGTGCACTTTGACCATTTTGCCCTTTGTAACACGTATGCCTTTGAGACTACTACGGGGGGGGGGGGGTTGAAATTTTGGGTATAACAGATTGCCCCCCGTCTACTAGGCTTTGTAATGAAGATGAAAAGACTAGTTGATGCTTGAGTGATACCCCAAAATTTTGGATCCTAAAAGACCTCGTATGCCGTTTGAAATCTAGTGGGTTGTGTCGAGCTATTCGAAGGCGCTGACTACCTAAAGAGAGGAGATGTTGTTGAACTATTCAAAGGCTCCAACTACCTGAAATGATGATATGTTGTCGAGCTATTCTACGGCGCTGACTACCTACAGTGATGAAAATGATGTCAAGCTATTGTAAGGCGTTGACTACCTAAAGTGATGAAAATGATGTCAAGCTATTCTAAGGCGTTGACTACCTAAAGTGATGAAAATGATGTCAAGCTATTCTAAGGCGTTGACTACCTAAAGTGATGAAAATGATGCAATGTTTTTAATGGAAGCAGGTAAACTAGGGAGTGGTGCTAGGTCTTACTATGAGCCTAAAGGGATGATTCTAGGTCTTATGACGAGCCTAAGGATGGTGCTAGGTCTTATGACGAGCCTAAAGTGAATGAATGTAAGGGAGGTCTTATGGGTGCCTGAAATGGTTGAATGTAAGGTAGGTCCTATGGGTGCTGAAAGGATTGAATGTAGGGTAGGTCTTGTTGGTACCTGAGGTTGTTTTTTTTGTGGTGATAGGACTTATGTGTGCCTAAGGTTTGGAGGTGAAACCCGTCCTAACTCGGTTGCTTATGGAGACCGAGACCTACCTAACTCGGTTGCTTATGGAGACCGAGATCCATCTAACTCAGTTGCTTATGGAGACTGAGATCCATCTAACTCAGTTGCTTATGGAGACTGAGATCCATCTACTCAGTTGCTTATGGAGACTGAGATCCATCTCTCAGTTGCTTATGGAGACTGAGATCCATCTACTCAGTTGCTTATGGAGACTGAGATCCATCTACTCAGTTGCTTATGGAGACTGAGATCCATCTACTCAGTTGCTTATGGAGACTGAGATCCGTTCTACTCGGTTGCTTATGGAGACCGAGACCCGTTCTACTCGGTTGCTTATGGAGACCGAGATCCATCTAACTCAGTTGCTTATGGAGACTGAGATCCATTCTACTCGGTTGCTTACGGAGACCGAGAACCATTCTACTCTTAATTAGGCTAATTGAGGAATGTAGTATGTTTGATGATGCAAAGATGTGAAGTATGTTTTATGCAAATGATTGTGGCAAAAAGCAAATTGTCAAAGTTCCAAACATGGAAATGAAGAGGTTTACGTGGGTATTGCAAAATGAAATTGAAGTGCTTGAAAAGACTGAAAATTGTCCAAAGTAAGAAATTGCTGGAAATATGCCAAACATGGCCATGATGAGATTTATGAAACCAAAGTGTTTGATGGAAAATTGTCCAGGACAAGAAGTTGCTGAAAGAGGTGCCAAACATGGCAATATTTAAAGAAAATTCTGTCTACTGAAAAGGAAAGTGAAATTATCGTTTCCTGACTAAAGATTTCAGATTCATAATTTATCTCCTAGGAGATGAACATGCCACTGGTGTGGTGTGATGTTTGATGTGGAGATGTCTTGAGTGGTGATCAAGGCTTATGAAGGGCCATGGAATTTATGTGGAGGTGAAGGCTTATGAGGTGCCCGTGGTGTGATGGTGTTGGTGGTGCTTAATGTTTGGGTTTCGATTGGTGTTGTCATAGCAATTGTTGGAACCAACAATTGCCCCCAGTATTTTCCTTTAAGACAATCTGAGCTAGAGTTCATGGCAATCTATCGGAACGATCGATTGCCCCCAGTATTTTCTTTGATTAAACATGCGAACAAATCTTATCCTCACATGGTCAAGGATTATTTCTTGATGTGGTGCTTTCTATCCTACACTCAAAGTGTTTAATGCTCGCACTCGTGCTCTCCTTTTGGTCAAAACATCTCAACCATTGAATTTGACATTTGTTAGATTTACACGTTCAACCTGCTACTTTCACGTGATTGGATACACAACTACTAAGTCGGAAGTCTTTTAAGCTTATAACGTGGCTATGGGGTGTGATGAAAGACAATGGGACGATGGAGGAATGTTTAGGATATGTGGAGCTATAAGGGTGACCAAAGCTGCAACTTGCACCGTCTCTCGGACTTGCCTTCTTGTCTTGAAGTCGTTTGGCTACTTTGTGATGACTTCGCTTATGAGCTTGGAACTCTGGATTTTGAGTTGTTCCTTGCACCTTTTCTCCTTCTTCTAATTTTGGATTTCCTCGAGGCTTTTCAGGTTTGCCTTTCTTTGAATCTCTTTTCCTTCGGGGTTCTTGTGTTTCCCGGTTTTGAACTTTGAGAGCTGTTTTTGATGTTAGCTCAGTGGGATCCTGTGCCACTTTGGGGCCATTTACGGATCATTTCGTCATGCTGGCAGCAGTTTTGCCTCTTTGGACTTGTGAAGTTGCTGTTCGGAAGTCGGGCTCCTTGCTTCCCTTGGTCACCAGGTCGGTTGTTCATCATTGGCTGGCCTATTTTGTGGAGCTTGTAGCGTTGTAAAAGAGGATGTGTACGAAAAGCTCAGCGGGGGTGCCTAGGGTTTAATGTCAGGGTTCACAAGCTTTTGGCTGTGTGGTGCTGTACCTAGGTGCTTCGTCATCCCTAATAGTTGTGTATCCGTTCTTTGTTACTTTTCAAAGGTCTAAGCGTAAATTTACAAAATATCTCCTTCGGTTGGAGTTATGCCGTTTACCTTACCTTTGAATGTGGTCTCACTAGAGTCATGTAAAAATGACACGCTCGTTCACTCATGGCTTTTCCGCTCAAGACACTCTCGTGAATTTCACTCAGAGACTAGTTCACACGCTTAAACGAAAGATTAAAGACGACGATCCCGAGCTCAGATTGCCCCCAGTATTGATTTGGGGTTTATGACAACACTTAAACAGATGTAGAGTTTAGACCGCTTTGTGGATTGTTTTGGATGTTTTGTGACGGTGTTTGGACGGACATGTTCACCCTTTTGGAAGCAAAAAGACGACTCGTCTTGTTCTATTGCCAGAAGATGATTGTTTCATGTGCCTTTATCAGAAGACATACTCAAACTATTTTTTTGTTTTGTTAGAGAAAAAGCATTTTATTACGAAACATTTGTACATGACTTTCTTAAAGATGTGAAGGATGTAGAAGCTTTATTAATGGCAAATAAATTGAACAATACTGAGTACATACATCGAAAAACTACTCAAAGTATACTAAAAAGGAAAACAGAATGGAAACGAAATATTCTAAAGTCTACACTAAGAACTGTAAATTTAAAGTGATTTCTAACAAAACATTCTCCTAAATACCGTCGCATTGAAATCCCTGGTCAAAGAGGTCCTGGATCGTGTGCCTCAAAGCCTTGCAATCATCGGTGTCGTGACCGGGTAATTGGTGGTACTTGCAAAACTGACTTAGATTTCTTCCTTTCTGAGGGACCCCAGGCCGGGGGGTGAGAGGTTGTAGTATGTTTCGCTCCTGGAGCTTTTTAAAAGCCTGGCTCAACGGTTGGCCAATGTCTGTGAACTCTCTCTAACGGAGTTTCTTTCTAGGTGGCTCTGATGCTCCAATGGCCCAACCTGACTCTCTAACCGTCGAATGGTGTTTACCTCATGCTGCCTGGTTCTCTTTTGGATGCCTCTTTGGATGCAAGCTGCTGTCCTTGAACCATTTCCGGTGTTTTCTGAGTTCCCAAGCTTTAATTCTCCCTTATTGATCAATTCCTTAGGGACCAACTTGTCCCATCAGCAAGTCAAAATTAGGAAAGTATGTGATTTCAGCTTGTCATTGTTTGCTTCTGCATATTCTCGATTACCATTCGGATTTGCTCCTGTTCGTCCATCTTTGTGAGCATAGCGGCTGCTTCGTCCTCCAACGCTTGACGAAGTCGGTCATTGATTCACCTTTGTTTGTCGTGTGCTTGCAAGATCAGTCCTGGTGACTCCAAAAATCTAGCGAACTCGAAATGATGCAGAAAGCTTCACATACCTCCTCGTAGCTCTTGGTATTCATCCTTTGAGTTATGTACCAATGCTGAGGAATTTCATCAAGATAGCGGAGAAATACCTTGGCCTTCTGCATGTTGCTCAGCGAAAGAATGGACATTTCTCTGTCGAACATTGCCAAATGAAGCTGTGGGTCGGAGGAACCTTTGTATAGAGGAAGTTTTGGCAATTTCAACTTTGGAGGGAGATCAACCTTGGGATATAATCCAGTGGAGAAGTAGTCAAAACCGGCTGGCTTGGTGGCCCTCTCCATGTGCTCAATCTTTTTCAGCATCTCATTGAATTCTTCGGCTAACTGGGCATCCATGTTGATGGGATTTCCTCCCTCTGCCATACTTGAGATTTTGGGCTTATCTGTTGGAAAACAAAAGTGACCTGAGCTAAAATTCTTGGCCACAAAGAAGTTTTAGGCTAAAACTTGTTTGGTCTGTAAGAAAAGCATATGAGCTGGAATGTTTTAAAGATTGTGGGTAGGCACTGAGGCCCGAAATGAGTTGGAAGAGAGGCACATGGGCCGGAATGATTCATGAGCTGTGAACTGGTGCCTAGGCTGAAATGTTTGAAGAATGTGGCTCTTGAGCCGGAATGTTCCGAGAATTGGGCGCTTGGGTCAGAATGTGTTTGGGCTAGAAGTAAAGCGCATGGGCCGAAGTGATTTCTAAACCATATTCTAGATGTGATGAATGGGCCGAGTAATTATGATTGGGCCTGAAGATGATACCCATGTCTAGGATCGTGGGTCAAAACCCGAGTGAAAAGTCTTCCTGGACTAGAATGGGCTTCTTGAAACAGAAAGGCCTGATGGATTTTTATGGATTGCTTTAGGTGGATTTTTTTTCATAGGCCTAGAACTAAATTGATAATTCAAATTGGGCCGAAAGATAGAAATCACTAAGTCTAAACCTTTGGGCCGAAGCCCAAATGACTCGCATATTAAATCAAACAGGGCCTTGGGCCGCCAAACAATAGAGCTGCCAATTCGGGTTGGGCTAAGTTGATGTAGGGGAAACTCCTATCAATTTCTAGGCTGGGTAGTGGCCGATCACACAAGCAAACAAGGCCCCACAAATTCAACATGTCCTCACTTGACAGTTAAATCAATCTGGGTATGGATCGATCCGGAGAGGTGCTTGGGGCTTGGGCCCAGGTCACCACAAAGGAATAGGGCTTGCACGCTATTCTCTTTGGGCTTCCCCACTTTTTTCACATCACTGTTAAGTGTGCGTCTACGGACGGGTCTTTGAATGACCAAACATTGGGCTTGGTAAGGGCACTGCCAGGAAAACGCTTGGGGCTAAAGCCCAGGTATTAAGGGGATGTGGTTAGACGACATCCCCTCTTTTCCCCCCGCTTATTCACATCACCTAAAAGGTGTGAGTCCCTGACAGGGGACCTCAAAACGGTCCTGGGGTGAAATCAGTTTGCATGGACCCTCGCTCTCATATGATGCAAGGGTGCAGAAAATTAAAGTGCGCACAAAAGTGAACAACCATGTAATAAAGCCCAAATAAACATTTTCGAGTTAAGCCCTCTTTCTTAAAATTAAACAAGTTAAATTAAGAAGTGGTCCCCAGCAGAGTCGCCAGTCTGTGAGCCTCGATTTACCCCTATCCTATGTGGATTAAGCTCATTAGGATCTAATCGGGATTAGGTCCACTTATAACCTAAGATTAATAACTATGTCATATAACAATAATTATTAAAACCTAAGCTAGCTCACTGGAACCTATTATGAGTCGCCACCTAATTTTAACCTAGATCAAATTAGGAAAGGAGAGTTCGGGTTCGGGGGCTTGATATTCGACTTAATTAGGGTTCAATTACTTTCATTACCCCAGAAGTCGTTTTTCCTCTACTTAGTTTAATTACGGCTTATTACGAGTCGTTTTAACCTAAGTGCGCGCTTCTGATTTTTTTGTAATTTTTCATTTTTTTTTGATAGAAAATTAAAGTGAAATTAAAACTACCTAAACTAGGATTCGGAGCAGCAGAATTAGGTCAAATTTTAATTCCGTCCGTGACCACGGACCTAATGTCCAACCCACGGACTCCAGTTAACCTAAATGCACATAAAAGTCAAATTTAAACAGAAAACAGGATTTTGAAAAGTCCGGGGCCACGGACAGGACGTCCGTGGGCCCGGACGTTTTATAAACCCTAACTTTTGAAAATAAAAATATCCGCCACCGTCTGGGGGCGTCCGGGCTTACGGACAGGGAGTCCGGGGACCCCGGACATGACGTCCGTGGGTGCGGACCGCCCTCGGACGGCGGCGTTGAGGCTGTTCCCGAAGGTGTTTTGGCTCAAATTTTATGGGTGTGTAGCCTGAAAGATGTACAAGACGTTAGTGATTGAAAGTTTTCAATTTGAAATCGAATTTAGTGCGAAACTTAACGAACAAGTTAGAAGGTAGAAGAAACACAAACAAACCTTAATTCAGAAGCAAGGAAAAATCAATTCGGTTAGCAATTTCAACCAGAAGTGTATTTATACCAGAAGGGTTAGAGAATTTGGTTTTTACCCGGTTTTGATTTCGAAAAATTTGGTGTTCCTTCACGTCGGGAATCTCTAAAAGCTTCGTTGGTGGCCGATCCGGTTCGACTTTGACCCGAGCTTCTGATCTCTTCTTCCTTGTGTTGTAAGCACGTTTTGGTTCTGTATTTGTGGTGTTTTGATGCTTGAAGTTCAATGGGAGAAGAAAGAATGTGTTTTGGTGATTTTGAGATGATTTCGATAGAGTTTCGGTGTTGGGAGTGTTTGAAAACGTGGGAGGCAAGTAGAGGCTGTGTTTTCTGACTATGGGGATGATCTCCTCTGCCCTAGGTCGTTTTTTGGAAGGCCTTTTATAGAAAGAGCATGGCCAAGTTGATAGAACAAGATTTTATCTAAAACCTTGATTTTGTGCTCTAAGAGAATTTGATTTTTTAAAACGTGCTACAGGTTGATAAAAACTCCGAAATTTTAACCAAAGATAAAGGATGATTTTTAAGAATTTTGAGAGTTGGAATCAGGTTATTTCGATAAATAAACGATTAGATAAAAATCTTACAATCTGGAATCTCCCATAATTCATAACTTACGATTGGAAAGTCGAAATAACAAAATTCCAACGGCATTATTCTCTAAGAATCATCCTCTATCTTGTGTTAAAATTTGATGACATTTTATTTTGATTTCGGCATTTTCCAGAGGAGAGAGAAAATTGCAAAAATGATTGAATTTCTCTTTTAAATTTTGGGATAGGTTCCAAATAAAATAATTTCAGGTTTATGACTGTATGTAGTCATGCTAACCATGTGACAATTTTATTTTAATTTTGAAAACCTTTTTATTTCTATTTTGAGGCTATTTCATGTGTTAATTATTAAAGAGACTAGCTTATTAATAAGCATTATCAGAAAATCATGAAATACCTTTCATAATGACTATGATATTTGGAAATGCCTAGAGATGATGAACAAGTCATATGAAAATAGAAAATCCCAAGAATGTCCCTGGAAAATCCTGTATTGGTGCACTTTGACCATTTTGCCCTTTGTAACACGTATGCCTTTGAGACTACTCCGGGGGGGTTGAAATTTTGGGTATAAACACTTAGTAACTCGTTCGCTTAATTTAGTTAATGATTGAGAAATTCATTCAACGTCTTAATTCCATTATGTTTCCTATATGCGAAGTCTACACCCCTAAGCTACAATCATCATAACGTAAAAAATAAAAAGGAACAAAAGTGCACTGATATTGTTCTGGCTCCTTTGAAAAGACTAATACACCATAGAGAAATAAAGTCTATATGAGTCATGTTTAGTGGAAAATATATTTCAAAAGTGTTTTATGTAATCTATGTTAAATAGACCATTCGATACTGACCAATTCTTATTTCCTTCAATGGCATAAGGGCCTTGACTTGCTCGACATGTCATAAATTCCCAAGAAAACTGGTGACAACTCGTGTATCTTAGTGGGAACCCAGAAAAATTACACAGATCAAAGAAGCTTGAGCTATAATATTTGGCAGCTTAGAATATCTGTCTTTTCTCTTTATGTGTTTCTTTACGCCTACAAGTGATCAAACATTGTCTTTATACATAAATGCTTTTTCTGGCTACAACTTAATCCTAGAAATATCAATTCCAAATTGGATATGTGTAGCCTTTGTAGTTGATCTTATGACCCAAGTAACTCAACTTTGTAAGCATCATGATCAGATCAACCTGTTAATTTGGTCCATTTGGAGTCGGGGGGGGGGGGGGATTTGAGTGTATAAAAGACATGAATACCACCTTAGAGTTGGGAAAGGGGGTTTTTTTTATTGGAATGGGATCGCACCTTGATGGGTTGCCTACGTACTCAACTCCCAGTTGAGATCAGACCTTACGTAGTTTAAGGTTTATGGGTTTTTGGAATTTTTTATGTTATGTGAAAATTGGGGGTTTTAGGAGTTTGAGATTGGTAGGCGTGAGGTTGAAGGTTCATGAATTGGAAAATCCAAGTTTATGAAATGTAGAGTTTGAAGGTATTCGAGTGTTGTCCAAGAATTGAGGATTTTTAGGAGATGCTTAAATCCTTTTGAGATGTTTGATGTGTGGGATGTTAGCCTGTAAAAACAGTCTAGTTTATGAGGCATTTGAGATATTGAAGTCTGTGAGACGCTCGGGTTTATGAGACATTTGAAATCTTGAGATGACGAAGTCTGTGAGACACTTGGGTATGTGAAACATTTGAAATCATGAGACGTTCGAGCCTATGAGACATTCGAGTCTATGAGGTAGTTGAGTCTGTGGGGCAATCGAGTCTGTGAGACATTCGAGTCTGAGAGACATTCGAGTCAGTGAAACATTTGAGTCTTTGAGACATTCGAGTCTGTAAGAAAATCGACAATTAGAAATACATGGGATCTTGAGGTGTTGGGGAGTAGCTGAACATGACTACAACTTCATGAGCATGAAGTGTTAAAGCTGTGAAGATTTGAGAACTTCTATGAGTTGATGTTTCAAGTTGGGGCTCAAGAATTGGAAGGTTTATAGAGGCGTTTGAAGCGTTAGAGGAATTGGTTGATTTTGGGTTGAATGTTGGATTGAAATCGTGTTTGAAATTGGGCAAGATTCGGGCTTAAAATTGAACTGAATTCAGGTTTGACTTTGGGCCAGGTTCAAGATTCAGTTTTTGATATGGTATTGGGCTTGAAATTGGACTAGTTTTAGGCTCGATTTCGAGCCGAGCTGAAATGCCCGCGTATTTTGGGTTAGGATTTACGTACTAGCTGATTAATACAAGTGGGAGTTAATTCTATAATGGGTCGATTATTCAGTTATCGAGTCAATCCAAAGTATAAATTATTATTGGGCCTAGTGAAGTCAAAATAGTTATCCTATTTTTTCTTTCTCTTTTCTAAACTAATCACATTCTAAATCAATCAAATTAATATCCTCATCTCCTACTGACATTACAACGTTCTTCTTATTATAAGTCTTCAATCCTATTTTATCTCTTTCAAAATTAATTATATATTGATAAATTCCTTTTCCTTCTCATAAATTATCCAACATTATCATTCTCATATTCTACTAATATAATGACGTTCTTTCTTGTTGTCCCATTAAATTAATAATCCAATTCTACTCTTTCTTTTCCTTTTCAAAATATTATTTTATTCTTCTTAAAGATAACCACGCTCATTTTTCCCTTTATAAAGGATAAATTATTTTACTTCTCACCTATTTCAGATCAACTATTAATAAATCCTTATTCTTTTTAATTGATTACTTAATAGTAATATTTCTTCCTTCTAAAAACTATTTACGTTATATCTAATTAGTATTTCCCTCCCTTTACAATTGATACTCTATTTAAGTCACGATCTCCACTCCCATCTCTTCATCTACATCGTGACACTCTTACGCTCTTCTTCCCAATACATAATCTCTCGTTCTTTTTGTGCCTTTATCAAGTTTATTCCCTGGTGACTAATTAGAATCTAGAAGGGTAAGGTCTACTACCCGGGTAAGGTTTTGTTTATTTGGTTGATTGTTAGGTGGCTTTCTGATTGGTGGTTCTTGCAATTCCCAACCCGGAATTCGTTGACGGGCGCTACTTGTGATTCTGCCGTGATATCCTCATCGGTGGTGTGAGTAAACAGGTATATTCCTGTGCTCATGATTATTCTATTGCGTGGATTGTGATTGTTGAAGGATTTTGAAACCCTGATTAGGGATTTGGGAATTGGGGAATTTTGTCCCCGCGTGTTTGTGAATTAATGATTGAATTGTACAACCAGAGATTTTTTAATATTTTAGGAGCCTTTCACTGGAAATTGATTACTTGTTGGGGCTCTTGGTGCTCCATGACTTTACCTTGATTATTGGGGTTCTTGGTGCTCCTTGACTACACTTAGATTATTGATACTTTGTACCATGACTATACATTAATTTTTGGTACTTTGTACCCTGACTATATATTTCTTTTACGATACGAACAATGAAACGTAGTTAAGCTCTATGATCTACTCCTTTAGTTCAGAAATACCTTTTGGGGGGTGTGCACACTTAAGGACTTAGGGTGAGGGGTATTATTACGATCAGTTTATGGCAGTCTGATTATGACTCGTGGTTGTTTCCTGTTGAAAGCTCCCTTGATGATTTTGGTTCTGGATAATGGCTGTTGGTAAATAAATCGATTTGTTAAGAAGGCTACTCTTGTTAACTGTTTAACATCTAAAAGGTTTACAAAATGTATTTTACATTATGTGGCACGATTTACTTAGTTTCACTGATTTACGCGGTCCCTTTTGTGTTTGTATATTGTTTTCTGATTGTAGGTATGGATTGCTATAGTTAGGGCTGGGAATCACGTTATCACATAGTTATTAGGAATGTTGTTCTATGATTGAGATACAATATTTTGAGTTACAACATTTTCAACATTTGGTTTTATTGAATTGTTAAAGGTTTAGCCTGAGCACTCAAGGGGTTGAGTGTGAAGGTAACACTCTAGTATGATTCGATTTTCCATTGTAGTTTTATATTAACATTTCAATTTGCTTCTAGTTTATTCATCTTTAGAGGAAATTATTGCGCACTTTTCAAAGATGTTTACCTTCAAATTTTCATAGATTTGGACCTATCCGGACGTCCATCCGGACATCCATGTTCTGACAGGCCCTGAGAGCAATTGTTGTTTTTCACAGTATTAGTGTGTCCGAGCATCATTCTGAACTTACATGTTTGGACAACATGCGAGGACGGGTCTGGACTATAAGTTTCTGTATTTGTCCGAACTTACATGTTCGGACCAATGTTCTCTACCATGTACTTGGATGTTATCAGAACTTGTGTCCGAACTTACATGTTCGGACACATGTTCCGACATCTATATTTTAAAACTCTCGGCTTGTGTCCGAACTTCAATGTCCGGACCCAAGTTCGAACATTTCTACTTTCTGATCTGATTGTTAACTCTTGACTTGTGTCCGAACATCAATGTCCGGACACAAGTTCGGACACTTTGAACCCCTTGACACGTTTTAACTCTCGGCTTGTGTCCGGACATCAACTTCCGGACACAAGTTCAGACAAACCGTCTTTCTCAGTTTTAGAACTTGTTTGGAGTCCGTTTTCGATTCCGTTTGCGGCTTTAGTTTTTTATCATCGTGTTCTCTCATTTTAGAAAAAAAATACATGATGTTACAAGATGGTATCTGAGCATGGTTTTCGAAATAAGATAAGAATTAGTTAAAACGGATCAAATTTTGGGTAAGCCATCTTAGGGAAATGCATTGTGCGTTACGATGTGTAGTTGATTGTAATTGTGATAAATTGTATACTTCCGTGTGCTATGTGATGTATGGAAGGATGTGTTGTGAATATCGGACCCTATTGTGTATATATATATATATATATATATATATATATATATATATATATTATATATATATTGTTATTACACATGCCATATGGGATTGAGGTATTAGTTCTTGATATGGGATAACAAATAGTTATGGGGAATAGAAATTTGAGTTCACTTACATTAATCAGTGGTTCGTGATCAGGAATTCAGACTTGAATTCTAGGGTGCATGACTGGCTGACAGACTCAATTTCACGTACAACACAAAGAGCAGAAGTCGTCAAGCTACTATGGCAGGGAACGACCCAATGAGGCAACTACAGTAACTAGCCTTGAACCTGGGACAGATCGTCTAGAGGCAAGCTTAGAGGGATAATGTACCTGAAGATTACACAAAGAGGATCGCTCACCTGAAGCCAACCTCTTTTGCCGGGGAGGAGGATCCAGGGTTGTTGGAAGATTGGATCAGAGAATTTGACAAAAAAATTTGATGCAGTCAACTGGCCAGCGGACAGGCGAGTCAATGGAGTGGTTTATTACTTCAAGGGAGGGGCTGACATCTGGTGGTCAGCCAACAGAGATGTACTACAATCTGAACCCAATTTCGGGTGGGACACCCTGAAGGTGGCGATGAGGAGACCCTTTTATCCAGAACATGTGCACATGCATAAGTAATTGGAATTTTCTAAGCTCAAACAATTGACCCTAAATGTGAAGGAGTACCACTCTAAGTTCCTGAAGTTGGCAAGATTCACACCGACAATGGTCCCCGATGAGGCTTCCAAGGTGTAGAGGTTCGTTGGCGGGCTCAACTGGAGTCTTCAAGAGGCCCTAAGTGTGCTGACAATCCATACTCTTCAGGACGCTTATGGGAAGGCTGCTAACCTGTACAAGGTGCAGCAAAAGAGGAGGGAGGTCCAGGAAGTAACAAGAGGAAGCTGGAGGGTGAAGCGGACTCTCTAGGTCGTGAGGACCAATCTCAGAGTCCAAACAAAGGAAGAAGTGGAATCCCAATCTTGACGGGAAGCAGAGGTTCAGTGGGAACCAGAAGTACGACTCGAGGCGGGGTGACTGGGACCAAAATCAGTTCCAGAGAGGAGAGTAGAGGAGGGATAGACATTTCTATTACAGGAAGTGCCGCAGAGAGCACCCGAGGAAAGATTACGAAGGGAACCTGGTCACCTGTTTCAGATGTGGCAAGAAGGGCCATCGGGTGTTTGAGTGTTTCCAAAGTTCTCAAGGAAGCAACCAGCAGTGGGGCAACGGCGGTGACCGTCCCTACAGGCACTCGGACCAGAAGTCTAGAGGCCGAGACCAGAACCTGAACCAGCATGGGGACGCCTCCCAGCGTCGTGGTAATGATAACAGGGGAAATGAGGGCAGCCAAGGCCAGGATGATAGTAGAAGTAACAACTATCGAGCGCCGGGCAAGATTAATGCCATAAGCTGGGCTGAGGCTGAGGCTTAGGCAGACGTCCTAGCAGTTTCCTTTACTATTCACGCCACTCCTGCTAGAATTTTATTTGATACTGGGGCATCTTATTCTTTTATCTCTACTAAAGTTGTTAGGGAGTTAGGGTTAGTAGCTAGTGAATCTTCACCTGTATCTATGACTATTCCTTCATGGAGGGTATTCAATTGTAACTTGATGGTAAAAGATGTGGGTGTAAACATCAAGGGGGTAGATTTTATAGCAGATCTAATCCTTTTGATCTGTCTGATTTTGACCTAATCCTAGGGTTGGATTGGCTGAGTAAGTACAAAGGAAAGATCGATTGTGGCGAGTAGAAGGTCATGCAAAGAGGACCGTTGGGGCGGAGAATCTCCTACAAGAATGTGGAGAGAAGCTACAAATGACATTTTTGATCTACTAAAAACTATGAAATTAATCTTAGAAATTAATAAATCAAAAGCTTACGGGTCGCAAAATAAATCCTGGTCACTGTAGTAAAGCGTATTTGACAAGTAACCAGGTATCGAACCAGGGGACTATATGGACTAATCTAATCCTAGCAAAAGCTGTAAATTGGGGGAAATTGTTGATCAATAAAATTAAGAACAAGCAAAAAGTAATTGATAATAATATAACGAAAGCGGAACTCCGGGTTCGGGTGGTCTATTCTAGTTAGGTCTTGTAGTTCTTTTACCAGTTGATTAAGGGAAAGGGTTCGACAAATTCTAACAAGTTTCTAAATGACTAAATCCTAGCCAAATAGAACTCCCCTGCATCAGAAGCCCAGAGTAAAGATCGTGTCAACAATGTCCATACTGGCCCAAGTTAAGGAGGGGAAGCAGGCGTACCTCTGCTATGTCGAAGACTTGAGTAGGGAGGCAGATAAAATGGAGGAGATTCGAGTGGTGAACGAATTCCCAGACGTGTTCCCTGAGGAGATCCCTGGCATGCCGCTAGACATGGAGGTGGAGTTTAGCATCGACTTGGTGCCTAGGTCTGCACCTATTTCGAACGCCCCGTATCGAATGGAACCATCAGAGTTGAAAGAGTTGAAAGAGTTGAAGACCCAATTAGAAGAGCTCCTGGAGAAAAGATACATTCACCCAAGTGTATCACCGTGGAGAGCTCTAGTCCTGTTCGTGAAAAAGAAGGATGAGAACATAAGGCTATGCATAGATTATTGAGAGTTGTAGATTACTGTGAAAAACCAATACCCACTGCCGAGGATCGACGACCTCTTTGATCAGCTCCAGGGGTGCAAGAGTTTTCTAAAAAAATTACTTGAGGTTGGGCTACCATTAGCTCAGAGTTGCAGACAAGGATATTCCGAACAGAACCAGATATGGGCATTTCAAATTCCTAGTAAAGCCTTTTAGACTAACAAACGCTCCAACTGTCTTTATGGACCTCATGAACCGGATCTTTAATCCCTATCTAGACCAGTTTGTTGTAGTGTTCATAGATGACATACTGATTTATTCCAAAGACGAGGAAGAGCATGAAGAGCATTTGAGTCTAGTTTTACAGATCCTGAGGGAGCAGTAGTTGTATGCGAAGTTATCCAAATGTGACTTCTGGTTGGACCACGTGGCGTTTCAGGGCCACATCATCACCAAGGAAGGCATATCAGTGGACCCGTCTAAGGTTCAGTTAGTGAAGGAGTGGCCTAGACCGAATAATTTGATGGAGGTCCGTAGTTTCCTGGGCTTGGCAGGATACTACAGAAGATTTGTGTAAGACTTCTCGAAGATAGCAAGGCCGCTTACCAACCTTATGAAGAAGGTGGTGAAATTTCAGTGGGATGATGATTGTAAGAAAGCATTCCGGACGTTGAAGGAGAGGTTGACTATAGCCCCAATGTTGACCTTACCTTCCGGGACTGAAGGATTCGAGGTATTCAGTGATGCATCCAAGTATGACGTGGGATGTGTTTAATGTAGAATGAGAAAGTTTTAGCTTATGCATCGAGGCAAATGAAGGAATATGAGACTCGATATCCTACGCAAGATCTAGAACTAGCTGGAATGGTGTTTGCACTCAAGATTTGGAGGCACTACCTGTACGACACTTCATGCAAGATCTTTACAGACCACTAGAACCTCAAATACATCTTCACACAGAAGGAACTGAATATGAGGCAGAGAAGGAGGTTGGAGCTCATTAAGGAATAGGATATACAGATTTATATCACGAAGGAAAGCTTAATTTAGTGGCTGATGCACTGAGTAGAAAGAGGAGCCATTCAGTGAATTCAATGTGGGTTCTTCCAGATGAGTTAGTTTGTGATTTCTAGAAGCTGAATTTGGAGGTCATGGAGCCAGGTGGTGTTGATCAGGAGGTGAGGTTGTTCCATATGAGTTTCACTTCCGACATTTAAGGAGAGATCCTCAAAGGACAGCATGGGGATGTGAAGCTGAAGAGGATGAACGGGAGAAGATTAAAGAGGGTAAGGTAGCTGGCTTCGAGGTTCATAGTGATAGGAGTCTCAGATTTAAGGAAAGATGGTGTATGCCACAGAAGTGTGCAGAGGTGAAGGAAAGGTTGGTGAAGGAATCCCATAACTCACCTTACTCAGTTCACCCAGGCGGTGATAAACTATATAAGGATTTAAAGAAGCAATTTTGGTGGCCAAAGATGAAAAGAGAAGTGGCAGAATTTGTATCTAGGTGCCATACTTGTCAGAAAGTGAAATTTGAGCACAAGAGGATAGAAGGACTGCTGCAACCTTTGGTGGTTCCTAAATGGAAATGAGATTCGATTTCCATGGACTTCGAGATGGGATCACCACCAGCGAGGGATGGAGTGAATCAGATATGGGTAATTGTGGACCGACTCACCAAGTCTGTCAAATTTATACCTATGAAGAGCACTTGGATGATGAGCCAGCTGTTGGATGCTTACATAAAGAACATAGTGAGATATCATGATGTGCCCGAGTCTATTATTTTTGACAGAGATTCAAGATTTCTAGCTCACTTTTGGTAGCAGTTTCAGAAGGCAATGGGTACTAAGCTGAAATTGAGTACAACATTTCATCCAGCTACTGATGGACAGATAGAGAGGACCATCCAGACCTTGGAGGATATGCTCCGTGCGTGCATAATGGACTTTCAGGGTTTGTGAGCAGATATGTTGCATTTGGTGGAATTCTCCTATAATAATAGCTACCACGCTAGTATTAAGATGGCTCCTGTAAAGCCTTGTATAAGAGGAAGTGTAGAACCCGTTATGTTGGAGTGATATCAGTAAGACAGTCGTATTGGGACCCCAGTTGATAGAGAAAACTATGGAGCATGTTCGAATTATTTCAGAGCAGTATGAAAGCAACTCAGAGCAGGCAGATGTCCTATGCAGATCTAAAGTGGAGGCCGATAGCGTTTGAAGTGGGAGATAAAGTATTTCTGAAGTGTGTCTCGTGTCAGAGGGTAACTAGATTCAGGAAGAAAGGGAAATTAAGTCCCAAGTTCGTAGGACTCTATGAACATGTGGAAAGGATTGGGAAAGTAGCCTTAGTTGGCGCTCCCTTGTGAATTGGAGAAAGTACACAACGTTTTCCATGTGTCTCAACTGAAGAGATACATTCCCAATCCTCATGTTTTACAGCCTAAAGTGTTGGAGTTAGAGCAAAATCTGTCATACAAAGAGTATCCCATCAAAGTCCTCGATACTAAGACTAGAGAGACCTGGTCAAAGTCCACTCGAATGGTCAAAGTCTTAAGATCTAATCATGGAATAGAAGAGGCAATGTGGGAGGTTGAAGGAGGAGATGAAAAAGAAGTTCCCACAGCTCTTCGAGCAGTAACAGTTTAAAAATTGAGCCAGCAATTGATTTATCATAGAGTACGCATGATTACTTTTAGAAACAGAATTGACTAAAGATGATGGTTAGGTTTTGGCTTCCAGGGTGAAACATTATTTTAAGAGGGATGTGATGAAATACCAGTATATTTGGGTTAGGAATTACATACTAGATGATTAATACAATTGAGGTTTTTAATTCTATAATGGGTTAATTATTGAGTTACCAAGTCAATATGAAGTTAGTAATTATTATTGGGCCTAAGGAAGTCAAAATAGTTACCCTATTCTTTCTTTCTCTTTTCTAACTTAATCATAATCTTAATATCTTCCTTGTTCTTTTTTTTTAAATCAATTAATATTAACACCCTCATCTCCTACTGATGTTACAACGTTCTTCTTATTATAAGTCTTCAATCCTATTTTATCTCTTTCCAAATAATTATATATTGATAAATTCCTTTCCTTCTCATAAATTATTCAACATTATCATTCTCATCTTCTACTAATATAACGACGTTCTTCCTTGCCGTCCTTTTAAATTAATAGTCCAATTCTACTCTTATCTCTTGCTTTTCAAAATAATTATTTTATTTTTCTTAAAGATAACCACGCTCATTTTTATCCCTTCAGAACGGATAAATTATTTACTCCTCACCTATTTCAGATCAACTATTAATTATTCCTTATTCCACTTTAATTGATTACTTAATAGTAATTATTTCTTCTATCTAAAAACTATTTACGTTATTTTCTAATTATTATTTCCCTTCCCTTTACAAGTAATACTCTATTTAAATCACGATCTCCACTCTAATCTTCTTCATCTACATCGCGACACTCTTACGCTCTTCTTCCCCAAATACATAATATCTCGTTCTTTTCCGCCTTCCTCAAGTTTCTTCCATGGTGCCTAATCAGAGTCTAGAAGGGTAGGGTCTACTACCTAGGTAAGGTTTTGTTTATTTGGTTGATTGTTTGGTGCTTTTTGATTTGTGGTTCTTGCAATTTAAGACCCCGAATTCATTGACGGGCGCTACTTGTGATTATGTGTGCTGTCCTTATCAGTGTTGTGAGTAAACAAGTAAATGTTGTGCTCATGATTATTATATTGCATGGATTGTGATTATTGAAGGATTTTGAAACCCTGATTCGGGCATTAGGAAGTAGGAAGTAGGGAATTGTCCCCGCGTGTTGTGAATTAATGATTGAATTGTACAACTAGAGTTTTGTTAATATTCTAGGAGCCTTTCACTGGAAATTAATTACTTATTGGGGCTCTTTATACTTCCTGACTTTACCATGATTATTGGGGTTCTTTGTGCTCCCTAACTACACCTTGATTATTGGTACTTTGTACCCTGACTATACATTAATTTTTGGTACTTTGTACCCTGACTATATATTTCTTTTACACTATGAACAATGAAACACATTTAAGCTATATGGTCTACTCCGTTAGGTCAGAAGTACCTTTTGGGGGTGCACACTTGAGGACTTAGGGTGAGAGGTATTATTACGGTCCGTTTGTGGCCGTCTAATTATGACTCATGGTTGTTTCCTGTTGAAAGCTCCCCTAATGATTTTGGTTCTGGATATTGGCAGTTGGTAAATAAAGCATTTTGTTAAGAAAGGCTACTCTTGTTAACTGTTTAACAACTAAAAGGTTTTCAAATGTATGTATTTTTACATTACGAGGCAGGATTTACTCAAACTCACTGATTTACGTAGTCCCATTTGTGTTGTATATTATTTTCTGATTGTAGGTATGGATTGCTAAAGTTAGGGCTGGGAACACGCTATCACATAGTTATTAGGAATGTTGTTCTATGACTGAGATAGAATACAATAATTGGAGTTACAGCATTTGAATATTTGGTTTTATTGAATTGTTAAAGGTTTAGCCTGAGCACTCAAGGGGTTGAGTGTGGCGGTAACACTCAGGTATGATTTGATTTTGTGCTATAGTTTTATATTAACATTTGATCAATTTGCTTCTAATTTATTCATCTTTAGAGGAAATCAAGAATGTGGTATTATTGTGCACTTTTCAAAGTTGTTTACCTTCATATTTTTGTACATTTGGACCTGTCCGGACATCCATGTTTGGACAGGCCCTGAGAGCAATTGTGTGTTTTTCACACTATTAGTGTGTCCGAGCATCAATCTGAACTAACATGTTTTGAACAGCATGCGAGGACGAGTCTGGACTATAAGTCTCTGTATTTGTCCGAACATACATGTTCAGACCAATGTTCTCTACCATGTACTTGGATTTTATCAGAACTTTTGTCCGAACTTACATGTTCGGACACATGTTCGGACATCTATATTTTAAAAACTCTCGGCTAGTGTCCGAACTTCAATGTCCGGACCCAAGTTCGGACACTTTGAACCCTTGACACGTTTTAACTCTCGGCTTGTGTCCGAACATCAACGTCCGGACACAAGTTCAGACAAACCGTCTTTCTCAGTTTTAGGACTCATTTGGAGTCGTTTTCGGTTTCGTATGCGGTGTTAGTTTTGTATCATCGTGTTCTTTGATTTTAGGAAAAATTCAGGTTGTTTGTAGCACCCCCAACCGCTAATACTATAATCATGGTCTAAACATCACATTAACATAGCTAATTGCTGCGGAAATACTCTGGACTACGGAGGGTGTATACAATACCTGCAGCCTTCCATAGCTAACAGTCCTAACTAAAAACAGTCCCGGTCTGATAAATAGAAATACCATACTTACATCATCATAATTTACGACGCTTGATTACCGAGTACTAAGAGTATGCATTACATAATGATCTCTCAAGTCTCACAAAAGAATATGAGTTTAAACATCCCACTCATCCTTTCCAAGTTATCCACTATCAAAATACAACGGGTGTACCACATAGTACACCGACTACTCTAGGGCTACAAGCCGTGTACAACTCGGTACACCACCATCTACTACTAACTAGCAAAAGTATAATAACCCGGTCCATCTCGACAATCAACCGTCTCGAGTACCTGGAAGAATAAAAACATCGCCCCAAGGGGCTTAGCAAAGCTGCATATGATAATCGCATACCCGCGTACTAGCGAGGGTACACCAACTAATTGGTCGCCAACATGCGGTTCATTAATATTTAAGCAAGCATGCAAATAATAACCATGACGTACAATACCCACACATAGAGCATATCACAATAATGGAAACAACACAAGTAGTCCACAATTGGACATTGAGGTCCTGAGATTCTCGCCTCAAGTTCTAGCCTCTACACATGTTAGCCAATTTCTCATCTGGGTTAGAAGGATGTTCTTAAATCTTTGCTCATTATCATATGTCTCGCACAAGGCATGATCCTCACTTAACCATTATTTATCTCTTGAAATAATTCACAGTTAAGCCGGGTGACCTCCGGGTAGAGATGAGGCATGCTCACCACATCTCACCACCGGGCTTTAGGTTTGCTTACTTCCCCGGGTTGTGACCATACGGTTCGGAACCATGGTGGGAAGGTTAGGCCAGAACTCGGTAAGCAATCTCTCTTGCTTCCTCATTCTCACGCGTGGCCGAAGCTATATCGATCTCCTCTCAATATCAGTTACCCATTCTTAAGTTAGGTAAGCCAGCAGGTTAGAGTGTTAGAGAGAACTTCTCTACACACAAGATTTATCTTCATTCAAACATTTCATGAATTATACAAACTTGTCTTACAAGACATAGTTCAATCAAGTGCAAAGACAAGCACATGTTATAAGGGAATGCGGTAAACCATATTCGTGCACTTTATCTTGATTAGGTGATTTCATATAAACACACAAACACACAAATCAGAGTAACCAGGTTAGGATACAGGGCATGAGAAAATCATACCGTTCACCGTTGTACTCGCAACCGACTTTCCTTCGGTGTTCACAATTCAAGTCCTATATCATACATGGAGTTGTATGGTTATAACTTATTATTGATCTAGCTCTTTATTCCATTACCTTTCCCTAGATATACTTACTAATTCCTACATGTTGCAAGTGGTTATGAATCCATTTCATACCTTAAGTTCATTTCCTTACTCATGTACATATATTCTCTCATTATTCTTATCCACAATGGTGTACTTCAAATATATATATATATATATGTGTGTGTGCATATACATATATATGTACACATGATTACTATAATTAACCTATTTTTTTTTGGACCCGACAGACCCAAGATGACCCGACCGACCCATATACCTCTGGGTCGGTCGAAGTCAGAAAGAAATCGACCACGGAATCCAACTCGACCGACCCACGTCCGACCCGTTCATTTGGGTCGGTCTAAGTTAGTGAGTTTCATACATGTACGACCGACCCGACCGACCCATAATCCTCTGGGTCGGTCGAAGTCAGAAACTTCAACTTCAAAGAATTTGCCCGACCGACCCATGACCGACTCACCCGTCTGGGTCGGTCGAAGTCAGAAAGTTCATTCCAGTGATTTTTATGCCCCGACCGACCCACGACTGATCCAACCTCTAGGTCGGTCGGTAGCAGACTTTGCCTACAGAATCTGTTTTCAATTCTTTTTCTTACCCCTTCCTTTCCCAATCTTCCTACATACATACATCCCAACATGTTTTAGTATCTAATTACCCATCTAAACCACCTCAAACTAATCACCAAGTCCATTCTTTAACTCTTGATTAATCCACTCAAGTTCCTCACTTAATTTCACACAAGAAAGTGCTAGTTTCCAGTTTCTGTTACAGTTTTAAATGCTCTCCTTTCTACCATTACAGCTACCCTCATTAATGCACTCAAGGCCACACCATTCTAGGTAAATTTTGACATAACTTGCCTACATTCCTAAGCATTCTCCACACACTATTTCAGCTCAAATCAGTTTTTCACCCCTGTTTATATAAGCATTTAAACCATTACTGCAGCACATTAAATTTCCCACCTTGCACACACATATGTAACAGTTTACTCTCAAGACTTCTTTCCACACTTAAACAACATTTAAACAGCTCCATTCATAATCAAATTGTAATATCTTAACTACACTAAATCAATATCATTTACACTACTTACAAAATCTGTTTTACAAGGAAATAAACCAACTCAAGATAAGCTCATTACCTTGCTAGTTTCGGTTTTCCTTTTTCCTTCCCTTCCTCCTCTTCTTGTTCACTCTTCTCTTCTTATTCCCACACCAACAAAGGGTCTAGATTGCAATCTACAATCATATCCCCATACACACATATCAAGCTAGTTAATTCAATTTCCCCTCACAAAACTAGTATTTCAAGAGCTAGTTTTTAGGGTTTAGCTTAGGGATTACCTTCAAGTGTCCAAATGGAGAGTTTAGGCAATCAAAATGATGAAGCTCCAGCACTTCTCAAAGACAAGAAGAAACCGGCTGGAATGAAGAAAAATTCAACGTGGGAATTTTTTTTTTTTTTGATTTGCAAGGAAAAGCTAGAAAGGAAGAACTTTTGACTTTCTTTTATCTTGGAATATCAAGAAGGTGAAGGAGACCCAAAAACACTTCTTTAAGCTCCAAAATGTACTAATTCCATGGAGATGAAGATGGAGGTTTCAAGCCTTGATGGGTGGAAACGTAGCCCTTGCCGATAGAAAACTAACGATAGTATTTTGTTTGATTTGGTGTATATTTGAGCAAGTTGGAGAAGAAAGAAGATGGAGGCTGCCACCTTATGAAATAGCCATGTACAGAGGAAGAAGAAGATGAAGCTCAGTTTGGAGGAGGGAAAGTGAATGAGAAGAAAAAGGAGGTGAGAGAGTACTAATATCCCATTTAACTATTCCATCTTCTACTTTATTACTTTTGTCCTTTTGTGACAAATAAAACTAGCTAGTTATTTAATAAAGGGTGTGTGTGTCTAGTTAGAAAACCGGCTCCACACTAGTAGTAACCCGGGTCGTTTTTCGTCTTTTCGAATTAAACGCGTTTCATCTCCCGGTTTCGACACTATTCACTCACGGGACCCGTTTTCCGAAATTTCCCCGTTTAATTAATTTTTAATTGCTCTAGACCCTCACTATGGTCTATTTATAATTATTTAACCAACTATAATTATTACGAGTTATTAAACCCGTTTAAGGTCACGTTTTTCCCGGTATCTCGGAAAACGCGTTTTAAAGCTCATTTAGATTTTTACTCGTTTTCCCAATCCTTTTCTCCGGGAATCGTTCTCACGTATTTATTTAGGCCTAATTAAGCTCTTAAATACTTAGTTAGCCTAATTAATCATGTTTTTAAACCCGAGGTATTTCACTGTTACGCGCTTTTGGGCTGGATTCTTGAGCCATACTTTGGGCTTGATTTTGGGTTGAATATTGGATTAAAATTGGATTGAAACCGAATTGAAGTTGAATTGGAATTGAATTGGAATGAATAGATTTTGTATTTTGATCTAGAATTGAATTGGAATTGAACTTGAATTTGAATGGAATTGAGTGAATTTTGAACTGAATTGGAAATTGAATGAATTTTCAAAATTAATAGAAATGAAATTAATTTTCAAAATCAGATAAAATATAAAATAAATTTTTGAATTGAATTGGGATTGAAATGAATGTTTGAATTGAACTCGAACTTGAGATGGATTTTTGAATTAAACTTGGATTGAATTGAAGTAGGAATTAGATTTGATTGGAATCGGATTGAGAATGAATTAGAATTGGATTGAAATTGAATTGGAAATGACTTGACCAAATTAGAGCTTGAATTGAATGGAATTGCTTGAACTTTTTTGGATTGATTTTTTAAGTGGAATTATGATGGATTTGGCCTAATGGGCCGGATTGAATATTGGGTAGGATTTGGGCTAATCGGCCAAGTTTTGGGCTAGTGGCCAAATTTGAGCAGAATGGGTCATGTTCACTGTACACACCCCAACTACGAACTCCATAGTTAACCAGTAATCACAGCGGCATTATATCATGACAATAAACTAAACAAATGGGGGCGGGGTCGGTGTTCACGTCGTTAGCCCCCCCACGTGGACACCAGCAAGGCTAATACTTACACCCTCGTACCGGTCTGATGGACTAGATTACCGAAGCCCAGTACTACACTTTACATTACTATTACCATTTCTAAACCGAGTAACTACATTACCATCCACACCCAACCTGTACCGAGTCTAATACATTCCATTACCGATTTCACACATCGTCTACTCCACTTACAAATACAAACAACTACATAACTGCCATGCATAACCATTCCCGTCCAGCTCTCGAATGAAGGGTGGCTTCTTTACTTGAAAAGTAATGGGTGGCCCCAAAGGGGCTCAGCCTTTGCTGGTATGGTAATCGTGCAGCCCGATACTACCGGGCCATGCACAATAATTGTCGGGTGAGCATGCGGTTGATGTTATATAAATCATGCATGAAAAAACTATAAACACCACATCATGCTTTAAACCACACAATCCAATCATTATGATACAAACGAAAGGGTTAACAAGTCAACACTTGTTAGATCGAATTCTTATGTTCCTTCGGACCTTGCAGCGGGTAGAACTACCTTGATGGACTAATTTATTATTAGACACACTTACCCATTGATCGGGTTAAACTAATTACTTCTTACGTTGGTAAGAGGTTGATTTCGGTGATCAACGTACGCAACATAACACACACATCACGTGAGAAACGTATACACAACATATTACCAGGCAACGCAC
This sequence comes from Limonium bicolor, assembly GCA_023374045.1. Classification (NCBI taxonomy): domain Eukaryota; kingdom Viridiplantae; phylum Streptophyta; class Magnoliopsida; order Caryophyllales; family Plumbaginaceae; genus Limonium; species Limonium bicolor. The sequence continues at coordinate 160,514,799 of CM041782.1, forward strand.
ACTTTACTTAAGATGTGTCGGATTACATATAGGTCCGAACACACCGTACACATTTACTTTACCTAGATGTGTCGGCCACAATATAGGCCCGATACACCATACACATTCCCCCTAGCCCCAAATAATAATCAAGGTAGGAAAGTCTCTCATTAGACTTGTGGGTGATTGTAATCCAAGAAGGAAAAACAACCCAAAACAGAGAGGGAGTTAAATCAGCTATAGATACCAACTCCAAAACACACGTGCACGACCAGGACACCCCGGATTCCTCAACCCACATAATATATTTAAGTTAGAATTTCCCTTATGGAACTTATCACATCATGACACCATAAGGTGTTACAACTTAGTCAAACAACCAAGGGAGGTAACATACCATCCAACATACTGAACAACAACCATCGTTAAATAACAGCATCCTAAACAGGGGGAAACACACATCACACACAACCACATTATACCACTAACACACTGATAGCCGTAGTTACAACGTTCCCGTAGGTTGGACGTTAAGTCCGAATACCGATCTCTTATGCGATCCTAGAGTCGTTTAGCTATGGTTAAAACACATATTAGAGTTTAAACGGTACCGGAACCAAATACGCCACATAAATGAATTACTGTAAACTCATTACATGCTTTATCTTACAAGGTGGCAAACATACAGAAACAAGTGGCATACAAGCCGGTGTAACCTGGTAGGTAGGACAGAGGTTGCAGAAAAACCATACCTTACACCATGGGTTACTCCACCGTGTCCCCGAGGATTTACTCTTAACGCGTCACCTTACGCTCCTCAGGTAGTTTCCGAACAAATGGTATTATTTCAAATGTTATTATTAACATCATGGTTATACGGTATGTAGCTACTATCACTCCCGTACTTAACACGTTGCCCGTTTTACTTAGTTTACTCTTGTCAATTTAAGTCCTTACTTCTCACTCATTTCTAACACTTGTTTATGCTTCTTAGGACCTTTAAAAGTCACCAAACAAGGCCTTAACAACATCAAAACCATTACCCATCAATCCCTCATCATTAGAAGCCTTTAAAACACATTTTAGACAAATGTTGGTCTGGTCCGGGACTTGGTCCGGACCCAAGGTCCCGGACCACCTCTGGAATTCACTCTCGGCTCATTTTTGACATTGGTCTGGGACTTGGTCCTGGACCTAGGTCCCGGAACCTGTAAACTTGACTTTCGGCATATTTTTAAGCTTGGTCCGGACCTTATACAAGGGCTAGGTCCCGGACCCTGCTAAAAAGCTGATTAAAACCATATTTTTCAACCCCAAATCCCACCTCAATCCAAACCTAATCTTCTCCTAATCTTTCCACAAGTTTCCATACATGTTAAACCACCTTAAACACTCCCTTAAACATTCCTTAATCATTGAACAAACCATTGCTCAATTCTTGGTCAATTAGATAAATCCACACATCTCCTTTTTGCACATTATGAACACTAGTGTATTTTCTACCACTTCACTTGACAGATTTACCTCATCCTTAACCCATATGACCATCCCAAATTACTCCAAGGCAATTGCATCATTAGCTCCCAATTTATCCTTCATTACAAGGTCATGCACACAAGTACTTTCCTAGGGATTGTAAAACACCGAAACCTCATTTATGCTACAGTTTTTGTGCACTTTCATATACTCCCTCTACAGTCATCCTAGGGTGATTTACCATTCCAATTGGTCTCTCTCTACACCTATTTAACACTTAGGTTCTCCAACTCTTAAAACCACCCAAACCTCTCAATTCCTACCAAAATTTTGCCATAACTCACCTACATTCTTAGCATGCCCAAATGCATTATTTTCTCTTCCTAAAACCATTCAACTGGCCATTACCCGTATTGGGCACTAACAGCACACAACCTCATTCAACTCATCAATCACCACATAAACACAATCTTACACCACTTGGCTTCATAGCCCTTAATTCAAACATTACTTCACAATTTACAAACAATAACTAACTAATTCTCTCTTCCAATCACAAAACACATTTCCAACTAAATTTGATTTCGTTCTTTAAATTCCCATCCCAAAATTTTAAAACATAAGATATATACTAAGGTAAATTTCTTACCTTGTGCCCTTATGTTCCTTTTTCCTTTTTTTCCAATCTTCTCCTCTCCTCTTGTTGATTGAAATCGGTCATGGAGAATTGTCATTTCCAACACACTAGACCAATACCCAAGGGATCACAATAAACACTAATCAAACTCTAAAATAACCCTAGAACAAGAGGGTATTTAGATAGTGAAATGAGGGGAATTACCTTTTACCTCAAAATGAAGTGTTTGGCAATGTAAACAAGCAAGATCCAGCACTTATTTGAAGATCAAACAAGCTAGAACAAGGAGGGAAATGGAGCTTAAAAATCTGTAGAAATCGGTTTCAAAGAAATGGAAGGAAATAATTCTTTTCTTGCTCCTTTCTTACCTTAGAACAATGAGGAGTGTTTTGGCTCAACAATGGAGGTTCTTCCTTCAAGAATGAGCTACACCCATGGAATTCTAAATCATCATTTGGAGGTTTTGAAGGGTGGAAAATAATCTCCAAGGTGAGGGGTATATTGGTATATTTATTTTTCGGTTTTGAGCTTGTTTAGAGGTAGAAAGTAGAAGATGAAGATGGAGCTGGTTGGGGCTTCTTGAAATCGCCATGGGATAGAAATAGAACAGAGGGAAAGCTGGGAAGAAGAAGAAGAAAAATTGGCAAGAGCAGAAGAAAGAAATGAAGGAGAGAAAATGAAAAAGGTGACCTTGTACTTTAATATTTTGTCCCTTAGTGACTAAAGTGAAATGAAGTATAAGGGAGGGAGGGGGTAAAAACATGACTCATAAGGAGAAGGGGGGAATCAGACTTTAATTTTACAAATAAAGGGGAGTATTTTACTCTTATTACAATTTTACACCCACAGTTACCGATTTTTACACTATTCACTAATCCGGGCCCATTTTCCGGATTTTCTCGTTTCTTTAATTTTAATGGTTCTTAAGCTCCCATTAGTGTTTAATTATAGTTATATGATCAACTATAATTTTTACGGGGTCATTTGACTGTTTTAAAGTCACGTTTTCGGGTTCCTCGAAAAACGCGCGTTTAAGACTCCGTTAGCGTTTTAACGCTTTATTTGGATCCGTTTAGTTCAGAAATTTTTCCTACATGTTCTTAGTGTGTAAGTGGGTATAAAAATATATTTATAACCCTATTTAAGGGTATATACCTCCAAGGTAATTAAATACGCGTTTTTGCATTTTGTGACTTTTACCTGTTTTCCTTTATCTTTTAGTTTTTCTTTCTTCACCAATGTTCTTAAGGACTTAATTAGTATTATAATATCATAATTACATAATAAATAAACACATAAAGGTTTAGGGTATTTCAATCTACCCCCTTAAAAGAACTTTGTCCTCAAGTTCCACAAATCCCATGCATCACTTAATTAGAATACAGGGATTACTTTTACAACATGAATCTCACATATTAATTACACTTGACATAAACCTGCAGACCCAAGGTCTGGATAACACATCAACCTTCAGACTCATCAGTCTGTATAACATATACCACACATATCACACAACATGTCTTAGCATGTATAACAATCAGAATTACCTTTTACATCTCTTCATGGGCTCGGTCTAAAGACTAGATGTCACAGTCCTCGAGTCCCCTGTCGAGTACATATACACTGTGATCCCGCAGGTACCGGTCGCGATGGACACCTTCTGGTCCCCGGTCCTTGGAAGATCAAAACAATCACAATTTTAACATATACTTCTCATGTTACCGGTCCGAAGACAAAGGCTCATACGTCCTCGGCTCGTGAGCAGTAATACAAAATATTCTTTATGGGGTTAAGTAGAATGAAATCCTATATTTGAAAAGTACTAATTGAAAATCCTTTTACAAGGTTAAGTACAAGAAATCCTTCCTTTGAATATACCATTTGAGAACCTTGGAAATATTAGGGTTCTACTGTTAAGGGGTTCCCTTAGGTGTTTAAACTGAGTATTCATTTCAACTCTTGTGTTTCTATCATGATATTTCGTTTAACAATTGTTGACCCAAACACCCTTCAAGGATTGCTCCTGGGTGTTGCTAAGTTATGCCATTACATCTGGCTTGTACTTATGAGTATATTTAATTAACTATGCCATTATGTTCTTGGCTGGGTTTAATATCCTCTTCGGTGAAGATCGTTATCCCCTGGTAGCCTAGGTGATCATTCAGGGAATCCATCCCGTTCGCTGGACCTTAACGTGTCCATATTAGGCGTCGCCTTACTGTGTTCAAGCCGGGTATTCATCCTGCTATCTTGTATTCCCTTTACAAATCTTGAGAAATGTCAATTGTCTGTACTCATCAACTTGTGCTCTTTGCACTCCATAACTCTTATTCCTTTCCTGGAATGAGTTCTCAGACTCCTTTAGACTCGCTAGCTTCATCATGTTCTTTACTTCCATTGTTCACGGTAATCGATTACTCTGGTCTAATGTTTTCACTGTTGACCGTAGTATGGAGTTGACTACTCCGCTTGTTCCGTACTCCACTCGTATACATATGTGGGGCACCCTACTGATACATTGTTACTTACCCGACTAACCTATAAGTAGGTCTGCTAGGCCCGCAAGCTCCTATCGAAGTGCGGTCGTCCCACATTTCCTTTTCGTATACTCGCAGTGTCCGTCACACGCCTATGTGAAGTATTCTGTTGTCAACTCCTCTTATATCGTCCGATGATAATGCACCTTTGGTGCTTCCCAAACTATATTAAGGGAAATTTGTCCACTGTCTGTATCTAGTACGAACTGGATTCTTCCCTCGGGTTAATACCCTCGGCTGTAGGATTGTTCTAAGGTTGTTCAAGTTGAACTAGGCATAACTTACCTACTGTGTGGCACTGAGGCCGGTGTAGGTCCTCTGGTTTGGTCTTTAAGGCTCATCTGAGGTTTGAGAGAAATTTGAGTTTAAAAGCAGGCTTGAAATAGCATAAATTTGGAAGGGAATTTGGTTTTGAAAGAGGGTTTGAAATAAATATGAGTTTGAAAGAAAAGTTAGGTTTAAAAGAAAATTTTTCACGATATTTAAAATGTCTTCATGCTTTGACCAAGTCTAGCTTCTCGCTGACTGGTATATCCTCAAATACAATGGTTAGGCCGCTAAGCCCTTCCAGGTTTACTCTCCAAATTCTTGGATTCTTGATTCTATAATTACCTCATTCGTCAATATGGTACTCTACTAAGTACTTCATAGTCATTAAAATGTTCCCGAATAGTCCCGTTATAGCAGCACTTGCCATGGCAAGTGCGCCATGCTGGCTGGTTATCGGTTCAGCACATACTGGTTCGGTACTACTTTATCCACACTGTATTCGGTAGCCTTATTGGTTTGTCTTTGATCTTATAGTCTTGATAACCAATCTTCTAAGCGACTTCTCGTTTATCTTACATGAACATTAACAACCAGGGCAACTCTCCATTATCAGAGGCCCTCCTTACTTCACTCTATGTTTTCCCTTGTTGCTCGTTTCTACGCATTTGCCGTGGTTACCGAGGTATGACTTTTCACTCTATGGTAGTCCCGTTGGAATATGTTATGTAAATATCTCCATAGCCATCTAGGCTTTGTCAATCAGGTATTAGAACCGCTTGTACGCCGAAGGTTTGGAGTTACCCACTCTTGACTAGCTCCTTAGTCAATTAGTTTACCGTTGGTGGTAATCTCTAACAACTGCAGTCCCGTAGACATGTGTCTTGGGTTTTGTACTTCTCCATTTTCCGCTTCTTGCACAGTTAGTGCTTTTCTTCTTGCTAGCCGGGTCCCCTCGACTGCTAGGCATGTCGACCCAGGTTGCCGAAAATTTTTGTTTCCTATAGGTAGGGTTCTTAATCTTCCGCTATTAAGTGCGGGTAAAGTTGTTCAAACAGGAAACGTCTCCGGGATTTCCAGTTCTTGGAATCTACCATATGACAGGTTTTAGTTCTTATAGAAATAATTCATAACAGCCAGATTGAGTTTTTCCCGAGTCTGAGAGGACTTTCCATCTCTCTGGCGTTCTTTCCCGAGTTATAAAACGGGGGTTGTGGAGGGCGGGAAGGATACTGTAGGTATCCAGTAAACACCGGTAATTCTTAACTAGTGTATTTCTCACGCTATCACTCAACCCTTAACCCAAAGTCTTAAACTCCTAACTCGGTACTTCCTAAGCTCGGTATTTCCAGTCATCAGAGCGATACTTCGCTCTGATACCACTTTTGTAACACCCCAACTACGAACTCCACAGTTAACCATTAATCGCAGCGGAAATTACATCATAAACACTAAACAATGGGGGCGGTGTTACACGCCGTTAGCCACTCACGTGGCTAACAAGGCTAATACTTACACCTCGTACCGGTCTGATGGACTAGATTACTGAGTACTACACTTTACATTACAATTTCGTTTCTAAACCGAGTCAACTACATTTACAATCCCAAAACTGTACCGAGTCTAATACATTCCATTACCGATTTCACACATCGGTCTTACTCCACTTACAAATACAAACAACTACATAACTGCCCATGCATAACCATTCCCGTCCAGCTCTTGAACGAAGGGTGGCTTCCTTGTACCGGAAAAGTAATGGGTGGCCCCAAAGGGCTCAGCACCTTTGCTGGTATGGTAATTGTGCAGCGCATACTACCGGGCCACGCATAACTAATTGTCGTGTGAGCATGGGTTGATTATATTTAAATCATGCATGAAAAACTATAAACACACATCATGCTTTAAACCACACACATCCAATTATTATGATACAAACGAAAAGGGTTAACATGTCAACACTTGTTAGATCGAATTATTATGTACCTTGACCCTTGAGGGTTTCTACCTTGATGGAACTAATTTCTTATTAGACACACTTACCCATTGATTGGGTTACAACTAATTACTTCTTATATTGGTAAGAGGTTGATTTCGGTCATCAACGTACGCAACATAACAACACACATAATGTGATAACATATACACAAACATATTACCGTTTTTCTTAGGGAACGTACACTTTACTTAAGATGTGTCGGATTACATATAGGTCCGAACAACTGTACACATTTACTTTACTTAGGTGTGTCGGCCACAATATAGGCCCGATCACACCATACACCTTCCCGCTAGCCCCGAATAATAATCAAGGTAGGAAAGTCTCTCATTAGACTTGTGGGTGATTGTAATCCAAGAAGGAAAAACAACCAAAACAGAGAGGGAGCTAAATCAGCTATAGAAACCAACTCCCAAACACACGTGCACGACGGGACACCCTGATGAGTGTCCAAATGAGCATGTTTTATAGGTGTATTTCATGTATAATATGAGCACTTTTCTTGCTCATTTCTCCACTTCAGTTGATTTTCCTCTAGTTTATGTTTTATTATTTATCTCACAAAATTATTGGTTGAACATGAGGAAAACCAAGCCGGGAGTGAAGTAGACGAAGAGACGAACGCATAGACGCAAACGGCTCAGAAAACAGAGTCCAAACGAAGAAGAATCTAGAGCCGGTCGAAGTTCGTAGAAGGAATAAGTCACGGTCAGCACTACAACAGCATTGCAACCGCCTGCACAACCGCCTGCACAACCGCCCCCAACAGAGGCGGACACCAGAGGCGGACCAGAGGCGGACAAGAGACGGTTGTAGAGGCGGACAACACACAAACCGCCTTGTTTTGAGGCGGTTTCCACAGGCGGACAAGACTAAAATCGCGCATGCGTACTTCCTCGCGCGAAGTTTCTTCTCACTCGCGATCTACTCGCCACGCCGTCGCCCGCTACCTTACCTCGCGCCTGACTCGCCATCTCCTACGTCGCCTACTATTCGCTCACGCGTCTCCAGCTCCTGTCCCCTGCATTAATGAAGCAATCAATGCTTCAATCAGTGAAGAAATCAACAGAGGCAATCAATGCAAGTTTTCTACGTAGTTCCTTTCTTCTATAAATAACCATCCACTGCAACCTTATACCAGTGCACGGAGAAAACCAGAAAATCACTCACACTCACCTCATCTCATTCTCTTCCAGTTAAAACACTCACGTACATCTCAACACTCCATTCATACCCCAGTTCTCTAATTCTCAAATTCACCCACTTCACTTATAATACCTACGTACATGTTTCACTCTTCGACCTCTCCATTTCTCCATTCACTAATCACGTCCCCGTGCTGTTATTACGTCCAACCTCTGTCAGATTTATTACCAGTTAATATGTCTGGCTAAGGAGGATTTGCTCCGGGCAAGGTTTTTAATTATGGTTTGTTTAATTATGTAATCAATACTTCTACCGGTTAAAATAAATACAGTTTGTTACGCTTAAGGTTTTCTCTCACCATTTTAATAAATTACATGAATTTATTAAAATGCTTTCCTAAGTCTATTTTGATCAGACCAGGTGATAAATAGACAGGTTAATTAAGCCGTAAATTTGGAGAAAACTTATTATGATTTAATAAGTTAGTATTTACAGATGCAATTATAATTCCTCGAATTTAACGCCCGTTTACATAGTATTGCTCGTACCTTGATTAGACCGAGCATTTTCTGGTAAACGAGTTCTTAAGGGTCTATGACTTAGTCCTTAGGATAACAACAGGAATTTTGCCCAAACTAATTTATTAAACCGGTAGAGATAGCATAATTAATCAGATTGTATAAACCTGAACCCGGAGTTCCATTTAATTCATCTGCACTCAGTAATTTTAATCTGCTTAATATTTTCTCTAAAACAAGTCAATTAACTTCCCCCCCTTTTGTGACAAGCTTAGGAACTGTTTTAACTCGCTTTAAGTCCCACGGTTTGACCCCGGCCGCTTCTGTCTTCTATACTACTACGACCGGGTTTTATTTGCAGCCCGACGGATATTTTGAGTATTAATTTCTCTCTTTAATAACTACACCTCTTCTAATCACTCACGATAAATCCACTCTGCAAAATGGCGCCGTTGCCGGGGACTTGATTTAATCTAGTCCCTAAGCCCCGGTTAATTCACCTGCTATATAATAATCTGCTAAAAAAATTTTAAAAAAAACTGTTAATCCAATTTTGGATATATAACCTCGGACATCTGACTTGGACATTGGACATCTAACTTTTGATCTGACTTGGACATCTGACTACTAACTTGTTAATATTATTGTCATTTCGTTCCATTGTCATTTCGTTCCATTGTCTCTAACTACTAACTTATAATTTCTGTCATTCGTTCCATTGTCATTTCGTTCCATTGTCATTTCGTTCCATTGTCTCTAACTACTAACTTTAATTTCTGTCTACTAATTCCTAACATTTTTATTATTCTAACGTATAACCAGTTCTTTTCTCTGTTTTGAGTGGTGAATGCCTTTTACCAGGTCACACAGCTACCCGAAAATATTAATAATCACACGGTTGGTTACATCCAGAAATCGAGAGAACCTTTCTGCGCAATCTCAGGCAGAGACGAACTCAACAAAATTACCACCACAGTGATAGATTCTGACCCGGAAGCTAACATGGCAGCTACACCAGCAACGGTTCGAAATATCAACAGGCCGTCTAACCAAGGACAACAGCCTGCTATCATCCTTCCTCACCTCAGCCCATCCGAATACGATGAGTGGCAGAAGCTGAAGCCATATCATCAGATTCGATGTGTGAAGGAGTTGGGCATGTTTGATGGCACCAGTCCAGACGAACCTGTTACATGTTACAAAATTCTTGCAACATGCCAATAGTAGCCTACTGCAACCGACGCAGTACTTCAATATGCAAGATTGTCATTATTCCCACACAGCCTGACGGGAAACACGCGAGCAAGTGGTATCATTAGCTTAACACCGAGTACATTGGTACCTGGGACGACATGGCCACCAAGTTCTATGACAAATCCTACCTCCGAGCCGAACTTGGAGATGATTGCTGAATTTATAATTCAAGCAACCAGGGTCGGAGAATATTTGTGAAACTTGGGACCGTTTCAAAGGTCTACTACTCACTTGTCTCACCACGGTCTGACGAAGGAACAAGTATCACAATGTTTTACAAGGGCTTGATCGGTCCGTGGAGAACAATGGTGTTATCCTCGTTAGGGGCTGACGTTCTGAAAAAGCCGGGAGCACAATTTCTGAACAGCATGGAATCTCTCTGTGAGGAAATCAGAGACTGGGGCCTCCGGTGGATCAAGGAGCGGTACTCCAGGATTATATCATGTGGGGAAAGTGATAACAAGTTCGATCAATTAATGAAAGCCATGAGCAACTCATGGAAAGCAATGCTCAGCAAGCAACAAAAGTGAGCACTCTACAGAAAGTAGTCGAACAGATGGCTATGAATTCCTTCCCTCAGCAAGCTAAGTCGATGATTTCCCGACCACCTACTACCCCTCCAGGCTATGCTCCTCAATCTCAAACGTCACCAACAATTTCTTGTACGCAATGTTGCGGGCCTCATGATTACGATCAATGCCCCCAACTACAAGAAATGAAAGCAGCGGAGGAAGCAACTACATCACCAACAATTCAGGATACAGACACCATGGCAACGTAACATGCAATCCAACCTTAGCTACTCAAACACCGGAAATTCCAGCACCCACATACCCTACAAACATCCAAAATTACAGACCTCAATCCAATTTCCAAGGAGGCCCAAGGCAATATCAACAACAGCCCTATGGCAATGAAGCTTCATCGAGCCGACCAGCTCCACCTCCTTCGAATCCTGAGTCTGATATGTCTCAGATGCAAGAGATGTTTAAGGCGATGATGGGTAAATCCCGAGATATGCAAGAAGAGGTCGCAGCTTGCGCAAAGACCAAACAGCCTTGCAGTCTCAGATTCAACAACTCCTAACTCAACAAAGACCTCCTGGCCAACTCCCCTCACAAACCAATCCAAATCCAAAGGAGTATGCAAAAGCAATCTACGTAGTGGACCAACCCATCACATTAGCTCAAAGGAGCAACAACCCGAGAGTGAAATGGTCCCTGAAGTGGAGCAGCAGGCGAGGAAGAATACCTCGACATGAACCAAATGAAGCTCTATGCCAAATTAGTTGCGATAAACGAAATGATGGAAGGTCACTAGACCTTACATCACAGCACACCGGAGAGTAAACTGGTTCATGTAGTGGACGATTTACCTGAGGATTTGAGTTACTCAATACCACCACCCCCGTTCGAAAATGAGCAACGGTATCAAACCTTCTGCTTGAGCTTGAAGACAAGCCATCAGAGGACAACTTTACTCAACTCATGGAGTCTCCTCCCTCTGAAGTCAATTACCGTTATTTTCCCTCCTCTCTGTGCTATACCAAGACAATGAGGATTGTTACATCCTCGAGAATGAAGAGGAGGGGAAAATGCTCGCTCCCGCCAGAACATCCAAACAAAATACCAATATCGCCTTCGAGGAACCACCTCCCTCTGAGTTGAATTCAAACAAGACTCTTCCTATGAGCCTCTCAAGAAGTTGAGGATTATTACATCCTCAAATTTGAAGAGGAAAAGCCATCCAACTTTGATCTTCATCTGGAGGATCACAGCTTCCCCTCTTGTACAACAAGAAGTAGGGTGGAAGCTCGAAGTCAGCTCGCTGAGTGAGAAGGCCACCTTTCCATTTGATCCAGGGTCAGAACTTGAAGATACAAATTTCCCAGAAGTTCTCCCTGAACCACTCAAGCAGTTAAGGATGTCTTCATCTTAAATTTGAAGAGGATGATACTCACACTAAGATCATCCATTGGAAAAATTTGGGCCCTTCGACAAAGAAATAATGGCCACCCCACCCACCCGTTTGAAGCTCACTCCACCTTCATTTTCGTTCCAGAGGAGGAAATTTACATCCTCGACTTTGAGCAAGCACCACCACTACCTTCTTGCACCATACGGCTCACCAACAAGGGAGAATGTTTACATTCTCCAATTGAGGAAGCACTACAACCATCACCCGGTTTTCACTACAAGATTAATGCCAGCAATAACCTCCTTCAAAACCAGGTTTTGTGGAGTTTGTCTCTTCTACTATCATTGTTGCCATAATACTTTGTTTTGATCCAGGTGGTTCGGTCCTACATATTGCCAATTTCCTGATCCCGGTACTGCCATTGTCAACATTCATTTATGATCCGGGATAAACTTAAGCTTGGTCAAATACGCTAGCTAGAGACGTTAAACCCGGGCAGCTTGGTGGAGGCATCCCACTATCTATCTTTTATCTTTCCTTTAATTTGTGTTGTTTTCTTTTTGTACTATATTTCCCTTTTATTGTTATAATAAAATGCAGGTTCACTTGAGTTCTTCTCGCTGTGTAGAATATTCTTACAGGTTCCATTTATGACATTCCACAGCAACACTCAAGTGTGGGGGAGCTCTACACACTCTACGAAATCTGTGGAGTACACTCTTTCCTTTACTAATTGCATGCCTTCTTAATTTTAGTTCATCTACGCAATGAGGGCATTGCTTAAGCTTAATGTGGGGGAAGAGCCTTTTCAGGTCATCTAAATGCTTAGAATTGTTAAGTCCTCTGCTTATCTTCTGCTTACCTCGCATTTGTTCAAAAATTGAATTATGTACCTTGCTAATGTAGGTTGTTCTCTTTAAAAACAAATACTATTATGAATGTGGGATAAAGGGTACAATTTTTTTTAAAAAAAATTTACATTTGATTACTTTTGAGGAGCATTTTTATATGTGGTGTGACCAAATAATCTGCAAATGGTTGGATTTTATTGCTCAGGGTTTCTTTCTGTCTTCTCTCTTAGGGATTGCTAAGGGGTGCTTCTCTGTAAAAAAAAAGATGAAGAATACAAAAAAAAATAATAAGGGACTTCCGAGACACCATGGTAACCAATAAAGAGAGATGAGCGTTCTTGAATACAAGGCATTATGCCTACATTTTCTAATCCTCATGCAAAAGTGAAGCAAATGCATAAATCTTTTCTTCCTTTTATTTTCTCCTCAATGCCCATTCTTGAGAGAAGTTGGCCATGGTTGAAATACCCCAAACCCTGATTGTGGTTTAAATATCAAATTATGGTATGTAAAGGCTAAAAAGTGCCTTAGTAACATCAGTGAACAATTTAAACCATAAGAAATGCAAATAAAGCATTAAGGCACAGTTTGAGCAAAAACATGCTCTAAGCTATGAGTGAACTTGGTTAGGACCCAAAGAGCCTACCAAGACTTGATAACATTTAATTATGATTTAATGAGGCTAAATAAGTCCTAAGAAACTTTGGTGGACAATGAAACCAAACAAAACACAAGGTAATACCTTAAAGTCAATATGAGCAAAAATGGCTCTAAGCTTGGGATAAATGTGTATAAGGCCTAATGGTCATACCTATACCTTATTTATATGTTAATGAACATATTAAATCAATTACTAAAGAAAACCAAGCTTGAAAACAAGTTAAAACACAAAATGTGCTTTAAGGAGTCTTAAAGCACGTTTTGAAAAATTGTCTTGTAAATGAGTTTTGAATGGCTAAATGTCCATCATTACTCTTTAATTAACATGTGTACTATTATAGTATCACATTTGGGTGGCCATATTAGTGGGAAATCAAAATTCACTTCTATGTGCCTTGTTATAGGTGAATAGTGATTTTATAACTAGTTTGTAACATATAATGTTATAAGTGATTAAGTGGTCAACAAAGACCAAAACACCCTTCTAACTATATGGGGGCGGGTTTTATCATGTGGTGACTCACCACATGAGCTAGTAAAAATTAAAGAAAGAAGGAAAAGTAAGTAAAAAGTAGAAGTTACCTTTATAACATGTAAATATCTTTCAAAAGCAATTCCAATCTCCTTCTTTCTTCCCACTCACACCCACCGTAGCCTTCTTCACCTTCTCCCAAGCTCCATCGGTTTTGCTACAGCAAACCATGCCATTCTCCATCTTCTTTCACTTGTATCTTCTAGCTCCCTTGGCAAATCAAATTCCAAGACCATATTTGTCTTAGTTAGGTCAAGCTCTACACTTCCCTCTTTTTAAATCTTCAAGAACTCAATTGTGGTGCCATGGAGATTCACCATTGAAGGAGCTTGAGCTCATCTTTTCACATATTTCTTGTTCTCCTTTGCTTCAAGGTAAGGAATCTCTAAGAAAAATCAAGTTTCCTCCATGTTTTGTGTGTGACCGAAAATTCACCATTAATGGAGCTTTTATATTGCCTTGTTCTAGCTTCATTTGAATCTTCCAAGGGCTAGGAGGAGTCCTCTCTTGATACGTTTCAAGTTCTCTTCCAATTCCAAGGTAAAACAATTACCTTAATGTGTTAAACAATATGTGTAACTAGGGTTTACAATGAGGTGAAGCACAATGCTTTAATACTCATTCTATTGTTGTATATGTTTAATAGTTGAAAAGGGACCAAATGCCCTACCGGTTTCACAAGGAACAAGAAAGAAATTGTGAGGAAAAAGAGGTAAACAAACTATCTCATGTAGTTTAAATGCCTTAGGAAAATGAGCTTGATTTGCTAATAAAATACCTAAGGAGCCAATGGCAAATGAGCTAGTAAAATGCTCTCAAGGAGTTTATTAAAGGAGTATGTATTGTTGGGTTGTATTTGCAGGTCAAAGGCATTGTTATGTGGGAAATTCAGTGTTTTGGTTTATGCAATTAAGGGCTAAGAGCCATGTTATTTAAGGGCCTAAGTGCCAAGCAATTTAAGTTATGCAATATATTGTGATGTAGTGCTTAATGTGTGAAGTTGTGTATAAAAATGTGTTTGATGGATTTAGGTGTTTGAATGAAATAAGGTAAAAACCTAAGTGTTTGGATGTGAGTATATACAAGAGAAGCTATGGCCAAATTTGGGAAAAATGTGTGAGAAGTTCTAAGTGTTTAAAGTGAGTTTTGGTGAACTAGGAAGTGTTATAGGTGGATAAATGTTTACTGAGAAGAAAAACATGTATTAAGGTGATTTAGAGTGATGCAAGGATTTAGGTGTTGTCTTTGAAGTTCTAGGAATTCAATGTGTGGTTTGTGAATGTATTAAAGTCTTGGAGAAGTTGTTTAAGGTTTAGGTAAGGTTGGTGTTCAAAGAATAAATGATGTTTAGGTAAGGTTTGAGTAAGGAGTTTTAAGAAGTTGTGAAAAGGAGATTTAGTTAGTAAGGAAAGAAGTTGGGAGATGATGATAAGGTGTAGAGGAAACACCTTGGTATTGTGGTCATTATAGGCGAAATGCACTAGAAATCATAAGGAGAAAACATTGTAAGTGTTAGGAATTTCGTGGAGATATAAGTAAGGTTTAAGGAATTAGGAAAATAGTTTTGTGAGTGTTTAAGAATATTTAAGGGTGTGTTTGAAGTGCCAAATGATGTTAGAACACATTAAGAGGCCTTAGGAGAAGTTTGGTGAAGAATTGGCAAGTTTGGGTAAGTTTAAAAAGGCGACCGACCCAGGGGCCGACCCAGTTTTGGGTCGGTCGAGCCTCTGAGATGTTAAGAATGTGTTCGGTAATGGTCCGACCAAAAGGGTGGGTCGGACATGGGTCGGTCGGTCAAGTTTCAAAGGAAGGAAAATGTTCGCACATGGACCGACCCAGAATGGTGGGTCGGACGTGGGTCGGACGGGCATGATTATAAGGAAGTAAAAGGGTTCTGTAATGGACCGACCCAGCTGTGGGTCGGTCGGTGGGTCGGTCGGACCAAAAAACATGGTTTAAGGTTATGAAATGATATGAGATGATGGGGATTGGTAGGTAATGATGTTATAAGGATGTTAAGGACATGTTAGGTGAGTTTTAAGACAATAAAGTGGGCTAAAAGTTGTATTAAATGTGAGAGTAAAACAAGTTAAAATGTTAAGTATGTTAGTAACGTTTAAACTAATGGACAATTACCTAAATTGTTTAAATAATATGTTCCAAAGTATGGTGTTTACACTCGTAATCTAACTAACGTACAAATTCGATAAGCTTTGGACACTAAATAATCAAGCAACCCCGATGTTAATAAAAACACATGTTATGTTAACAGTTGTCGAGAAACACTCGAGGAACATAGTGGACGGGTAAAGTGGACTCGGTGACGGTATGGTTTTCTTGCAACCTGCGTCCTACCGGATTACACCGGCTTGTATGCCAATGTGTTTTTCGATGTTTGCCACGTTGTAAGATAAAACATGTAATGAGTTTACAGCAATTCATATATGTGGCGTGTTCAACTCCGATACCATTTAACCTCGGAAGTGTTAACCTTAGTTAACTGAGTCTAGGATCACATGAGAGTTCGGTATTCGGAGTAAACGACCGAACCATGGGACGTACTAACCACGGCTATGCGTGTGTTAATTGTGTGTTATGTGTTGTGAATGTAGGGATCTCCCTTGTGTGTTTAACCCAGTTGTAATACTGTATGTGTGTAAGTGTGGTAGACTCCATAGTGGGGTTCTAACTATTATTTAAAGTAAGTATGTACTAACAGTAGTGAGGAATCCGGTTTGGCCGGTCGCGCGTTGTTGGGAGAGGGTATCCTTCCTAGCCTTACCCTTCTCTTTGTTATGGTTGTTTCCCTCACGGGTTATGATCTCCCATTAGCTTACTCCAAAGCTTGGCTATTCTGACTTATGATCGTTTAGGGGGAAACATGTGTTTGTGTGGTGTGTTCGGGCCTCCAAACCCAAACCACCTTAACTTAATTACTCGTCCAACTATTAGGACGGTAATGAGTGTTGTTGTTGTATAACGAGCTTATCATGAGACTGATATTATCTCTAGGCTCACCAGTGTATAAACGATGTTGGG
Source organism: Limonium bicolor (assembly GCA_023374045.1). NCBI lineage: Eukaryota > Viridiplantae > Streptophyta > Magnoliopsida > Caryophyllales > Plumbaginaceae > Limonium > Limonium bicolor. The sequence goes on from CM041782.1 coordinate 160,531,611, forward strand.
TTGGTTCCTAAGAGAACCGCACCCGTTATGTTATGTATGTTTGTTGTGATGCAATATATATTGCGGTGTATGTTGTGTACGTAGAAACGTGCAAAGTGTTGCTAAGTGTGTATGTAGTGAATGTTGTAGGTTGTATAATGTGGAGTGTGTTGTATAATGGTAGTGTGTGGATCATGGATATGATTCCCAGTTTGTGATAAGAGACGTTTAAGGATAACCCGATTTAAGGGTATGTGTCGTCTATTAAGGAAGTAGCTCCATTAGAGGAGGAACACTCTAGGATAATGAATACCAAGAGTGACTTATTAAGTAAGGATATATATCCGTTGTTGAGCCCATTGAGGCTAAATGTTAAGTGTTGTGTGTTTATTGTCACATGCATGATTTAAATATAATCAACCGCATGCTAAGACGACAATTAGTTGTGCGTGGCCCGGTAGCATGTGGGCTGCGGGATTACCATACCAGCAAAGGTGCTGAGCCCCTTGGGGCCACCCCTTCTCTCTTTTCCTATTTCAGGTACGAAGTGCTGGAAGCCGTTCGAGAGTAGGACGGGTAGTCATTGTACATGGGTAAACTTTTAAGTGTATATACAGTAGGTGTAGTAAGACCGATATTGTTGTCGGCACCAGTTATAAATACTCGGTATAGTTGATAAGGTGTACGTTGTTGTTATTGTTAATGGAAATGATAGTTTGTAGACGCTCGGGAATTTAGCCCATCAGACGGTACATTGTGTATGTATTAGCCTTGTTAGCCACGTGGGTGGCTAACGGCGTGTAACACCAACAAGTTAAGTAATGTGATGAGGTTGTTCTTCCGCTGCAGTTTGTTGTAAGTATTAATGATTGGATGGGTGTTACAAAAGTGGTATCAGAGCGAAGTATCGCTCTGATGATTGAATTACCGAGCTTAGGAAGTACCGAGTTAGGATTTTAGTGCTTTGGGTTAAGGGTTGAGTGATAGCGTGAGAGATACGCTAGATAGGAACTACCAGTGAATACTGGAAACCTACAATATCCATCCCCCCCTCCACAATCCCCGTTTGATAACTTGGGAAAGAACGCCAGAGAGATGGAAGTCCTCTCTTACTCGGGAATACCCGATCTGGCTGTTATTAAATACCCTTAGGGTACGGAGAACCTGTCATACGGTAGATCCCGAAAACTGGGAACCCGGAGACGGTCTCCATCTGAATAATGTTAACCGCATTTCATAGCAATGAATGAAGGATCTTGTGTATTGGAGAATAGAATTTCGGCAACCTGGGTCGACATGCAGAGCAGTCGAGAATAACCAGCCTACAACGCACCAACCGTGCAACAGGCAAGAAGTGGATTAGTGAAACCCGAGACGAGTGTCTACGGAACCACAGTTGTTAAGCAATACACCAACGGTATACCAACCGACAAAGGAACTACAACGTAGTGCCCAAACAAGAGACAAGTCTCAGTAACCACGACAAGTGCGTGGAACGGGCTATAAGGAGGATACAATACTAAGACAAAGGGGTCTCCCAGAATGGGAAATACCCTAGTTAATGATTATTATGTGAATACAGTGAGAAGTCACCTAGACAAGTTGTTATCAAGACAGTAAGATCAGTGAGGGCCAACAAGGCCACTGATGACAGTGCGGGTAAAAACAATACCACAACTGGTATGTGTTAAATGATAGCCAGTTAGCATGGCGCACTTGCCATAGCAAGTGCTGCTATAACAGGGCTGTTCGGGAAATCTATAACCACTACAAGAACTTAGTAAAGTACCACGAAGTTAAGTGTGAACATTATAACCATGGAAGGGCTTAACAGTCTGACCTTGTATTGGAAATACACCAGTCAGCAAGAAGCTAGACTTGGTTAAGGTAAGAAGATGTTGTGAAACCGTGAAAAATTTTTCTTCAACCCAGATTTATTCAAACCCTTTTCTTTTCAAAACCAAATTTTCTTTCAACCCAACACTTCTTTCCAACCTTCTTTTAAACCAAACCAGTAAAGCCAAGGACAGTTGACAAGGATACAACAATGGATAAACTTTCCCTCGATAAGTTCGGGAAGCAGGGAATGAATATTGTCACGGGACAATATAAGGGAGTTGACAACAGAATACTTCACCTAGGCGTGTGACGGACACTACAAGTGTACCAACTGTGTTGTGGGACGACCGCACTCCGATAGGAGCATGTGGGCCTGACAGACCTACTTATGGGTTAGTTGGGTAAGTAGTAATGTATCAGTATGATACCCCATATATGTATACGAGTAGAGTCCGAAACACGGGAAGTAGTCGACTCCGTCTACGGTCAGCAGTATAAATCAACGAGAGCTAAGGATTACAAGGAATAGTTGAAGTTAAGGAATTCAGTTAAGTTAGCAAGACTAAAAGGAGTAGTGAACTCCTTTCAAGGAAATGTTTAAGAGTTAGGAAGTGCGATGGGCACAAACTGTTATGTAAAGACACCACATATGTCTTAAGGACCCTTAGGGATAAACATTATAGCTGGAATGGTGACCCAGCCTGTACATGGCAAGCAGATGCCTAATGTGGACACATTAATGTGCAATGAACGGATAAATTCCCAGAACGAGTACCTACACTACCAGGAAATGTAATCTTCACAGAAGAAGATAATAACCAGTAAGAACGCGAAAGGCGTAGCTAACGGAATGTACCAATAAGTGTGAGCCAAATGTAAAGGCATAACTTAACACACACCCAGGAGCAATCCTTGAAGGGTGTTCACATCAACAATTGTTGAATGAAATGCATGACAGAAGCACAAGGGTTGAAACTAACACACCGTTTAGACATAAGTTGTCAGGAGACGGACTGACAAACCTAAGGGGCATCCCATGAAAGGAAACGTGATGCACGACCTTGTAATATTGTACAGAGAAGTACATGTGTGTGGACAGCCTATAATGGGCCCAGCTCAAGGCAAATAAGGCTTATAATCCAAAAGCGGGATATATCATAAATTCGATTGATGGTAGAAGTTTAGGTTGTATAAGCGAATAGAGTGGTAAACGAACCACTGCATTAAGAGTGGGGATACCTCTCGACATTGTGACAACCGCAGGAGCGGTAGTTATGTGAATCAAGTTCAAGAAATATGTTCAGGATTGACCATGTTGTTATTGAAAGAGAAATTAGCTTAGTAGTATGTGTATAAAGTGAAGCACCTGGCTGAATAACGCCGGCTTGTGACTGGAATGATCGATGCTCCTCAAATGAGGGATGAACCCTAATGTGAATAATGTAAGTCTATGTGTGGAGTTGAGGTGACAGTAGATACCATATAAGCTGATGTTATACAGGGAGTAAGCCACGGTGCGCAACAAGCGACCGTTGTATAAATGTTGTTTAAACGTAATGTACCACAATAAGACCAGTTATGAGTCTTTAAACGAAATGTAACAATAAGACCAGTATGTAGTTTTTAAACTCAATGAAGATGCCAAGATAAGTGATGTTAAACAAAATGAGCAAATAAGCCAGTGGTAGGTAATGTGTGATGAGGAACTCAGTGTGAATTCCATGGCGCATCGCATAAGGGATTACTGTCGAGAGTTTACGCCTCTGCACTCTGTATGACTGAGTGTTTTGGTATTGCTTTGCGCAGTAATGATCGAATGAGATAGCTAGGAATTGGAAACATGTTGATTGTGGACAAATAATGTTAAATGGCCGATGCATAGGAAATGCAAGGCCGCACCAAAAAGGTACTTGTGCAAAACCAAATGTGAGACATGATTAACAGTAAGTGACTACAGTAGCACTAACTGCCAAATATCGGTATGGAATATACCCCAAAGGTTGTAAATAGCTGAGAGAGCACTACACACTAAGTAGTAGCTCAATCTCAACCGACAGTAAGTCGGAAAGTCAACAAGTTAATCATTGTGAAATACATAGCAGTATACACAGTAAATTGTATGGAAGTGGATAAAAAGTTTATAACTCACCGAATGCGCTAACGGAAAGGGTACCATGCGTCGGTTGAGAAACCATTGTTACCCAGATGAAGGTGACAATTGGGGATGTACAATACAGTACGAATAACAAATGGGGAGCAATTAAGCTCTACAGTACATTAGAGTTTCGCAGCAGAAACTAGTGAACCAGTGATTCAAATGTACAACGTGAATAACGAATATGAGTGGATGGCTAATTATTAACGCCTAAAAGCCTCACAGGCCAGGACCGAAACCGGTTATGAGTTATAACTCCAATGCGAATTCCTGGTTTAGGAACTAAACCGCCAATATGGTTAAGATCCTCTAATCAGAATCCATTGTGTAATAGACCGCATGGAAGTTAAGTTAAAACACTTCACGACGGCAGAACATTTAAGCCAATGTTTAGTGATTGATTACGTGGGCGTAATCCCTTTTAAGGGGGGGGTAGAGCGCAAAACCACTTGGTGTATATTACCGTACAAGTGTACGTAGTGTGCGTGACTCATATGTGCATAGCACAAAATTATTGTTTGTTTTGATGATTGGTGGGTGTTACGTAAACATACACATTCATTCATGGATTAATTGTGGTAATTGCGCACAGATGATGCGAATACCATTGTGATAAGTGTGTGTGTTTGTTAACAGTTGTGTGTGATTGTACAAGTGTGGGGAGTAGATAAACTCCGGGGGAACAAAAGCCCCGACAGTGTATAAATGTAAAACCAGGTATAGTGTTTTGGATAAAATGTATGTGTATATATATATATATATACTTTATAGTGATGCATGAAAGGGCATGATACCGACATAGAACCTAGTGAGAATAAGATTCCCTAGGCAACAGGATTAAAAGTGAATGGAGGTAACTGATAGACGGAGTTCTATCCTTGGAGATGTGTGATCATGACTAGAATGATTCAAAAGATAGAAATTGGAAATGAGTGACTTACTTGATGCTTGAAAATGAAGTGGGAGGTGGAACTTGATTTGCATGTGATCAAGGGAAGCCGAACACAAATGGGGGTGGAAGGATAGTTCAACACTGATGCTGATCACATCAGGGTTGGATGACTCTTGAAACTCCCTATAAGTGGTCACAAATAACCACGCTAATAAAAGAAGCAAAGAGCTTAAGTTGGACTTGGAGTTGTGTGTGTTTTCAAAAGGATTTTAAATGGTATTTATAAAACGTTGATGGATACTTTACATAATTAAAGCCTCTTACTTAACTCACAAGGAAATTTTAAAATTAGTGATTGTTTTAATCTCCCGAAGGCACGGGGACGGAAGGTGTCCATCGCGACCGGGTTCTGCGGGATCACAGTGTATATCAAGATATTTTGATTGCTATACATGCTCTGACATGTTGTGTGGTATGTGTAATGAATGTTGTTTTGACTTGGATTCCTAAAGTGTATACTATCAAGGCCTATGAGTCTGAATGTGTGGTGTTACATAGACCTATGTGTCTAAAGACTGTTATGTTGTGGGGACCTATGTGTCCAAATGTGTTATGTTACCAAGACCAGTGAGTCAAAGGGGTTGTATGTATGTGTAAGTGTTGTAAAGATACCCGGACCATAGAGTCCGAGGTTATCATTTGGATATGTTATGTTATGTTGGATGTGAATGTGTTGCCCGGACCATCAAGTCCGAGGTGTGATGTAAAGTGTGTTTGGTTAAGGAAGTTATTTCCAAGTGATTACTGTTTCTAATCTAATGATGTGTGAAAGTGTGAACTTCGAGGACGAAGTTCTTTTAAGGGGGGTAGATTGAAATACCCCAAACCCTGATATGTGGTTTTAATATCAAATTATGGTATGTAAAGGCTAAAAAGTGCCTTAGTAACATCAGTGAACAATTTAAACCATAGAAATGCAATAAAGCATTAAGCACAGTTTGAGCAAAAACATGCTCTAAGCTATGAGTGAACTTGGTTAGGACCCAAAGAGCCTACCAAGACTTGATAACATTTAATTATGATTTAATAAGGCTAAATAAGTCCTTAGAAACTTTGGTGGACAATGAAACCAAACAAACACAAGGTAATACCTTAAAGTCAATATGAGCAAAAATGTGCTCTAAGCTTGGGATAAATGTGTATAAGACCTAATGGTCATACCTATACCTTATTTATATGTTAATGAACATATTAAATCAATTACTAAAGAAAACCAAGCTTGAAAACAAGTTAAAACACAAAATGTGCTTTAAGGAGTCTTAAAGCACGTTTTTGAAAAATTGTCTTGTAAATGAGTTTTGAATGGCTAAATGTCCATCATTACTCTTTAATTAACATGTGTACTATATAGTATCACATTTGGGTGGCCATATTAGTGGGAAATCAAAAATTTCACTTCTATGTGCCTTGTTATAGGTGAATAGTGATTTTTATAACTAGTTTGTAACATATAATGTTATAAGTGATTAAGTTGGTCAACAAAGACCAAAACACCCTTCTAACTATATGGGGGCCGTTTTTATCATGTGGTGAGTCAACACATGAGCTAGTAAAATTAAAAGAAAGAGGAAAAGTAAGTAAAAAGTAGAAGTTACCTTTATAACAGTAAATATCTTTCAAAAGCAATTCCTATCTTCATTCTCTTTCTTTCCATCACACCACCGTAGCCTTCTTCACCTTCTCCCAAGCTCCACGGTTTTCTACAGCAAACCATGCCATTCTCCATTTCTTTCACTTGTATCTTCTAGCTCCCTTGGCCAAATCAAATTCCAAGACCATATTGTCTTAGTTAGGTCAAGCTCTACACTTCCCTCTTTTTAAATCTTCAAGAACTCAATTTTGGTGCCATGGGATTCACCATTGAAGGAGCTTGAGCTCATCTTTTCACATATTCTTGTTCTCCTTTGCTTCAAGGTAAGGAAACTCAAAGAAAATCAAGTTTCCTCCATGTTTTGTGTGTGACCGAAAATTCACCATTAATGGAGCTTTTATATTGCCTTGTTCTAGCTTCATTTGAATCTTCCAAGGGCTAGGAGGAGTCCTCTCTTGATACTTGTTCAAGTTCTCTTCCAATTCCAAGGTAAAACAATTACCTTAATGTGTTTTAAAACAATATGTGTAACTAGGGTTTACAATGAGGTGAAGCACAATGCTTGAATACTCATTCTTTGTTTGTATAATGTTAATAGTTGAAAAGGGACCAAATGCCCTACCGGTTTCACAAGGAACAAGAAAGAAATTTGTGAGGAAAAAGAGGTAAACAAACTATCTCAATGTAGTTTAAATGCCTTAGGAAAATGAGCTTGATTTGCTTAATAAAATACCTAAGGAGCCAATGGCAAATGAGCTAGTAAAATGTTCTCAAGGAGTTTATAAAGGAGTATGTATTGTGGGGTGTATTTGCAGGTCAAAGGCATTGTTATGTGGGAAATTCAGTGTTTATGGTTTATGCAATTTAAGGGCCTAAGAGCCATGTTATTTAAGGGCCTAAGTGCCAAGCAATTTAAGTTATGCACTATATTGTGATGTAGTGCTTAATGTGTGAAGTTTATAAAAATGTGTTTGATGGATTTTAGGTGTTTTGAATGAAATAAGGTAAAAACCTAAGTGTTTGGATGTGAGTATATACAAGAGAAGCTATGGCCAAATTTGGGAAAATGTGTGAGAAGTTCTAAGTGTTTAAAGTGAGTTTTGGTGAACTAGGAAGTGTTATAGGTGGATAAATGTTTACTTGAGAAGAAAACATGTATAAGGTGATTTAGAGTGATGCAAGGATTTAGGGTTGTCTTTGAAGTTCTAGGAATTCAATGTGTGGTTTGTGAATGTATTAAAGTCTTGGAGAAGTTGTTTAAGGTTTAGGTAAGGTTGGTGTTCAAAGAATAAATGATGTTTAGGTAAGGTTTGAGAGTAAGGAGTTTTAAGAGTTGTGAAAAGGAGATTTAGTTAGTAAGGAAAGAAGTTGGAGATGATGATAAGGTGTAGAGGAAACACCTTGGTATTGTGGTCATTATAGGTGAAATGCCACCTAGAAATCATAAGGAGAAAACATGTAAGTGTTAGGAATTTCGTGGAGATATAAGTAAAGGTTTAAAGAATTAGGAAAAATAGTTTTGTGAGTGTTTAAGAATATCTTAAGGGTGTGGTTTGAAGTGCCAAATGATGTTAGAACACATTAAGAGGCCTTAGGAGAAGTTTGGTGAAGAATTGGCAAGTTTGGGTAAGTTTAAAAGGCGACCGACCCAGGGGCCGACCCAGTTTTTGGGTCGGTCGAGCCTCTGTTAGATGTTAGAATGTGTTCGGTAATGGTCCGACCCAAAGGGTGGGTCGGACATGGGTCGGTCGGTCAAGTTTCAAAGGAAGGAAAATGTTCGCACATGGACCGACCCAGAATGGTGGGTCGGACGTGGGTCGGACGGGCATGGACAGGCATGTATAAGGAAGTAAAAGGGTTCTGTAATGGACCGACCCAGCTGTGGGTCGGTCGGTGGGTCGGTCGGACCAAAAACATGGTTTAAGGTTATGAAATGATATGAGATGATGGGGATTTGGTAGGTAATGATGTTATAGGATGTTAAGGACATGTTAGGTGAGTTTTAATGACAATAAAGGGGGCTAAAAGTTGTATTAAATGTGAGAGTAAAACAAGTTAAAAATGTTAAGTTATGTAACTAAGTAACGGGGAAAAATTATAAGCTTTGGCACTAAATAATCAAGCAAACCCGATGTTAATAAAAACACATGTGATGTTAACAGTTGTTCGAGAAACACTCGAGGAACATAAGTGGACGTGGTAAAGTGGACTCCGGTGACAGGTATGGTTTTCTTGCAACCTGCGTCCTACCGGATTACACCGGCTTGTATGCCAATGTGTTTTTCTGTATGTTTGCCACGTTGTAAGATAAAACATGTAATGAGTTTACAGCAATTCATATATGTGGCGTGTTCAACTCCGATACCATTTAACCTCGGAAGTGTTAACCTTAGTTAACTGAGTCTAGGATCACATGAGAGTTCGGTATTCGGTAGTGAAACGACCCGAACCATGGGACGTACTAACCACGGCTATGCGTGTGTTAATTGTGTGTTATGTTTGTGAATGTAGGGATCTCCTTGTGTGTTTAACCCAGTTGTAATACTGTATGTGTGTAAGTGTGTAGACTCCATAGTGGGGTTCTAACTATTATTAAAGTAAGTATGTACTAACAGTAGTGAGGAATCCGGTTTGGCCGGTCGCGCGTTGTTTGGGAGAGGGTATCCTTCCTAGCCTTACCCTTCTCTTTGTTATGGTTGTTTCCCTCACGGGTTATGATCTCCCATTAGCTTACTCCAAAGCTTGGCTATTCTGACTTATGATCGGTTTAGGGGGGGAAACATGTGTTTTGTGGTGTGTTCGGGCCTCCAAACCCAAACCGCCTTAACTTAAGTTACTCGTCCAACTATTAGGACGGTAATGAGTGTTGTTGTTGTATAACGAGCTTATCATGAGACTGATATTATTCTCTAGGCTCACCAGTGTATAAACGATGTTTGGGTTGGTTCCTAAGAGAACCGCACCCGTTTGTTATGTATGTTTGTTGTGATGCAATATATATTGCGGTGTTATGTTGTGTACGTAGAAACGTGCAAAGTGTTGCTAAGTGTTGTATGTAGTGAATGTTGTAGGTTGTATAATGTGGAGTGTGTTGTATAATGTGTGTGTGTGGATCATGGATATGATTCCCAGTTTGTGATAAGAGACGTTTAAGGATAACCCGATTTAAGGGTATGTGTCGTCTATTAAGGAAGTAGCTCCATTAGAGGAGGAAAACTCTAGGGATAATGAATACCAAGAGTGACTTATTAAGTAAGGATATATTATCCGTTGTTGAGCCCATTGAGGCGAAATGTTAAGTGTTGTGTGTTTATTGTCACATGCATGATTTAAATATAATCAACCGCATGCTAAGACGACAATTAGTTGTGCGTGGCCCGGTAGCATGTGGGCTGCGGGATTACCATACCAGCAAAGGTGCTGAGCCCCTTGGGGCCACCCCTTTCTCTTCTTTTCCTATTTCAGGTACGAAGTGCTGGAAGCCGTTCGAGAGTAGGACGGGTAGTCATTGTACATGGGTAAACTTTTAAGTGTTTATATACAGTAGGTGTAGTAAGACCGATATTGTTGTCGGCACCAGTTATAAATACTCGGTATAGTTGATAAGGTGTACGTTGTTGTTATTGTTAATGGAAATTGATAGTATTTTGTAGACGCTCGGGAATTTAGCCCATCAGACCGGTACATTGTGTATGTATTAGCCTTGTTAGCCACGTGGGTGGCTAACGGCGTGTAACACCAACAAGTTAAGTAATGTGATGAGGTTGTTCTTCCGCTACAGTTTGTTGTAAGTATGTTAATGATTGGATGGGGTGTTACAATGGTAAAAGTTCTCGAAGTCACCTAAACAAAAGAAACATTGAAGTACCTTAGATCATACCCCGAAACTCTATATTTTGTTTTTACCCTGAGCACACCTATGCCACCAGCAGATAATTTTTCACACTCCTCAATAAGTTATAAAGATCATGAACTATTGACTTTTTTTTATCCTACCCTTCATAATAATATTTGTTAGTATTGAGCATTTCCTACTTGCTTAGGTACATGGTTTTACTTGAGGACAAGCAAAAGATAAGTGTAGGGGTGTGATGAGTGTCCAAATGAGCATGTTTTATAGGTGTATTTCATGTATAATATTAGCACTTTTCTTGCTCATTTCTCCACTTCAGTTGATTTTCCTCTAGTTTATGTTTTATTATTTATCTCACAAAATTATTGGTTGAACATGAGGAAAACCAAGCCGGAAGTGAAGTAGACAAAGAGACGAACGCATAGACGCAAACGGCTCAGAAAACAGAGTCCAAACGAAGAATCTAGAGCCGGTCGAAGTTCGTAGAAGGAATAAGTCACGGTCAGCACTACAACAGCATTGCAACCGCCTGCACAACCGCCCCCAACAGAGGCGGACACCAGAGGCGGACCAGAGGCGGACAAGAGACGGTTGTAGAGGCGGACAACACACAAACCGCCTTGTTTTGAGGCGGTTCCACAGGGACAAGACTAAAATCGCGCCCGAACATAGTTTTCTTCCTCGCGCGACTCTGCAACTCGCCTTATCTATCTACCCCGCCGTCGCCTACCTTTTCGCTCTCGCGTCTCCAGCTCCTGTCCCCTGCATTAAATGAAGCAATCAATGCTTCAATCAGTGAAGAAATCAACAGAGGCAATCAACTGCAAGTCTTCTACGTAGTCTTCCTTCTTCTATAAATAACCATCCACTGCAACCTTATACCAGTGCACGGAGAAAACCAGAAAATCACTCACACTCACCTCATCTCATTCCTTCCAGTAAAACACTCACGTACATCTCAACACTCCATTCATACCCCAGTTCTCTAATTCTCAAATTCACCCACTTCACTTATAATAACCTACGTACATGTTTCACTCTTCGACCTCTCCATTTCTCCATTCACTAATCACGTCCCCGTGCTGTTATTACGTCCAACCTCTGTCAGATTTATTACCAGTTAATATGTCTGGCTAAGGAGGATTTGCTCCGGGCAAGGTTTTTAATTATGTTTTTTTAATTATGTAATCAATATTTCTACCGGTTAAAATAAATACAGTTTGTTACGCTTAAAGGTTTTCTCTCACCATTTTAATAAATTACATGAATTATTAAAATGCTTTCCTAAGTCTATTTTGATCAGACCAGGTGATAAATAGACAGGTTAATTAAGCCGTAAATTTGGAGAAAACTTATTATGATTTAATAAGTTAGTATTTACAGATGCAATTATAATTCCTCGAATTTAACGCCCGTTTACATAGTATTGCTCGTACCTTGATTAGACCGAGCACATTTCTGGTAAACGAGGTTCTTAAGGGTCTATGACTTAGTCCTTAGGATAACAACAGGAATTTTGCCAAACTAATTTATTAAACCGGTAGAGATAGCATAATTAATCAGATTGTATAAAACCTGAACCCGGAGTTCCATTTAATTCATCTGCACTCAGTAATTTTAATCTGCTTAATATTTTCTCTAAAACAAGTCAATTAACTTCCCCCCCTTTTGTGACAAGCTTAGGAACTGTTTTTAACTCGCTTTAAGTCCCACGGTTTGACCCCGGCCGCTTCTGTCTTCTATACTACTACGACCGGGTTTTAATTTGCAGCCCGACGGATATTTTGAGTATTAATTTCTCTCTTTAATAACTACACCTCTTCTAATCACTCACGATAAATCCACTCTGCACACCCCGGATTCCTCACCCCCAATATATTTTAGTTAGAAGTTCCTTATGGAACTTATCACATCATGACACCATAAGGTGTTACAACTTAGTCAAACAACCAAGGGAGGTAACATACCATCCGACATACATGAACAACAACCATCGTTAAATAACGGCATACTAAACAAGGAAACACCACATCACACACAACCACATTATACAACTAACACACTAATAGCCATAGTTAGAACGTTCCCGTAGGTTGGGACGTTAAGTCCGAATACCGATCTCTTATGCGATCCTAGAGTCGTTTAGCTATGGTTTAACACATATTAGAGGTTAAACGGTATCGGTACCAAATACGCCACATAAATGAATTACTGTAAACTCATTACATACTTTATCTTACAAGGTGGCAAACATACAGAAAACAAGTTGGCATACAAGCCGGTGTAACCCGGTAGGACACAGGTTGCAAGAAAACCATACCATACACCATGGGTTACTCCACCGTGTCCCCGAGGATTTACTCTTAACGCATCACCTCACGCTCCTCAGGTAGTTTCTGAACAACTGGTGTTATTTTCAAACGTTATTATTAACATCATGGTTATACGGTATGTAAGCTACTATCACTCCCGTACTTAACCCGTTGCCCCGTTTTACTTAGTTTTACTCTTGTCAATTCAAGTCCTTACTTCTCACTCATTTCTAACACTTGTTTATGCTTCTTAGGACCTTTAAAAGTCACCAAACAAGGCCTTAACAACATCCAAAACCATTACCCATCAATCCCCCATCATTAGAAGCCTTTAAAAAACACATTTTAGGCAAATTTTGGTCTGGTCCGGGACTTGGTCCGGACCCAAGGTCCGGACCACCTCTAGAATTCACTCTCGGCTCATTTTTGATATTGGTCTGGGACTTGGTCCTGGACCTAGTTCCCGGACCACATGTAAACTTGAATTTCGGCGTATTTTTAAGCTTGGTCCGGTACCTTATACAAGGGCTAGGTCCCGGACCCTGCTAAAAAGCTGATAAAACCACATTTTTCAACCGAAATCCACCTCAATCCACACCTAATCATCTCCTAATCTTTCCACAAGTTTCCATACATGTTAAACCTCCTTAAAAACTCCTTAAACATCCTTAATCATTGACCCAACCATTGCACAATTCTTGTTCAATTAGATAAATCCACACATCTCCTTTTTGCACATTATGAACACTAGTGTATTTCTAGCACTTCACTTGACAGGTTTACCTCATCCTTAACCCATATGACCATCCCAAATTACTCCAAGGCAATTGCATCATTAGCTCCCAAATCTATCCTCCATTACAAGGTCATGCACACAATTACTTTCCTAGGAATTCTAAACACCGAAACCCCATTTATGCTACAGTTTTTGTGCACTTTCATATACTCCCTCTACAGTCATCCTAGGGTGATTTACCATTCCAATTGGTCTCTCTCTACACCTATTTAACACTTAGGTTCTCCAACTCTTAAAAACCACCCAACCCTCTCAATTCTACCAGAATTTTGCCATAACTCACCTACATTCTTAGCATGCCCAAATGCATTATTTTCTCTTCCTAAAACCATTTAACTAGCCATACCCGATATTGGGCACTAACAGCACACAACCTCATTCAACTCATCAATCACCACATAATACACAATCTTACACCACTTGGCCTCAAAGCCCTTAATTCAATCATTACTGCACAATTTACAAAACATAACTAACAATTCTCTCTTCCAATCATAAATCTCATTTCCAACTAAATTTTGATTTCATTCATTAAATTCCCATCCCAAAATTTTAAAACATATAAGATATATACTAAGGTAAATTTCTTACCTTGTGCCCTTAAGTTCCTCTTCCTTTTTTTTTCAATCTTCTCCTCTCCTCTTGTTGATTGAAATCGGTCATGGGGAATTACCATTGCCCAACACACTAGACCAATACCCAAGGGAGCACAATAAACACTAATCAAACTCTTAAAAAACCCTAGAACAAGAGGGTATTTAGATAGTGAAATGAGGGGAATTACCTTTTACCTCAAAATGAAGTGTTTGGCAATGTAAACAAGCAAGCTCCAGCACTTATTTGAAGATAAAACAAGCTAGAACAAGGAGGGAAAATGGAGCTTAAAAATCTGTAGAAATTGGTTTCAAAGAAATGGAAGGAAATATTATTTTTCTTGCTCCTTTCTTACCTTAGAACAATAAGGAGTGTTTTGGCTCAACAATGGAGGTTCTTCCTTCAAGAATGAGCTACACCCATGGAATTTGAAATCATCATTTGGAGGTTTTGAAGGGTGGAAAATAATCTCCAAGGTGAGGGGAGTATTATGGTATATTTATTTTTCAGTTTTGAGCTTGTTTAGAGGTAGAAAGTGGAAATGAAGATGACGGAGCTGGTTGGGGCTTCTTGAAATCGCCATGGGAGAGAAATAGAACAGAGGGAGAGCTGGGAAGAAGAAGAAAAATCGGCAGGAGAAGAAGAAATGAACGAGAGAGAAATGAAAAAGGTGACCTTGTACTTTAATTTTGTCCTTTAGTGACTAAAGTGAAATAAAGTATAAGAGAGGGAGGGGGTAAAAACGTGACTCATAAGGAGAAGGGGGGAATCAGACTTTAATTTTACAAATAAAGGGGAGTATTTCACTCTTATTACATTTACACCCCACAAGTTACTGGTTTTTACACTATTCACTAATCCGGGCCCGTTTTTCGGATTTTTCTCGTTTCTTTAATTTTAATGGTTCTTAAGCTCCAATTAGTGTTTAATTATAGTTATATGATCAACTATAATTTTTACGGGATCATTGACTGTTTAAAGTCACGTTTTTGGGTTTCCTCGAAAAAATGCACTTAAGACTCCGTTAGCGTTTTAACGCCTTATTTGGATCTGTTTCTTCGGGAATTTTTCTACATGTTATAGTGTGTGTAATTGGGGTATAAAAATATATTTTAACCCTAGTTAAGATTATATACCTCCTAAGGTAATTAAATACGCGTTTTTGCATTTTGTGACTTTTACGTGTTTTCCTTTATCTTTTGGTTTTTCTTTCTTCACCATTGTTCTTAAGGACTTAATTAGTATTAGAATATCATAATTACATAATTAATTAACACATAAAGGTTTGAGGTATTTCATTCGTGCCTTAAATAGGCTGGGGATTGATTTGGGTTGGATCTGCTTTGGGTTTGGGCCACATTTATTCATTCATTTTTGGGTTTCAACAATTTTAGAAACAAATCCTTTACGAGAAACTATTTTGAATAAAATTATTTAATTTTTTGCCTTTGTATTTTAAGTTTTTGAGTGTCACCTCCACCAAGAATGACACATGACCCACTAAGTGTGAAGGAACACCCACTATCCTAAGGGCTTTGTACCTATAGGCTTGTTTCTAAGGTTGACCCAAAAAGATAGATCACAATAATATCATAACAAATACATTATGATAGCTAAAGAATATACAGAAATTCACAGGCAAAGAACTATGTAAAGATCATAGCATGAAGTCACAAAAATGAATAAGTCAAATCTACAAACGAAAGTAAGAACAATAAACAAATTACAAATTGATTTTAACACGATAAAATTTTTAAATAGAGAGTTGCTATGGGGGGTCGCATTGATGCCGCCTCACTTGAGCTGATAAGGATTCCGATGATACACCAACTATTTTTTTTTTATGTTGAAGGGAGAAACCCGGTAATCCTAGCCAAGATCACGCTTCTTAGTCCTAAAGAAGTATCCCGTTCACCGAGCATTAAGTTTTTTTTATAGTTACGGTAGTGGGTAGGTTTTGAACCCAGGACCTTTGGTTCTAGAACACCACTCCTCATACCGACCAAGTCACGGGGGCTTGTCACGACACCAATAGAGAAAGCCGGATAAATAGTAGAAGAGGAATGGGGTTGGATGTGTGCAATTGGATCATACGGCCCCGCTCAATGGGAGCAAAGGGGCAATTTAATCATATCCCACATCCCAACCTAGAACATAAAAAAAGAGTTTCAAGCAGCCAACGATGTTGTGGATTGTAAGATAAATCAAACATTAGGGTTTCTACTCGGATTAATTCATCATCCTAAATTATGACACAACCAAAGTGTAGTATCAAAGATAAAGGCTGTGATTCATTTGGGATCATATTGTAGAAGGAATTTTATATCATTTCCCTCTAAGATAAAAAATTAATAAGACCAACCAGCCCATGAGTGATTTATCTTAACGATCATAATATTCGGACAACTATCACTTTATTCGCGTTCTTATCTAAGCGCAAGGGTCAAGTTATATGCCGGTCTCAATCATTTCCAAACCAATATCAATGCGCGAAGGGGAAATTAATCAATAGAATTAAATTGTGATAAGAGGTTGAGCAAAGCATTTCCCAACCCATGAGGATTTACCGAGCCGAAGATACATCAGTACAACCCATTAGCGTGATCAAAGTCAGACTGATAATTGGTGAAAAAAAGAGATAGAAGGAAGAGGGGCTCTTGCCTTAGGAGAGAAGTTTTTTTTATATGTGATTCTGTCTTGATACTAGGTTTAAATCCAAAATTTTATGAGCCTAAATGACTTTAGTATGGAGTCTGAATTTGTTTTTACCAAACTTGATCAATTTAATGTTTCACCGAAGCTATAAATAGAAAATTAAACTTATAAAGACGTTAAAAGGCGTAACAAGTCATCTTTTCAATAGCCATTAACACTTTCATTATCGATATTGCTCGCTTGAACATATTCCCCAAAACTATATTGGAGATAACATCAAGCTGCTTTCATCCCTCATAGTTAATTGTGTCTGGTATACATTTGCGCTTCCCTCGGTCCATAGAGATGCAAACTTAGCCCTAAAAACATAAGTAGCTTTCTTTTGAAAGATAATTGGCAAAACCAATAACATAATATAGCTGACCATATATACTCCTTTTAAACCTAACTGAGCAGCGACCGACTCAGGGGACTGATTAAAAAAGTGCTGATCATTCAAAGAGCATTATAAACTAGGACTGCCAAAAAATTCCGAAACCGTGGTATCTGACGAAACTGAAGTGAATCGTACTTGTTTTCAGATTAACCGTACCAGTTCTTACGGTATGGTTAATCGAACCGTGTAAATTGACCGGTTTCAGTTTCGGTTACGGTATTGAATTTTCCAGAACGGTTAACCGCATGGTTAACCGTGGTTAACCAATTATATGAACAATATGAAAAACTTCAAATATTAATCCTCACCATATATAATAATTAATGCTAGCTAAAGGGAATATACATATTATTATTTTTTTGTCACGTATATTAGATTTGTCACTCATGATTTAGGTGAATGATCAATATTATACTATAATATTAATGGTATGTGTCTCATTAATAAAAAAATATACGACTACAAGGTTAACCGATAAAACCGACCGAACTAAAGGTTAACCGGTCTAAACGGAATGGTAATGGAATGAATTTTAGAAATCGATTAAACGGTTAACTGAATCCGGTTAACCGATCTAAATAGAATGGTAATGAAATTGAATTTTGAAAAACTGAAGACCTGATTAACGAATAAGCGATAAACTTCTTAAAAAAAAGTGGTTAGAGAGAGAGTTAAGTAGGGTAGGATTAACATCAGAAGTCTTGAAGTAACTAATTATTGCACAATTGGAAAAGACCCGCCAGGTTAAGGTCCACTCGGTGAAGTCTGATCACCATATATATCCAACGTTCATCTGCCATTTTAGTCCATCTTATCTTCTCATTTCTATATAGGGGCTTGATGTCTTGACAACGAAATTATAGTGGTTACGGAATGAAAGTTCAGTACACTGGGACCAAAATCGTACGAATGTAAGCCTAATGGTAACAAAAGTCCAGTTCATAAACAAGGCCCATTTCTCTTGGAAGAGATATATCAAATACTGATATCGATAATTGAATCCTAAATTTATATACATAGAAATTGCACCGCTCCGAGGTTAGTTTGTCAGGCTCAGGGCACATCTCCATCAATGTGACGGGTAAAATCTGAATCATCAAAAAAGTGATAAAAATAAACTGTTTTGATTAATTGATAGCCACATAAATGTTACACACGCCCGCTTCTTTTATATACGGAAGATGAAAGTAAATGTTAAGATAATATAAAATACAGTTATGTATGGCCACGTCATTTTCCATTTCTAATACTCCCTCCATCCTGAATTGACCGTCTGTTTGCTTTATGGCACGTTTTTCTACTTCAATATTAAGCATATAAGATAAAATAATTTTATAAAATTAAATTTTGTAACATATAGTTTATCATGTAAGGATCATATGCAAAATTTAAATTTTCAAAATTAATTTATTTTATATGTTAAAAATTGAAGTCAAACGACATGTCCAAATAATAAACAAGACGGTCAATTCAGGACGGAGGGAGTAAGACATTAGTATTATTATCAAATGTAATTATTTTTTATAATAATATACGGAGTGGGTTTGATATTTTTTTCTCTTATAATTCATAATAACATAATTAGTTTTAATCTTTATGAATAATTCATCAATTATATGAAATGTTTTCATGACAATATACACGTATATTTAGCTATTGTATTATAGTTTTTAATCTTGTAATATTTTTGTTTATACATAAATGTAAAAAATTGATGTATATGTCAATTCAAAATACATGCCTTAATCAACTAAATAAAATTAAAAAAATATCTTAATGTAAAACATACAAATATTTTTTTTTCTAAATTAAAAAAGTGACATATAATGATTTAAAAATATTGAACGTAAATATGTTATCATGCTTACGTAAAAACCAAAGGTTAAATGAATACGTAAAATAGACTTTCAACATTTATAACCTTTAGGTTTATCATCAGTTAAAGTCAGTAAACAGATAAATGGTAATAAAATATTCTTATACACAATGATTCGCTATGAACGGTTGAATGAAAAGATATATAACAATTAGTTTCATCTTTTCTATAATAGTGATGAAAACGATTATAAATAGGTGTGTATATGTTTCTCATTAGTAGAAATGTTTAAAGTTGTCATGGATATGTAAAAACCACCTTTAATGAATACGTAAAATCAAATGCAACAACTCAATTTCGACTGTAAACATTTATAGCTTTAGGTTTATCAATGATACTATTAGTTGGTATTCTAATGTGCAAGCTGGGGAATTTTGGGAGGGGCAAAATAAAAGATGGATATTAAGTTGGCCTAACAAGAAGACATTAAACTTTTCAGACTACAATTAAATATGTGGCCAGCTTCTTGAACAAGAAAACAATATCCTTGTTGGAGATATTGAGAAAGCAGCAAATCATTATCGACAGAAAAGTGAAAAGATCTCAAAGAGAAGAAAGAAATGAAGGTTGCTCAGGAGATGGAGATTTGACAACTTTTGATAGCATTTAGTTTGTTTCTTCTTTGTAATTTGACCTTGTTATGCTGTTACGGTATTGAGCCTAGTTCAGCTTTTTTTTTTTTTTTTGCAAGCAGGGGAAGAAAATTAAAGTTAAAGCATTTTGAATATTAGTGGTTCTTATCTTTTTTTGGGTAAAATACAATGTACAGAAACACATAATATGATATTTTGCATATGAATGATATTATACACTTCTGTCTAGATTCAGCAAAAAGTAGTATTTGTTTTCAGTTTTCAGTATTGAAGTACTCCATTGTTTTTCAGTTCGTATCCATCTCCACTAATAGTCGACTCCAAAACTCTCTTTATTGTTTCCAAGGTTTGTAACTCAAAGCTTTGTAAATGCGATGCTACTACTAGTTGTATAAACTCGTTTATGTATAACGTTGGAACGTATATATAATCATGGCGTGAAACTTTTATATATAATGGAACGTGGAAACGTTTATATAAACTCATGGACACGTTTAAACAAAAAGGTGGAAACATTTATATGAACTTGTGGACACCTTTATGTTTACCGATGGAAATGTTCTATATAATTGTGACGTGGAAACGTTCATATATAATTATAAAAATGTTTATATGTAAACATGATGTGGAAATGTTTATATGTAATCGTGGCGTGGAAACGTTATTGATAATCAGGAATTGTTGAAACATGGAAACTTAATATAAACGTGAAAACGTATATATATAAAAATGTGGAAACTATTAAATAAAAAGGTGAAACGTTTACATGAATTTGTGGACACTTTTATGTATAATGGTGGACACGTTATATATACTTGTGGCGTGTAAGTCTATCGAGTTAGTGACAACAATATGAAGTATAGAACGACTTCAAAATATGTTACCCTACATCACACACCCTAAAACCCACCCTAGGAAATCTAAAACGTCGAAGGTTTTTAAGGGTTGTGGTACAGGGTTTAGGGTCGTTATCGTTGACAACAATATAAAGTATAGAACGACTTCAAAATAGATTACCCCACATCACACACCCTAAAAACCACCCTAGGAAAGCTAAAATGTCAAAGGCATTTTCAGGGTTTGTGATGTAGGGTTTAGGGTCTAACGACCCTAAACCTTACACTACAAACCCTGAAAATATGTCCAGTCAGTGACAACAACATAAATACAAAACGTCTTCAAAATAAACTACTCTACACCACACACCCTAAAAAGCACCCTAGGAAAGCTAAAAACATCGAAGGCATTTTTAGGGTTTGTGGTGTAGGGTTTAGGGTCTAACAACTCTACACTACAAACCCTAAAATTATGTCAAACCAGTGACGACATTATAACAGTTAGTGTCCTTTTTCTATTATAGTGATGAAAACCATTATATAAGGTTGTGTACATGTTTCTAATCATCAGTAGAAACACTTATAAATTATCATGGATACATAAAAACCAAGTTTAATGATTACATAAAATCGATTCCAACAACACAGTTTATCGTTTCCAAATTATCAACATTATCTTACTTGTAATTTTTAATGTCGTTTTAAACAAATGTTATTAGATCATGAGACTTAAAAGAATAATAAAGAGTGACAAGTTTTAGTTATAAAACTATAAATGTACTAAATCTAATATGATATATATATTATTTTGTATTGGTAATCACTTATTATAACACAATGATTATTTTAATAATAGTCTCATAGTATTAAAGGGATTATTAATAATGTCTTACTAATAGTTTTTATTTTTATTTTTAACCAATATCAATAGTTTATAAATTAAAAGAAGACTTTAAAATAAAAAACTCACTATACTTATAAAAAATAATGAAATATTAAATTTTGTTCTATTTATTTATTTTAAGAAAGAAAAAAACACTGATATATACCTCCTTCCTAAAATATTACTATACATTTTAAAGTAAACAAGTTGGGAACTACGTCTTTCCGCTTCCGAGACTAAAATCAAACATGACATATCAATCCACCATTTACCTATATATAAAATTGTACGATTCAGATTAAAAAAATCAAAATATCAACAGATAGAAATGCATCCGTCACTGACGGAAATATTGCTTCCGTCACTGAATCCCCCGGTCAAAATAGTGGAGGAAAATTTTAATACAACAGGTAATTTGGAAACTTTTATATTTTCTTTAATAAAGACGTGGTATAATTCTACTTACAGGTAATTTGGAATTCGTTTCGAGTTTCTTTAATGCAACAGGTGGTATAGTATAATTCGTATTTACTTACTTCTATATTGTACCGATGATAATATATAAATATTAAATTCCTATAAATAAATTTTACACTACAAGAAAAATCAGATGTAGCTTTCGTTTATATCAGTAATTAAATCGTCGATTTTGGTAGATAAATACAACGGACTACTACATTTAAGATTCAGCTATTGATATACAGTGATAGTAAAGACACTAGTCATTAAATTAAAAATAGCTACCGTTTTGAGATGTGGTAACTATTTTACTGTGAGCTCATTACTACTTTTCTAATACCAAGTATTTCTACGGTTTTGGAATGTAGTAGCAAATGGCTACTAGTATTAGTATAACAGTAATAAAATTGACACTGGTATAACAGTAGAAAGATCGATACTAGTATAGAAGTATCAAAAACGCTACTTACACCAGTAACAAAAGCAGTAGCAAAATCACTACTAGTATAACAGTAGCAAATCGACAATAGTATAGTAGTAGCAAAATCGATACTAGTTTAACGGTATCAAAATCGCTACTAGTATACCAATAAGAAAATCGATACTAGAATAGGAGTAGAAAAATGGCTACTAGCAAAACAATATCGAAATTGCTACTGCTACAAAGAACAGCTACTAGCTTCTGACTCTACTGTAATACACTATCGCACCACATATTAGTAGCCAAAATGAGAAACACATGTATTATAAATTTTGATACCTGATCTCTATTTTATGATAATTTTAAATTAAATATTGATACTTGTAATGAAAAAAGCATAACCAACAAATTTTGACAGCTGTATTGAACAACACGCGTAGCCAAACAAATTTTGATTTAATATGATAATAAGTGTTAATACCACTTACAACCAATTCATCACTTCTAAGTGATTGTATGTATCTCGTATTGTATAAAGGAGCTAATCACACGTCTCATAGCATATGATAACCTAAACTAAAATTAAAGACCTAACTAACAATGAACTTTTAGACAAAAGTACAAAATGATGAACTATGTAGCCTCAAGCTTCACTTAATCAGCTTGTAACTTCTCAATTCATCTCCTTGGTCGTAATATGTTGATAGTGACCAGTAGAGAAAAAGGAAACCTGAAAGTTCAAACAAAAATACTTTACAAGCCATAATTGCATTAACCACATGAGTCAAAGTTACAAAGAAAGATATAGAACACTTCTATCAAATGAAGGTGTTGAAAGAGTTAGTACACTTCTATCACCTGAATTTCATCAAACGTAAGTGCAAAGTATATGATCTGACAAGAGATCCTTGAGGAGCACAACACAAGGAGCAATTTCCTTCATTTAACTTGAAAAAAACACTACTGAGGCAGTGCTAAAAACATACAACTAGCAAGCCTTGTTAGCTTCAATAATCGTCCACCAAGGATAGAAAGGATTATGTTTCACTTTGTTACGAGGATCATATATCACCCAAAGCAACTTTATAACCTAACTGCACTTTGAATTCGACCAAATACTGATCTTGAAGCTTAGTCAAAAAATGCAGTCATCATCAGAGAATTTTTAAGATCACCAGTGTTGGGAATGTTTATCCGGATATCAGTTGTCGTACATCAAATAAAATAAGAGTGCACTATAGTATCATTTGTACCACAAAAAAAGCAAGAGGACTTTCCCCTATTTCTCTTTGCCAGATTGGCTTGACAAGGAGTAATCTAATGCGACAGTTTCCAGGCGATAATTTTAGATCTAGGACAGATCTGTAAATGTTTGATCTTTAAGAATCTATTTGCATAGTGAACAAAAGAAGAGGAGGCATATATTTTGATCCTGAATTCTCTGAATGGTTCCATAGTCATAATGACTGTGTATAACCATCAAAACCATGATGCCAGACCTTAGAATCAATAACCACTAGATTTTGGTGAAAGGAAAGTATACTATGCACATCATAATTCAACTGATTATCATTGAAGAGTTTAGTTTTCCACAAACCAGTGGAATTATCAATATAATCAGCAACAAACTGGCTATTATTTATACTATCTAGTTTTGAAGACATAATATAGACACCATCAGATCTTGGGAGCCAAGGATCTTTCCAGAACATAGTGTATCTTTCATTTCCGACCATCCTATAAAAAACTCAAGTAGTTCAAGCCAAGGTACGACTAGCCCTATGCATAACATTTGATTCAATCATCATTTATTCTCTCTGAGATAACAGACCAGATGTGTTATATTATATTATCATTATTTACTCATTCACATAGTTTCCACAAAACAAACAAAACAGTATATATAGTGCACAAAAATACTAACTTATCAAAACATACCTAAGTAGTCATAGAAGTACCAACCGCCTCACTTCGTGGGTCATCAGAATTTGGAGGTTGTGTAGGTGAATACTCACTACCATAATGCTAATGCATCAGCTAAAAAAGCGTTTAATAGGTCGGGATAGAACTGTTGATTGAAGTAGCCAGAGAACTTCACCCAAGACCACGGGTTAGGATACTTTCCCCCAACCGACTTCCACCATTCCTTCACCTCTACCTAAAACATGAAGGTGCGAAGTCCTCCTTCTGCTCCTCCTCACAGCCCATAACACGAAGGAGGTCTTCTATCATAATGCTCCAATGGCTAGCCTCTTGTGAATCACCGCTACCATCGAAGGTGGCTTCAGCTTCACAATCTCCTGCAACACTCGGAAGTTGTTTCCACTACTGCCAGCTCCAACCGCTAGCACTGCAGTAGTACCCACACTCTGAAGCACCTGG
This sequence comes from Limonium bicolor, assembly GCA_023374045.1. NCBI lineage: Eukaryota > Viridiplantae > Streptophyta > Magnoliopsida > Caryophyllales > Plumbaginaceae > Limonium > Limonium bicolor. The sequence continues at coordinate 160,556,223 of CM041782.1, forward strand.
GTATCCACCTACTGCACACTTGCGCTGATATCCCCTACGGAGTCTCGCCCTGATGGGTGTTCAACACCTCTTTGTTTGTGGCATACTGAGAATTAAACACCAAAACTGATCAGACACAATCAAACACTCTGAATAGCAGACAACACCAAAGCGTGGACAAGCACACACACCAACACACCAGAAAATGCCAAACACGGCTCTGATACCACTACATGCCACACACTTCGCTAACCAAAGATGCACAAGGCTATTAAATGAATATAAATAACCAAAAATAAATACTTGTATTAATAAAGTAAAAAGGTTTATAAAGCCCTAAATACAAATCAAATATATAGTCATAAACAAAGTCCATAGGCTATAAAATAGTCAAATGTCATGTCTGAAAACTAAATATAACTCATGCTAGAAGACAATCTAAACCCCTCAAATCAAAAGGCAGAAATTGGCACTGATCAATTTACAATATGTTAATTGAAAGGGGATGAGCAACCACAACTCAGTAAGCAACAAACTTCATCAACAAAGTATGCCCAAAACATTTGAAAACAACATAACTATACAATATAAAAGCTTAATGGGATTGAACTTCCTCAAATAGGGTTTTATAAGAGAAATTAGTCATACTCAATACCGAACGGAACATATGTCAGAATACACAAACCAGAACTCAAATCAGAATGTTCACAAATCAGAGTGGGACACTAGTCCTAAACACACGTATGTAGAAAGGGTCGGAGACCCATGGATCAGAAGGTCCCTCGACAATGCATAAATGGTCCGAAGACTAATGGGTCCGTCGGCTCATAACAGATACGGGGAGGTACCGGGCACCTAATAGAATGACGATTACTAGCATACTACAGGATAGCCCGACCCGGCCATCGGCTCAAAAGTATAGTAACTAGGTCCCAAAACAGAAATTCAATCTTTTAGAATAGTAGAGCATAAAAATGTTCCATAACGTGAGTAAATCACTTATTCAGAATTAGGGGATCAGAACCTCACAAACAAAAGCCACAATGGAGCCAAACAAGCATTTTAGGCAAAATCAGACAGTTGTCCGGACATGTGTCCCGACTTGCTAGTTCGGAAACATGCCAAGACTCAAATTACAAAAGTCCAATAAAACTTTACGGGGTTGCGTTCAAACATGTGTCCGGTCGTGAACATTCGGACACATGCCAAACTCAAAATGTAGAAAGACAGAAGACATGCTGGAACTTGTGTCCGAGCTCATAAGTTTGGACACAAGTTGAACTGTAAACTTAGGCTTTGTCCTCGCATGCCATTCGAATGTACATGTCCGAACGGAAGTTCAAACAAGTAAAAAATAGTGGAAAATCAAAACGTGCCCAAGTCCTGTCCGAACATGCATGTCCAGGCAAAAGTTTGGATGTGGCAGAACCAGAACAAAACTTGCAAAAAACTCACAATTCATAGCCAAATCCCACACAACCAAATCACGACAATGCAGATGGATCCATGAGGGTTTTGAGGACGAAAACACAGCAAACCAGAGGAGGAAATGAATTACGAAGCGCGTCGAAACACATAAATACATATGCCCAATTCATAAACTCCCATGGTCAAACAACATCATTAGATCTGTTCATCACCTAACTCAATAGTAGAGCAGACTATCTTCAACTGAAACCGACAACAACCCACAACAATCCACAGACCACACACAACACCACCACACCACACCAAATATCAAAATCAAAAAATAAAAACAAAAACCAAAAAAAAAAAAAACACAAAGAAACAAACCAACAGAGAAGAAGTAAATGGAAACCAACCGAAATGACGCAAACCTAAACACCGATGACCACACAACAACAGAGTCTCGAATCCACGCAAAGCACAAAAAAGACCAACACCAAAATAATTGGAGAACTAAGAAGGAATAAGAGAGGAAGGACAAGCATTAAAGAAACTACTGGGAAAAGTTGAACGAGAAAAGAACCGACTTCCTTACCTTAAAACTCAAATAAGCCAAAAGACCTCCTTTCCCTCACCTTTTCCTCTAAATCACCAAATGGCCTTAAAAACATAAAACAGACTTAATATAAGCTAACAAAATAGAATTCCCCCTTAGACAATCCGGATTATAACACGATCAATGTGGCTCCACCCCGATGCCATATCCCTTCTTTTCCTATCAACTCGGGCCATCCTCAATACGCCATCCTACGTAAACACCTTTTACAAATACGTCTCCTACCCAACCTGCCTTTACCAATGGAACAACATTTGTGAGGGGTACATGGGAAATCCCTAAGACCAAATTTATATTATGGGTTACATTTAGAGGCAGCTTAAGACATGTGATAAGTTGCAATCCTAGGACATCATTCTAGCTAATAGATGTTGGCTCTATGAGCACCTCTATAGACAAGCGGCCACCTTTCATTTATTTGAAGGGTCTTTCGTAGGATTTGGTGAATTATATGTGATTGGCTAGAGAGCCCCACCAATAGGTCAAGCATTCGCAGCTACATTACTGGATTTTATGTTACTACAAGAGGAAGAGACTTCATGAGACAGACATCCATCACCAATGTCGTCTACTGTGTCTGGATTGAGAGATGCAATAGAGATATGATGTAACACCCCAACTACAAACACCATACTTAACAACATTTAGCAGCGGAATTACAACTCAACACTTAACTTAATCCATGGGTGTTACACGCCGTTAGCCACCCACGTGGCTAACAAGGCTAATACACACACACGTACCGGTATGATGGACAAGATTACCAAGCACTACACTTTACATTACCAACCGTTTCTAAACTGAAATACATACATTTACATTACAACTGTACCGAGTCTATACTTTCAGCCACCGATTAAAACAAACTTCGGTTTTACATCCCTTACAACTACATAAACAACTAAATAACCATCCAAGTATAAATATCTACCCTGTCCTACTCTCGAACGGCTGCCAGCTCCATTGTACCTGAAAAGTATGGGGCCCCCCAAAGGGGGTCAGCACCTTTGCTGGTATGGTAACCGAGCAGCCCGCATACTACCGGGCCCCACCACATATTTGTCGTCTGAGCATGCGGTTAATTATATTTAAAACATGCATGAAACTATACACATATATCATGCTTATAAATCACACATCCAATGAATAGGATACAAACATAAGATTAGCACATCACATTGGTTAGATCACATTATTGTGTTCTTTGGCCCTTGAGGGTTCTACCCTAATGGAGCTATCCCTTGCTAGACGACACATACCCATTTATTCGGGTTAAACTTAATTACCCCTTATATTTGTACGGGGTGATTTCGGAGATCAATGTACACACATAACAACATACTTCACTTAATAACATGTACACAACTTGATACCGTTCTTCTTAGAGAACGTGCCCTTTACTTAGGATGTGCCGGAGGAAATATAGGCCCGAGCACACCGTACACACTTACTTCACTTAGATGTGTCGGCCGTAATATAGGACCGATCACACCATACACAATTTCTCATAGCTCCAATAATGATGAGGTAGGTAAGCCTTGGTTAAGCTTGTGGGTGGTTGCAATCTAAGGAAGGAAAACAACCATAACATAACAGAGTTCCCCCTAGCCCGAATAATAACGAGGTAGGTAAGCCTTGGTTAAGCTTGTGGGTGATTGTAATCCAAGAAGGGAAAACAACCATAACATAACAGAGTGGGAGTTAATTCAAATATATACATCAAACTCCCAAACAACGCGCGCGACCGGAACGACCGGATTCCTCACCCCCCATAATATATACATATTAGTTAGAAGTTCCTTTATGGAATTTATCACATCCATACACCATTTGGTGTTACAAGTTTGGTTAATCACACACAAGGGAGGTAACATCCATTCAATAAACATGGACAACAACATTCGTTAAACAATGATACATTAAACAAGGCAACACACAACACACATAACCACAATATACAACTAAAGCACGGATAGCCGTAGTTAGAACGTTCCCGTGGGTTGGGACGTTTAATCCGAATACCGATCTCTTATGTGATCCTAGAGTCGGTAGCTATGGTTTAACACATAATTAAGGTTAAACGGTATCGGAATTATTTACGCCACATCAATGAATTATTGTTCATGCTTTATCTTCCAAGGTGGAAAACCACAGAAAACCAGTTGGCATACAAGCCGGTGTAACCCAGTAGGACACAGGTTGCAAGAAAGCCATACCTGTCACCGAGGGTTCACTGTAACGTGCCATCACATGTTCCTCGGAAAATCTTTGAACAACTGGTAACATTATAATTATTTCTATTAACATTGGGGTAATACAATTGTTTAACAACTAATGCGCCCATAGTTAACCCCGTCATCCCATTAAACTTAATTTTGCTCTTGGGATCTTGAGTTCACAACTCTCACATCCAACAACCTAACACTTGTTTACACTTTTCTAAGGCCTTTAACATGTCACCAAACAAAAGGCCTAAACATCATCTAAAACCATTTACCATTCAAACCTCATGTTTCTAGACATCTTTAAAACACTTTCTAGCCAATTTTAGGGGTGGTCCAACCCCGCAAACGGAAGTCAAAACGGAGCTCAAACGAGCAAGTTATGGTCAAAACAGCATCATGTCCGAACTTGTGTCCGAACATCAACGTTCGGACACATGTCGAGACTCAAAGGTGAAACCAGACGAATGTCCGAACATGTGTCCGAGCTTCAAAGTTCGGACACAAGTCGAAGCAAAATCAGAGGGAAAAATTCAAGTGTCCGAACATGTGTCCGAGCTTCAAAGTTCGGACACAAGTCGAAGCTAAATCAGAGAAAAAGAGAAGGGTGCATCCGAACTTCTGTCCGGACTTACAAGTTCGGACACCATTCGAGACTTGTAAGTCGGACTCGTCCCCACACCCCGTCCGAACATTAAAGCTCGGACGGAAGTTCGGACACCACTTAAAACTCAGAAAATTTAAACGCAACAGGGCATGTCCGAACTTCCAAGTTCGGACGGAAGTTCGGACGCGCCGAAAAACTCAGTTAACAGAGGCGATTTCCATCTAAAAATGCACTTCTAAAACCCACACTCACTCCTTGTCCTCAAGTTACAAACACCAACTCTTTTTCTTGAAATTCCAAGTTACCAAGCATCATTATGCTATAGATTTTGCACTCTCTTATCTCCATTATCCATCTACCATTACAAGGATACCACTCCACTCTACTCAACACTAAATAACCCAATTGAACACCTAAGTTCTCTCATTCACCAAGCCATCATCAAAACACTCATTTTCTACCAAAATTTCGCCAGAACCTCCCCATAAACTTAACATCTCCCAACCATCAATTCACACCAACTTACATTCCTAATCTAGCCACACCCCTTACAAGGGTCCTACCAGCACAATATAAATCCTCAAAGTCCATCCACAACAACACAACCCCAAAATCTCAATAAACCACAATATAAACACAAACTCAAAACATTTGGCTCTAAGGCCCACAATTCAACCATTAATTCACAAACCTCTCTAAAATCAACTAAGCACATTTCCAACATAGATTTCAATCCATAATTTGGGTTCATTGATTTGTTTACCCATCCCAAACTCTAAAACAGTTTGAAAACAAGGTTTAAGGTAGGTTTCTTACCTTAATTCACAAGTCTCTCCTTAATTCTCCTCTTGCTCCTCATCTTCTCAAAATCGATCAAGAGGGAATGGAGTTTCCAAACTCCATCCCAACATTCAAGAAACACAAAAACATACTCAATAATTATCTAAACCCTTAGGAAATCTCAATTCAATCAAAGGGCTTTGAACACAAAGTTAAGGTTTACCTTTTTGGGCCTTTTAAGAGAGGTCATCACCCTTGAATCAAGGAGGGGATTACTCCACCATTGGAGAGTTGAAATGAAGCTCAAAATCAAGAAGAAAAACAAGGTAAGAGAGAGAGGCAAAATCGGCCATACTTAAGAGATGGAGAAAAGTGAGGTCTTCATAATGGTGTGCTTTGCTCTTCAAATGGGGAAAACCCATGGAGGTCAACTTCATCATTTTGGAATTTTAAAAGAGAGAATGATAGAGGAGGATGAGAGGAAGAAGAATATGTGATTATTTTTGTGATTGGAGCTTGTATGAAGCTTGGGCATGGCATTGAAGTTGGAGAGTAGCCATTGAAGAAGGAGGAGAGAAATCGGCAACTTGGGGGAAAAGATGGAGCCGGCTGGGAAGAAGGAGAGGAGAGGAGAGAGAAAGAGAAAGGAAAGATAGAAATGAGAGGAGAGAGAGGGTGGGGGCACCTTTTACTTTTCTTTCTTTATTTTCTTTCTTTTCTTTATAGCTTATTAGGTATGTGAGAGGGCTGTCTCACAATTAAAAACCGGCCCACTTAATTGTTACAAGCTGGAGCATTTTTCGTCTTTTACAGAAAACGCTCGTTAGTTTACCCGGTTTAGCACTATTCATTACCAGGCCCGGTTTCCGGAATTTTCTCGTTTAATTAATTTTAATGGTTCTTAAACTCCCATTAATGTTTAATTATAGTTAATATATCCAACTATAATTTTTTACGGGGTCGTTTAACTGTTTAAAGTCACGTTTTCGGGTTTCTCAAAAATCGCGCTTTAAGACTCCGTTAGCGTTTTTAACGCATTATTTAGATCCGTTTCCTTCGGGAATTTTTTTCCCACATGTTCTTAATGTGTAATTAAGGTATAAAATATATTTATAACCCTAGTGAAGGTTATATACCTCCCAAAATAATTAAATACGCGGGTTTCACGTTTTGTGACGTTTACGCATTTCCTTTTTCTGTTTGTTTGTTTTTTTTATTTCTTCATTAATGATCTTAAGGACTTAATTAGCCTTAGAGAATCATAATACATAATTAATTAACACATTAAGGTTTGGGGTATTTCAATCTACCCCCCTTAAAAGAACTTCATCCTCGAAGTTCACACTTCCCAAACATCATTTGAATTAGAACACGGGGATTACTTATAAAGTAAAACTTCCATAACCCAACATACTTTACATCACAACCTCGTACTTAATGGTCCGGGTAACATATCCACGTCCGTACATGACACACTTACATAATAACCTCGGACTCAACGGTCCGGGTAACAAAACAACATTTAGACTCACAGGTCTAGATAATATTTATTACACATATCACACAACATGTCTTAGCATGTATAACAAACAGAAATACCTTTTCCATCTCTTCATGGGCTCGGTCCTAAGACTACAGGACGTTACAGTCCTCGAGTCCCATGTCGAGTACATATACACTGTGATCCCGCAGAACCCGGTCGCGTTGGACACCTTCTGGTCCCCGTTCCTTTGGGAGATCAAAAAAATCACATACATTTTAAAAATATACTTCTCATGTCACCGGTCCGAAGACAAAGGCTTATACATCCTCATCTCGTGAGCAAGTAATATGAAAGTATTCTTTATGAGGTTAAGTGAAATGAAATCCTTTATTAGAACGTACTAATTGAAAATCCTTTTTACAAGGTCAAGTAAAGAAATCCTCCCTTTGAAAATACCATTTAAGAATCTTGGAAATATTTATTGAAGTCTTGAAAATACCAATTGAAAATTTGAAAACTCCAATTTAAAATTCTTTTTGAAAACGCCATACAACTCCAAGTCCAATTGTGCTAACTGCATCTTATTCTTAAAGTGATTATTTGTGACCACTCATAGGGAGTTTCAAGAATCATCCAACCCTGATGTGATCAGCATCAGTGTTGAACTATCTTTCCACCCCAATTTGTGTTCAGTTTCCCTTGATCGCATGCAAATCAAGTTCCACCTCCCACTTCAATTTCAAACAAGCAACTACTTCAAACATTTACCATTTTCTATCTTCCAATCCTTCTAGTCATAATCATTACATCTCCAAAGGATGGAACTCTGTCCATCAATTAACTCCATTTACTTTCAATCAAGTTACCTAGGGAATTTAATTCTCGCTAGGTTCTATGTCGGTGTCATACCTCTTCATAAATTACAATACCATATATATATATATATACTTTTATCAAAATACAATACATGGTTTTACATTTAGTATTATATGTACATACATTGTCGGGGTTTTAATTCCCCGGGAGTTTCTTACTCCCTTACACTTGTACTCACACACCACTTATAACGATGGTATTCGCATCTTTAGTGCGCAACTACCACAATTAAACCATGCATGAATACGTATGTTCATGTACCATACACTCCAATCATCAAAACAAAGTATTTTATATTATACACCACATCATAACAAATTATTTTGTGCTATGCACAACATTGTTCACGTAAACTTGTACGTAAACATTCACTAAGCGTTTTTGCGCTCTACCCCCCTTAAAATGGATTACACCCACGTAATCAATCACTGAACAGTGGTTTAAAATGTTCTGCCACCGTGAAGTGTTTTAACTTCCACGCGGTCTGTTATACAATGCGTTCTGGTTAGAGGATCTTAACCATATTGGTGGTTTAGTCCCTAAACCAAGACTTCTCATTGGAGTTTATTTAACTCATAACCGGTTTCGGTTCTGGCCTTTGAGGCTTCTAGGCATTAATAATTAGCCATTTACTCATATTCAGTATGCCCATTCAACATTCGAATCATTGGCTCACTAGCTTCTACTGCGGCACTCTGATAACTTTGGAGGTTAGTTTGCCCCACTCGTTATTCTTAAAGTATTGTACATCACTCATTCATCATCTTTATCCTGGTAATAACTGTTTCTCAAACGACGCGTGGTTTCACTTACCGTGCAAAAATTCAGTGAGTTATTAAACTTTCCATCCACATCACTGACCATCTATTGCGTATACTGCTATGTATTCCATGATTTTTCACTTGGCCTCTTTCGACTTACAATCGGTTGAGGTCGACCTACTACCTAATATGTAGTGCTCCCTCGGTTATTTCTAACACTTGAGGTATATTACATACCGGTATTCGGTATTCCGTGTTACTGCAGTCACTTACTGCTAATCATGCCTCCACATTTGGTTCTGTACAAGTATTCTTTCATTGGTACGACCTTGCATTTCCTATGCCTTGGTCCTTATAGCGTTATAGGCCTCTTTCTACTTCTTCCACAATTTACATTTTCCAAAATTCCTAGCTATCCACTCGATCATTATTGCGCAAGTGCAATACCAAAACACTCAGTCATACAGAGTGCAGAGGCGTAAACCCTTGGCAGCAAATCTCTTATGCGATTGCTATAGGAATGCACATTGTGTACTGGCTTACTGCCTAGTTTACTTGCTATCACTTATTGCACACCGTATTCTTACTTCTTGTACACACTAACTTACATGGCATCCACTCTCATATTAGCTTCTGCTCATGTACTTCCATCATTCGTATTATGGTTCGTCATTCATTTGGATGGCTACTAAATACACTATTTTTCGAGTCTTTATGCTCTTTGAGCGCTGTTCACTCTTCACTTAGCATCACACACCTATGACGGTTGCTATTAGACTTATTACTCCTCCGGTCTCCACAACTGGTATAAACATTACTTTTCGCATTTTTCTTATTCAAATCATTCTGGGGTAACAATAATCTGGTCAATCCTTAACATATTTGTTGAACTTGGCATAACTACCGCTCTCGCGGTTTCACATTATCGAGAGGTATCCCCACTTTTAAAGCAGTGGTACGTGCTCCGCTCTATTCACTTGTACAACATAAACTTTCACAATCAATTAAACTTGCATAACACATTTGGTCTGTGGCTTAAATGCTTTATTGCCTCAAGCTTAGCTCATTGTAGGCTATTCACACACGTTTTACTTCTTCATACGCCATCACATGGTTTGGAGGTTGTATTGGCTCCATGACAAGGTCGTTGCATCCTGCTTCCTTATATGGGATGCCCCTTAACCATGTCTGTTTGCCTCCTGACGACTTATGTTTAAACCGGGTATTAGCTTCAACTCTTGTGTTTCTAACACGACATTTCATTCAACAATTGTTGACCCATACACCCTTCAGGACAGCTCCTGGGTGTTACTAGGTTATGCCATTACATCTGGTTTGTATATGTTTAGTTAACTACATCGCTTTGCGTTCTTTACTGGGTTTACTGTCCTCTTCTGTGAAGATCGATATCCCTTGGTGGTCTAGGTGATCATTCCGGGAGTTTCATCATGTCCGTTGCACATCAACGTGTCCATATTAGGCATTGGCCTTACTATGTATAGACTGGGTATGTGTTCCAGCTATCATATTTTATTCCTTGGGATTCTTGGGACATATGAGATGTCTTTACTTACTAGTCAGTGCGCTCCACGCTTCTTGACTCATAAACAATTCCTTGAAATGGATTCACTAATGCTTTTAGTTTCGTTAACTTGACTGGGTTCGTTTACTTCAACCATTCTTGGCAGTTCGTTGCTCTTGTTTAACTTTTACTACTGACCGTAGTATGGAGTCGACTACTTCCCATGTTCCTGACTCCACTCATATACATATGTGGGATACCCTACTGATACATTGCCACTTACCTGACTAACCCATAAGAAGGTCTGTCAGGCCCATAAGCTCCTATCGGAGTGCGGTCGTCCCACATTTCAGTTAGTACACTCGTAGTGTCTGTCACACGCCTAGGTGAAGTATTCTGTTGTCAACTCCCTCATATCGTCCTATGATAATATGCATTCCGTGCTTCCCGAACTATATATTAAGGAAAATTTGTCCACTGTCTGTATCTAGTATGAACGGGATCCCTTCCATCGGGTTAATACCCTCGGGTTGTAGGATTGTTCTAAAGTTGCTCGAAAGCAAGTGGGTACAACTTACCTACTGTGTGGCGCTGAGGCCGGTGTAGGTCCTATGGTTTTGGTTTTTAAAGAAGATATGAAGTTTGAGAAAAATTTGGACTTAAAAGAAGGTTTGAAATAATTATGAGTTGGAAGAAAATCTAGGTGTGAAAACGGTTTGAAACAAATCTGGGTTTAGAAGAAAAACTGGGTTCATAAGCAAACTCCTCCCGGAATTTAAAATGTCTTCACGCTTTGACCAAGTCTAGCTTCCCGCTGACTGGTATGTCTTCACATACAATGGTTAGGCCACTGAGCCCTTCCAGGTTTCACTCTTCAAATTCTTGGATTCTTGATTCTATAATCACTTCCTTCAACAATAGGGTACCTTACTAGGTACTTTATAGTCATTAAAATTTTCCTGAATAGCCCCGTTATAGCAGCACTTGCAATAGCAAGTGCGCCATGCTGACTGGCTATCGGTTCAACATGTGCTGGTTGCGATACTACTTGTATCACTACCGTATTCGGTAGCCTTGTTGGCTCTTCCTTTGACCTTACAGTTTGATAATAGAACATTCGAGCGACTCTCATTGGTCTTGACATGGTAATCGTGAACTAGGGTGACTCTCCATTCACTCAACTTCGTATTCTTCCTTAATGTTCGTCCCCACGCATTTGCCGTGGTTACCGAGGCTTGATTCTCGTTCAGGTACTACTTCGTAGTCCTATTGAGGTACGTTTCACTAATACTCCCATAGTGGTCTAAACTATGATAATCGGGTATTACAACCTCTTTAACGTTGTAGGTTTGGAATTATCCAACCTTGACTAGTTCCTTAGTCGTTTACTATACCATTGTCGGTATTATTTAACAATTGTGGTCCCGTAGACATGTGTCTCGGGATTGTCGCTCCTCCATTGACCGCCACTGTGCACAGTTAGTGCTTTCTTTCTTGTTGACTGGGTTTCCTCGACTGCTAGGCATGTCGACCCAGGTTGCCGGAAATTAATTTCAGTCTCTTATAGATAGGATTCTTAATCTTCCGCGATTAAGTGCGGGTAAAGGTGTTCAAACAGGTTCCGTCTTTGGGATTCTCAGTTCTTGGAATCTACCGTATGACAGGTTTTGGTTCTTACATGAATAATTCATAACAACCACATCGGGTTTTCCGAGTATGAGAGGACTTTCCATCTCTCTGGCGTTCGTTCCCAAGTTATAAAATAGGGACTATGGAGGGTGGGAAGGAGATTGTAGGTTTCCAGTACACACTGGTAATTCCTAACCAGTGTATCTCTCACGCTATCACTCAACCCTTAACCCAAAGTACTAAAATCCTAACTCGGTACTTCCTAAGGTCGGTATTTCTAGTCATCAGAGCGATACTTCGCTCTGATACCACTTTTTGTAACACCCCAACTACAAACACCATACTTAACAACATTTAGCAGCGGAATTACAACTCAACACTTAACTTAATCCATGGGTGTTACACGGCGTTAGCCACCCACGTGGCTAACAAAGCTAATACATACACAACGTACCGGTCTGATGGACAAGATTACCGAGCACTACACTTACATTACCAACCGTTTCTAAACTGAAATACATACATTTACATTACAACTGTACCGAGTCTATACTTTCAGCTACCGATTAACAAACTTCGGTTTTACATCCCTTACAACTACATAAACAACTAAATAACCATCCAAGTATAAACAGCTACCCCGTCCTACTCTCGAACGGCTGCCAGCTCCATTGTACCTGAAAAGTATGGGGCCCCCCCAAAGGGGGTCAGCACCTTTGCTGGTATGGTAATCGAGCAGCCCACATACTACCGAGCCACGCACAACTATTTGTCATCTGAGCATGCGGTTAATTATATTTAAAACATGCATGAAACTATACACACATATCATGCTTATAAATCACACATCTAATGAATAGGATACAAACATAAGATTAGCACATCACATTGGTTAGATCACATTATTGTGTTCTTTGACCCTTGAGGGTTCTACCCTAATGGAGCTATCCCTTGCTAGACGACACATACCCATTTATTCGGGTTAAACTTAATCACCCCTTATATTTGTACGGGGTTGATTTCGGAGATCAACGTACACAACATAACAACATACTTCACTTAATAACATGTACACAACTTGATACCGTTCTTCTTAGAGAACGTGCCCTTTACTTAGGATGTGCCGGAGGAAATATAGGCCCGAGCACACCGTACACACTTACTTCACTTAGATGTGTCGGCCGTAATATAGGACCGATCACACCATACACAATTTCCCATAGCTCCAATAATGATGAGGTAGGTAAGCCATGGTTAAGCTTGTGGGTGGTTGCAATCTAAGGTAGGAAAACAACCATAACATAACAGAGTTCCCCCTAGCCCGAATAATAACGAGGTAGGTAAGCCTTGGTTAAGCTTGTGGGTGATTGTAATCCAAGAAGGGAAAACAACCATAACATAACAGAGTGGGAGTTAATTCAAATATATACATCAACTCCCAAACAACGCACACGACCGGAACGACCGGATTCCTCACCCCCCATAATATATACATATTAGTTAGAAGTTCCTTTATGGAACTTATCACATCCATACACCATTTGGTGTTACAAGTTTGGTTAATCACACACAAGGGAGGTAACATCCCATTCGACAAACATGGACAACAACATTCATTAAACAATGATACATTAAACAAAGGCAACACACAACACACATAACCACAATATACAACTAAAGCACGGATAGCCGTAGTTAGAACGTTCCCGTGGGTTGGGACGTTTAATCCGAATACCGATCTCTTATGTGATCCTAGAGTCGGTTAGCTACGGTTTAACACATAATTAAGGTTAAACGGTATCGGAATTATTTACGCCACATCAATGAATTACTATAAACTCATTTCATGCTTTATCTTGCAAGGTAGCAAACACACAGAAAACAAGTTGGCATACAAGCCGGTGTAACCCGATAGGACACAGGTTGCAAGAAAACCATACCTGTCACCGAGGGTTCACTCTAACGTGCCATCACATGTTCCTCGGAAAATCTTTGAACAACTGGTAACATTATAATTATTTCTATTAACATCGGGGTAATACAATTATTTAACGACTAATGCGCCCACAGTTAACTCCGTCATCCCATTACACTTAATTTTGCTCTTGGGATCTTGAGTTCACAACTCTCACATCCAACCTAACACTTGTTTACACTTTCTAAGGCCTTTACATGTCACCAAACAAGGCCTAAACATCATCTAAAACCATTACCATTCAAACCCTCATGTTCTAGACATCTTAAAACACTTTCTAGGCATTTTTAGGGGTGGTCCAACCCCGCAAACGGAAGTCAAAATGGAGCTCAAACGAGCAAGTTATGGTTAAAACAGCATCATGTCTGAACTTGTGTCCAGACATCAATGTTCGGACACAAGTCGAGACTCAAAAGGTGAAACCAGACGAATGTCCGAACATGTGTCCGAGCTTCAAAGTTCGGACACAAGTCGAAGCAAAATCAGAGGGAAAAATTCAAGTGTCCGAACATGTGTCCGAGCTTCAAAGTTCGGACACAAGTCGAAGCTAAATCAGAGAAAAAGAGAAGGGTGCATCCGAACTTCTGTTCGAACTTACAAGTTCGGACACCATTCGAGACTTGTAAGTCGGACTCATCCTCGCACCCCGTCCGAACATCAAAGCTCGGACAGAAGTTCGGACACGGCTTAAAACTTAGAAAATTTTAATGCAACAGGGCATGTCCGAACTTCCAAGTTCGGACGGAAGTTCGGACACACTGAAAAACTCAGTTAACAGAGGCGATTTCCATCTAAAAATGCACTTCTAAAACCCACACTCACTTCTTGTTTCACAAGTTACAAACACCAACTCTTTTTCTTGAAATTCCAAGTTACCAAGCATCATTATGCTATAGATTTTGCACTCTCTTATCTCCATTATCCATCTACCATTACAAGGCTACCACTCCACTCTACTCAACACTAAACAACCCAATTGAACACCTAAGTTCTCTCATTCACCAAGCCATCATCAAAACACTCATTTTCTATCAAATTTTCTCCATAACTGACATACCCTGTAATTAAAAATAGTAATTAATTAGGCTAATTATAATTTTAAAGGCTTAATTACACTTAAATAAATATGAGGGAACAAATTCCAAAGAAAACGGACCTTTAAAATGGGTTAAAAGCATAAACGAACCTTAAAGCGCGTTTTTCGAGGAAACCGGGAAAACGTGACTTTAAGCGGGTCAAATAGACTCGTAACAATTTTGGTCAACCAAATAGTCATTAATAAACATTAATAAAGGCTGGGAACCAATAAAATTAATTAAACGAGTAAATTTCGGAAAACGGGTTCCGATTAGTAAAAACTGTAACAACCGGGAAGTTGTGGGGTGAGAGTGTAAATAAACAAAGTTAATGTGTCCACTTTGCAAATAAAAAGTAAAAATCTGTAGAGGTGGGTATAGGGGACCGATTTTCCCTCCTCTCTCACACTCTCTTTATTGTCTTCTTATTTACTAAAAGACAAACAAATAAGTAAAAAGCAAAAGAAACCCTCTCTCTCCTATCCCCACTCTTCTCTCACGTTTTCTCTCACCTTATCTATCCCTCTTCTTCTTCCTCATGCGATGGCCATGGTGATTTGAAGAAACCCCCACAAAACTCACCTTCTCTCTCATTTTTGAAGGCCCAGACCTTATCCAAAAATCATAAAAACCATACCATTGGAATCCCCTTGCAAAGGAGAACACTTTCCTCCTTTCAAAAATCCAAAAGCTCAAGTTTTGTTTTTATGGGTGGAGGCCATTTGGAGATTTGAGTCCACCATTAGAAGCACCTTCACCTCCTTGTTATCTTGAGGTAAAAAGAAGTTCGAAAATCCATCATTTCTAGCCATTGTTTGCATTATAAGAATTTCCATATTTTAAACTCTTGGTTCTTCTTGCTCCAGCCGATTTTGGCTTCTTATTTGGGCTAGGAATCTTGTTCTCTTGCTAACCAAGGACCTCACTCATTGGTCGGAAGGTAATAGCTTTTCTTAAACCCTAAAACTATACTTTAAGCTTTAGGTTAATTAAGGGTAGTATTTAAATGGTATTGTGTATTGATATGGTTGTAGAACTTGAGTGTGAACCCCATTCAAAACCGAGAACAAAGGAGAAGAAAGGAAGAGAAGGGAAAGGAAGAAAGAAAACTAGAAAGAACAAGGTAAAGGCTCTTACCTTGAACTAGTTTTGTGTATTGTATTGTAACAGTTTTGAGTAGTAAAAAATGAGTAATGGATTGAGTAATGAGTAGTAAGTATGTTGTAGTATAATGAGGAATGATATTGCAACAGTTTTGAAGTTTTTAAATGATGTTTAAAAACTTGGGAAAACATGGGGTATTGAATGTGTATGTGCAGGAATTTATTGTGTTGTAGTGAAGTTGAAATGTGAGTATAACGCATTGTATAAACAGGTTGTGAGAATGAGCAATTGTGAGCTGGAATGGTGTGTGAGAAAAGTAAGAATTATAGGGGAGACTATGTCATATTCCATCTAGGAATTTGAGGACTTAAGTGTTTAAGAAGAGGAAGTAACCTAGGTAGTAACTAGGTGTATTTGGGGAGTGTAATGGGAGTGTTTAGTATATTGAAACAAATTTGGAAAGGGAGCTTGTAAATGAGATAGAACTAGGATGTAAGATCATGTACTTATAATGCTAAGAGTGGCATTAGTTGAGGAAGTATTGGGAGGTAGAAAAGAGTGGAAAAATCTGTAGCATAATGAAGAAACCAAAATCAGTAGCAAGAGAGGAGTGAAAACTAGTGTAAGTGTTGGGAGAAAATGAGGAAAACTTGTATAAGTGTATCTAGGATTGAGTAATGAGTTTGGTGAATTAATCAAGGTGATTTAGAGCACCAAAATGAGTGGTAAACATATTAGAATGCATGTAGGAAGATAGGAGAAGGAATGGGTGAAAATGGGAAAGAAAAATAAGGTCTGTAGCAATGTTCTGCTACCGACCGACCCAGAGCCTGGGTCGGACCGTGGGTCGGTCGGAGCATAAGTAACGAAACTAAAAGAATATGGAACGGACTGACCCAGGAGCCGTGAGTCGGACGTGGGTCGGTCGGGCCAAAAATTCTTGTTGTCGAAGTTTCTGACCTCGACCGACCTAGAGGTTGGGTCGGCCGTGGGTCGGACGGAGCTTGGACAACAGGACCGAAACTTTCTAGAATGGACCGACCCAGAGGTGTATGGGTCGGTCGAAACAGTTCTGGGTCGGACGGGAGGAATTTCAGAGAACGAAAACTACTGGAATGGACCGACCCAGGACTTGGGTCGGACGGTGGGTCGGACGACCCATAACTTACAAAAAAAATGTGTTATTATATGACTATAATAGTCATATGTATGTATATGTATGCCTATACACATATACGCATATGTGTGTAGTAATACACCATTAATGAAGGTGATAGTGGTAAGAAAGTAAGTGAATGAGTAAGGAAACAAGTTTAAGAAGTAGTAAAGAAAAGAATGGTTTTATAATCAAGTAAGAAAGTATTGAAGTAGTAAGTATACATTGAAAGTATCAATGAAGGAGTAAGTTAGATCAATAATAGATCATTGATCATACTACTTCATGTATGTATAGGAATCAAATAGTTGATCAACAAAGGACCCGGTAGTACGAGTACGACGGTGAACGGTATGATTTCTTCATGCCCTGTATCCTAACTTGGTTACCCCGATTTGTGTGCTTATGTGATCACCAATAAGATAAATGCACGAATCGGACTTATATTGCACATAATTGTGTTTGAACTATATCGTTCTTGTTGTATTCTCTTGAACATTTAGTTTGTATAATTCATGAAATGTATGAATGGAAATGAAGAGTATGTGTAAGTAATGTGTACTTGTGTATGGTATAGATGTATGGTAATGAAGTACTGACTTCTACTAATTCCTAACAATCTAACTCCTAACATGAGTAATGAGTAAATGGAATGAGTAGAAGTCCGATATAGTTTCGGCCACGCGTGAGGATAAGGAAACACAAGAGGTTGGATCCGAATCCTGGCTGTAATCTTTTCCATGGACCAAATCCCTTGAATGGGTAGCATCCTGGATTAGTGGGCCACCCTAAAGCCCGGTGGTGGGATGTAGTAATCCCTGCCCGGAGGTCATACCGACTTGACTTGAGTAAAGTAAGTAAGAAGTAAGTATTGTATGTGTATCGGTCTTGACTATTGTAAGTCATTGACCTTGAGTAAAAATGTATTGAACACCCGCTTAACCCGGGTATGTAATGAAGCTAACATTACTTCTGTATGGAATGGAGAATTGTATCTCCATGATGCGGTGAGTAAACGGTAAGTATGAATGGGTGACTTGTATTGTCTCCCTTGTATGTATTGAATGTATGTATGCCGTGTGAATTGAATGCATTGAATTGTATTGTGTTAAGCATGTATGTATGTGTGAATGTAACGAACCGCATGTACTCGACCAATTAGTTGGCGTACCCTCGCTAGTACACGGGGTATGCGGTTATCATATGCAACGTAAGCTGACCCCCTAGGGGGAATGTTTTTATTCTACAGGTACCTGCGAGGCGTGATGTTAGAGTAAGGACCGGAATGAATTCCTTTTGGGGTAGTTAGTAGATTGGAATGGTGTACTGAGTTGTACACGGCTAAGGCCCTTTTTGAGTAGCCGGTGTACCATGTGGTACACCTTTTTGGATAATGAATTCTGATTGGATAGAAAGGAGTAGTTGTATAACTCTTTAATTCTTTTGGGAAATAGCCTCGGAATGTAATTCATATATTTTGGATACTTGGTAATCAAATGTAAGTAAAGTATTTGGCGTTGTAAAGTAAGTATCATGTATTCGGTATATTCTAATCGTCAGACCGTTACTGTAAGTAGTAGTAGCCTTGTTAGTCTTGGATGACTAACGGCGTTGTATCACCCGCCGGGAGTAAGAAGGTAAGTATTCCGCTGCGAGTATGGTAATTATGGGATTGATTAGAGGATAATGGAAGGATTAGCGGTTGGGGTGTTACAAGAAGTGGTATTAGAGCGAAGTGTCGCTCTGATGATTAGAATACCGAGTGTAGTGATTACCGGGTTAGGTTATGAACTGTTTTACAACGGAGAACTAGAAACCTAACTAGGAATTACCGTTAGCAATAACGGATACCCCTTGACGTCTGTAAAGACGATACCATTGTGAATCAAGACCACACGGTCATTGTGCCATAGTATCTAATGTAATCCACACTTGTTCAGATATCAGGATGAGGCCGGGGCCGAACTAGAGGCAAGGCCAATGATGGACCGGACGTGCAGACGATAGCTGAAATCGTCGCCGCCACGATAGCACAATGCTACCGGAAGTGATCACCGTTGTACAAGCAACACAACAAAACCAACAGCAACAACACCAGCAACACCCCGACCCGCCTCAACCCCGTGAAACAAATTGGGTAAAGGCCGTCGCCGACCTTCGACCTCCATGCTTTAGAGGCGAGAGAGACCCCGCCAAGCTCGAGGCCTATCTCTCTGAGATGGAGACAGCATTCGAGACACTTGAGACTCCCGCTAGAGTTGGAGTGAGGATAGCTGCGTACTACCTGAAAGACGCAGCTATGGACTGGTGGAAGCTCATTAAGGCCGAGCACGTAGCCGACCCTGCATTCGGTTGGGAAGCATTCACCTCTCTCCTCTGATCTAAGTACTATCCCGAGCATGTCAAGACCAAGAAACGGCTTGAGCTCGATGCCCTAAAAATGACAGAGAAGATGACGGTTGATGAATATTACCGCACCTTCACCTCTCTTCTAAGACTTCTACCTGACCTTGGGTATACCGGCCAAGTCTTGGTCGACCGCTTCTACGGCGGATTGAGCCATCGACTCCGGTATGGCACGGGATTCACATGGTTTACCTCCCTTCAGGTAAACAACGTTGAACCCTTAAAAGCCATGAGTAATGTGAATTAGTATTCCCGTATGTAAATGTGTAACCTAATGCCAAGTAATTCAGGAGTGTTACCACGTTGCATCTCGAGTTGAGATCACCTGCCAGCTAAGAGATGAGGAGCAAGCGCTGAAGCGCAAGGTGAGCGGCAAGGGTAACACCTCCGATGACCAAAACCAATCCAAACCATGGAAAAAGAAGAAAGGGAAGTACTCCCATCAGAAGAATACCTCGGGAGACGGCAGTGCCCATGCTGAAAAGGGCAAGGCAGCTGAGCCATTACAGCTTGCCTACACTGCACCAGTGGCAGCGAAGCCACTGAGGTCTCAGCCCTTCAAGGGTAAGAACCCGAATTTGAATTAGTACACCCGTGAATTAGTATCTATATGAAGTATTGTATGTATACCGAACCTCGCTAATTTGTAAGCTATAGGTTTTGGATTTGGCCATGGCAAGAACCAAACTGATGGCCGTAGCTACATATGCCAAAACTGCAACAAGGATCATCCCAACACTGATTGCCAAGGAAGGGAGATCCGCTGCTACACTTGCCAGAAACCGGGGCACCGTGCTAATGCATGCCCAAAAAACTCAAGGCCCAAGGGCAACTATCAGGGCTACAAGCAGTGTGAAGGCAAGGAGGTTGCATCTGGCGATGCACATGCCTAGCACACCTCACAGGGACAGGGATCCCGAGGTCCGCAGAAGGGCGCACCGCAGAGGCAGCCGGCCTTACACATCATTGACCGTGACGGGACCAGGACTAAGTCCGGCCCAGGTAACTACCGTAACCTTTAATCCTTGAAGAGCATGTCTAAGTATCAAAGTAATTGTATGAATGGGAGCATGAATGCGTAAGTACCTGAAGTATGGAATTGAGCATGAGTGAGTAACATGGAAGTATGTATTGAGCATGAAATGAATTAGTAAGCCTAGAACTCACACTAGATATAATTTACCACCTTAGGGAAATTCCGTATCTGTTACCCAATACCTTCGAACTCACCTCATGAAGAGACCGACATCGCCACTCACCACTTCAACAACAAACAGTGTCAGGTCATCCGCCCAGGTATGATCTTATTAAAAGGATACCTGACACCCGAAGCATAAGTTTCAATCATCCGACGATGCAACGAGTTAGGAATGGGTCCAGGAGGATTTTATACACCCGAATTCCCCGGTGGAGCGACAATGAAGCTGAAAATGATGTGCTTGGGAAAGGATTGGAACCCTTATACCAAGACATACCAAACGACACGAGTAGGAGACGAAGCAACACCTCTAGCAATACCCCCTGAATACCAAACGCTTGTCACTCAAGCTGTAGAAATTGCACAACAATGTGAAGATAACCAATCCCTACACTTGAAGCAGACCTATGTATCGTCAACTTCTATGAGAAAGAAGGACGACTTGACTTACACCAAGACAAGGACGAGACGGCGGAATCTCTTGAACTAGGAGTGCCCGTGGTGTCTTGGTCCATTGGTGATGACGTCGTATTTTTGTATAGCGAGCAGAAGCGTGTGGACCTCGCAGAGAAATTGGTATTGAGATCAGGAGAAGTTCTAATCATGGGTGGAAAATCAAGGTTGCTGTAACACGGGATCCAGAAGATCAAGCTGGATACGGCACCACCGGCAATAATCAATGCCACACACATGAAACCAGGATGCCTGAACCTTACCTTTAGAAAGTATTAATCTTGTAGTAGCATGTAATCCAGTAGTAACGTGTATTAGAGACACAGTATGTATGATGGTTGGTTATTCAATAAAAGCAGTGTTGGTTATTAAATTCCACTTGCGTCCACCATTGTTAGTTATAATCTTATGAATCAATAGGTTGTGGACTCGGTACCGAAGGTAACCTGAGTATCCTCACCGAAGAACAAGCCGGCAAAAGCGGCACCATTCTAACAGGAACATTCCCAGTAAACGGCATCGAAGCCTCAGTATTATTCAACTCCGGCGTCTCTCACACCTTTGTATCGCCATCATCGCTACAAGGTTGGGGCTAGACGCAGATGAGCTACCAAATTTCTTGGTTACTCTCCCGTCGAAGGAGCGGGTAAGGTGTACTAAGTACTACCACACCGCCACCATTCAGATCAAGGGCGAAGCGTTTCCCATCTCCTTCATTGAATTCAACGAATTGGGATTCGACTTAATAATTGGAATGAACTGGTTGGAGAGGCACAAGGGAAGAATCCTATGCGCTGAGCACCGATTGCTGCTCAAGAGTCCATCTGGGGTCACTGTTTCATACCGTCAGAGACCGAGAAAGCCTTCAACTATAGTCATCTCCGCTATGGCAATGTACCAGGAGCTCAGAAAAGGACACGAAGTGTATTTATGCCATGTGCAAGACCTGGAGAGAGATCCAGAGTTCAGTGATAATGTCGCAGTAGTCTCATAATTCCCTGATGTATTCCCGAAAGAGCTACCTGGTATGCCACCACAGAGGGCAGTAGAGTTCGAAATCAACCTCGTACCTGGTACTGGTCCCATTGCTAGGGCACCATACTGTATGGCACCTGCAGAAATGACAGAGCTTAAAGAGCAACTACGCGACCTACTCGACAAAGGGTTTATACGCCCGAGCGTATCACCCTGGGGAGCACCGGTCCTCTTCGTGAAGAAGAAGGACGGTAGTCTCCGCCTCTGCATCGACTACCACAAATTGAATGCGGTCACTGTAAAGAACAAATATCCATTGCCACGCATCGACGACCTGTTCGATCAGTTAAAAGGAGCTTCGGTCTTTTCTAAGATTGATCTCCGATCCGGATATCACCAGATTGCTATCAAAGAGCAAGACATTGAGAAAACAGCATTCCGAACAATATATGGCCACTACGAATTCACGGTGATGTCATTCGGTTTGTCTAACGCACCAGCCAAATTCATGGACCTAATGAATCGGTTATTCAGTGATCAGCTGGACACTTCAGTAGTAGTATTCATCGACGACATCCTTGTGTATTCGAAGTCACCAGAAGAACATGAAAACCATTTGAGAAGAGTACTTGAGACACTACGCGAGAACCAGCTGTACGCGAAGTTCTCCAAATGCGAGTTTTGGCTAGATCAGGTATCATTCCTCGGTCATGTCATCTCGAGCGCGGGTATTTCAGTAGATCCATCCAAAATCGAAGCAGTGCGATCATGGCCTAGACCTAAGACTGTTACCGACATCCGGAGCTTTCTTGGTTAAGCCGGTTATTACCGGAGGTTTGTAAAGGACTTCTCAAAAGTCGCTAAGCCCATGACGTCGCTGATGAAGAAAGATGCACCGTTTGTATGGACAAGCGAGTGTGAGGTATCCTTCCAGAGCCTAAAAGACTCATTGACCTCAGCGCCAATTCTCACACTTCCAGAGGGCACAGAGGGATTTGAGGTGTATTGTGATGCATCGGGTAAGGGCATGGGATGCGTACTCATGCAGCATGGCAAGGTTGTGTAGCTTACGCCTCCCGCCAGCTGAAAAAGCATGAGGAGAATTACCCGACACATGATCTAGAGTTAGGAGCCATTGTCTTCGCCTTGAAGATATGGCGACACTATCTCTATGGGGTAAGCATCACCATCTACTCCGACCACAAAAGTTTACAGTATGTATTCACACAAAAAGAACTGAACCTAAGACAGAGGAGGTGGATGGAGTTCCTTTAGGATTACGACTTCAACCTCCAGTATAAAGAAGGGAAGGCAAACGTTGTAGCCGACGCCCTGAGTCGTCGAGCACACTTGCTCCATTCGCTACTCGCTTCTTCTAGCTTGGTTGACGAGGTGCGAGACGCTCAGTTGAGCGACCCTTACTTCACAGAGATCAGACAGAAAATCACAGAAGGTACCTTCGAGAGCTGAAAGTACGACTTCAAACTGCATGAAGATGGTCTGATCCGATTGAATGGCAGATTATGCGTCCCCCGAAGCAATGCTGAGCTAAGGGATCGCATTCTACGAGAGTCACATTGTTCGACATTGTATGTCCATCCGGGAGCCTCTAAGATGTACAAAGACATGAAGAGGTACTTCTGGTGGTCAGGAATGAAATCCGACGTGACTGAGTATGTTCTGAGGTGTCTCACATGCCAGAAGGTGAAGTTCGAGCACCGAAGACCCGGAGGAATGGTGCAATCCATGCCCATTCCGGAGTGGAAATTCCACGATATCTCCATGGATTTTGTTGTTGGACTCCCACCTGCTAGGGGAGGACTCAACATGATCTGGGTAGTAGTCGATCGCCTCACCAAGGTTGCCCGATTCATACCGATGAGGGACACCTGGAAGGTGGCGAAGCTCGCGGAGCTATTCGACAAGGAGATCATCCGACACCACAGAGTCCCGAAAACCATTGTATCTGACCGCGACACCAGATTTCTTTCGAGATACTGGAGAGCAACACGAGAAGCGCTTGGTACTGAGTTGAAGCTTAGCACCGCCTTCCATCCACAGACCGACGGTCAGACAGAAAGAACCATCCAGACACTAGAGGATATGCTTAGGGCATGTGCCTTAGACTTCCAGGGGAGCTGGATTGATAAGCTTCATCTTATCGAGTTTTCGTATAACAATAGCTATCATGCTTCGATTAAGATGTCGCCATTCCAAGCTTTGTATGGTAGACCATGCCGTACCCTGTTGTGTTGGGATGAGTCAAGTGAAGCGGTCATCATAGGACCGGAGTATCTAGAACAAGTACAAGCTGAGGTACAACAAATCCGAGCAAATATGAAAGCAGCCCAAGATAGACAGAAATCCTATGCGGATGTGCGACGACGCGACCTTGAGTTCGCCGTGGGCGACCAAGTGTTTTTGCGTGTCTCACCTATGAAAGGTGTCTTTCGATTTGGCCAAAAGGGCAAGCTGAGCCCAAAATTTGTAGGCCCGTATACCATTACCGAGAGGATTGGAGCCGTAGCTTATAGGCTAGCATTGCCTGAAGAATTGGGACGTGTCCATGATGTCTTTCATGTATCACAACTCAAGAAATACATAGCCGATCCCTCTCATGTATTAGAACCCGAACATTTATCCCTAGAGCCGACGATGAGATATGTCGAGACTCCACTGCGAATCCTTGATACGAAGACAAGAGACACTCGCCATAAATCTGTACGAATGGTGAAGGTCTTGTGGTCTAACCACGATGTCGAGGAAGCGACTTGGGAAATAGAGGACGCCATGAAGGCGAAGTACCCGAATCTGTTTGTAGACTAGATGTCTAGTATCCGTATAGTACGGAGGGTACGGGGCGTACCCCTTTTAAGGGGGGTAGAGCCTTTTTGCTTTTGCATTGCTTCGGGTTAGCATTGCGTAGTATGCATGTATTGTAATTGTATTTTGTTGGCACATGTAGTGCTAATTGTATTTATGGGCACAAGGTAGTGCTAGTAGTATCCGGTATGTAGCAAAATGTGTATGGTATGTGTATGGCATAGGTGTAATGAGTAATGCATTTGTGTTGTACGGTATATGACATGAATAACAATGTGAAGTGTATTGTGAATGTATTGTGGAATGTGCGAATTGGATGGAGTATTGTGTATGGTATTTGAATAAAGTATGATGTATGGTATCTGAATTGTGTATGCTTGTAGTGTAAGAATTGTGAACACCTTGTAAGGTGGAAGTAGAATGCATTATGACAATTGATTGCCAAATGAGTAGAATGGTAAATCGTAAACCTTGAGCAACTTTGAGGGCAAAGTTTTTTTTTTTTTGAAGGAAAGGTAAGCTTTGTATTAAAATATGAACAAGAAAAAATTACATGTATAGTATCCCCACACTGCAACAGACTGCAGTTCCAAATCACTCCACACTAATTACTTCCCCAAGAATTCTATTATAATAAAGCTTTTAAGGACCCTAAAATTCCTCCTAGTCACCGGGTAGGAGAATCTACTCCACCTTATCTTTAGTTCACTGCATATATTCATCAAGCATCTATTTACATCAGGAGAGGAATTAGAAAAAATCACCTCGTTCCTAATTTTCCAAACATGGTAAATCACCATGCCAACCGCCGCTGTTCTCATCTTAAAAACCAAGTTCATCTTTCTGTTCACCCAAAGGCAGTGCATACACTCAGAAAAAGAGACCGGAAGCTTACACTTCAGCCATTTGTGTAGAACTTCTTGGAACACCTTTCTACTAAAATCACATTCAAAGAATAAATGGTTGCGAGATTCTGTGCCTCCACATAGTACACACTGCGCATCCATACTCCTATTCCATTTCCTGATCCTGTCTTTCGTAGCAAGCCTGTTGAAGCATGCCAACCACCAGATAAAAGATGAATGGGGTGTGCAGTAAACAGACCATAACACCCCCTCCCAGCCGCCTGATGGTGATCTTGGCATAAAAACATCATAAATTTCACTTATTGAGAGCTTATTCATACCTTCCATCAACTTGTCTTTAAGGTTTCTGCAGAGAGCTTCATCCCTAAGATCAAGACAACTTTTCCACCAGTAAGCGTGACTCCCTTTCAGCCTCACATCCCATATACTTTCAGTCTTCATAATGTACTCCTTACACCACCTAGTCAGAGCAGATTGGGTTTCACTCTGACCACTAATTCTTAACAGATTGTGTAGCATTGCAGCCTTATTCCATGAAAGGACTTCTTTAATTCCAAGCCCTCCATTATCTCTTGGCCTGCATACAAATGTCCAAGCCACAGGCGCCTTCCTGCCATTCTGAACTCCACACCAGAGATAAGATCTGCACTTCTTTTCAATCAGCTGGATAACATGTTTGGGAAACAGGAATACCCCGTAATTAAAAATAGTGATTAATTAGGCTAATTATAATTTTAAAGGCTTAATTACACTTAAATAAATATGAGGGAACAAATCCCGAAGAAAACGGACCTTTAAAATGGGTTAAAAGCATAAACGAACCTTAAAGCGTGTTTTTCGAGGAAACCGGGAAAACGGGACTTTAAGCGGGTCAAATAGACTCGTAACAATTTTTGTCAATCAAATAGTCATTAATAAACATTAATAAAGGTTGGAAACCAATAAAATTAATTAAACGAGAAAATTCCGGAAAATGGGTTCCGGTTAGTAAAAACTGTAACAACCGGGAAGTTGTGGGGTGAGAGTGTAAATAAACAAAGTTAATGTGTCCACTTTGCAAATAAAAAGTAAAAACTTGTAGAGGTGGGTATAGGGGACCGATTTTCCCTCCTCTCTCACACTCTCTTTATTGTCTTCTTATTTACTAAAAGACAAACAAATAAGTAAAAAGCAAAAGAAACCCTCTCTCTCCTATCCCCACTCTTCTCTCACGTTTTCTCTCACCTTCTCTATCCCTCTTCTTCTTCCTCATGCGATGGCCATGGTGATTTGAAGAAATCCCCAAAAAACTCACCTTCTCTCTCATTTTTGAAGGCCCAAACCTTCTCCAAAAATCATAAAAACCATACCATTGGAATCCCCTTGCAAAGGTGAACACTTTCCTCCTATCAAAAATCCAAAAGCTCAAGTTTCATTTTTATGGGTGGAGGCCATTTGAAGATTTGAGTCCACCATTAGAAGCACCTTCACCTCCTTGTTATCTTGAGCTGGAATGGTGTGTGAGAAAAGTAAGAATTATAGGGGAGACTATGTCAAATTCCATCTAGGAATTTTAGGACTTAAGTGTTTAAGAAGAGGAAGTAACCTAGGTAGTAACTAGGTGTATTTGGGGAGTGTAATGGGAGTGTTTAGTATATTGAAACAGATTTGGAAAGGGAGCTTGTAAATGAGATAGAACTAGGATGTAAGATCATGTACTTATAATGCTAAGAGTGGCATTAGTTGAGGAAGTATTGGGAGGTAGAAAAGAGTGGAAAAATCTGTAGCATAATGAAGAAACCAAAATCTGTAGCAAGAGAGGAGTGAAAACTAGTGTAAGTGTTGGGAGAAAATGAGGAAAACTTGTATAAGTGTATCTAGGATTGAGTACTGAGTTTGGTGAATTAATCAAGGTGATTTAGAGCACCAAAATGAGTGGTAAACATATTAGAATGCATGTAGGAAGATTGGAGAAGGAATGGGTGAAAATGGGAAAGAAAAATAAGGTCTGTAGCTATGTTCTGCTACCGACTGACCCAGAGCCTGGGTCGGACCGTGGGTCGGTCGGAGCATAAGTAACGAAACTAAAAGAATCTGGAACGTACCGACCCAGGAGCCGTGAGTCGGACGTGGGTCGGTCGGGCTAAAAATTCCTGTTGTCGAAGTTTCTGACCTCGACCGACCCAGAGGTTGGGTCGGCCGTGGGGGACGGAGCTGGACAACAGGACCGAAACTTTCTGGAATGGACCGACCCAGAGGTGTATGGGTCGGTCGGAACAGTTCTGGGTCGGACGGGAGGAATTTTAGGAGAAACGAAAACCTACTGGAATGGACCGACCCAGGACTTGGGTCGGAGGTGGGTCGGACGACCCATAACTTACAAAAAAAAGTGTTATTATATGACTATAATAGTCATATGTATGTTATGTATGCCTATACACATATACGCATATGTTGAGTAATACACAGTAATGAGGTGATAGTGGTAAGAAAGTAAGTGAATGAGTAAGAAACAAGTTAAGAAGTAGTAAAGAAAAGAAGGTTTTATAATCAAGTAAGAAGAAAGAAAGATTAGAAGTAGTAAGTATACATTGAAAGTATCAATGAAGGAGGAAGTAGATCAATAATAGATCATGATCATACTACTTCATGTATGTATAGGAATCAAATAGTGATCATCAAAGGACCCGGTAGTCACGAATATGACGGTGACCGGTTACTGATTCTTCATGCCCAGGTATCCTAACTTGGTTACCCCGATTTGTGTGCTTATGTGATCACCAATAAGATAAATGCACGAATCGGATTATATTGCACAATAATTGGGTTTGAACTATATCGTTCTTGTTGTATTCTCTTGAACATTTAGTTTGTATAATTCATGAAAGTCATGAATGAAATGAAGAGGTATGTGTAAGTAATGTGTACTTGTGTATGGGTATAGAGTATGGTAATGAAGTACTGACTTCTACTAATTCCTAACAATCTAACTCACTAACAAATAGTAGAATGAGTAAAATGGAATGAGTAGAAGTCGATATAGTTTCGGCACGCGTGAGGATAAGGAAACACAAGAGGTTGGATCCGATCCTGGCTGTAATATTTTCATGGACCAAATCCCTTGAAGGGTAGCAACCTGGAATTAGGAGGCCCCCCTAAAGCCCAGTGGTGGGATGTAGTAAATCCTCACGGAGGTCATACCGACTTGACTTGAGTAAGTAAGTAAGACAGTAAGTATGTATGTTGATCGGTCGTGATCTTGGTAAGTCATTGCTGAGTAATAAAATGTATTGAACACCCGCTTAACCCGGGTGTGTAATGAAGCTAACATGACTTTTGTATGGAATGGAGAATTGTTTCTCCGTGATGCGGTGAGTAAACGGTAAGTATGAATGGGTGACTTGTATTGTCTCCCTTGTATGTATTGAATGTATGTATGCCTTGTGAATTGAATGCATTGAATTGTATTGTGTAAAGCATGTATGTATGTATGAATGTAACGAACCGCATGTACTCGACCAATTAGTTGGCGTACCCTCGCTAGTACGCGGGGTATGCGGTTATCATATGCAGCGTAAGCTGACCCCCTAGTGGGAATGTTTTTATTCTACAGGTACCCGCGAGGCATGATGTTAGAGTAAGGACCGGAATGAATTCCTTTTGGGGTAGTTAGTAGATTGGAATGGTGTACCGAGTTGTACACGGCTAAGGCCCTTTTTTAGTAGCCGGTGTACCATGTGGTACACCTTTTTGGATAATGAATTCTGATTGGATAGAAAGGAGTAGTTGTATAACTCTTTAATTCTTTTGGGAAATAGTCTCGGAATGTATTTCATATATTTTGGATACTCGGTAATCAAATGTAAGTAAAGTATTTGGCATTGTAAAGTAAGTATCATGTATTCGGTATATTCTAATCGTCAGACCGTTACTGTAAGTAGTAGTAGCCTTGTTAGTCTTGGATGACTAACGACGTTGTATCACCCGCCGGGAGTAAGAAGGTAAGTATTCCGCTGCGAGTAAGGTAATTATGGGATTGATTAGAGGATAATGGAAGGATTAGCGGTTGGGGTGTTACAATAACCTCCCCATAAACTTAACATCTCCCAACCATCAATTCACACCAACTTACATTCCTAATCTAGCCACACCCCTTACAAGGGTCCTACCAGCACAATATAAATCCTCAAAGTCCATCCACAACAACATAACCCCAAAATCTCAATAAACCACAATATAAACATAAACTCAAAACATTTGTCTCTAAGGCCCACAATTCAACCATTAATTCACAAACCTCTCTAAAATCAACTAAGCACATTTCCAACATAGATTTCAATCCATAATTTGGGTTCATTGATTTGTTTACCCATCCCAAACTCTAAAACAGTTTGAAAACAAGGTTTAAGGTAGGTTTCTTACCTTAATTCACAAGTCTCTCCTTAATTCTCCTCTTGCTCCTCATCTTCTCAAAATCGATCAAGAGGGAATGGAGTTTCCAAACTCCATCCCAACATTCAAGAAACACAAAAACATACTCAATTAATTATCTAAACCCTTAGGAAATCTCAATTCAATCAAAGGGCTTTGAACACAAAGTTAGGATTTACCTTTTTG
Source organism: Limonium bicolor (assembly GCA_023374045.1). Classification (NCBI taxonomy): domain Eukaryota; kingdom Viridiplantae; phylum Streptophyta; class Magnoliopsida; order Caryophyllales; family Plumbaginaceae; genus Limonium; species Limonium bicolor. Next base: position 160,586,733 of record CM041782.1, read on the forward strand.
GGCCTTTTAACAGAGGTCCTCACCCTTGAATCAAGGAGGGGATTGCTCCACCATTGGAGGGTTGAAATGAAGCTCAAAATCAAGAAGAAAAACAAGGTAAGAGAGAGAGGAAAAATCGGCCATACTTAAGAGATGGAGAAAAGTGAGGTCTTTAATGGAGATTTTTACCTTGTTTGAAAGAGGAGACTCCAAGCTTCCTAATGGTGTGCTTTGCTCTTCAAATGGGGAAAACCCATGGAGGTCAACTTCATCCTTTTGGAATTTTAAAAAGAGAGAATGATAGAGGAGGATGAGAGGAAGAAGAATATGTGATTATTTTTGTGATTGGAGCTTGTATGAAGCTTGGGCATGGCATTGAAGTTGGAGTAGCCATTGAAGAAGGAGGAGAGAAATCGGCAGCTTGGGGGAATAGATGGAGCCGGCTGGGAAGAAGGAGAGGGAGGAAAGAGAAAATGAAAGATAGAAATGAGAGGAGAGAGAGGGTGGGGGCACCTTTTACTTTTCTTTCTTTATTTTCTTTATTTTCTTTATAGCTTATTAGGTGTGTGAGAGGGCTGTATCACAATTAAAAACCGGCCCACTTAATTGTTACAAGCTGGAGCGTTTTTCGTCTTTTACAGAAAACGCTCGTTAGTTTACCCGGTTTAGCACTATTCACTAACCGGGCCCGGTTTCCGGAATTTTCTCGTTTAATTAATTTTAATGGTTCTTAAACTCCCATTAATGTTTAATTATAGTTATATGTATCCAACTATAATTTTTTTACGGGGTCGTTTAACTGTTTAAAGTCACGTTTTCGGGTTTTCTCGAAAAACACGCTTTAAGACTCCGTTAGCGTTTTAACGCATTATTTAGATCCGTTTCCTTCGGGAATTTTTTTCCCACATGTTCTTAGTGTGTAATTAAGGTATAAAATATATTTATAACCCTAGTGAAGGTTATAGACCTCCCAAAATAATTAAATACGCGGTTTCACGTTTTGTGACGTTTACGCATTTCCTTTTTCTAATTGTTTTTTTTCTTCACCAATGATCTTAAGGACTTAATTAGCCTTAGAGAATCATAATACATAATTAATTTAACACATTAAGGTTTGGGGTATTTCTCATACTAGCCAAACTATAGACCCCACCCTCATCATTGTTGATGTCAAGGATGCAACAAAAGTGGTCATTACGACAAAAATGAGCCCATACGGAGATGGTGCATGGCTTGATTGTGTCCTGGCTTCTTATATATATATTTTTTGGGAGGGGGGGTTATTTTTTCCCATGGGGTTTTGTATTCCCTCTGCCATATCTCTAAACTTTGATTATAGTGTTAGGTTTTTTTTAATTACTGGAAACCAGTTACAATGGCAATACTATGGCATTTCGTCTTTCTCGCCGATGAAGAAAACAGAAAATAAATACATCTACTTAACATACAATTGGTGAAAAAAGTGTTTTAAAGATAAAATAACATGAGCTGGAAGGTGCACCAAAAGTCGACTCCATTTCAAACTTGAACGCTTCATTGAGTCTGCTGCCTCTACCCATGGTCTCGCCCCATCTACAAACAACATTTTACTGCCCTGATTCCAAATCATCCAAATAGTATGAAAGAAAGTACTTGACCAGAGCAAATAACTTTATGATCTATCTACCACTCCTTACCAGGCATGAAAAAATTCGATCGGGTGTTGAGGGGGAACAAAATTCACACCCCACCATTTGAACAGCATAGTCCATAAATGTCTTGTTTCAACGCATTGTAGGAACAAGTGATCGGCTGTTACAGTTGCTCTTCTGCAGAAAACACATATTAGCTGTCCAAGAGGGATTAAATTCTTGGCGAACAGGATATCCTTAGTTTGTAGTCGCCCTTGGAGAAGTAGGCAAACCAACAGCTCTATCCTAGGTGGAGCAAATTTATGCCAAAATGCTCTACACCAGGATATTTTTGCAGTGGGAACTAAATCCAGCGCTGCTTCATAGAAACTTTTCGCAGTATAGACTCCGTCATTTGAAGCAGCCCATGACAAGTTATCTTCATCATTTGTAGCTGTTAGACGTGCACAATTTATAACAAATATCACGCCTTCAAACTGAACCATTGGCTATGACAATTTTATCACAATCCACCTATCACTTTCAAAAGAATTGTGAATGTTGATGAACTTGGAATTCCACATAACAACCAAGCCTCATGATTGACCACATGCTGGAACTTCAATCTTTGAGGTTTTCTTTTCTCCCCAAAAGTAGTGCCAATTATCTAGAGGCTATGGACGGTATGTTTCTAAATTCCCATTATGTTTGAACCGGCTTCCTTTATTTCCTGATGGAGTAGTGCCCACTTCTTTCTTATGTTTATCCCTCTGACATTTTAAGAGCAAATTAGATTTTCCATCGCGGTTGCTATTGTGTTTCTCCTCTACCCGTTTACTTCTCCTTAAAATCTACACAAAATTCTGTAATGACTCTTCTGGGTTTGGATAATGGCAATTTATGCTTCTCCCGAAATCCAGACATTTTTTTGCTACAATTAGGGTTGAGGAGGGATTAACGCTGTATAGAGTAATGTGATTAGTTTTTGGTGGGCTAGGTGTGAGCACAACTTCTAGATTAATTTCCGGGGAGGAGACAGAGAGAGAATATTGTGTGGGTTGTGATTGGCTCTTCTAACAAGGAATTTGTAGGGAAGATTATATACAAAAATGAATAAAATAATAAAAGAATCCTACAACTCTACTACGGGTAACAAAAATCCCGGGCGGATCAAAGTGTAAGTAAATTACGACCAAGAGCATCGAACCCTAGGGACTTAGTAGAAAATTAGTCCTAATCCTAGTAATTGCCTATTCTAACAAAAAGGGGAAAAAGTGAATAATAATTTTAACTAAAAATAAATAATTAGTAATCTAACTAAATATAGTATATACAATAAACTACCCTTGATTCGGGATAATAATCAATCTAAGAACAAGTATGGTCACAAGTCAAATTGGCAAGTCTCGAATTAATCATACAAATGAACGCGTCAGATGTCATGCCGGACCTTGGACTCACGGCAAATTCAAGGACTTTGAATGTGCCGGACATCCGCCATCCGGCAGTACACCCAACATATTCAAATTGTTAATGGTATTTTCAGTTTCGGGTCTAACAACAGGAACTCACTACCCATTATTGAATCGAGCATATTTTATGCCGCGAAACGAACAAAATAGTGGAGAGAAATAAATTAATTCTAAATCTTAAGTCTTGTTGCCCAATCTATAGACAACAAAGTTAAAGACCACTAAGATTCCACAACCTATTCTACTCTTGTTTTGTGAACTTGAATAGAATTTTGAGAGAAGAGAACAAATAGTGCACACATTATTCAACTTGCACCATAAACCAAAATCTTAGTTGAAACTTGGAAATTTTATTAACGATCATAATTGTTTTACAAAGACAATCATCCTTAACCAAGGATAACAAGGAATTCTACTGCACCATCTACACAAGTACAAGAAGAAATACAAAGAGGAGAAGGAAATTTGTCATAGCCTTAACCCGATAGAAATCTCTCCTTCTTCTTCGATGATGGATGTGCAGAACTTCCTTGGTAGAATTGACACCAAAACTTGGGATGGATGCGGATTGTAGAGTATGAGTGGAGTTTATGGAGTGTTGAAGTCTTTGAAGCCTTAGACCTTTGGCATATTTATAGACTTCAATTTCTCATGTGTGCCGAGAGTCATGCCGGGTGAGGAGTACCCGGCACCACGTGAAAAATGTGTAGTTTAACGGTCAATTAAACCGCCAAATCAGCGAGATGACGCTTAAGCCGGACATGGGATGTCCGACATCATACCCTACATCAGTTGGTTTGGTAATGGTAAGTAACTGCTATATTTTGACAAACCGAGGTGACTCTTCACTGGTGCCGGCTAGGGGATACCCGGCACTGTGTCCGGCAACACCTCTGCTCTGCTCTATACTCTTGCCGTGAGTTGCACTTCCGGCATCATGCCCAGCATTACTTGGTCCTTTTGTTAGAATATTATTCCTTGCATGAGAACATAGAAAACATAAGCCTGGCCTTATAAAATAGACTTTTTATGTAAGATAATATAAATACTAGCTATTTTACCCTTCTTTTAACTAATATTCTTATAATTCTAGCCTATAAAATATGATAAGTTTGAGGCTTATCAACGCCCTACACTTACCTTTTGCTTGTCCTCGAGTAAAACTAAATCAGAAAAGAATAACTGCTTGTGCACAGAACAGATATCCTTAATAATGACAACTTGATAAATCTTTCCCAACCACCTAACTCTAATTCACAAGCATCACTTAATCCCCTTATTCCATCAAAAGCATACTAATGGGTATAAAATAAAATATTCAATTTCAAAAACTGATCAAAAACTCTTGGGCTATTTTGTATAAGGGATTTGCAGCCTCCCCTTGTTCTGGTTTCCATACTCAGCCCTATTTTCCAAGGGTTTCTGAATATGGCCAAGACCCTCATCAATGTTTTCCATGATTCAGCCCTGTTTTTCAAGGGTTTCTAAATCTGATTATGAATTTATTAAGAACGGGGAATTTAGGAGTAAAACAAAAGGAAAAAACTCTCGAGTGTTACTTTATTCTGAGGCAATTTTTGCAACCTCATAGAATATAATGCTTCATCTTTTTTCCCTTTTTTCCTTCTCTTTTTCCTTTTTTCTCCTTTAATCTTTTATATACAGTCCTATTTAAGATTTTCACCCAAAATAATTTTCACCATTTTGAAAAAGAAAAGAAAATATTACCTAGAAGTAAATCAGAGATAAAAAATAGGAGTAAGGTCATATACTCATGTTAATAAAGAGAGTCATGAAGTTAAAATAGAAATCTAAAAGTCATTAGAAAGCTTACCTCTTGAGAGAACAACCTATATCCTTCCCCAATCTTACTTTATCAAGGATAAACAAAAAGTTTAGTAAAACATTGATAAGATTTCAACTTATTATATTAAATAAACTATTTTTGTTTTTGTTTTCGATTATTAAAAAAAAAATTTTAAGGGGAACCCCTGCCCTACACTTGGCAGGAACACTGTCCCCAGTGTTCAAAGAAAGAAAAAGAAATAATTTTATAAACAATGTGAAGAAAATTGAAAGAACGATGCAATCAACATGAATAAAATAAAATACTCCCCTTATAATGGAAAAACCAGGGTAGAAATGCCCTACACTTGTGATGAGCCAAGGTATCGGAGTTGCTCACAGCATAAGTCAACTAAAAAGGAAGACAACTGAAAAGGAAGACAACTGAAACCAAAAACTCACAAAAGTACCAAGCTTCCATAATACAAGGAGAGAAAAAAATAATTATCCATTAATCATACATTAAAATAAAATAAAATAAAATAAAATTAAATAAATAAATAATAAGTGAAAGTAAAGTAAAACAAAGAAAGAGAGGGAAATAACTAGAGAACTGCTGCGGGCACTGAAGATGCTAGTGGTGTGCCAAAAGAAGAGTCAAGAGAAGCCGCAAGGGAAGCAGAGAGGCTAGAAGAGCTAGGTGTAGGAAGGCCCTTCTTCCTCGCCTCCCGGCGCACCTTCCTCTTCTTTTTGTCCTTCCGGAGGAGACTCTTGATCAACGTATTCATCGAACACTCCACCATCTTCTTTATCTCCTTCCCGATCTTCTTCCTGTCGGCAACCATGTTCTTATCCATCTTATCTACAACCATCATGAGACGGTCCTCAAACTGCCTCTCATGCTCATCCTTGCGCTGAGTAATGCGCTCCTCGAAAACCTGCTGACTAGTGACAAACGTCTGATGGCTCTGCTCGACTGCCTCAACCCGGCCTGTGATCTCAGAGCGATACCCCTCATAGCTGGCCTGGAAGGCCTCAAAATCTGTCTAGGTATCCTGCTAAGCTCAGTGATACACCTCGAAGGAATGGCGTTACTGATCCAGGCTCTGCTGAAAATGATCCATCAGCTCTTAAAGAGGACCCATATCAGCAGCAGCAGTGGAAGGCTGAGGAGGCTGAGGGATAAATGATGAAGGTGGAGGCAACATCAGCTGGGGCTCATCTCCCTGGTAGCTCGAGTAGTCCTAAGCAGTCGCATGTGCCTTGGGTCTCTGCTCTGATGGGACATACCGGTACTCTCCTAAAGCAGTCTCTCGAAACCACCACCGTTGGAGAAGAGTAAGGTCGATAAAGGAGGACTCATGGTGGTATTGAAGAGTCTGTAGAATCCGATCCTCCCCCAAAGTTTGGATGATATGTTGATTAAGGAGCATCGAGAAGATAGGGCGCTGGGTATCTCTGTGTAGGATCGCCCGAACCAATTGAGAAAACATCAGTCGGTGTACCAGAAACCATGCTGAAACGGTACCCTGTACTGCCCCACTAAGATACTGGAGAAGTGCATAGTCCATATCATTAATCTCATCGTGCTTACATGGCCTAATGTTATGTCTAATGATTTCCATGGCCACTCTAAGCTGAAGATCAGTGATAAATGTGACGGGGATCACATGACGAGCTTTGGTATGGGCTCAATCCATGTATCGGACCCGTGACCCAAACTGAGCAATAATAGCCAAGTGGGCGCTGGCTAGGTACTGCCGAGTGAAGGAGCTCTGCCTCGGGTCGTAAGCAATATCGAGAGTGTGTGCTATGCTCTGAGGTGTAACCAGAATACGAAGAGAAGAGACATATGAAAGAATCTGTACCTCAAAGACTTGGGGCGGCCCAAGATACTCAGCATTCGCATAGAACTCTCGCACTAACTCTGAGTAGAAGTGGCGATGACCGATCTCCAACACTCTCATCCATCCATGCCTCTGGAAGAGGAAGGCGATCTGAGACAACTGGCGGACACTCTGATCTATGAACCGCTCCTGAACCCACTTGCCCTTCTGTCTGGAGTGATGGTAGTAGCGGGCGGCTTCGGAGCTGATGAACCCCTCTGCATCAAACTGTGGGTCATCCTGGATATGGGACCGTAGGGGATAGGGAGTGCTGAAGTCGTCAAGCTTAGGGGATGTGGATGTAGAGCCCGACCCACTCTGAACCTCAGGAGATGCTCGCTTCTTCTTCTTCTTCTTCCGCGTCTTCGATTTCTTTGTAGGCTGCGAAGCACTGCTTGAAGCTGGTTCCTTGCCCGCCCGTCGGGTAGAACGGTGGGGTGGCAAGACCTCAGGTGCAGGAGGAGCCTCATCCTCCTCTGTGGTGGTGTTTGCCATGGCTGCGTCAGCCTGCTTAAATAGCTCCTCCTCCTCAGAGTCAAAGCAAGATGGGCGTGGAGGAGTGGTGGCTTTTCTGCGAGCCATCTGTTGCAGCTTAAATATACAGACTAAGAGGAGGTTGAAGGAACAAAATGCAGGTGTCGGGCGTTCCTGGTGGTGGGATTGAGCTTGCAGTGGTGCGCTTGGGGAGGTGCGGCTAGTGATTCGCGTCTGGTGCAACTTGTTTGTGGTAGGGTAAAAGTGAGAGGAAGTAAAAAGAAACTTACCCGGTATATTTTTTTCTAAAAACGCGATGTGCCAGGTTGAATGTCAGGTGTATGTGATCCGGCACTTGCAGTTTCAGTTCCGCGTTGTTGCTGGGTGTTATGCCGGGTACACAGTACCTGGCACGTTTAGTTCTAATTAGCCGGATGTCACCCACCCGGCTTTATGAACGGCACAATGAACTTTCTTATCTTACACAAGCAGCAGTTCAATTATATATACAAGAAAAATAAAAGCAACAAATATACATACCAGTAGTGATGGGTTTTATATAAATATAGGAGGATCGACACAAGATGTTATAATCCTTTTAACAAAGAAGAAAGAAATTAAATAATAAAAATGGTAAAAAAATAAAATAACAAATTATGTAAATAAATCTAAAATTTTATGAAAAAAATTAACATCAAGACCGTGTCGGTTTCCATGCCGGGAGTATTATTCCCGGCGTCGGACTACCTTCGAATATGCCGGATTACAATATCCGGCATCACGCACGGCATATACAAACTAATTTAGAAAAGAATGAACAAATCAACGAATAAATTATGTATAAAAAAATAAAAATAAAGAATAGGGCAATCACCAATTTTAGGACTTGGACTAATTCCAAGTCCCCGACAATGGTGCCATTTTGCTGACAAGGAATTTGTAGGGAAGATTATATACAAAAATGAATAAAATAATAAAAGAATCCTACAACTCTACTACGGGTAGCAAAAATCCAGGTCGGAATAAAGTGTAAGTAAATTACGACCAAGAGTATCGAACCCTAGGGACTTAGTAGAAAATTAGTCCTAATCGTAGTAATTGACTATTCTAATAAAAAGGGGGAAACGTGAATAATAATTTTAACTAAAAGTAAATAATTAGTAATCTAACTAAATATGGTATTTACAATGAACTACCCTTGATTCGGGATAATAATCAATCTAAGAACAAGTATGGTCACAAGTCAAATTGGCAAGTCTTAAATTAATCATACAAATGAACGCGCCGGATGTCATGCTGGACCTTGGACTCATGGCACATTCAAGGACTTTGAATGTACCGGACATCCGCCATCCGGCAGTACACCCGGCATATTCAAAATTTTAATGGTATTTCCAGTTTCGGGTCTGACAACAGGAACTCACTACCCATTATTGAATCGAGCATATTTTATGCCGCGAAATGAACAAGATAGTGGAGAGAAATAAATTAATTCTAAATCTTAAGTCTTGTTGCCCAATCTATAGACAACAAAGTTAAAGACCACTAAGATTCCACAACCTATTATACTCTTGTTTTGTGAACTTGAATAGAATTTTGAGAGAAGAGAACAAGTAGTGCACACATTATTCAACTTGCACCATAAACCAAAATCTTAGTTGAAACTTGGAAATTTTTTTAATGATCATAATTGTTTTATAGAGACAATCATCCCTAACCAGGGATAACAAGGAATTCTACTGCACCATCTACACAAGTTTAAGAAGAAATACAAAGAGGAGAAGGAAATTTGTCATAGCCTTAACCCGATAGAAATCTCTCCTTCTGTGAGGATGGATGCGCAGAACTTCCTTAGGAGAATTGACACCAACACTTGCGATAAAGGCGGATTGTAGAGTATGAGTGAACTTTATGGAGTGTTGAAGTCTTTGAAGCCTTAGACCTTTGGCTTATTTATAGACTTCAATTTCTCATGTGTGCCAAGAGTCATGCTGGGTGAGAAGTACCCGACATCACGTGAAAAATGTGTATTTTAACGGTCAATTAAACCGCCAATCAGCAAGACGACGCTTGTGTTGGACATGGTCCGACATTATACCCGGCATCAGTTGGTTTGGTAACGGTAATTAGCTGCTATCTTTTGACGAACCAAGGCGACTCTTCACTGGTGCCGGCTAGGGGATACCCTACACTGCGTCTGGCAACACCTCTGCTCTATACTCTTGCCATGAGTTGGACTTCCGGCATCATGCCCGGGATTACATGGTCCTTTGATTAGAATTTTATTCCTTACACGAGAACATAGAAAACATAAGTCTGACCTTATAAAATAGACTTTTTATGTAAGATAATATATATACTAGCTATTTTACACTTATTTTAACTAATATTCTTATAATTCTAGCCCATAAAATATGATAAGTTTGAGTCTTATCAGGTTCCTTTATGGAGTCAGAGAATTTGTGAGGGGTGGAAGAAGGGTTTGTGGGATATTTGTCTCTTGAGAATCGGTGAGAAAGGGAAGGGACATGTGAGACAGGGGAGAGAGGGTTTGACTGTGATCAATGATTAGCAGGAGACTGCGCCCTGTCGTCTGGTGATATGAGAGAGGCGGACAGTTGTGTATAGAATTGGCAGGCGAATATGCAGCTTCTGCTTTGGGTTCTGCGGTAACCTTCTCTACCAGTAATTGTAGGTGGGAGCGATATTTCTGAGGAGAATTTCGGCAACTGTCTCTTAGCATCAAAGATGGCATCAATCCAATGGTCTATAAGCAACATAGATGTGACCGGTCTCGGGATTGTGTTGAGAACATTAGTCAATATGTTTTCAGACATAATAATTAAATCTCCATTGATATATTTGAAACTTGAAAATATTCCCGACTCTGACTCTTCAATTTCTGCCACTTTAATTTCTTTTACGTTATGTGCTAACTGTTTCCCCTGGGAAAACGATGTTGTGCGGGTTTGTAACAGCAAACTTGTACTCGTGTCGTCGCGCCGGTAATTTCTGGTCGCCGCCTGAGCTACTGACAGACTTGCTCGAATTGGCCCTTCCTCTTGTACATTTTGACCAATCTCTTCTAACCTATACTCAATTATACCCACGTTGGATATTATCCCTTCAATTTCCACTGTGATTTCTTCGTTAATAATGGCCATCCTAGATGTTTCTAGCTGAGCACGAGCTTCCAGGAATTTTGGGGTTTTTTGCATGTTTGTCTCTATCTTAGTAATCTAACCCAAATGTCTAGTGATAGAATGGATTGCTCTTTCTGACCATGCTTGTATTGGAATCCCTTGAATTGCTATGCTGGTGGTTCTTGATCCGCAGCTTGTCACTTCCTTTTCTCCAAGTTTATTTCTTCCACAAGTAAATGAAACGATAGTCATTTCAATGTATTGTATGTATTGAGCTCTGTAATCAGGGTTTACAGAGAGTGTGTATATATATGTAAATACACTGGATGTAAGAGTAAATGGGCTGTAATTACTATTATAGGTCCAATGGGCCTAAGTCACAATATGGGCTTTTATTCCCCCGCGATTCAAACTACATCGAAGTGGGAGTTTGGAATGATAGTCAGTGAAAGAGGGAGTCGAGAGAGCCTTGGCCAGACCGTCGGCGAGTTGATCTCGAGCAGGAAGATGAGCAATCATGAAGCTTCCATTTTTGATTCGCTCGCGAACGAAGAAGAAATCAGTGGCAACATGCTTCATCCGCGTGTGGAAAACTGGATTCTTCGCCACGTATGTAGCCCCGACGTTATCTGAAATACCCTGAACTTAAATAAGGTGATTAAATCATCCTAATATGATATTTAAGGGCCTAATAGCACCTAAGGAATATTGGTGAAGGGAATAAAATAAAAAGAAAAGAGAAAACGCTTAAAAAGCGGAAAATGTAAAAATGAGCGTTACATAACCATAGGAGGCATGTGACCTTGAATAGGATCCTAGGTGGGTTCCTAAGGCTTAATTATGCCTAAATAACATGTGGAAACAATTCCCGAAGAAAACGGATCCATAAAATGGATTAAAACCGCAAACAAACCTTAAAGCGCGTTTTTCAAGGAAACCGAGAAAACGCGACTTTAAGCGGGTTAAATAGACCCATAATAATTGTAGTCAATCAAATGTCTATAAATAGACATTATTGAAGGTCTAGAACCATTAAAAATAATTAAACGAGAAAATTCCAGAAAACGGGTTGCGGGAGTGAATAGTGTAAAAACGTGAAGTTGTGGGGTGTAAGTGTAAATATGCAAAACTAACTTCCCTCTTTGTAAATAAAAATCAGAGAAGTAATGTGTGTGTGTGAGGCTGCCGATTTGTTGCCCCCTCTCATCCTCTTTACTTTTCCTAATTCACTAGAGGACAAAAGAAATAAAGTAACCAAAAAGTAAAAAGCAAGGGGGATTTTCTCTCTCTCCCATTTTCCTCACTTCCCACGTTTTTCTCCCCCTCAATCAGACTTTCTCCTTCCTCCCAACCTCCATCCATGGCGATTTTAAGGGGAGCACCAGCCCTCCTCTTCTTCCCCCATCTTCAAGGTGCAAACGAAGTCCAAATCTCAAAAAAATTACACCATTGGATTCCCCTTTTCTTGGAGCACTTTTCCATCTTTTCAAAAATCAAAAACCTCAACTTTCATCACCATGTATGTAGGCTATTTTGGAGCTTGAAGAACACCATTGTGACCCCTCCATCTCCACATTGTTCTAAGGTAAAAATAGTCTTCAACGTCCATCTTTTTCTAGCTTTTCTATGCAAAACGAAATTACAAGTTGGACCTTGTTTTTCTTCCCCTTCCATCCGGTTTTGGTTGGCTATCTTGGAGCAAAAAGTCTTGCCTCCTTGCTGTCCAAAAGTCCCACTAAGGAACACAAGGTAATACCCCCTTATAAACCCTAACATGTATTAAGTTCTAGGTTAGTTTAAGGGTTAGTTTTGCTAAGCTAGTGTGGTATGTGTGGATGGCTGTAGCATCACTGAATTGGTGAGCAAAGAACAAGAATAAGAAACAAGGAAGAAGGAAAAAGAAAGGATAAAGAAAGGAAAGAAAGGGAGCTAGCAAATTCAAGGTAATGACCAAACCTTGAGCTAGTTTTGTAAGTAATGCAAAATAGATTTTTATGTTTGAGTAAGAGTTATTTTGATTGCTAAGTAATGTCTAGACTGCTACATATTGAGTAGGAAGTGGTAGTATTTTAGTGATGTTTAAAATGATGAGTAAAGGCTTATAAGGAAAGAAAGGTAAATGGTAAATGTGCTTGGAGATTTGAGTATTGATGCCTTGGATAAACAGGTTTGCTAAGTTGTAATGAGTGGACAAATAATGTGGTGAGAATGCTAAATTTAGGGGAAAATCTGTCAAAGTTTCCTTGGGAACTAGGTGACATAAGTGTGAAATGGTGAAGAAAGAACCTAGGATGACTAGGTGTATTTTAGAGTAAAATTTGAGTAACTAATCACTTTGGGAATTAGAGTAGAAGAAGAAGATGTAAGTTATCAAATACTCCAAATCTAATTAACATTATAAAACCATTATTTAATGGAAAATAATCCAAATATAAACTATTTCACGTACGCATGCAAATACATGCAAGAAAACGTTACGTAAAAAATAGTCGTTTCACCATAAACGCTAAAACGCCTTAGAAACATGCAATTAAGCATGACCTTGTATGACCTTCTAAAACTCAAACCAAATGGTCATACCCTCATTATATGACTATACAAATATAGTCCCTAGCCTATACTTAGTCAAAAACGTAAAACGCTCGGGAGTGCTCACGCACACCCCTTAAAGCGAGAAAAGCCCGGAGAGGTGCCGAGGTGGCACGAACTCCTATATAATTCATTCCTAGAGTTCCTAACATCATTAATAATAATTCTAAAGAGAACACACGAGCTAGGTTCTCAAGATTCAACAAAATCCTCAGGGCAATTCCTTAACGCTCCTATTTCGCCCGGGAGCGTCACGGTAGCTCGGAAATTATGTCATGAGTTGATGTAAACCCGTATAACTCAATGTAACACCTTAATATATCATTATTTACTATAATAAATTTTTTTAAACACTTGTAACTCATAAAGACAACTTATTTCCCAAAATATCCTTAGAGCACAAAAACGCACCTTCGGGTGTCACTAAAACGCGTTTTACGCAATTACCTTGTAGTTTTTGACATGCCAAGGATTATGAATCTTAAATGGGGATAAATTGAACCTCTAAATCAACTAAATTCAGTGTCAAACAAGGTGCTCTATAGGGGCCGATTTTCTGTCCAAAAACTAGTATAAAATTTGCATTTAAAGCTTATAAAAAGACATAGAACATATTGACTCACCCTCCCATGTGCTATAATACTTAAAGACAGAAGAATATAAGTCCCATGTGACCTCCATGCTGTCGAAATTCTGCAAGAAAACAAGGCCATGTTAGCTTGACAAAAGCAAAAATAATTAAAGCAAAAAGTAGATCTAGATTCTACCTTTTTGATTTGTTAATTGCAAGTGACCATCCCATGCTTGTCTAAGGCTCCAAGCTGCCGATTGAGGGGCTCCGAGCAGGCCTAAAAATCAGTCACCTACAAGGGAAGAAGAAGACAAGTTTTAACATTGAAAAATCAAAAGAATAAAACCTTACCTAACTTACCTTGTCATTTAGCTTCCATTATTTCTTCCACCTTGCCTTGCCTTGTAACATGGCCGATTGAGTGCCTTAATTTAGGGACTTTGGAGCCTAATAAACTAAAGAAAAACAATAAACAAAGACATGACCTAACATGTCAATTATGGTCCAAATATAAACAAAACAAAAATCAAGCAAACCTACCTTAAGTCTTACGGTTGCAAATTCATTTCCCACACTCCTTGTAACCGGTTGGGTAAGCTCCTCTCTTCTTCTTTCATCTTCTTCCTTTGAAGCTCTTAAGTCCATTAATGGAGATTTAACTTCTATCTTCATCTTTAAGGTAATTTCCTAGCATTTCTTGTCAAGCCTTGAAGCAAAACTCTTCCTAGCATAACTACAAGGGTTCGACATCAACTAATACTCCAAGTAAGTTGTCTAAATCAACATTAAACCAAGGAGCATCTCAAGGTTACCTTAAGGTATTTGTCATGCTTGAAAATCCTTAAAGCACATTTTTATGTGTAACCGATTTCTACTTCTTCTAAGGCTCTTTTCTTCTTCATTTTTCATGAAGGAAAGTTTGTTCTTCATCCATCTTAAGTGTGCCGAAATCCTAAGGAGAAAAGCTTAAGGTAAATCCTTGGAAAACTACTTACAAATCTACTTAAGATCTTTGTTAAAGATCTAACTCCTAAACTCCTTCACCCCTTGCATAAAACCAAAGTGGAGCATCAAATTCCTTTGGAGAAAGCTTAGGGATTCAAGAAGAGTTCAAGCACTTAACCATCCTTTACTAAGAAGTAAGTTTACTAAGCCAATCTTTATGTTTTAAGCTTGGTTAAGCTTCTAAAAATTATGTACACCTCCTAGGATATCTAAAACCGAAACTACATGGTAACTTATGCCAAAAATATAGCTTATAACATACATGGTAAATTTATTTCCTTAAGACACATTTTTGTGTCACAAAATCTACCTAGGATAAAAGTGTGTTCATACCGAATTGTCAAGGGTAAATATGCTCTATTTTGAGCTAAGAATCAATCTAAGACATTACAATAATTTTTACATGAGCTATATGACACATATGAATTTATGTATAATTATTTTGACATATAAATCTACTTTTATATACTATATGGTAACATATAAATTATGGCCGAATGGTCTTGGTAAAGAATAGGTTTTAATGAGCTACTTATGCATATAAACTTATATTATAAAGTTTGGTGAGTTAAAAACATTTTATTAGTGCTTAAATGGCTAATTAATCAATTTATGTGGCTAAAATGTAAATTTTACAAAGTTTGGTGTATATACCATAAAAGCCGAGAGTAAAAGGCTTCCTTGGGCTAAATATGATATAATATAAGGTTAGGAATTAAGTTTATGAATTTTAGATCATTTTAACAAGAGTTAGAATAACAATTTATAAAGTTTTGGGCTATTATGTAATTTATAAAAGTTAATATGAAAATTTGGAGTTTAATATGGGGCGAATCCATAATTAAGAGAATTATAAAGTACACTTCTGAAATTTAGAGGAATTAAATATTTAAACTATAGTTTATAAGTAATTAAGTAACTATTATAAAGTTTTGGGGTGAAAATGTAAATAAAGGAAAGTTATTGTCAAAGCCGAATTGTTTGGGGTTAGATTTGTAATTTAAGAAATTATATTTAAATATTCGGCAATTAAAGGGAATTAAAATTAAAACTATAGTTTATAAGGTGTTTTGTAAAGAATATGAGATTTTGTGCTTAAATTGTAATTATAGAAAAGATTATATAAAGGCCGAAAGTTTGAGGGGTCAAATGGTAATTTTCGAAAGATATAATATTCAAAAGTTATATACCAAAATATTAATGGTGGTTTTGTAATATAATTAAATAAGGGATTAAAACTATATAATATAATGAGATTAGAGTTTAAATGTAAAGTTTATGAATTATTATGATTGTTTTGTAAATAACCGAAATATAAGGGTAAGAATTTAGATTTAAATAAATATAGGTCCTATGTGGATATTTGAAGGAATTAGAAAAAGAATTTTGATTTATGGGATTATGGAATTAAAACTATGGCTTATATAGTCATAAGGAATTTAAAGGTAACCAATAAATATTATTTATGGGAATAATAAAAACTATAAGAATATTATGTCCATGTATGGCATATAAATATAGTTGAGGAATTATAAAGTTATTATGTCATCTAGACAATTAAAAACATGAATCATAAGTAGTACATGAATAAATATATACATATGTGTACATTAAAGGATTTATAAATAAATCAAGAAGGAATAACAAAATAAGTTGCACCTTAAATCATAAGATAATTAAAAGAAATAAACCTCACATGAAATAATAAATACGAAGTTGTTGAATGATCCAATAAGATTATTACACAAGGGTAACATAAATTAACCCTCTCAGTTAATCCTAATATAGGACAATACTTGACCTGACGTTGACCAGGATATATTCAACTGCAATCTACGGTGAACGGTATGGGATTCTTGCAACCTGTTTGCTACCGGATTACACCGGCTTGTGTGCTATTTGTTGTTTGAAATAACGACCAAGATAATTAAATGTAAAATGTTGTATTACTCTTGTACACTGTTGTGTTATTTATGTGCGTGTTGATGCTAACTGTAACATGTATGTCTCACACATACAATACTACATTACCAGTGGATTAAATACCTGTGCTTTATTATACCGAGAACTTGTACTCAAGCTTCTCACTAACTTCACTTCATAACAAACGTCGTTATCCTAAACGTGATAGCTGACAATACACATTGTGTTCTTGAATAACGTCCTTGTATGACATCTAACAATTCTATACTAAGAGAACGAGGAGCCCAGTTGGATCTGGCCATGCATGCTACAGGAGTTGTACCTGTCTCAGGTCGTCTCCTATTCAATTTACGTCGCGACGGGAGTTTTGGGTGCACTATGTCACTCACCGGCTGCGTACCGGAACAGTTCAAGTTGGGAGGAAGACTTTATTTCTCTCGAGGGTTCGATACCCACCTCTTTAAAGTACAGGAGTTAACTACGTTATCTTCTAAGGGACTCATTACCCACTTTTTCTCTTTTAACGAGGTCACTATACCTTCACTATATTGACATACTCTTATACACCTGTCAGTCCCACTGTGTGGACCCGACAACTATTAAAAGATTACAGATCACCTAACTTGACCTTCTGAAGTCTTGTTCTATGTGACATTGTTGTCCTTGTATGGATACTTGTGATTATCATGTTATGCTTGTTTACAGCTTTACAAAAATGAACTGCATGTATTCGACAAAGTAGTTGGTGTGGCCCGGTAGCCGATGGGCTGCACGTTTTCCATACCAGCATTGTTTGCTGAGCCCCTTTGGGGGCACCCCCATTTTTCAGGTACCTGAAGTTGAAGAGTTTACCACACCGAGTGTAGGTGGGGTAGATCAAGCTATGGGAGTTTATCATTAGTTATTTGTTTTACTTAATTATTGTTCCTTTGAGTTTGATTCCTAGTATCTCAGATTATATTTGTATTCAGACCGTGACTTTTGAGATTTGTATTTGGAGTTAGCCTTGTTAGTCACAAGGGTGGCTAACGGCATTGTAATACCGCCCGGTTATTGTAATTTATTCCGCTGCAGTTTAAGTTTATTTGGAAGCGATCGTCGTTCAGGTTATTAGATTTCGGGTTGGGGTGTTACAAAAAGTGGTATCAGAGCGTAGTTACGCTCTGGATACAAGAATACACCGAGATTAGGATTTCTAAAAGCTTTAGGTTACGGGTTGAGAGATAGTATAGAAAGGAGTTTAAGTTAGTTGTACTTAGACTACTATCCAAGACCAAGATTGTGACCATAGTATCTAATATACATCCACACCCTGCAGATGTCAGGAAGAGGTGGACGCCGTGAACAGGCCGCAGAGGAGCCAACCATCAGGCTGGCAGACATTGCTACTTTGATAGCTCAAGCATTTGCACAAGCGGGAGTTGCGCAGCAGCAACAACAGCAACCTCCACCACCACCACCCAGAGAGAATGATTGGGTGAAGAGTTTGGCTGATCTCAGGCCAACTGTATTCTAAGGAAAGATTGACCCTGCACACTTGGAGACTTATATCATGGAGATGGAAACAGCATTTGAGACATTCGCTGTCCCAGCTAGGGAAAAGGTGAGGCTCGCTGCCTTTTACTTGAAAGATGCAGCAAGGGATTGGTGGAATATGGTGAAGGCCGACCACCTGGACGATCCAGCTTTCACTTGGGGAGCCTACACCGCACTCCTTAGGGGCAAGTACTACCCAGCCCACACCAGGATGGTGAAGACTAGGGAGTTCGATGCACTGGAACAGACTGGAAAGATGACCGTGGATGAATACTATGCGAAGTTTACTTCACTACTCCGACTACTACCCGGATTAGGATACTCGGACCAGGCTTTGGTTGACCGGTTCTATGGGGGACTGAGCCCTCGGCTCCAATTTGGGATGGGACCAATCATTCCCACCAGCCTACAGGTAAAACAGGAGAAATATAAACTAGTTGGAATTCTATTACCTACTATACTCCGACCTGGGAGATTTGGAAACTGATACCTTGAGATTTCAGGAATGTTACCACGCTGCCTCCGTTGTGGAGATCACATGCAAGAGAAGGGATGCTTTGAGCTCCCAAAAGAGAAAGGACGGGCCTGGCGGTGATGATGCCAAGCAGGGAAACTCCAACAGAAGGAACAAACCCTTTCATAGAGGCCAGGGGTCCTATCAAGGGAAGGGGAACCAGACTACTGGGAACCCCCAGCCAGTAACCCACAGAGCAGCAAACTCACAGAAAACCTACCCATCTAAGGGTAGGCACTCTAACCAAGCAGTTAAATTTGAAACTTATGTGATTACTTCAGTACCGTTGGAATATGTAATTTACCTCTATTGTATTAGGTTCCGGACATGGCTCAAATACGGGCCAAAGGTTTGTCCGTCACTGAAATACCCCTAAATTAATTTGAATTAATTTAGGGGATTTCTTTTATTAAAAATTAAATTATTATATGGAATTATGAATATTAAATTATTATATGGAATTATGAAATTTATTTAGGGGTTTTCTCCTATTTAACCCTAATTATTATACATTATTAGATAGTATTATGAATTTAATAATAAGATTTATAAGTCAATAAATCTTGGGAAAATTACTAAACACTCCAAATATATTATAAAGATTTTATGAAGTGTTGAAACATTGTTTAGAAACATAAAAGTCAATATAAAATTCTAGGAACCTTAAAGCTTATTAAGCCTTGCTAGAGTTGACTTTTTGAGAATGGTCAAACCAGGCCATGAAACCTATACCAATAAATAGGTTATGAAAAACCATGAAGATCGATAAAAAGAACGTCAAAAACGGATCATCCTAGCCAAAGTTATGCTAGATTGAAGTTTTGAATCAAAATTTTAAGAGATGCCACGTGTCACTCTGTAATGGGTCGCCCACACTTAGCCGATTTCTTCCCTGATTTTCGGTAACCGATTTCCCTTACTTTGCCCTAACTTTAGACGGCTATAACTTTTACATCTCTCAATATTTTTCCATGCCGTCTTCACCATTCTCTTCTCCTTCAATTCCTCTTTCCAACCATTACTCATACAAACCCTAAATCTTTCTGAGTCCACCGGAAAATCGAGCCAAAGTAGCCACCTTGCGAAGCTGTTTCCAGAATTCCAGATTTCCCTTCGTTTTCAGGTAACTTGCGTCGATCATAACTTCTTCGTTAATCAACCAAAATTCAATTTCTTTAGCTCGTTGTAAAGATCTCTAATCCCTCTACAATTTTCGTGTTTATGCCCAAGTCTGATTCGTAACCAGTTGGGAGATATAGAGGTCTAAAGTTTCGGTTTCAACAGCACATAAAATAACACCGAAACAGAGAGTTAAACTCGTGTTTTGTAACTTCAATGTTTTTCTGTATGGTGCGAGTTAGGTTTAGTTCTTGCTACCAATACGTAGATCTACGTTTCTTCTTTCCAATGAGCCCTTACTCATTATCTAACTCGTTTTGTACTGCTAGTTATAGATCAGCAAAGTTGGCACCACGAACTGTATAAAGTTCGAGTTTTTTTTCCAGTTTCCGAATTGGAATTCACCCAATTCGCACAATCCGGTGAGTCTCCGATCAAATTGCTCCGATAATGTTGTTCGTAGTCTTGTTTTCGACCTAAACCATGTGTCAATTTCGTGTTAGGTTAGGAGAATTTGGATGAATTGCATTCGATTTTTATTCTGTACCCAGATGAACCCTAACTTTCGAATCGAATTCGAATCTTGATGAACTCTGCATTATAATTAGGGAAATTGATACCAATAGAACCGAAATTTGATTACGAATCCATAGAAACAAAAATCACTCGATTTCGTTCTGTAGATTGTGAGAAAAACGGGATTTAGTACTCGGTTTGGTAATTGAACTCGCTGATGAACTCGATGTACAGGGGCCGTCCGATCTCGTTTTAAGAGATTGGACGGCCGAGATTAAAACATACCAGAATTAGTTTATAAGGGTTTTAATAAATTCCAGTAAATAGTCTTAACTTGTTGGGTTAATTTAAATATCTTCCCGAATGTATTTTGACTTGATATTTTAACCATAGATTCCTTATTTTATCTAGTTTATTTTGATGTAAATTATTATGGTTTTGGAGTTTTTAAATATAAGTTATGATTTTTACAAGTTAAGGGTTTTCTGGAATTATTTGGCTAAATTAAAAAGATATTTTTATGAAATAAAAATTTTATAATACGTATAAAATGTTATAGTTACTGTATATTAAATTTGGGAATTTTTGGGCAATGGTAAAAGGTTTTAAAAATTGTGTTTATGAGTTTTTCATAAGAATAACCTATAATATAAGGTTTTTAATGTAATCAAAAATTAAAGTATGGTTTGTTAATTAACTTTTAAGCTGGGGAAAATAAAGGGAACTAAACTAACATTTTATAACAGTAAGTTTATAAATGTTTTGTATTAGCTTTTAAGAGAAATTAAATTATTTACATATATGTATATTTACTTACTTAAGTAGGAACTTATATAAATTAAGGAATTTAATTATCCTACATTTTATTTACTATATTATATGGGAGTTAATATTTTAAATGAACTAAGGAACAAATATATATATATATATATATATATATATTTACGCATTTATAAAAGGGAATTAAGAAGTAACTTATAGTAAATCAAGGAACTAATTAAATTACCACTTATAATAACTAAATATTATAAGAGCTAGAACCCTAAGATATGGTAAAAGAAATACTTTATGAAATATACTTAGAATACAGTTTAAGGTTGTATTAATAAGATAGTTTAAATATGGTAAATTACATAGGGAATGTCTTAGTAATTTCTAATACGGGTATACTTTATATATTAAATAAATCAAGGAAACACATTATGTTATAAACCTTAAGTCGGTTGTGTTAAGCCTAGAAGTTATTGAACATTAATAAATACATAAAATTTCCTAAAAATGCTATGGGTAAATTTTAATGCATAAAGATATATATATAAATGTACATGTATATAAATACATTAATATAGTTGAGGGAAATAATAATCCTTGTGATAGTTATAATAAGTAGGTTATATATATACATTAAACCTTAGGTTTTAGTCAGTGAGTGATTAAATAATCACTATTAATTTAAGAGTTATTACACAACATAACTTAACCCGGTCTTGGGCTAACTCACTAAGCCCAAGTCTATGAACACCAAAAGCCCACTTTAACAATCCAAAGAGAGTTTGGGCCACTCTCAGGAATAAATTCTAAATCATTCCAAACTAAACGAGAGGGGCCTAACGAAGGATTTAGTTAACAAGTCAAGCCCAAACCTTTGTAAGAGAATAATGGTAAACCTGAAACTTTTAATCAGTAGGTGAAGAAGGCTGTTGAGTTTATAAGTTTCTTAACTAATTGACATTTGGAACACCTTAATCATAGGTTACTATTGGGGAGTTATTTATACGAGCTAGTTATTGTTCTTCACATACCAGGTACGATTTCTCGTACTCAGCTTGTTATGTTTTGGACTCTTTGGAATGTTTTGTACGATTTCTCGTACTCCGATATTTTTGTTGATTGTCTGGTGGAATGTTTTGGAAAACGCTAACTGACTTTAAGAGGAATTTCTAAAAAGGAATTGGTTGTGTGACTAACTCAGCTTGTGTGACTAACTGAGCCTTGGTTGTGAAACTTACATGGGTATTGGTTCCTTCTATTTGGTGCCCGTTAGACATTGGCTGCTTAGGGTTTACGCTTCTGTACTCTGTAGGACTGAGTGTTTTGGTATTGCTCTGGGTAGTCGGTGATCTGGTGGGATTATGGGAAAAAGTTATTCTTGGTATTGAGTATGGATTATCTCTAATAAGTGGTGCGCACACTTTTCACCGATGACTGAGAACGGGTCGGTGGCAGCGGAGGTCTGCTATACCTCGTCCATGTGGACAACTGACAGCGGAGGTCTGTTTACCTCGTCCTTGTGACAACTGACTGACGGTGGGGGCCATCTCTCCCAATGGGTTTTATTCCACTCTTGAGTTATGGGTTCTTGGAGCTATTTTATCATTCCTAGTCCTTTGTGACTATCAGGGTTTTTCTACTCCTAACGGGTATTGGGATTAACTAAGGAAATGGATGTTCACTAACACATGTTGTGGTTTCGTACGCTAACTTTATCTTTCAGTTGTTAACCTTTGTTCTTATATTGTTATCTTGTTTTGGTGAATCGTGAAATGTTTGTTCCTCTGAGTGCTTTAAGTGACTGTCGTCAAGTTATTATTTATTTAAGAATTGTGTTATAAGTTGTTTTTGGAGGATCGTACTAGTTCCATTCCAGGGAACTGACCCGCCCCTTTCGGGGTGGGCTGCTTGGTTTCATCTTGCAGGTACGACTTGATTTACAGGTGGCCACGAAGAGAATGAGCGTTTGGGATGGGACTAGGTTTTGTGGAGAGTTATTGTGTTTAATTTCTATTATGTTTGTGTTAAGTTTTTCTCGAGTTCAGACTGTAGCTTTTGTGGAATGTAAGTTGTAATTGGTGAGGTTTGGTGCCGGGTGTTTGGAACCCGATGATCTGTACGCCTTTAGTATTTTGTTTCCGCTATAAATATGTTAGATAGGGGCGTTACAGTCACTTCAACTGTAGACAATGTGGAAAGGATCACCCCGGCGTGGACTGCCAAGGGGAGAAAGTCCAGTGCCGCCACTATCAGATATGGGGACACCGAGCCTTCGAGTGCATTAAAAACCCGGAGACCATGAACTACCACCCGGGAACAAAGGCAAACACAGGTCATAAGGGTGGAGCCAACGATACTCGCCCTCCACCAACAAACCAAGCTCAGGGAGCTAAGGGCAAAGGCCCAGCATCGGGACCTGCCCTGCATGTTATGGACCGCTTAGATGAAGCTGGTACTTCTACCAACCCAGGTATTTCTAAACCCATACGAACATGCCATTGAGCAGTGAATGTTTTGAATGAGTGCTTGCATGCTTTAAGTGCCTAATTGAGTAGGAAAGACCTAATAATACTCACTAGTAGAATTTTAAACCACGTAGGAAGCTATAAGATATGCTTTCCTATCCCCTCACCGCCCTCCCTGGAAGAGAACATTATCAAAGCACGAGAACCAGCGAACGAACGATGTAAGGTTATCCAACCCGGATTAATACTACTCAAAGGATACCTAACACCGGAAACACAAATTGCAATCATTAGAAGATGTCAAGAACTAGGAGCAGGACCGGGAGGGTTCTACACTCCCGAATTTCCAGGAGGATCAAAAATGAAGCTGAAAATGATGTGCCTAGGAAAGGATTGGAATCCTTACTCAAAGACCTACCAGGATACAAGAAATGGAGATAGAGCGCAAGTACCAAACATCCCAGAAGAATTTTTACAAATTGTGGAACAAGAAGTTAATACAGCTCAACAGCTAGAAGAAGATCCAGTTCCCAATCTAAGGGCAGATCTATGTATCATCAACTTCTATGAAGAAGGAGGCCGCTTAGGACTACACCAAGACAAGGATGAAACACAAGGGTCCCTTGATCAGGGGATACCAGTATTGTCTTTGTCGATTGGAGATGACGCAGAGTTCCTATATGGCGAGCAGAAGCGTGTGGACCTTGCGAAGAAAATCATATTGAAGTCAGGAGATGTTTTAATAATGGGTGGAAAGTCAAGATTGCTATACCATGGAATTAAAAGGATTAAAATGAACTCAGCACCTTCGACAGTGACAAACGCCACCCACATGAAACCAGGAAGATTAAGTTTGACCTTTAGAAAATACTAGCATTATAATTGTCATTAGACACCTGAGAGGAGATCATCTCATCAAAGAAGCATTATTGTTATGAAAAGTGAATGTCTTTAGACCTCCATCATATGTCAAAGTACTTACCCAGATTCTGTTGTTAGGTTGTGCTAAGGAGACGGAAGGTGCCTTAAGTATACTTACTGAGGAGGAGGCCTGCAAGGGCAGCACGATCCTCACTGGTACCTTTCCTGTCAATGGAGTGGCTGCATTAGTACTGTTCGACTCCGGAGCCTCACATACTTTCGTATCGCCTTCACTTGCGAGGAAGTTGGGGCTAGACGCTGTAGAGTTACCTGATTTTAAGGTGGCACTCCCTTCTAAGGAGAAGGTCAGTTGCACTCGTCTTTATAGAGGAGCCACTATTCGTATTAAGGTGGAGGAATTTCCCATTGACCTAATTGAGTTCAGAGGTCTAGGATTCGACGTTATAGCCGGGATGGATTGGTTGGGGCGGCACAGAGGCCGCATCCTTTGTGCCGAGCGCAGACTGTTACTTAAGAGCCCATCAGGAGTGACAATGTCTTACCGCCAGAGCCCTAGGGCACCATCAATAAAAGTGATATCTGCTATGTCCATGTACAAAGAAGTCAGGAAGCAGAAGGAAGTATATTTATGTTATGTTCAGGATGTGGAGCACAACCCAGATTTTGATCCAGATATGCTAGTGGTGTTAGAATTTCCGGATATTTTTCCAAAGGAACTTCCAGGCTTACCGTCAGCCAGAGAGGTAGAATTCTCCATTGAGTTACTACCAGGTACCGGTCCTATAGCTAAGGCACCGTACCGTATGGCACCAGCAGAGATGGCTGAGTTGAAGGATCAGTTGAAGGATTTATTAGAAAAAGGATACATACGACCTAGCGTATCGCCTTGGGGAGCACCATTTCTTTTTGTGAAGAAGAAGGATGGAAGCCTTCATTTATGTATCGATTACATGGAGCTTAATGAAGTATCGGTGAAGAATAAATACCCACTACCACGAATCGACGATTTGTTTGATCAGTTAAGAGGAGCAAAGGTGTTTTCAAAGATCGATTTGAGATCTGGATACCATCAGATACCTATCAGGGAGCAAGAGAGGAAAAAGACAAAATTCAGAACACGGTATGGCCACTATGAGTTTACAGTTATGCCTTTTGGCTTGTCAAATGCACCGGCAGTCTTCATGGACTTAATTAACAGATTATTCAGAGAGCAGCTGGACAAGACCGTAGTTGTATTCATTGATGATATCCTAATTTATTCAAAATCTAAGGGAGAGCATGAGAGTCACCTCCGACGTGTACTCGAAATCTTAAGGGAGAACCAACTTTATGCTAAGTTCTCCAAATGTGAGTTTTGGCTAGATCGAGTTTCCTTTCTAGGACATGTTATCTCAGACGCTGGGATCGCAGTAGATCCAGCAAAAATAGAAGCAGTTCACACCTGGCCCAGACCAAAGACAGTGACTGATATCAGGAGTTTCCTTGGGTTAGCAGGTTACTATAGAAGGTTCGTCAGAGACTTCTCCAAAATAACAAAACCTATGATAAGTTTAATGAAGAAGGACGCGCCATTCAAATGGACTACAGAATGTGAAACCTCATTCCAGTATTTGAAGGATGCTTTGACATCAGCACCAGTTTTGACTATACCTGAAGGCACAGAAGGTTATGAAGTTTACTGTGATGCATCAGGCAGGGGATTAGGGTGTGTGCTTATGCAGAATGGGAAAGTAGTCGCCTACGCTTCCCGACAGCTGAAGAAACATGAGGAGAACTATCCCACACATGACTTGGAACTTGGAGCAATTGTATTTGCATTGAAGATCTGGCGCCACTACCTGTATGGTGTCTAGATGACCATATACTCGGATCACAAAAGTTTGAAATATGTATTCACCCAGAACGAGTTAAACATGAGACAACGAAGATGGGTTGAATTTCTCAAGGATTACGACATCGATTTGCAGTACAAAGAAGGAAAAGCTAATGTAGTAGCAAACGCATTGAGTCGACGAGCACATTCCTTAAATGCCATTATGGCTAGCTCGAGTCTTATAGACGATATACGAAGCGCACAGCAGAATGATCAGCGAATGAGGGAGATCAGTCAGAAGTTGTCTCACGGTACATTTGAAGGAGGGAAGTGTGAGTTCCAGCTACACGATGATGGGCTGATCAGATTAAAGGGCAGATTGTGTATTCCAGAGACAAGACAGATATAAAAGACCATATTCTTCGAGAGTCCCACACTTCTTCCACATCTGTCCATCCAGGAGCTTCTAAGATGTACAAAGATCTAAAGAGGTATTTCTGGTGGAGTGGTATGAAGGGCGACGTGACAGAATATGTGATTCGATGTCTCACTTGTGAGAAAGTGAAATTCGAACATAGACGACCAGGAGGCATGGTGCAGTCTATGCCAGTTCCAGAATGGAAGTTTTATGATATTTCTATGGACTTCGTGGTGAGACTACCACCTACGAGAGGAGGACTAAATATGATATGGGTTGTTGTTGATCGAGTGACAAAAGTGGCGAGATTTATACCGATGAAAGACACTTGGAAGGTGCCAAGGTTGGCAGAATTATTCGAAAAAGAAATTATCAGGCATCATGGAGTACCAAAGACTATTGTTTCAGATCGAGATACCAGATTTCTATCACGATATTGACGAGCTACTCGCGAAGCACTTGGAACTGAATTGAAGCTTAGCACAGCATTTCATCCTCAGACGGATGGTCAATCAGAGAGGACTATTCAGACCTTAGAAGACATGCTACGAGCATGTGCCTTGGATTTCCAGGGTAGCTGGATAGATAGGTTACACCTAATCGAGTTTGCATATAACAACAGTTATCACGCCTCTATACAGATGTCACCTTTTCAAGCATTATATGGCAGACCATGCCGCACACCATTGTGCTGGGACGAGTCTAGTGAGACCGTCATCATTGGGCCTGAGTACTTAGAGCAAGTTCATGCAGAAGTACAACAAATCAGAAATAATATAAAAGCGGCACAAGACAGACAGAAATCGTATGCTGATGAGAGACGACGAGACCTTGAGTCCGCAGTTGCCGACCAAGTATTTCTACGAGTATCACCAATGAAGGGTGTATTCAGATTTGGACAGAAGGGCAAGCTAAGCCCGAAGTTTGTAGGACCCTACGCTATCACAGAGCGGGTGGGCCTTGTGGCATATCGACTTGATTTGCCAGCGGAATTAGGCAAAGTACACAACGTTTTTCACGTGTCTCAGCTTAAGAAATACATGCCTCATCCTTCTCATGTTCTACAACCAGAGACACTATCATTAGAACCAATAATGCGGTACGTTGAAACACCGCAATGAATCTTAGATAGAAAAACACAAGATACTCGAAACAAGACTGTGAGCCTCGTAAAGGTTCTTTGGTCGAACCATGATGTTGAAGAGGCCACATGGGAATTAGAAGCGGATATGCGAGCAAAATTTCCCTCATTATTCACCGACTAGACACTTTAGTCTAGGGTACGTGGGCGTACCCCTTTTTTAGGGGGGTAAAGCCTTTTTCGTTTGTGAGTTTAGTATGCATTTTGTTGCACTTTTGTGCATTTCTGTGACACTTTGTCCTGTATGTGTTCTTGTGTAACACTGTATTTAAATGTACTTTGTACATCTACTTGCTGATGTGTACTTCGTTACACTACAATGGAAAGATTATGTGCACTATGCTGCACTATTTGAAATGAAATGTGATTGTGTTTTCTACATCGCACTACATCGTAGGTATATGATATGACCTTCCAAAGTATTCATGTTGTGTTTGATGTACACTATGAACTTAGGAATATAGAGACTTGGGACTTGATCCCTAAAAACTAAATTGAGTTGTGGATACCTAACGGAACTTGTTTTCCCCACAACCTTATAAATTTAGATATGAGACTTCAGGGCGAAGTCCTTTTTAAGGGGGGTAGATTGAAATACCCCAAATCTAATTAACATTATAAAACCATTATTTAATGGAAAATAATCCAAATATAAACCATTTCACGTACGCATGCAAATACATGCATGAAAACGTTACGTAAAAATAGTCGTTTCACCATAAACGCTAAAACGCCTTAGAAACATGCGATTAAGCATGACCTTGTATGACCTTCTAAAACTCAAACCAAATGGTCATACCCTCATTATATGACTATACAAATATATTCCCTAGGCTATACTTAGTCAAAAACGCAAAACGCTCGGGAGTGCTCACGCACGCCCCTTAAAGCGAGAAAAGCCCGGAGAGGTGCCGAGGCGGCACGAACTCCTATATAATTCATTCCTAGAGTTCCTAACATCATTAATAATCATTCAAAAGAGAAC
This sequence comes from Limonium bicolor, assembly GCA_023374045.1. Taxonomy (NCBI): domain Eukaryota; kingdom Viridiplantae; phylum Streptophyta; class Magnoliopsida; order Caryophyllales; family Plumbaginaceae; genus Limonium; species Limonium bicolor. The sequence continues at coordinate 160,615,330 of CM041782.1, forward strand.
ACACGAGCTAGGTTCTCAAGATTCAACAAAATCCTCGGGGGAATTCCTTAACGCTCCTATTTCGCCCGGGAGCGTCCCGATAGCTCGGAAATTATGTCATGAGTTGATGTAACCCCGTATAACTCAATGTAACACCTTAATATATCATTATTTACTATAATAAATGTTTTTAAACACTTGGAACTCATAAAGACAACTATTTCCAAAATATCCTTAGAGCACAAAAACGCACCTTCGGGTGTCACTAAAACGGTTTTACGCAATTACCTTGTAGTTTTTGACAGCCACGAATTAGAATCTTAAATGGGGATGATTAAATTGACCCTATAATCAACTAAAGGCAGTGTCAAACAAGGTGCTCTATAGGGGCCGATTTTCTGTCCTAAAAACTAGTATAAAATTTACATTTAAACTTATAAAAGACATAGAACATGGTGACTCACCTTCCCATGTGCTATAATACTTAAAGACAGAAGAATATAAGTCTCATTGGACCTCCATGCTGTCGAAATCCTGCAAGAAAACAAGGCCATGTTAGCTTGACAAAAGCAAAAATAATTAAAGCAAAAAGTAGATCTAGATTCTACTTTTTGATTTGTTAATTGCAAGTGACCATCCCATGCTTGTCTAGGCTAGCTGCCGATTGAGGGCTCCAAAGCCTAAAATCGGCCACCTACAAGGGAAGAAGAAGACAAGTTTAAACATTGAAAAATCAAACCTTACCTAACTTACCTTGTCCTTTAGCTTCCATTATTTCTTCCACCTTGCCTTGCCTTGTAACATGGCCGAATGGGTGCCTTAATTTAGGGACTTTGGAGCCTAATAATCTAAAGAAAAACAATAAACAAAGACATGACCTAACATGCCAATTATGGTCCAAAATAAACAAAACAAAAATCTGCAAACTACCTTAAGTCTTACGGTTGCAATTCATTTCCCACACTCCTTGCAACCGGTTGGGTAAGCTCCTCTCTTCTTCTTTCATCTTCTTCCTTTGAAGCTCTTAAGTCCATTAATGGAGATTTAACTTCTATCTTCATCTTTAAGGTAATTTCCTAGCATTTCTTGTCAAGCCTTGAAGCAAAACTCTTCCTAGCATAACTACAAGGTTCGGCATCAACTATACTCCAAGGAGGTTGTCTAAATCAACATTAATCCAAGGAGCATCTCAAGGTTACCTTAAGGTATTTTTCATGCTTGAAAATCCTTAAAGCACATTTTTATGTGTAACCGAATTCTACTTCTTCTAAGGCTCTTTTCTTCTTCATTTTCATGAAGGAAAGTTTGTTCTTCATCCATCTTAGTGTGCCGAAATCTAAGAGAAAAGCTTAAGGTAAATCCTTGGAAAACTACTTACAAATCTACTTAAGATCTTTGTTAAAGATCTAACTCCTAAACTCCTTCACCTCTTGCATAAAACCGAAGTGGAGCATCAATTCCTTTGGAGAAAGCTTGGGATTCAAGAAGAGTTCAAGCACTTAACCATCCTTTATTAAGAAGTAAGTTTACTAAGCCAATCTTTATGTTTTAAGCTTGGTTAAGCTTATAAAAAATTATGTACACCTCCTAGGTATCTAAAACCGAAACTACATGGTAACTTATGCCAAAAATATAGCTTATAACATACATGGTAAATTTATTTCCTTAAGACACATTTTTGTGTCACAAAATCTACCTAGGATAAATGTGTTCATACCGAATTGTCAAGGTAAATATGCTCTATTTTGAGCTAAGAATCAATCTAAGACATTACAATAATTTTTACATGAGTTATATGACTCATATGAATTTATGTAATTATTTGACATATAAATCTACTTTTATATACTATATGGTAACAATAAATTATGGCCGAATGGTCTTGGTGAAGAATAGGTTTTAATGAGCTACTTATGCATATAAACTTATATTATAAAGTTTGGTGAGTTAAAAAATTTTATTAGTGCTTAAATGGCTAATTAATTAAGTTATGTGGCTAAAATTGTAAATTTTACAAAGTTTGGTGTATATAATAAAAGCCGAGAGTAAAAGGCTTCCTTGGGATAATATGATATAATATAAGGTTAGGAATTAAGTTTATGAATTTTAGATATTTAAACAAGTGTTAAATAACAATTTATAAAGTTTTGGGCTATTATGTAATTTATAAAAGTTATATGAAAATTTGGAGTTTAATATGGGGCGAATCCATAATTAAGAGAATTATAAAGTACACTTCCGAAATTTAGAGGAATTAAATATTAAACTATAGTTTATAAGTTATTAAGTAACTATTATAAAGTTTTTGGGGTGAAAATGTAAATAAAGGAAAGTTATGTCAAAGCCGAATTGTTTGGGGTTAGATTTGTAATTTAAGAAATTATATTTAATATATTCGGCAATTAAAGGGAATTAAAATTAAAACTATAGTTTATAAGTTTGTAAAGGTATAAGATTTTGAGGTTAAATTGTAATTATAGAAAGATATATAAAGCCGAAAGTTTGAGGGGCTAAGTTGTAATTTTCGAAAGTTAATATTCAAAAGTTATATACCAAAATATTAATGGTGGTTTTGTAATATAATTAAATAAGGAATTAAAACTATATAATATAATGAGATTAGAGTTTAAATGTAAAGTTTATGAATTATTATGATTGTTTTGTAAATAACCGAAATATAAGGGTAAGAATTTAGATTTAAATAAATATAGGTCCTATGTGGATATTTGGAGGAATTAGAAAAAGAATTTTGATTTATGGGATTATGGAATTAAAACTATGGCTTATATAGTTATAAGGAATTTAAAGGTAACCAATAAATATTATTTATGGGAATAATAAAAACTATAAGAATATTATGTCCATGTATGGCATATAAATATAGTTGAGGAATTATAAAGTTATTATGTCATCTAGACAATTAAAAACATGAATTATAAATAGTACATGAATAAATATATACATATGTGTACATTAAAGGATTTATAAATAAATCAAGAAGGAATAACAAAATAAGTTGCACCTTAAATCATAAGATAATTAAAAGAAATAAACCTCACATGAAATAATAAATACGAAGTTGTTGAATGATCCAATAAGATTATTACACAAGGGTAACATAAATTAACCCTCTCAGTTAATCCTAATATAGGACAATACTTGACCAGACGTTGACCAGGATATATTCAACTGCAATCTACGGTGAACGGTATGGGATTCTTGCAACCTGTTTGCTACCGGATTACACCGGCTTGTGTGCTATCTGTTGTTTGAAATAACGACCAAGATATTTAAATGTAAAATGTTATATTACTCTTGTACACTATTGTGTTATTTATGTGCGTGTTGATGCTAACTGTAACATGTATGCCCCACGTATACAACACTACATTACCAGTGGATTAAATACCTGTGCTTTATTATACCGAGAACTTGTACTCAAGCTTCTCACTAACTTCACTTCATAACAAAAGTCGTTATCCTAAGCGTGATAGCTGACAATACACATTGTGTTCTTGAATAACGTCCTTGTATGACATCTAACAATTCTATACTACGAGAACGAGGAGCCCAGTTGGATCTGGCCATGCATGCTACAGGAGTTGTACCTGTCTCAGGTCGTCTCCTATTCAATTTACATCGCGACGGGAGTTTTGGGTGCACTATGTCACTCACCGGCTGCGTACCGGAACAGTTCAAGTTGGGAGGAAGACTTTATTTCTCTCAAGGGTTCGATACCCACCTCTTTAATGTACAGGAGTTAACTACGTTATCTTCTGAGGGACTCATTACCCACCTTTTCTCTTTTAACGAGGTCACTATACCTTCACTATATTGACATACTCTTATACACCTGTCAGTCCCACTGTGTAGACCCGACAACTATTAAAAGATTACAGATCATCTAACTTGACCTTCTGAAGTCTTGTTCTATGTGACATTGTTGTCCTTGTATGGATACTTGTGATTATCATGTTATGCTTGTTTACAGCTTTACAAAAATGAACTGCATGTATTCGACAAAGTAGTTGGTGTGGCCCGGTAGCCGATGGGCTGCACGTTTTCCATACCAGCATTGTTTGCTGAGCCCCTTTGGGGGCACCCCCATTTATCAGGTACCTGAAGTTGAAGAGTTTACCACACCGAGTGTAGGTGGGGTAGATCAAGCTATGGGAGTTTATCACTAGTTATTTGTTTTACTTAATTATTGTACCTTTGAGTTTGATTCCTAGTATCTCGGATTGTATTCGTATTCAGACCGTGACTTTTGAGATTTGTATTTGGAGTTAGCCTTGTTAGTAACAAGGGTGGCTAACGGCATTGTAATACTGCCCGGTTATTGTAATTTATCCCGCTGCAGTTTAAGTTTATTTGGAAGCGATCGTCGTTCAGGTTATTAGATTTCGGGTTGGGGTGTTACAAGTTGTGTATTAGAAGTGCATTATTGTGGAACAAGGAGTGAGTAAGAATGAGGAGCAAAATCTGTAGCATAGAAGACTAGAGAATAAGTGCAAGTTCTTGGAGAATGTAAGTGTGGGATCTATGTAATTTAAACATGAATTGAGCAAGAGTTGGGTAATGAATTGAACCAATGATTAGAGCATGGTTAAGAGTGTTTTAAGGTATTTAAACATGTAGGAAACATGTGGAAATTTTAGATAATGATTAGGTGTGGATTAAGGTTGGATAAGAGGTTGAAAAATGAAGTTTTGACAGCTTTTTAGCAGGGGCCGGACCAAGTCCCGGACCAACACAAAAAATGCCCCGAAAGTTCAGAAATGTAGTGGTCCGGGACTAGGGACCCGGACCAATGTATAAAAATAGCCATAAGTGAATTTCTGCTTGGGTCCGGCACTATAGACCCGGACCATGTCCCGGACCAAGCACAAAAATCACCCGTATGCGTTTTTAAGGCTTTAAATCATGGGGCATTGATGGGAATTGGTCTTAGATGATGTTTAGAACTTGTTTGGTGACATATAAATGTCCTAAGATGTATAAACAAGTGCTAGAAGTGAGTGAGAAGTAAGTAACAATGTAAATAAGTTTGAAAAGTAAGGAGTAAGTAATTGTAAGTCGGGAAACTCTAAAGATTAAAAGAGTTAGGTTAATTATAGAGAATTAATCGTCCGACTCCGTGTACGTTATAGGATTCAAATGGTTGGACTCCGAAGGAAAGTCGGGGTTCGAACAACTACGGTGAACGGTATGATTTTCTCATGCCCTATATGCTACCTTGGCTACTCTAATTTGTGTGTTTGTGTGCTATGTGATCACCTAAACAAGATAAAACGCACGAATCGTATTTATTGCACCTTCTTGTACTTGTAGTGTATTGTTTATTGTTGTTTGTATTTGAACTCTTAGTTTGTATAAGTCATTAAATGTGTGAATGATGATGAGGTGCTTGAATGTGGTTGTGCATTTGTGCTAACCCTTGACTTAGTGATTGTGAACTGATTCTCACTAACTAACTAACTATGTAACCTCTCTAACTTTGAGTAAATTGGTAAATTGGAAGTATGTAATAAGCCCGATATAGTTTCAGCCACGCGTGAGGATGAGGATGCACAAGAGGTTGGATCCGATTCCTGGCCTTAATCTTTTCCATGGTCCAAACCCTTAAATGGGTAGCAACCTGGATTAGTGAGCCACCCTAAGCCCGGTGGTGGGACGGTGTAGTCCCTGCCCGGAGGTCACACCGACTTAACTTGAGTATAATGTAAGTAAGTATTTGTATGAGTAAGACCAAGACTGGTGTAAGTCATATGGTCCCGAGTAATAGAGTAAAGAATATATGATTAACCCAGATGGGTAACTGACTAACAAAGAATGAAGTACAGATTTGTGAAGTGTATTACCTTGATGATTGACTTGTGAATTGTATCCCATTGTAAGTACGGTATCCTTGTATGTAAGTACCTTATATGATTGTAATGCTCTCCGTAATAGCATGTATGCATGTATAAAAAGAACCGCATGTATTCGACCAAGTAGTCGGCGTACCCCCGTTAGCACGCGGGGTATGCGAATTTCATATGCAGCTTTTGAAGAGCCCCTTGAGGCACTGTTTTTGTTTTCTAGGTACCCGAAGCTGATTTGGTCGAAGTTGAGACCGGCTTGCTATGCTTAGTTAGCTACGGTTAATTCGTTGATAGTAACGAATTGTATAAGGCTTGTAGCCCTTCTGAATTGTCGGTGTACCAAACGGTACACCCTTATGTATTTAGGAAGTATGTAGATTTGTGAGGAATGGGTAAAATGTTAGACTCTTAATGAGTATGTATAGACATGTGGAAGATGGTGTATATTGGTATTGTGCTTAGAAAACTCGGTATCATGTATTGTGAGTATTGAACAATGTATTGAATGGAGAATGGTATGTACTCAGTTTAGAATTGGAGTTTGATTTGTATTGTGTTGTACTCGGGTATTCCGGTCTATCAGACCGATGTTGTATTGGAAGTAGACCTTGTTAGTCACGTAGGTGACTAACGACATTGTATCACCCGCTGTTGAGTATGGATTATCCGCTGTGTTTGTATAGAAGTAGGGGATGATTAGACGGTAATGACGAAATTAGCAGTAGTGGTGTTACAAAAAGTGGTATCAGAGCGAATTATCGCTCTCATGGCTGGAAATACTGAGTTTAGGAAATACCGAGTTAGGAATTATAAGCTTAGGGCTAAGGGCTGAGTGATAGCATGAGAGATACGCTAGTTAGGAACCACTAGTGTGCACCGGATACCTACAATACCAGACCCGCCCTCCACATCCCCCGTTGTATAACTTGGGAAAGAACACTAGAGAGAAGGAAAGTCCTCTCATACTCGGGAAAACCCGATCTAGCGGTTGTGAAATAATCCTACAGGAAACAAGAATCTATCATATAATGGATTCCAAGAATTGGAAATTCCGGAGATGGTTCCCAGTCGAACAACAATACCCGCATTTAATGGCGGTAGAATGAGAATCTTAACCGAAGGAGACTGGAATTTACTACAGCATGAGGCGACATGCTTAGCAGTCGCGAAACCTGGTTAGACATCCAGCAGCAGGAAGAGAAGCACTAAGCGTGCAGCAGAGCGGATAAAGGAGTAGTAACAAAACCCGAGACACAAGTCTACGAGACAGTATTAGTTAGATAACACCACTAATGGTATGTTAACTGACTAAGGACATAGTCGGGAGTGATTAACTCCAAAATTACAACGTTAAAGAGGTTACAATACCTGGCCGACATAACTCAGACAACCATGAGAACACGTAAGAAATATACTTTAATAGGACTACAGAAATAGTGCCTAAACAAGCTAAGACGCGGTAACCACGGTAAACGTGCGGGAACGAGCGACAAGGAGAACACATAATTAAATAAATAGGGATCTCCAAGGATTGGAGAAGCACCCTGATCAATGACAGCCAAGTCAAGATCACTAAGAAGTTACTCAGAAGATTGACTAACCCAAGTACATTATCAGTGGACCAAGGAAGAGCCAACAAGGCTACCGAATACACAAGGAAACAATACCGTGATCGGTATAGGTTAACCTAAAATCCACCAGTACCACGCAATTTGCCACGGCAAGTGCAATAGTAACAGGACTATTCAGAAAGACCTTTAACAAACCACAAGTACTTAGTAAAGTACCGTGATCGCAATGAATCAACTACAGGATCACAAATCCTAAGGATTTGAAGAATGGAACCTTGGAAGGGCCAAGCGGTCCAGCCATTGTAGAAAGAAATATACCTGTCAGGGAGGAGCTAGACTTGGTCAGAATCAACTGGCATTGAAATGCCATAAGATTTTCTATTCAAACCCAAATTTTCTATTAAAACTCAAATACTTCTTTTAAAACCCCCAGATTTTATAAACCAACTAGAATATTCAAAACTAGATATACCATAGCGACGATATAAGAGGAGTTGACAACAGAATACTTCACCTAGGCGTGTGTGTGACAAACACTACAAGTTGTACAAAAATGAGATGTGGGGACGACCGCACTGATGATGGAGCTTGCAGGCCTGACAACCTACTTATAGGTTAGGTCGGGTAAGCAGCCAATGTATCAGTACGGTCCCCCACAATGTTACAAGGGTGTAAAGAACACGAGAAGTAGTTGACTCCATTCTACAGGCTGTAAGTAAGTTCAAACCAGACTAGATAGACGTCTCGGACGATTAAAGAGGAAGAGCGCAGTTGAGCTAACGAATATGAAGGAACTTAGAGAATTCATCGGAGGATAAGGAATGAGAATTAAAAGGTGTAAGGAGCACAAATTATTATGTATAGACATTGGATATGTCTTAAGATTCGAGAAGGAACACATGATAGCCAGATGAGTACCCAGCTTAAACACAATAAGGCAAATGCCTAGCATGGACACGCTAATGTCCAATAAACGGGATAGAATTCCCGGAACAATCACCATGATTACCAGGAATATTAATCTTCACCAAGAGGATGTTTGAACCGGTCTAGAACACAAGCAGAAAGTATCAACAGTCTACCCAAGAACGGGAGACACTATAACTCTAAATGGGATAGTTCAAATATAATACCGCAAGGCGGTGTAGTCAACACAACATATCATAAACATTAGCCAGATGTGGTGGCGTAACTTGATAACACCAGAAGCAATCCTTAAACGGTGTCTAAGCCAACAGTGGTTGAACGGAATATTGTGATGAGAACACGAGTGTTGAAGCGAATACACAGTTAGAACACCAAAGGGATCCCACTATAGGGAATACCCTAAATTGCCAGAGGGCACCAATTAATATCAAGATACCTAAGGGGTCTCCCAAGAACGGAAGTGTGATGCAATAACCGTGTCAAAGAGCCCAGTATTACCTCCAACCCATTTGATGGTATACGGAGAAGTAGAAACTTATGTGAACAGCCTACAAGGAGCATAGCTCGCAGCAATAAGGCCTAAAAGCCATGAACCAACTACATCATGTAGATTTAAATGGTTGCAAAACCACGTTAAATGATAAGAAGAACTGTCAAGAATGGCAAGTGGAGAAATGCTATTTCCTACAATGAGCAGAGTGACAATTGAATTGCTCAATTTGAACTCAAAATAATGAGTGGCTTAGAGTAATGGCTACCTCAGGGTCACGGGCACTAGAGCATCGTCCTAGTATACAGTCGACAGGGCTTTTAATTGCCTTCATGCTCTCTGTAGTAATAGTAGCACAGAGGCATAATAATCCAGATGATGACAACACTGATCTAGTCCACGCTTGGACACTACGAGAAATATGAGGGAAGGTACCTCTCGTTAACGGAAGACCACCAATGCGGTGATTATGCGAACCTTAGAAAAGGCTTCCACCTACTATAACATCAAACTTGCGCATGTAATTATTGCCAAGAGACAATTGAACAAGGAAATGGAACTCCCGAACTAGCATGACTAAAGGAAGCCTTGATAGTAATGGTTGAAAACTGAAGAGTAGGTAATTTAGAAGTAAGCACAGAAGGTGTACAATGTGGATTGTAGAGTAATAACGCGCAATGAGCGTAGAGACTTGAAGGAGTGGTATACTCCATAGGCAACCAAGCAAATGTCGAACCATTGTATGAATGGCGGGAATGCGCGAGCGGGAACTAATATGGTAAACCCCCGTGAGTAGAAATAAGCCCTCAACATGGACTCTCACTTGTTAGAGATTGTATACTCTTCTACTAGAGAACGGGACCCGTAAAACCTTGGAGTTTCCTTGGGATGTCCCAGTGATGTGCATAGAGGAACAAGAATGCACAACCAGACAATATGTCCATTGCCAAGATTGAGAAAGCAATAACCGTCAAAAACAAGCAATGTAAGTGCGCATTTTGACACATCAAATGACCAACGCTCAAAAGAGCTTATGACCCGATAAATTACTTCATCCTTGATCAACAAAGATACTTGGAAAATTATATCATAAATGATGAAGGAATGTGAGGTAAGCTAACCTACACACGAAGCCTAAATTGAAGTAAAACACCTCTACATTGGGAAGATAGTGGCATTGCGATATGCTACGACAACTGCCATATACACGAACATAGAAACTCCCGATGTGTTCACACCACAGGGGAATTGAGTATAAAACACATCATTGGAGTGTAGAGTTGAGGAATGGTGCCAATAGCAATGGCAATGAGTAAAGGAAAGCTACCACAGTAGCAGAGGCCGTGAAAACAATGTTGTATAATGAGTAAGAATATGGTGTGTAACAAGTGACCACTATGAGAATGTAGTTAGACAATAATATGGGAAACAAACCATGAGCTGGACTCAGCGGAGTCAAGAAGCATGAATTGGTAGTTAGACTAGGCGTTAAGGCCTATAGTCTGAACCATATAACAAAGATCTCACAAGGAACGCATTGTTCATCCTGCATAAGGAACTGAAAGCGTATAACTAGTGGATCAACTCAATAAGAGGAGTAATAACTTGGGGCAAGAGTACCTGATTGTTGAACAACTGACCGTACTAAATACGGAAGATTTGTAAATGCAATAGTGAACATGGCAAAAGCCAATGTAAGTGTAAACCTAGTAACAACCATGTGGCCTTCGGCCAAGGATGCACGAAGAACGTTGGACATGCCAACAATCATAACCAGTGAATTCCACCAGAATAAAAGCAGAAACGAAATCATAAACACTATGAGGATCGATGCGTATGAAATGCAAGATCTTGCAACAAAAGAAAAACTGGTATAACACTACATGAGTGAATAGCCAGAAATCAATGATCAGAGGAAGCACTACACATGCGTAGTAGCTCAACCTCAACCGACAACAAGTCGGAGGAACTAAATGAGTAATCACAAAAGTATACAGTAGTATGTATGATAGATTTCCAGAAACTGGATAGAAAATCTACAATACAATGAGTTCACGTACTGTAAGAGATACCACGCGCTGGTTGAGAAACCGCATATCTTAAGATAAAGAAATAAGAAGTAGATGTGTAGCACATTTGGAATAACAAAAGAGCGAATTAAGCACTAAAGTTATCAGGGTTGGGCAGCAGAAGCTAGTGGGCCCTAGCTAAGAGGTTTAATACACCTAGTAAGTATGAGAGAAGGGCTAAGTATCAATGCCTTGAAGCCTGTTAGGCTAGAACCGAATCGGTTATGAGTGAAATAAACTCCAATGGGAATTCTTGGTGCAAGGACTAAACCGTTAGTATGGTTAAGACCCGTTGACCAGGAACCATTGTATAATAAACTGCAGGAAGCTAAAACGCTTTAGGATGCCCGAATTGAGTGAACCAATGTTCAATGACAACATATAGTAGATTACGTGGGCATAATCCCTTCTTAAGGGGGGTAGAGCGAAAACCGCTTAGTGTATGTTTCACGTATTCACTACGTAAACTACAGTGTGCATAGCACAAATGAGAATTGATGTGATGATTGGTACTTATGTTAAATAAACATAGGTATTCATTCATAGCTTAGTATGGTTATTGCGCACAAGTGATGTGAATACCATGTATATAAAAATATACCTATCTTGTTAACTCGTGTGTGAGTATACAAGGAGAAAGGAGTAGAGAAACTCCTGGGGAATGAGAATCACTATAGTATGTGTCTAGCTGACATGAGACATGGCATTGTGATGCATGAGTCGGTATGAAACCGATGTAGGACCTAGAGGAATTGAGTCCCCTAGGTGATTGTTTTGAGACAAATTGAGAATGAGTAGTGGACGGGGCTCCCCAAGTATTGTATCCCTTAAAGAAAATCGTATGAAATGATTGAGAGTAATTGATGAATTGAGTCCATAAGTAGTGTATTCCTAGGTAAGTTATTGGAAGTAAATTGAGGATGACTGATAACATAAGTTCTAGGATGGGAGAGTAAATTTGAGGATGATTGATGGAATGAATTCGACGTATGGGTTGTGATTATGACTAGGAAAAGTAAAAAGATAGAAAAGGGAAATAATTGAATTATTTGATTGTTTGAAATTGATGTGGGAAGTCGAACTTGATTCTGATCAGATCAAGGGAAACCGAACACAAATTGGGGTGGAAAGATAGTTCAACGCTGATGCTTATCACATCAGGGTCGAATGATTCTTGAAGCTCCCCTCAAGTGGTCACAAGTAATCACGCATAGGTTAGATGTAATGAACATAAATTGGAATTTGGAGTTGTTGTGTTTTAGGAAGATTCCTAATTAGTGGTTGTGAAAGGATTTTCCTTCAGACTTGAGAATGAGGATTTGTTTGAAGCCTATACCGGAGAATGGTGGTACTGTATCGTGTTGTATTATTCCAAGGGCAGCGGGACGTAGAGAAGTCCTGTGTCTAGATGACCTGAGTACCTGCGGGATCGTAGTGTGTATTGCATTGCTTAGGGATAGTTTTGTATTGTATGTATGTATAAACCTTGTATCGTAAAACCAAATTGTTGGTTGTAATCCTGATTGCAGTAATTGTATTGTGGAGCGCTTGCATGGGGTGCATTGTACTTGCATTGAATTGTAAGTAAACGCCTTGGGTAATGGATTTGAGAATCTGTAAGGATGTTGAATGTATGATCTTTGACATTAGATATGTCTGAATGAGTAGAGATAGTAATTCATCAACTTTGACCAACTTTGGGGGCAAAGTTCTTTAAGGGGGGTAGATTGAAATACCCTGAACTTAAATAAGGTGATTAAATCATCCTAATATGATATTTAAGGGCCTAATAGCGCCTAAGGAATATTGGTGAAGGGAATAAAACCAAAAGAAAAGAGAAAACGCTTAAAAAGCGGAAAATGCAAAAATGAGTGTTACATAACCATAGGAGGCATGTGACCTTGACTAGGATCCTAGGTGGGTTCCTAAGGCTTAATTATGCCTAAATAAAATGTAGAAAAAATTCCTGAGAAAACGGATCCATAAAATGGATTAAAACTGCAAACGAACCTTAAAGCGCGTTTTTCGAGGAAACGGGAAAACACGACTTTAAGCGGGTTAAATAGACCCGTAATAATTGTAGTCAATCAAATGTCTATAGTTAGACATTAATGAAGGTCTATAACCATTAAAATTAATTAAACGATAAAATTCCGGAAAACGGGTTCCGGGAGTGAATAGTGTAAAAACGGAAAGTTGTGGGGTGTAAGTGTAAATATGCAAAACTAAGTTCCCCCTTTGTAAATAAAAAAAAATCAGAGAAGTAATGTGTGTGTGTGAGGCTGCCGATTTGTTGCCCCTCTCACTCTCTTTACATTTCCTAATTCACTAGAGGACAAAAGAAATAAAGTAACCAAAAAGTAAAAAGCAAGGGGGATTTTCTCTCTCTCCCATTTTCCTCACTTCCCACATTTTTCTCCCCCTCAATCAGACTTTCTCCTTCCTCCCAACCTCCATCCATGGCGATTTTAAGGGGAGCACCAGCCCTCCTCTTCTTCCTCCATCTTCAAGGTGCAAACAAAGTCCAAATCTCAAAAAAATTACACCATTGGATTCCCCTCTTCTTGGAGCACATTTCCATCTTTTCAAAAATAAAAAACCTCAACTTTCATCACCATGGCTGTAGGCTATTTTGGAGCTTCAAGAACATCATTGTGACCCCCTCCATCTCCACGTTGTTCTAAGGTAAAAATAGTCTTCAAAGTCCATCTTTTTCCAGCTTTTCGTTGCAAAACGAAATTACAAGTTGGACCTTGTTTTTCTTCCCCTTACAGCCGGTTTTGGTTGGATATCTTGGAGCAAAAAGTCTTGCCTCCTTGCTGTCCAAAAGTCCCACTAAGGAACACAAGGTAATACCCCCTTATAAACCCTAACATGTATTAAGTTCTAGGTTAGTTTAAGGGTTAGTTTTACTAAGCTAGTGTGATATGTGTGGATGGCTGTAGCATCACTGAATTGGTGAGCAAAGAACAAGAATAAGAAACAAGGAAGAAGGAAGAAGAAAGGAGAAAGAAAGGAAAGAAAGGGAGCTAGCAAATTCAAGGTAATGACCAAACCTTGAGCTAGTTTTGTAAGTAATGCAAAACAGATTTTTATGTTTAAGTAAGAGTTATTTTGATTGCTAAGTAATGTCTAGACTGCTACATATTGAGTAGGAAGTGGTAGTATTTTAGTGATGTTTAAAATGATGAGTAAAGGCTTATAAGGCAAGAAAGGTACATGGTAAATGTGCTTGGAGATTTGTGTATTGATGCCTTGGATAAACAGGTTTGCTAAGTTGTAATGAGTGAACAAATAATGTGGTGAGAATGCTAAATTTAGGGGAAACTCTGTCAAAATTTCCTTGGGAACTAGGTGACATAAGTGTGAAATGGTGAAGAAAGAACCTAGGATGACTAGGTGTATTTTAGAGTAAAATTTGAGTAACTAATCACTTTGGGAATTAGAGTAGAAGAAGATGATGTAAGTTGTGTATTGGAAGTGCATTATTGTGGAACAAGGAGTGAGTAAGAATGAGGAGCAAAATCTGTAGCGTAGAAGACTAGAGAATAAGTGCAAGTTCTTAGAGAATGTAAGTGTGGGATCTATGTAATTTAAACATGAATTGAGCAAGAGTTGGGTAATGAATTGGACCAATGATTAGAGCATGGTTATGAGTGTTTTAAGGTATTTAAACATGTAGGAAACATGTGGAAAGTTTAGCGAATGATTAGGTGTGGATTAAGGTTGGATAAGGGGTTGAAAAATGAAGTTTTGACAGCTTTTTAGCAGGGTCCGGGACTTAGGGGCCGGACCAAGTCCCGGACCAACACGAAAAATGCCCCGAAAGTTCAGAAATGTAGTGGTCCGGGACTAGGGACCCGGACCATGTCCCGAACCAATGTATAAAAATAGCCATAAGTGAAGTTCTGCTTGGGTCTGGGACTATAGACCCAGACCATGTCCGAGACCAAGCACAAAAATCACACGTATGTGTTTTTAAGGCTTTAAAACATGGGGCATTGATGGATATTGGTCTTAGATGATTTTCAGGACTTGTTTGGTGATATATAAATGTCCTAAGGTGTATAAACAAGTGCTAGAAGTGAGTGAGAAGTAAGTAACAAATGTAAATAAGTTTGAAATGTAAGGAGTAAGTATTTGTAAGTCGGGAAACTCTAAAGATTAAAAGAGTTGGGTTAATTATAGAGAATTAACCGTCCGACTCCTTGTACGTTATAGGATTCAAATGGTTGGACTCCGAAGGAAAGTCGAGGATCGAATAACTACGGTGAACGGTATGATTTTTTCATGCCCTTTATGCTACCTTGGCTACTCTGATTTGTGTGTTTATGTGCTATGTGATCACCTAAACAAGATAAAACGCACGAATCGGATTTATTGCACCTTCTTGTACTTGTAGTGTATTGTTTATTGCTGTTTGTATTTGAACTCTTAGTTTGTATAATTCATGAAATGTATGAATGATGATGAGGTGCTTGAATGTGGTTGTGCATTTGTGCTAACCCTTGACTTAGTGATTGTGAACTGATTCTCACTAACTCACTAACTATGTAACCCCTCTAACTTTGAGTAAATTGGTAAATTGGAAGTATGTAAGAAGCCCAATATAGTTTCGGCCACGCGTGAGGATGAGGAGACACAAGAGGTTGGATCCGATTCCTAGCCTTAATCTTTTCCATGGTCCAAACCCCTTAAATGGGTAGCAACCTGGATTAGTGAGCCACCCTAAAGCCCGGTGGTGGGATGGTGTAGTCCCTGCCCGGAGGTCACACCGACTTAACTTGAGTATAATGTAAGTAAGTAAGTATTTGTATGAGTAAGACCAAGACTGGTGTAAGTCATATGGTCCCGAGTAAAAGAGTAAAGAAAATCCGATTAACCCAGATGGGTAACTGGCTAACAAAGAATGAAGTACAGATTTGTGAAGTGTATTACCTTGATGATTGACTTGTGAATTGTATCCCATTGTAAGTACGGTATCCTTGTATGTAAGTGCCTTGTATGATTGTAATGCTCTCCATAATAGCATGTATGCATGTATAAAAAGAACCGCATGTATTTGACCATGTAGTCGGCATACCCTCGTTAGCACGCGGGGTATGCGAATTTCATATGCAGCTTTTGCTGAGCCCCTTGGGGCACTGTTTTTTATTTTCCAGGTACCCAAAGCTTATTTGGTCGAAGTTGAGACTGGCTTGCTATGCTTAGTTTGCTAGGGTTAATTCGTTGATAGTAACGAATTGTATAAGGCTTGTAGCCCTTTTGAATTGTCGGTGTACCAAGCGGTACACCCTTATGTATTTGGGAAGTATGTATATTTGTGAGGAATGGGTAAAATGTTAGACTCTTAATGAGTATGTATAGACATGTGGAAGATGGTGTATATTGGTATTGTGCTTAGAAAACTCGGTATCATGTATTGTGAGTATTGAACAATGTATTGAATGGAGAATGGTATGTATTCGGTTTAGAATTGGAGTTTGATTTGTATTGTGTTGTACTCGGGTATTCTGGTCCATCATACCGATACTGTATTAGAAGTAGGCCTTGTTAGTCACGTAGGTGACTAACGGCATTGTATCACCCGCTGTTGAGTATGGATTATCCGCTGCGTTTGTATAGAAGTACGGGATGATTAGACGGTAATGACGGAATTAATAGTAGGGGTGTTACATTATCGCACCATAAAGATGGAGCCTTTTTCACCGGAAAACCTAATTCTTGAAATAGATGTTGAATCCATAGGGTTTCTACAGTAGCGTTAGCAATAGCCTTGTATTCGCTTCCGTAGAGGATCTTGCGACTGATTGCTGCTTCTTTGAACTCCAGGAAAGGAGTTTGTCGCCACAGAAGATAAGGAAACCAGAGGTTGAGTGACGATCCAAGGCAGATCCAGCCCAGTCTGCATCCGAGAAAACACGGATGGCACCCATTGGGAACTCGGTATGTAAAACCCTAGATCTCTTGTGCCATTTAAATACTTTAAAATTCGTTTGACTGCCTGCCAATGAATTATTATGGGTTCATGCATGAATTGACACACCTTGCGCACTGCATAATGTATATCTGGTCTCGTAAGTTCTAGGTATTGTAGAGACCCCACAACACTTCTGTAGTGGGTAGTTTCGGGGTAGAGAGGTGAATCTGTATTAACAAGGTTCACTGTAGGACTCATGGGATTTGAAATGGGTTTTGAGGTGAGCATGTTTATGGATTTTAGAAGTTTGGTAATATACTGAGACTGGGTGAGAAGGAGACCAGATGAAGAACGTGTGGCAGACACACCTAGGAAATAGGATAAATCGCCCAGGTCCCTGACTAGGAATCTAGCTGCGAGTGTCATTTTTAGTTTAGTGAGCAGAGAGAGAGAGAGTTTCCTGTGATGAGGATACCATCCACATACACTAAAACATAGGCAGTGTCATTATTCTTATGGAAAATGAATAGTGATGGGTCCTTAGCAGATGCAGTGAATCCCATATCAACAAGAGCTGAACTTAGGGTTGAAAACCATGCACGTGGTGACTGCTTGAGCCCATAAAGGGCCTTGTTGAGTTTACAAATGTAGTTAGGTAAAGTAGCACTTACAAACCCAGGTGGCTGTTAAACAAATACCTCTTCTATAATATCCCCATTTAGAAAAGCATTTTGAATGTCCAATTGCTGTATTGGCCATCCAAGAGAGATAGCAAGAGAGAGTATAACCCTAATAGTCACCACCTTGACCATAGGGCTGTATGTCTCTGTGTAGTCTAGTCCCTCTGTCTGTTTGAAACCCTAGGCCACTAAACGGGCCTTCCTTCTTTCTATAGCCCCAGTGGAAGTTTTCTTAGTTTTCAAAATCCACTTAACTCCCAACACATTAGCTCCTGCATGGTGTGGGACCAGATCCCAGGTTTTGTTCCTCATCAGAGCATTGTATTCCTGATTAATTGCAACACACCACTCTGGGTATTTGAGGGCCTGTGTAAATGTTGGTTCCTCTTGGATAAGTTCACTAGATGTTGTAGTAGCATTGGCCCATGGAATGGTGCCATCAGTTCTGCATAGGGGCTTAAAAATGTTATCCTTTTCTCTAGTAATCATGGGGTGGTGAGGCTGGGAAGTGGGAAGTATAGGTTCTGTGGGACAGGATGACTCAGTAGGTGTGGGGTTTATAGAGGGAGAAGTTGTCTGTGTAACAGTGAAAGAAGGTGTAGGCAGAGGAGGGGAAAAGGATAACGTAGAGGTAGCTGTAGGTTGTAATGAATTGGTGTGAGGTATTAGGACTGAAAAGGTTTCAGGTGTGGGTGTGGGAAGGATGGGCTTGGTAGTGGCAGGAGAGTGTTTCAAAGGAAAAGAGTGCTCATCAAAAGAAACATCACGACTGACAAAGTATTTCCCACTGTGTAAACAGAGGCAAATATAGCCTGTTTGATTAGATGAATAACCAAGAAAGATGCAAGGGGATGATCTAAAAGCCAGTTTGTGAGGGTTGTGTGGTCTGAGGTTTGGCCAACAAGAGCAACCTAATACTCTCAACAGTGTGTAGTCAGGCTTAGTTTGAAAAAAGGTTTCAAAAGGTGTTGAATATGAGAGGATTTTAGTGGGGGTTCTGTTTGAGAGAAAGACAGCTGTCTTAAAAGCAAAAGTCTAGTAGATGAAGGGTAGACTAGATTGAGCAAGTAAGGCTAACCCCTTGTCTTGAACAATTCTGTTTCTGACTTCCACTGCCCCATTCTGTTGATGAGAATAAGGGTAGGTAAATCGATGCAAAATCTCAAATTCATCAGTGAGAGGCTTGAGAGCCTTAAACTCACCACCATTATCAGTCTGAATAGACAGAATGGAGGTGCGAAAATAAATTTTCACAAGTCTCAGAAACATATTAAAGGTCTGATAAACATCAGACTTTCTAGCCATAGGAAACAGCCACATAAACTTTGAATAGTCATCAACAAGTAGTAAAAAGTACTTCATATTATCAATAGAGGAAATATATGAGGGGCCCCAAACATCCATATAGATAAGTGCAAATGGTTTTGTAGAAACAGAGGAACTAGGATAATGTGGAAAAGCATGAAGTTTGCCTTGACAACAGGCAGAACAAAAAACATAACTGTTCCTGCCTAGAATAGGTAAACTATGATTAGAGACAATTTTTTGAGTAATGACATTAGAGGGATGGCCCAATCTCTGATGCCAAATGTGAGCAGTAGTCCTAGCTCCTGGCAGGTATGTGGAGTGGTTGAGTTGGGATTGAGGGGCTGGTAGAACATATACTCCTTCCTTTACTGGTCCTTCAAGAATTGTTTTGTGTGTGGCCAAATCCTTCAAGACAAAATGAGTAGAATAAAACTGAAAGTAAACATCATTGTCTGTACATAGTTTTTGAACTGAAATGAGATTTTTATGTAGAGATGGACTATAAAAGATGTGTTTGAGTATCAAATCACGATTATGATGGGAAATGAAACCTGAACCGTAGCTAGTAATAGGGAGGGCAGGACCATCCCCTAGGGCAACATTATCAGGACCAGTGTAGTCTGTGGCTGTAAGATTCATGCGTGAAAAATACCCTGTGAAATGGTGGGATGCACCAGTGTCAGGTAGCCACTCTGATGGAGTGTAGTTGGCAGTGGCATTAGCAGTAAAGGATGAGGGTGGTGGTGGTTGATGAGTGTGACTGTAGCGATAGTAGCAGACAGCTGCTACATGTACCTTTTTCTGGCAAATCTGGCAAGAAGGCTTGGTGTCAAGCTGGCCAGTAAAGAGAGTAGATTCCCTTCCATAACCCTTAGTTTGTCCTGTGTAATATTGATACTGATTACCACGCCCCCTGCCACCTGAATTGTAAGTATTTTGCTGAGATAGTTGAGAGTAACTTTTCTTAGCATTGTTACCTTTTCCTTTACCATAGTATTTGTTCTTAGAAGAACCAGTGTTGTTTGCCTCTGTGACATTTAGACAAACACCTTCAGAGGTGCTTTTATGCTTCTGTTTCAGAACATCTTCATAAGTAAGGAGACTGAGATAGATCTCTTGTGGTGTTGAGGGAGTTCCGCGGGTTATCAAATTAGTAACAACAGAATCATAATAATCTGGTAGCCCTCTAAGAATAAAACTCCGAAACTCCATGTTGGACACAGTATGTCCTGTAACCGTGTTGGGTAAATACTATACATTAATTTATATAGATTTACAGCAAACTAATAGGCAAGTGCACCTAGTCGGAGTAGTACAACAAGTGTCGTATCCACAGGGAAATTGTTCAATTTTCTTAGTTCCGGTATTTAATAAACAGTAAATAAAAGGGGGTTTAGCCAGTGGCAATCTTAGTATTTTTGGGTTGAACAGATAAAAACAATTAAAAACTTAAATAAAACAGTTGTGTATTAAGTGGATGGAAAATGTGCTAAGGAAGGTGAAATCGCCCAAATATAATTCAGATATTAATTATTATCCTAGTTTGCTCTTATTTATCTGTTAAGAATTTATCTTGTGGCCTTCCTAAATCATAGATAAGGACAACTCTTAATTAATTCAATAGACTTTTTACAATCAGAAAAAGTCTAAAATCATTAATTAGCTTTAAGCGAGAATTCTTTTTATAACAGCGATGGATTTTATCTGCTAATCAAGGAGATAATATCTAACGTTTGTCTCTCTCTGTGGTCTATTCTCAGATTTACAAAATCATTGAAATAAGAGAAACCATAAATGCATAAAAATGACCAGTTGTTAAGCAGTTAGTAATTTAGAGAGACAAAACAAATATTTATAAGCAAACTTGATATTATTAGTAAGTCTGAATTATTTGGGGTCAAACACCCATCCTAAGCACAAATATAAACTTACTCAGACATTGACAGAGATAAACATAGAGTAGAGATAGATAGGTAGAACGATGAAGAATGAACAAACTGGCGCAAGTTGGTCCTGTCCGGGTCTGTTTGGCCGGACACAAATCTGGACATGTCCTGTCCGGGTCTATTTAGCCGGACACAAATCCGGACACAACTTCTTTAATGGAGTTCGCGTCTGGGTTTGTGCAGAGCTTCGTTCTACGTTTGGTTTTCTGGAAATAAGAGCGTAAGGCTAATTTGGTGATGGAAAAAGATGAAAAATGGAGTGTGGATGGAGGGAGAGTGAGTGTTGATGAGCGTTGATGAGTTTGGATGCAGGAGAAGATCCTCCTTTGGATGGAAGGAACGTGGGTTATTTATAGTAGAGGAAAGGAAGGAGATAAGGGAGTGGTAGGCTGACAGGTGGGGAAAATCAGGAGAACGGTGGATTTTGGAGTAGACAGTGGTAGATTTGATAAGGTATGCGGCGCCTGATAAGTTTGAGGTAGTAGATAGATAATATTGTGAGCGCTGCAATTGAAGAAGGAATGGAGAAGACGGCGCAATAATTGAAGAAGAAAATGGAGAAGACGGCGGTGTAATTAATCAGTCGCGCGAATTCTGGATCTGGGCTGCGTTTTACACGCGTCCGGAATACGTCCGGATCCGGACATGTGTGTCCGGATGTGTGTCCGGGTTGTTTTATCCGGACATGGTGTGTCCGGATGTGCGTCCGGGTTGTTTTAGCCGGACATGTGTATTTTCGTCTTGTCTTGTCTGCAAACTTTGACAGGCTCCAGATTCTTCGTTTGAGCTCCGTTTTTAGATCCGTTTGCGCCTATGTGTTCGTCTCTTCGTCTACTTTGCTCCTAGCTTGGTTTTCCTCATGCTTTAACCAATAAATCTGTAAGATAACCAATAAAACATAAACTAGAGTAAAACTAACCAAAGTGGAGAAATGAGCAAGAAAAGTGCTAATATAACATATGAAATACACCCATAAAACATGCTCATTTGGACACTTATCAAACCGCCAGAGAGGAACAAATAGATCTAGCTCGGTTAAAATAACTAGTAATGTCCTCATCTCCTTTCATAGTGAGATTAGCAAGCTTCAAATGTAACTGTCCAATACAAGCAGCAGTTTGTGCTGCGAAAGTATTATGCAGCTCCTCCCAAACAGAAGCGAATCAGATAGATCTATCACCTGGCTATCAATTTGAGGGGATAGGGAAACCAGGAGAACAATTAGGATCAGCTGATCCTGTTGGATCCACTTTGTGTATTTTGGATTTGGTTTGTTATCAACAAAAGGGGCGGGAGAAGGGTGGGCTCTATCAAGATATTTGTAGAGATCGTTTCCTTTTAAAAACGGTAGGATCATACCTTTCCACAACCGGAACTTCTGTTGAGTTAAATTCATAAAATTTGCTGATGCTGCAACTATGGATTGAGATCCACTGGACTGATTGTTGTATGTATTGTAACAGGTTGATTATTACCGCCATTGTTGGCGCCAGGTGAGGGGGTGTCAGGTGAGGAGGTGACAGTTTCTGGAGTTGGTGTTTGATCGGCCATGGAAGCACCCCCAGGAGGATGATCGTGAGATCAAGAAGCTCGTGATACCATAAATGAGACGATAGTCATGTCAATGTATTGTATGTATTGAGTTCTGTAATCAGGGTTTATAGAGAGTGTGTATATATATGTAAATACACTGGACTGTAAGAGTAAAAGGGCTGTAATAACTATTATAGGTACAATGGGCCTAAGTCACAATATGGGCTTTTAACAAGAACTGAAAATCTAAATCCTTCTGCTTTTTAGTAGTGCGAAAGATAAGAATATATTTGATTCGACTAAGTAGATGATATCTTCCACCTCTTCATTCCATTCTAGCAAGTTTTTCGTTAAGATTTGGATGCTCATTTGAGATTGTGCTGAAATAACGATCGCCCTTCCAACCTTTCCTTCATGACTAATGAGACATCTAGGCTTATGTGTCCTTGCGACCTGAAATTTGTGCGGGGCGGCGTTGTTGTGTGCTGTTGCATACGTGGCAGAGGAGGTGGAGGTTGTTGTTGGGGTTACGGTGGTTGTTCTTCCTGTGTATCTCCTCTTTGTTTCGGAGGCCATCTTGCATCGTATGGTATTGACCCAGCAGTGAACCTCCTCTGGATTGCGGTTTGAGTTTGCATCCTGTTGCTGTCAACCAGTGCACCCTTTGTCTCTGTGATGGCTAAAATCATTTTCATTTTTTGTCTTGTACTCTTCGAATCCATACCTGGTCTTGGTGCGAATTCGTAGGGTTTTAGGTAGCCTTAAACCTACAATATGCCCATATTGTCAATAGTTTCCAAATCGTTCCTAGTCTGAAGGCTGGGTGAATGTTATCTAGAATACAGTCCCCTGAGTTGCCTTTGAAGTCGGGCATATCAGGGGGATTTGCAGTGGGTGAGTAAGAGGATTGTGAGATTAGGCCTGGACAGGTTTGAGGGTGCGAGTGTGGTGCGAGTGTGGGGGGAGTTTTTTGTGCAGTAAGGAGGCGATTGTGAAGTAGCTTGACTGGTTTTTTGGTGGAGTGAAGACGTTTTGTGTTGTGGCTTGGTGGTTTTAACTGGTGGCTTTGGGTGGATTTACTGGTGGCTTTGGTGGTGGTTGCATGATGGCGGTTTGACTCTTCTCCGTCATCTTCCTAGCGACAATACGGCGGCTTCTAGATCTGGATGTATCAAGACGCAGTCTGCTTTTGTAAGAGGAAGAAATATGTTAGAAGGTCCGTTCATCGCAAATGAGGCATGAGTGTTGTTAAGAAAAGTGAGAAAGAAAGGGGTTCTGTTAAGATAGATTTCAAGAAAGCATACGATGCATTTCATGGAATTTCCTGCTAATGATGCTAGAGGGAATTTGGATTTGGTAATAGGTGAAGGGTGGATTCAGAATGCGTAACGACGGTCAGATTTCCATGCTAGTGAACGGATCGCCGACGAAACCCTTCCCACCAAAGCGCAGCCTGAGACAGGGGGGATCCACTGTCTCCTGGCCTATTCGTTCTCACGGTGGAAGGGCTTAGCTGGATGATTCAGAGATCAATCGAGCTCAAAGATTTCAAGGCCTGAAAATTGGTAGCCAGGGGTTCGTTTGTCTCATCTGCAATTCGCAGATGATACGATGTTGTTCTGCAATATCAAACAAGAGGAGATGGTCCCTCTACATATATTACTGATTACCTTCTCTGAAATCAGTGGTCTAAGGCTAAATGTAGAGAAGACTGTCGCTTTCTGTATAAACGCGAGTGAAGAGGAGAGAGCAGGTGTCTAACATATTCAAATTCCAAAAAAAAAAATCAAAGTGCTCCCAACGACTATTTGGGCTGCCCACTTGGGGCAAACCCACGAAGGTACGAGACCTGGCTGCCGGTTGTTCAGAATTGGAGTCGAAATAGCCAAGTGGAACACCAGCCTATCGAAAGCAGTAAGCAATTTTGGTAAGATCAGTCCTGGAATCTATCCCCCTTTTCTATGCTAGTTTGTTTGTTATTCCAGTCAAGGTGAGGAAAAACTGATGGCCATTCAAAGAAGATTTTTCGGGGTAAGAACACAGATAATTTCTGGTTCCAGTGGCTTGGAAAAGAATGTCACTACCCAAAAAAGATGGTGGACTTGGGTTCACAGATCTCCAATTGAAAAACCTGAGTTTCTTGCTAAATGGCGATGGAATTTTAGCCAAAGTAGGCCTTCACTCTGGAAGAAAACCATTCTTTCAATATACCAGACCAGAGAAGGAATGTTTACTGGAGAATTCACTCAAGAGGAAGAAAGATTCAAAGGAATATGGCCATCATACTCCAGGCTACCATAAAATACTGCAGTAAGGAGATACTGAGAGATAATATCAAAGTCCACATAGGGATGGCCAGAATACGAAGTTTTTTGGTGGGATACTGGTCGACAGGGGGGTTCTAAAAGAAAAATTCCCAAGGTTATATAATATCAGTTGCCAACAACAGTTGATGTAGCAATATATTTCAGGAGAATGAAGAGAACAGGGACTTGCATTTGTGTTGGAGGCGACAACCGTTTTGAGTACGAGAGTAGCATGATCCAAGATTTACGGGTATAATAGTTGGGAATCAAATATCTCCTACACACCAGGATGAGATAGATGGGGGGACCGAAGGTAAGTGCTACAGTGTGAAGGAAATGTTTCCCTGCTGGCTCGAACAGAGAGACAAGAAATTGA
The DNA here is from genome assembly GCA_023374045.1 of Limonium bicolor. Classification (NCBI taxonomy): domain Eukaryota; kingdom Viridiplantae; phylum Streptophyta; class Magnoliopsida; order Caryophyllales; family Plumbaginaceae; genus Limonium; species Limonium bicolor. The sequence goes on from CM041782.1 coordinate 160,640,299, forward strand.
ACAAGTTCGTTTCAAGAAATATGGAAAGGGTATGTGAACCAGGGGTGGAAATCCTTCTGTGGATGATTCTGCAAGAGGCCTGCTGACGAAGGGAGTATTGTTTGAAAGAGATATCCCGATAGGACAACTTCTTTGCCCCAGCTGCTCACAATCTACAGAAACATTAGAACATATGCTATTCCTTCTGCCCAAAGTCGAAAGAAATTTGTGTCATCTGCTCTCCTGGTGGAATATCCGTTTTCTGTTCAGGGAGTCAGCCAAAGATATATATGGACTGTTTTTGCTATTCCCTCTAAACCACAAGACTCGTAGAGCGTGGAGGTCGACTTTGTGCTATGGGGTGCACGGCATTTGGCAAGCAAGAACAATTACATTTTTAGAGAGGAAACAGTCACAAGCTGGAAGGTAGTGAATCAGGTGAACTGGGAATCTGGAGGTGGACTAGAACATGGTGGAAGGAATTATCAATACCGTGCGAAGTTCATGCACTCGAGCAATCTGGTGGAGGATCTGCGGTTCCTGTAAATGGGATAAAAGACCGACGAATTTTGAGGCGTTTCAATATAGTTGCCGCGCGAGGAGTTTTAACTGCCCACTCCCCCTGATGAATCGGCGAACTTTTATAGTAAAGCAACTCTGTAATAGCCGTGTTGGTTTTTTGATGTAGTAGGAGAGGGTAGGGCACTCTTTTCCCTCCTTAAATTTTTTTCATGCCATTGGGTTTTATTTAAGGAGGGTTTTAATGAGGCCCAAAATTACTAATACCCCTAAGTGTAACACGCAAATTTAGTAATATACGGTGCAAAGCCGACTTATCAAAAAAAAAAAATTTGTACAAACCTTTTTTTTACTTAAATATTAGTATTACCCTTCCCAAAAAAATTGCAATTCATGGACGTATCTATTCTAACGTTATATGTATAACGGTAGCTCATATTCACCTTCATAGCGAGCCTAATTTATATTTATACACATGCAAGTCCAATTTACAAGTTTATCACCAGCTAACAATGAATGAGGTGCATCACCACCAGAGTTTTGCTCCGCTGGAGACAGTTCATTAATAGAAATAAATAATACAAAGATATCTTTTAGGAAAAAAAAGAAAGGATAATGAATATTACCATGATTATCAATGGTTCTTATGGTTCTTAACTAAAAAAATAAAGTAAAAAAATGAGGTGTAAATAAAATAGAAGAGAGAGAGTAAGACCCAAGAGAGAGGGTTCTTCCACAAGAACCTTTAAGAACCCAATTATGGACCCACAACTATATTATTCATCACAATCCTCCACATCATGAGAGAAAATTTAAGAACTATAAGTGAGTTCTCTGATATTGTTAAAATTAGGTATGGTTCTTAAAATGGGATGAAAGAAAAGAGAAATATGAGAGAGACTCTTAGACCCTATTTTTGAGTTCTCTGATAATCATGCTCTTATAAATGAGAAGATCAAACCCACAGACGGCAAAGAATATCAACAATATTACTTAATAATCAACCAATCTTGACCCATTTCCCTTCACTAGGTACACCCTGGTGAACAACAAACACCATATAATACCCAGGCGGTGCAAGAACCACCGAATTGGGCATCCTCACCATAACCCGTTCATCAAACCGGCACCGACAACACTTTCCCAACTTGGGTCAACACAAGCAACCTCTGTCCTTGGGAAATGAATGTGTACAGAAAGGCGGCAAACCATTGTCACTTCCACTTTGTCACCATTAACTTTCCCATTTCCATTGATGGAGAAACTCAGAGACAATATCTGTTTATACTTGACTGACAAGTGAGTGCTTCTAGGGGAAGTGATTGTCGGTCTGAACTTCGACGCAAGGTATGATGGGGAAAACGCCTCCAAACTTATATCAGTGGGAAGAGGAGTTAGGGTCAAATTCATAACCGAAATGTGGTGTTACTACCGCCAACTAATATCCTACCGTCTCTTAACAAAACAGCAGATGAATGATACACTCTTGGTATAGTTGATGGAGCTTGGTTTTCAAATCTTGACCCGGAATTGCTGTTGGGTTTATAACCGGACTAAGGGATGCGTTTCTACCAAGCCCCCAACCTGCAGCCCCAAGCTCTACTCCGTTAACAATCATGACTTTACCGTCTGGTAGAAGCACCATGTCACCCATGGTTCTTGACGTAGGCATGGTCTCCATTATCCATTGTGGGTTCGGGTCGGTAAACTTCAGCCGCGCACATGTATCTAGGGCTTTAAGAACTTTCCTTTTTAGCTTGTTGAACTGACCCTTTTGGTGCACCACCGCATACCAAACCTCAGCTTCAACCGTGTTGGTATCGATATTTTTCAAGGGAAGGAGAACAGCTGATCCCGTGCTAGGGTAACATCTCGGTTGACCGTCGGGGATGGTAGGTAAGTTTGGAGTATTGTGTTGGTTTTGTAATTGAGAAGAATGGCTCGATTGTTTGCGAAATGAAAAGATTATCATCCGGGCTTAAGAAAACAAAAGGTAAAGATTGTTATCTGATGCTGAACCATCATAAGTCTGTTGTAAAAATGGTAGATTTTGTACGTTTTGTGTGGTGACGTCTGTCGTTTTAGGGTAAACTCGTAGTTGAATTGTCGAAGTCCTCCAATGATAATAATGTCCCCATTCGGAGGATATGATTGCTACCGTACCATCTTGGTTTACTCAACTTGTTTCCAAGTTCTTGACAATCACATGATGAGCATGGTTCAAATATCCGAACACCTCGCTCACCGTCACGCCAACCACCATTTGGATGAGTTGACCGTCTTTGTTAACGGCACCGGATGAACACCACGTGTCAGTCAAAATCCTAAGTGGACGGAATGTATTTGTGAGAACATCATACTCGACGGAGTGAGCAGTGCAATCTGGCTTAATCATCAGGTCATTGTCTCGACACTTTTGACTAGCCGTGAGGTTGATTTTTGAGTTGCCGAAATTGGTTCTGTCGAAGATGATCACACGGTCATTGTTAAGTAGCTGCATGTGCATGGCGGAGACCCTACGCTTTGCTGAAGAAGGCGCCACGTTCCCGGAGCAGCATGGGAGTTGGGATGGCTACTGCAATGAGGAGGAGGATTATGGAAAGTCTGTTTGGAAACGAAGGACGAATAGGAATTGACATCTTTTGAGTAGAGTATTTTATGGTGCGGGCGGATGTTTTGTGAATGAAGGATGCATGGTTAGTGGGTCTCTTTATATACTCGTCAGAATGTTGGTAACACTATGAAGGATTGATATAGACAATTAATATTTAGGACCAGCTATTGTTCAATCATCAATGAATATTTTTTTTTTTCCACGTTCAATGAATATGTTATTTAGTTGAAAATTATCAAGAGAATTATTATTTTTTTCGACACAAACCAGCCGATAGCAAAAGATGCGCAAAACCCTTACTGTTTAGAGTTGACTATATTTGATTCCTATTTCTTTTCTATTCTTTTTATTTTAAAAAATAATAAATTACATCCTGATTCTGACGTGCGGTGAAATTTCACCGTAAAGTTTCAAAAATTACTTTTTTTATTCATGTGGTTTCCCACTCTTTGCATGTAACAACTTTTCTAATTTACTTTCAACTTAGAAGATGTTTAAATGTTGTTTGATTAAACTTAATATGGGTGACGTTAGAGTGTTATATTTTTGTCAATTTTAAATTCAAGCTTTTTTAACTCTCATATGATATGTGGGACCCAAAGGAAGCACGTTCACTTGTCACATGTAAGGATGTCAATCTTGACATGAACCTGAAATCCAACCCGAAACTGACACGCTAAAACGGGTTTGGGTTACAATTTCAACCCAAAACATTTTTGAGTCGGGTTCGGGTTGGGTTGCTAAAACCCGGGTCGGTTTTGGGTTTAAGCTGCCGACCTGATTTCAACCCGCAATCCGAAACATTTTAAAAAAAAAATGCATATTCTTATAGTTATGTGACATAACTCTTAATATATCAATCATGTAACCATTTATGTTTCATGGTTTTATATGTTATGTTATATTGTCCCGGTGATTTTGTGTAGAATTTGTATTGATAGTACAATATTTCCAAGTTTAGGTTGATTTTGGGTCAATTTTGGTGGGTCAATTTCGGGTTGATTTTGGGTTGATTTCGGGTGTCGGGTCAGTTTTAGATTGATTTCGGGTCACCAGGTCGGTTTCGGATTAACATAACCTAACCCGTTTCGGGTTCGGATTGGTTTCGAGTTGAGGTGAAACATGAGCAAGTCGGGTTCAGGTTGAAGTCAACCCGACCTAAAACCCGAAATCGACAACCCTAGTCACATGCTTTATTATGTATCACGATGAGCTTAAAAAACTTTGGATTTCACGTTGGACCAAGATATAACACATTGACATCGTCATTTTAAGTTTCAATAATTTTAGACAACATTTAAGACGTAATTTTCCAAAAAAAAAGACCATCTCGATTAGTTTACATGGGCCAAAGATCTTCCATCTACCGGCGGTTGTTAAAGAACGATATATTTGATTCCTGATAAAATATATATATGATTTGATTAACTATTCTCTATTTGTATTAAAGAACGATATATTCAAACCCTCCCATGGTTTTTAAAAATGGAAATAATTAGTTGATGTTTCCATTTTTATTCTCTATGGTAGAACGCAGGCAATAGAGGATCAAGTAACCGTGTATAGGAGAAAAATTAAAAGGTTATAAACAATGTTTTTGTGTGGAGTACACGTGTTGCCTAGGTTATAGTTTATTATGCAGTTTGGGAGTTTAATTCTCATATTATAATTAAGGGATTATTAGTTAAAAATTATAAAGGAGAAATTCTTGTCGGACAGCAAACGAAGCGCAAACCTTATTGTTTAGAGTTGACGATATTGATTTCCTTTGAAAAAAATATCGAGTAGTTTACATTGTTAATGATCTTCTACCCACTGGCAATCGTTAAAGAACTATAAATATACTATTTGATTAACTATTCTGTATTTGTATTAATAGATCATGTAGGTTCAGTATATCTCAACCCACATAAACTATAACTAATTTGTATTAAAAAAATTATTCGTCGGCAATAACAGGGACAACAGACCACCAAGAAATATTGCATGAGGTGAATTTCAGGAACTCCTCCCTTATATCTAAAGAAAATTTCCTGAGGCATAACCTCCTTATCCGAGACAATCAGAAGCTATTATTCCTCCGTTAACTCCATTGGCTTAAGTTTGTTGATTCTAACACCGCGTTTTTCACAAAGCCATAAAGGCGAGAACGAATAAAACTCTATTGCTACCAATACTTGTGAGCTTGGGGAGATCCTCAATACCCCGGATGACATTGCGGTATGTCATGTCTCCAACTTCCAACGAAGCCTTGGTTCCAGAACAACCCTCCCTTGCACCCCCCCTTGATCTCAATTTGGAGAACAATATAAACTTGACCATTTCAGGTGGGCCCCCTTATTCAGCTGGTCGAAAAATAAAGCGACCCTTTTCTCCATTGGGGAGGACAAAGCTCCAGGCCCTGACGGTCAATTTTTCGGCTGTTTTTTAAAGCTGTTTGGATATTATTAGCGTGGATGTTTGTACGGCTATCAAATTTTCCTTTTACAGTGGCATCCTTTTAAAGATCATCTTCACGCTTATAACCCAAATCCCCAAATCTGATGATGCTTCCTCCCCGGGCGATTGATTTTAGACTCCTCTCATGTTGCAATACTTTATACAAGATCATTAGCAAGATTGTTGTGAAGAGGCTCAAGGATGCTCATCCCACTCTCGTGAATTATAGTAGAAGGCTTTTATAAAAGGACACCTCATTTCGAACAACATCCAACTTTGCTCTTGGTTGATGAAGCACTACCAGATGACTCATATCTCCCCTCAGTGCATGATGAAGATTGACATTAGAAAAGCGTTTGGCACTATCAACTGGACCTTCCTCCATGACACCCTCTTCTCTTTGAACTTTTCTTCTGTGTTTGTTAATTCGATCATACAATTTGTTACTACTACTTCATTGTCGATTAACATCAATGGGTCCTTTACCGGGTTTTTCAAAGGCAAATGGGGTTTACACCAAGAAGACCCTATCTCACCATACTTATATGTGTTGGTTATGGACATGTTATCTTGCCTTCTTGACCAGCTCCACCTGACCCCTAGCTTCCGCTATTGTTTATATTAAAAATCTATTTCTTATCCATGTCTTATTGGTTGATAATACTCACATGTTCTGTAGGGACACCAAGAATTTATCTCCCTCATGCTAAGTAAAGTCAATCATTTCTCCAAGGCCTAGGGTCTTAAGCTTAACCCCTTTAAATCGAACATCTTCCTTGGTGAGGTTAGCCCCACCCCCCGTGAATCAATTATCCAAACCACTGGTATCTAGGCTCCTTCCCTTTTTGCAACTTGACATACCCATTTATGCTAGAAAGCCTAAAACATCTAATTTAAATCCATTGATCAATAGTATCCACAAGATTATCACTTCTTGGGGTGGTAAATCCTTTGTTTCGCAAGCCGGATTCTCTCATTAAAAGTACCCTTTTTGGTATAGCCGATTTTCTGGCTTCTTGCGTTTTCATCCCTAAGAATGTGATCAAGAGCATTTTTAAAATTTTTGATCCTTTCTTAGGTACGGGGATGCTAATAGCAATCCTACCCCCTATCACTTGGAGCTTCATATGAGCTAATAAGTAGAGTGGGCCTTGGGCTCAAATATATCCATAAATGGAACATGTGCTTTTTACTTAAGACATTGTCCTTAATTGCCAATAATTTTGCGTTTCTGAGGATTCGTGAGATTCATAGTGTTTACTTGAGGGAATTTAACCTTTGGACAGCCATCGCAAAGGGGGAAGACCCGTGGGCTGGAAATATTCTTCACGCTAGTTAGTGGATTAATCAGTGTGGTTCCACAACTCATGCCTCATCACTCCTTCATTCCTATATGGGAACTCGTGTTAGCTTTACTATGATGACGTCACCTACCTGGTAGAATATTTGTTGAAGAACTTGGTCGATCCCTAAATCTAAGTTTATATTATGGGTAGGTTTTAGAGGTAGACTTAAAACTTGTGATAAGCTCCAATCATAGGGCATTTGTCTAGCTAATAGATGTTGGCTCTGTGAGAACAGTCTAGAGACAAGCAACCACCTGTTCTTCCTTTGCAAGGTCTCTCGTAGGATATGGTGAACTATATGTGACTGGCTGCGGATCCCCACCAAGAGGTCAAGCCTTTACAACTACATCAACTGGATATCGTGCTATAACAAGAAAAGACCGATTTGACTTTGTGAGAAAACAGTCATTGTCAATGTTGTGTACTACATCTGGATAGAGAGATGCAAGCGTCTTCTGGTAAATCAGGCTAGAGATCCCAGCGTTAAAGTAGCAGATATCAAGGGTGCCATAAAATCTATCATTTGGACTAAGGCGGAAGCCTCCAATAGAGATTTTGGATGGCTCAATCGAGTTCTAAGCTCCTAGCTCCTAGAGTCTCCGTTATTTATGAGGGTTTTTTTTTATCTTCCCCTCTTTTGGTTACTGCCTTTGACTGGCTTATTTCCACCTTTTGCATGCTGCTAATGAAGCTTTTGTAAGTTGCTAGTGAAACTCCCCACTCCCTTGTACTCTTTATATATCTTCGGATATCTGATATGTAGGTCTCCCTATATAATACCTTTTGTACAGCCTCTTCTCATTATTAATATATTCGTACCTTAGGCGTGGAATGTAATGAATAGAATAATGCACATAAGCTTATGAATATGGTGCCAATGATTAAAGCTGGTTAAAAATTAAAATAATTAGGTTATATTCTATTTTTATTCTTCACGATAGAAATTAAGCAAAACATGATCAGTAACCATGTATAGTTGAAAAAAAAAGGTTATAAACAATGTTCTGATGTGGAGTGCACGTGTTGCCTAGTGTAAATGTATATACTCTATATATACTTACGGTTTTTGATGTATGACAAACTAAACACTGTGTCAGCCTTACACTCAGCAAACTCATTCTCGTCGATTTCGCAGAATCAACAACAGAATAAGTTATTCATATTTAGTATTTGAGATATGCAAGGTTGTTAAGATTCAGCATTAGCAAATCTCTATTTACATGCTACATAGACTTGCGTAAATATATATTTTAGGGATATTGCTTTAGACGTTTAAAAGTTATATTCAATTACTGTATATATACTTGTATAGGTTAGGTATACGGGTTACGCTTCAGGGATTGTAAACAAAGTTCTTATTTTACAACGATTCAACCATTAAGAAGAAGTGAGCGATTAGATCCCATTGTTATCAAGACGATAGATTTAGTCTATAGTGTTAGACTTGAGTGTGATTGTTCAAAGTGTTGAACAGATCAGGTGAGGAGTTTTTCAAGCTATTAATAAAGATTAGTGGCTGAGTTTTCTTCTATATCTTTGTTTTGTTCACCTTGTTCATTGTCACTTAACTCCGATCTACTGAGCATTCTGGGTAGTCATATCACAAACTTACAAGTGGTATCAGAGCGGGAATACCTGCTAACGAGGCTAACGCTTCAAGGTAGATCATGAAGATGGGTCTTTATAGTGTTAAAGCTCCTAAATTGACAAAGTTGAACTACTCAAAATGGTGCGAGCAAATGGAAGCGCAGCTAATGTCCGTGGATTACAAAGTTTGGAAGGTAGTCACTAAGGGAGACTATAACCGACTGTCGTTATAGAAGGATGGCTTCAAGATAAGCCTAAGGAACAATGGACTGAGGACGATGAAAAGTTGCTCAGTAAAAAGAAAGCTCTGTGTATCCTGGTGTCCTCTCTTTCTGATGAAGATCAAGTAAGAGTTATAGGAATCCAAACTGCGAAAGGAGTATGGGATTTTCTCAAGATTGCATATCAAGGAACAGAATCTATTCGAAAGGCGAAAGAGAAGCTATTCAAAGATTCAATAACTTTAAGATGTCAGATGGAGAAAGTTTAGCTTCTGCTATTGAAAGATTCCTGGAGTCTCTCACCAAGGACTGGTTGAATTACACATCTATGCTGGAAAAAGGACAAAGTCTCTTCCGTGTCCTTTGAAGAATTATGTTCTGATTTAATTGTGCATGAGAGTAAAATGAAGGAGAAAACTCTTGAACGGCTTTCTGTAGAAAAGAACGATCATGCTCTAAAGGCAAAGAAGGTGTCTGAGCCTCTTGATTGGGAGTTAGATGATGATTTTGATATTGAAATAAACCTACTGGCACAAGGGTTGAAGAGATCTATGAACATAAAGAGAGGTGGACATCAAGGAGGCAGTAGTAATCGTTGAGACCCAGATACTAGCAAAATTGAGTGTTTTCATTGTCACAGCTAGGGTATATGATAAAGGACTGTCCTTTATCATCCAAGCTACCCCAATATAGAAACTGAGACTCTCGTATGGCTACAGCTATAGGGGAGAAGAAGAAGAGCCTAAATCAACTGAGAAAGTGGAGACTCATTACTGCATGACTGCAATTCATCGGTCTCATATTGATGAGTCAATGTATGATAAATCCATGTGCATGATGGTAGAAGATAAGGAGCATCACTCCCTCATGGGAGAACAGGTAAGTATTCGAAACCTAAATAACTTTTATGCGGAGTCAACTAAAGATCAAATCTTGAATGCTTTAAAAGTTGCTCTTTTGGAAATTGATTCACTAAAAGAAAAACTTGAAAGTAGATGAAACTGATAGTCTACAAAAACATCTTAAATAAAAATAACCGAATTAAAAGAGAAAAACAAGGAACTTGCAGAAAACTTGATCGCAAATTCTTCTAAAGTCCTTCAATCTACTTTCACTTCATCAATCGAAAGTAAATTGAGTTCTATTCTAGAATGGGCTGAAAAGGAAATTCAGCAGCTCAAGACAGATAATGAATGGATTCGGCAAGACAATGCTGATCTACAAAAACAATGTGACACTTTAGACAAAAGATTAAATATTATGACTTTAGAAAATCCGTCGTGGTATTCTGGAAAGGTTAGGCTCAATGAAATTGTGAGAAAACCAAATCAAAATCAAAGTGGATTAGGATTTATTGGAGTTGAGACAAACATCAAGCCTAGGAAACAATATACACAGACCAGATCTACATCAAGAAAAATTCCCTCTTCGTATACCACACAAATAGAGTGTAGTTACTGTCATATTCTTGGTCATCATATTAATTCTTGTCATAAGCTACAGTGAAAGAATGCTAGAACTGTTAGATCTCATACTCTTAAATATGCGACTATGTACTCACGTCGACCCAAACAACAATGGGTCCCTAAACGTTTTTGATATACCTCTTGTTTTGCATTCTCTTATGTCTCAGGATTACACTGACGAAACAAATCTATGGCTCATGGACAGTGGCTGTTCTTGCCATATGACTGGAGATCATACGTTATTCCGTGAATTGGAAGGACTACATAGAGGGTTTGTCACATTTGGAAACAATGAAAAGGGATGAATAATTGATGTCGTACTGTTGGAAAAAAACTGAAGTCGAAGACATATGCTTGGTTGATGGTCTAGAGCACAATTTACTAAGTGTTTCTCAAGTGTGACTCAGGACCATCTTCCATTACCTTTGATTCCTATGGTTATATAGTTTCAGATATAGCCATTGGTGTTCCACTTCTGAAAGGATATAGAAAGGGAAATCTGTATTTGGTGGATGTTGATTCACAAGATCTGGATGCGACATGTTTAACAGTCTCTACTGTCAGTGCTAATCTGTGGCATCAATGTTTAGGTCATGCACATACCAGAATGATTAATAAGCTTTGATCCCAACACCTAGCTGATGGCCTCCCATCAAATGTTCTACATGAAGGTAGCCTTTGCAGTGCCTGCCTCTTGAATAAACAAACTCTCATTCAGCACATATTCTGAAGGCTGTCGTATCCACATCAGCCATTTTGGAACTTGGTCATATGGAACTTGGTGGGTCCTATGCATATAATGACCCGTGCTGGGAAGCAATACATTTTCATCATTGTGGATGATTACTCTCACTTTACTTGGATATACTTGCTCCACATAAGTCTGATACGTTTGATCTATTTAAAGGTTTTTGTGTTCAAATTCAGCGTCAACTAGGATTACTTCTACACTCCATTCGATCTGATAATGGCACAAAATTTGTTAATCATCATTTTAGACAGTTCTGCACTGATCAGGGTATTACTCATACATTTACTACTTCTAGAATGCCACAGCAAAATGGAGTGGTTGAAAGAAAAAATCAAACCTTGGTGGATATGGCACGTACTATGCTGAATGCCAGTGGCTTGGCACCAAGTTTTTAAGGAGAAGCGATTAATACAGCATGTTATATCCTAAATCGAGCCCTTATCATACCTATACTGAATCAAACTCCATACCAGCTGGTGAAAGGTAGACCACCGTCTATTGGACATTTCAAAGTCTTTGGATGTCAATGTTTTATCCTCCACAATGCTAAACATAGCACTGGCAAATTTGATACATGAGGAGATGTAGGAGTATTTTTGGGTTACTCTACTACTAGTAAGGCATATCGCGTGTTGAACAAACAAACCCTCATTGCGGAAGAATCCATCTAATTTCATTTTGATGAAACTAACTTTGGGTTCTGTAACCCACAAAATATTGGTTATGAGTTAAGTATTGAGGACTCTGATGACTCAGACTCAGACATAATATTACCTTCACCTCAGATTTCACCTCATACATCTCAGACTGGATCAGCCATCACCCTACCATCCACATCACAAATTCCTGCAAGCACCACTAGTAGTACTCCCATGCAAGTTAAAACCTTAAATGACCCAGATCCAACAACTGATTCTGATGATAGTCCAATTTTGCCATCTGATGACAGGAACAACCCACCAGTCATTCCTTCACGACGTGCTGCCGGTGTCACACTAGATAACCTTCTCTCAGATCTGAACTCAGGGAGAGTTACTCGTAATTCTCTTTGAAATTACTGTGCTCACGAGGGGTTTCTATCTACTGTTGAGCCCCGTAACATAAAAGAAGCTCTTATCGACTCTCACTGGATTCAACCTATGCAGGAAGAACTAAATGAATTCATCCGAAATGATGTTTGGACTCTGGTTCCTCGACCCAGTCACAAAGAGGTTATTGGAACAAGATGAGTTTATCGAAATAAACTTGATGCTAATGGTCATGTTGCTTGTAATAAAGCTCGGTTGGTGGTTCAAGGATACAATCAACATAAAGGCATTGACTATGACGAAAAATATTCCTCTATCGCCCGACTAGAAGCTATTCGAATGTTGTTCGCCTTTGCTACCCATAAGACATTTCTCTTGTATCAAATGGATGTCAAATGCGCATTTTTGAATGGTTACATCAATAAGGAAGTGTACGTTGCTCAACCACCAGGTTTTATTGACCAGTCTAAACCTGATGATGTCTATCTGCTCAAGAAATCTGTTAATGGGTTGAAACAAGCTCCTAGGATCTGGTACGCCCGTCTCACTTCTTATTTACTCCAACCGGGCTTTACTCGTGGTCAGGTTGATAGTATTCTATTTCTCAAATTTTATGACTTAGATATTCTGTTGGTTCAAATCTATGTTGAGATTGTGTTTCTCTTATCCGACATTATCCAAAATCCTTTGACACTGTTATGACTAATGAATTTTCTATGATTAGAATGGAAGAACTCACGTCTTCTTAGGACTGTAGAATCACCAGACCAAGTCTCATACTTATGTTTGGCAAGAGAAATATGCTACAGAATTGATAACCAAGTTTGGGTTCGACTCTGCTAAATTGTTGACCACACCAATGTCTGTGTTATCAAACTCGGTTCTAAGACTCATGCTGAGACACTAACCCTACTGCGTATCGTGCTATGATTGGTTCACTGATGTACCTCACTGCAAGTTGACCGTATTGTTATACAGTTTGCTACTGTGCTCGTTTTCAAGCCGATCCTCGTGTTCCACATCTTCACGCGGTAAAATGAATTTTTCGTTATTTAAAAGGTACTTCTAACCTTGGTTTGGTTTATCAAGTAGGATCATCTTTCACTCTATGAGCCTTTACTGACGCTGACTTTGGAGGCTCTCTCACTGATGAAAGAGCACGTCTGGATGTGCTCAACTTATTGGCACAAGCCTCGTGTCTTGGTTTTCTAAGAAGCAATCCTATGTTGCCCTGTCCACCACTGGAGCTGAATACATTGCAGCCGCTGCTTACTGTGCTCAAGTCATTTGGCTATAATTTCAATTGGTAGATTATGGCATGCCCCAATCACCTGTTCATATCTACTGTGATAATCTGTCTACAATTTCCCTTTCCAAGAATCCTGTGCAACACTCTCGAACAAAGCATATTGAGATTCGTCACCATTTTCTTCGTGATCAAGTAGAGAAAGGCACAGTTTAGTTGCTGCATTGCTCATCTCATCAACAACTGGATGATATTTTTACTAAACTTCTCCCTCGGGAGATATTGTCCCGCCTGAGTCTAGCACTGGGCATGGTTAATGTCGATTGAGGTCCATTTATTTTATTTTCCATGTTACTCTATTTGTGCTTATCAAACTTGGTACTTGGGAATGAGTGGAGAGTGTATTTTGCTGGTGTTTCAAATTAAAGTAAGGATTCATGTGGTTGTTATGGTACACATATTGGCTGATCTGGACTAATATTATAGTGGGAACGTATTTTATGCTGTTATCTTGCTCCGTTTTCTTTTACCCTTAAATTTCTTTCATTCGTTCTTTTTTCAGTTATGTTAAAAACAAAAAAAAACAAAGATATCCGTACCCAAACACGTCTTCTTCAATTGTCGTCCACTTTCTATACCCATTTACACACGTTTTGTCAGTTGTTTTTCTTTCTCTCCTCTGTGTGAGTCTAAAACCCAATTCTCTCATTTTGCCTGTTTTTCTCCTAACTGTTCTTCTTCCCCTCTTCTTCCTCCGGTTCCTTTCTTCGTGCTCTTGTTCACAGCTTTTCTTCTGATTCCGCCATGGAAATTGTGATGGGTCGGGTGAGAATCAGGTGATGGGTGAAAAAATCTCTCCTATCACCCGTCACCCGTTTTTCACCTGTTTATTTCGGGTTTTCGCCCATTTATATGGGTCGGGTGGACGGGTGGATCGGGTACCCGATGGGTATTGCCACCCCTACTTATGGGTTATTCATAGGAACAGAGCGGGAAACAAAAGATGTGCCAAAAGTTGCAAGGGTAGGTGTATGCTAACCGGGTTCTCATGTACAGAAGCAAATGATTTACATACCTGCCCGTGCCTGTGTTGTAAAAAGGAACAAATAGAAATGACGTTGAAGAAAAGAGACAGGGAGAGCAATCGGGAAGATGGAGAAGACGAGGAGGCAATAGGAAGAAGAATAAGAAGAAGGAAAACTCTCCGATATCACCATTGTTTTCTTGGCTATATCCTTAGGCCAAGAACCTTACAGAAAGGAAGTTGATACGTTGATTAACATTATCTTTGAAAAAATATGAAAGCATTTTGTTAATTTGACACATTCCACGTTTGCATTGGATTGAAGTAATATTTTCATATGATTTAGAGATACAATTTACCTAAAGAAATTCATGTAAATCAAGGAAGAAAGATGGAATTTGACAAGTTGTCGAACGAAAGAAAGAATTTTGACAAAGCTGATCATAGCCCCTTTCTTTGTGTCCCATCAGGAAAGGAAGGACCTTAAAGTCACGCAAGCTAAGGCATCCCTCTTCATTTGCCCAACTAAGCTATTATTCCTTCCAGCCTATATATATATATATTAAAAACTGCAGCTTTCATCTTTAATAGTAGTCGATAAAATTCACCTTAGAACGACTCACTAATGTGCTTTAATTAGAACCAGCTCGTGCGAATATTGTTACTTGTCAGTACAGCTCTCAATCTTTGCAATAAACAATTCGCGCTACAAGAAATTAGCTCGTGCGAATATTGTTACTTGTCAGTACAGCTTTTAATCTTTGCAATAAACAATTCGATCAACTTAGCTTTGAGCGCATATTACAATCCAATCAAATCTATCTTTGCTACAGCTTGCCTACCTTTGTGATCATGAAGCTTTTCAATTTAAATATAGATTGTGATTGTAAAGCTGTGAATATATATACATATAGAATGAAAGGAGCCTGGGAAGCAAATCCACCACAGTACTGCAACAACAACAACTCACATAACCCAACCCAACCATGTCGATTCATTTTCCCCTTTCACTTTGTCCAGCACCACTCATCATATTCTACTACATACATTTGCTCATAATATCCCCAATTACAGTCACCAGTTCCCCAGGAACTTGGAAGATACTCCAACCATCCGTCGGAGTTTCCGCCATGCACATGCAACTACTCATCAACGACCGTGTAATCCTCTTCGACAGAACGATTTCGGCCCATCAAATCTCACACTCACAGAAGGAAAATGCCGATTCAACTCACGTGATCTCGTACTCACAACCGATTGCACCGCTCACTCCGTCGAATACAACATCATCACCAACACTTACCGTCCACTCAACATCCTTACAGACACTTGGTGTTCATCCGGCACCGTCGCTGCCGACGGTCGATTAATTCATACCGGCGGATTTAACGACGGTGACCGAGCTGTCCGTATCTTCGAACCATGTATTGAACAGTCCTCCCTCTGGTGTGATTGGAAAGAATTAGGTAATCGTTTACTTCAACGTCGTTGGTACGCTTCGAATCATTTATTACCAATGGACAAGTTATTGTTATTGGGGTATTGGGCAATTCAACTACGAGTTTTACCCGAAAACTGAGATGACGGATCAACCAACCGATTAAATTTTACAAGATACATGGGATGAAGGGATTGAAAATAATCTTTACCCTTTTGTGTTTCTAAACCCAAATGATGGTAATAGTTTGTTCATCTTCGCGAATAATCGTGCGATTGTATTAGATTACAATACTAATAAAGTGATTAAAACTTATCCAACAATCCCTGGTGGTGAACCTCGAAGCTACCGAGATGGTTCAGCATTTATTACCATTCATCTTCAAGACGACAATACGTATATTGAAGCGAAGTATGATATGTGGTGGAGGGAAGAAGAATTCTTACACAGAAGCAGTAAGTGGACGTTTCATTAAAGCATTAGATACTTGTGGTCGGATAAAGATAACTGATCAAGATCCAAAATGGGTAATGGAGAAAATGCCAATGTCACGTGTAATGAGTGATATGGTATTACTTACCAAACGGTCAAGTTTAATCATTAACGGATGTGAGTCTGGTGCAGCAGGTTGGGAATTAGGAAGAGAAGAAATCCTAACACCAGTTATCTACAATCCAGAAGGTTTAAAGGATAACAGATTCGAAGTTCAAACACCAACAACTATCCCTAGAGTTTATCATTCAACAGCGATTCTGCTACGTGATGGGAGAATCATGGTAGGTGGAAGTAACACACACGCGGGTTATGAGTTTGGTGATGATGTATTATACCCTACTGAATTAGGTTTAGAAGCTTTTTACCCTGGTTATTTGAATTCCACTAGACCGGAGATTGTGGTACCGAAACCGTCAAGTGAGTTTTATTCGTATCCGAAGATGAAGTATGGGGTGGAGTTTAAGATTCGGGTTAGGATTGGGTCGGGTTTGGTTGATTGGAGTGGTGTTAAGGTGAGTATGATTATGCCGCCGTTTAATACACATTCGTTTTCTCAAGGGCAGAGGATGTTGGTTTTGAGAAAAGTTGGGGATGGGAAAGTGGTGATGAAGATGAAAGCGGTGGAAGGGGATGGGACGGAGAATGTTTATGAAGTGAGTGTTAAGGCACCGGGGAGTGGGAGTATTGCTCCGGCTGGGTATTATATGTTGTTTGTGGTTAATAAGGATGTGCCGAGTGAAGGTGTTTGGGTAAAGTTGGAGGAGTGATTTGAGTTTAGAGTGGCCCAGAGTGATTCAACTTTTTTTTTGTTTGACCGAATGAATACCCAGAGTGATTTTGTTAAGAACCCATCTATTTTGATTGCTAGATTGATATGGTGTAAGTTTTTCTTCATTTTTTTTTTTTGTTTGATTGGATATGATTCAAGTTGTATTCAGACTAATGATGCAAATTCCCATCATTAATGCAATGCTTAATGGTAGTCGATTGTTAAAGTTATGAAAATTTCTTTTTTCGTACCAGACAACTAGGAATGGTTGTGTTAGAATAAAGTGCTAAAAATAAGAATATAGACTAACGTACTGTTTGTTGTCTCATTGAAATTGGGTCTGAAGCCCAATTCGTTAAGTTAAAGCGTACCTTAGTAGTAGGGGGGGGGGGGGGGGGGGGGGGGATCCGATCGAAGCCCAGTTCCCTACGTTTAAACATTCGGAAACCCAATTCAAATGTGTCCTACAATATAGGCCATCATCGACAGACAAAGTAAGCGCGGTGAACGTACAGCCACGTCCAAACCGTGGGTCGATATGAGTATTTCACGAAATTCGTTTCGTTGAAGAATAAAGGTAGATTTGACAACTTCCAAGAATACACTTGGATTTTCAATTCAATTTCGCAATGATTATTTTGTCCTTACCTTATAATGTTTTAAAAATTATAACATTTATTTAAAACATATGACATATTATAAGAAGTACCCAACTTTCATTATATAAGGATGGTGAATATGTTATATATATATTTATATTCAAATTTAGAAATCATATAGTAATAGAGAGAAAGAGATAATTGTTTTGAAAGGTTTGAAGAAATATTCAAAAGGAGAGGATGGAGGAAATAATGAAGACGACGTTGCACAGATCTTTGACGAGTACGTAGATGATGTTAACGTCGACTATAATTTACGAGGGGCTCATTCTGAGGTACTTTTGATGCTTTTTCTTCACAAATTAAGTTTTATTAAGTACAAATGTAGAACAAAATTTGGTAGGAAATAGCCAGACAAAGCAAAAATGGAAACCTGGGAAGCAGCCGTCAACGTCATCCAGACATGGCCGACGCTGACGACCACCAATTGCAGTCAGTGTTGCCGGCCACAGTTGACGTCAGCGGCCACTATTTGTTGGTGATGTGGACGTCTACCCTTTGTTGCCGGCGGCGGTGTCAACCCTTCTCTGTTAGCGGTCGTCCGGAGAGATCGATCATAAAAATACTATATCTTCTTTGTTCTACCCCCCGATTTTGGATTTATTTACACCTACGTGGTCCTCTTTTTGTCTGCGTTGCATCATTGCACTTTGTAAATAATTTTCTTGATATGTTTGTTATTTTTTCTTAAATACGCACTTTTACCATTTACGTTGAGCATTAGTTGATCGCACATAATTATTTGTTGTTAAGGGTGAAAACGATGATGGATTTTATGATGTACTTTTATCGTGCAGCCCTTGGTCTCGTCATGGGTCATCATGTTTTTGGATGTTACATATTATCCTTTGCTCTATGTTAAATCTTCTATCTCTGTTGGACTCTTCAAGGTTTCTTTGTTTTACTTTATGGTGTCGATTATCTTCATTTTAGTTGAGTAATCTAATGGTCAGTAGGTTTTATCATATTTTGGACTTGGTTTGTCTCGAATGGCTAGCTGTGAACTTCCCTAAGAGCAACCACAGTAGAGTAACTTTGTGGTTCCTTACCGACACAAAGAAAAAAAAAGAAAAGGTAAAAGAATATGTGGAAGAGTGTAACACCCCTACCGGTAATCACACAATTAACTCCTAACCCGTCTCCATTACCAATAAGCAAGCAGCGGAAATTTCCAATACAACCGGGGGTGAAACAATGCCGTTAGTCACCCACGTGACTAACAAGGCCCATCTCAACTCAAAATACAACAACAATTACAATATCGGTCTGATGGGTCTCATATACCGAGTACTACAAACCAAACTATACAATCCATTCCTTAATCAATACTCAAAGAAAATACAACTTCAACTCCTTAATACACAAATACAACCTCCATTCATTACTATACCAAGTTTCTACAATTCCCAAGTCTAATGATGACCTTTCGGTCTTACAATTCCGCAATACAAACGAATACAATTATTAAACAACTACCCCTGCTTAGTCACAACCCCGTCTTACTCTCCAACGGTGATCAGCTTCAGTGTTCCTGTAAAATAAAAATGATGCCCCTAGGGGCTCAGCAAAATTGCTGCATATGACTTTCGCATACCCCGCGTACTAGCAAGGGTACGCCGACTATTTGGTCGAGGGCATGCGATTCATTTTATTTCAATCAACATGCATGCAACATACATTATATATGTACATTCACAATCAAGTTCAACATTGGACACAAACACTAACTCACACAACAAGAGGTTAATTTAATTGTTCTTTACTTAGGCTTAAGGGTTTCTACCTCACTATGCCTACTCAATTACTCATTGTCTTACCCACTATCTTGGGTTCCCTTACTCACAATCTCAAGTCTCCCAAGTCACAACTCATCTCTTGATACTCACATACTCAAATCGATACTCCAATTCTCAAGTTCTCAATCATTACTCAAGGCTCAAGGGTATATGTTATGTCATTACTCATGACCTCCGGGCAGGGTCATACACATGACCCACCACCGGGCTTACAAATACAAAAGAGGGCTATTCATTTAGCTCCTCAAGTTCACCAATGTCCAGTTCTCTACCGGACTACTCAAATTCCCAAAACTCGGCTCTCGGAGTCAATTCACAATCACAAGGATAAGCCTAGAGGTATCTCTCTCGATAACATCTATTGGCTTAGGGAATTCTCAATGTCTAGTATTCTAAGATTTAGGGTTTTACCCAACTTATGGAATACTCTCATGTTCGTGACATTGTTCATTTTAGTCGGTTCCTCTCATTAGAGTTCAACTATATTCCTAAGGGGTTTGGTGGACCCTTATCTTACTTTGTTTCTTTCAAGGTTCAAGTTTGAACACTCATGAATCCTCTAACAGAGGTTACTTAGTTCTTCCACCATTATATGTTTTGTGGCTTAAGTCAATTCGGTTCTCTCACCGTTATCGGGAGTTTACTAATCCCGTACAATTCTCTCACGTTCTAGTGAGTTCGTAGTTTGTGTTACCGTATATTGGTTCGATAGTTTTGGTGTGTTTCCACATTTTTATTATCTCACACTTGACTCTTCCTACGAGTCACTACTCAAACAAGACCCAACTATGGGTCGCACTACAATACACAATCACATGCAAGCAACTCATTCATCATTCATCCATTTCATGAATTATACAAACTTTAGTTTAAACTCAATCCAACAAACAACAATACAATACAAGCACTAATAAGTGCACACAAACTGATTCGTGCATTTATCTTGTTAGGTGACCACACAATCAAACAAGCACACAAATCGGGTAACCAAGTTAGGATACAGAGCATGAGGAAATCATACCTTTCACCGGGGTTAACTTTACCGGGTGTTCTCACGTTCCTTGGTCACACTCGTTCCTCGTGTCTTACTCTTGAACCACTAATTACATGTCAAATGGTTCAATTAATATTAAGGCGTTACGGTAGGTACATATTTGCTACTCCTGTACTTACCCCGTTATCCCGTTATTTCGGTTTAACTTAGTGTACTTAAACTCACAACTCTTCCAATCACTTCTCAAACTTGTTTAAACTTCTTAGGACCTTTAAAGGTCACCAAACAACTCCTAAACATCATCTAAAACCAATACCATTCAAACCCCCATCTTTAAAACCCTTAAAAACACCCTCTCGTGAATTCAGGGGGTGGTCCGGGACTTGGTCCGGACCCAAAGTCCCGGACCAATGTTCTGATGCACTCACGACCTATTTTTCCTTGTGGTCCGGGACTTGGTCCTGAACCTAGGTCCCGGACCAATGTCAGCTTACACTCTCGGCTTAATTTTTGATGCGGTCCGGGACTTGGTACATATCCTAGGTTCCGGACCCTACTAAAAACTGCTATTAAGGTGATTTTTCACCCCATAATCAACCCTTAAACCACCCTCAAACTTTCCCTAATCTTTCCACAAGTTTTATACATAATTAATCACCCTAAAACATGCTATAAACCACTCAAAATCCTTGGTTAAATCCTTACTCCACCCTTGCTTAATTTTCTACAAAATTTAATTCCCACTTTCACATTTTGCACAGTTGTGCCTTTCTAGCTTCTTCTTGCTAGTTCCTACCTCCTATCAACCTTACCAAATCACCTAATGATCATTCCCATTCATTCCTAGATAATGCACTCCTAATACCCACATTCACTCCTTGTTTCACAAGTTATAACCACCAACTCTTTTTTTTAAAATTTCCAAGTTTCTCACATGCTATTTGCTACAGATTTTATACACTCTCTAATCCATCCTCCATTCACCATCCCAAGGTCACTAAACATCTCTACTCAACCCAACTACACACCTAAACTTCTCCCATTGCCGAAGTCACCTAAAACACTTATTTTCTACCGAAATTTTGCCATAACCTCCCCATAAACCTAACATGTCTAAATTCACCATTTTCTCCAATTTTCATTCCTAATCTAGCCACACCCTTAAAGGGTCCTACCAGCACACCATATCAATCCAAAATTCACCAATATCTCTTCAAACAACAATATAGCTCAAATCTCAAATACAATGGCACTTAGGCCTTTAATTCAACACAACTTCATAATTCCCTCTCATATCATCCAAACACATTACTAACACAAGTTTTTGGTTTCATTTCTTTAATTACCTATCCCAAGTTCTAAAATAATCAAAATAAGCATTAAGGTGAGTTTCTTACCTTAAGCTCACAAATTATCCTTTTCTTTTCCAATCTCCTCCTTCTCTCTTTCTTGATCAAAATCGGTCAAATGGCAATGGAGTTGCCCAACTCCATGCCAACACCCAAGGAACACAAAATTCACATAATTAAAATTCTAAACCTTTAGAAATACACTAATTCAATGGAGGGCTTAGGATATCATGAATTAGGGTTTACCTTTGGAGCTTTTTAAGAGGGGTTTTACCCCTTGATTCTAGGAGATGGTTCCACACCATTGGAAGTTTGAAATGGAGCTCCACAAAGAGAGAAAAACAGGACATGAGAATGGGTAAAATCGGCTAACACCAAAGAGGGGGAAAAAGATGAGTTTTCTTAGAAACTTTTTACCTTAATGGAAAGGGAGAACCCCAAGCTTCGAAATGGTGTGCTTTTCTCTTCAAATGGCCAAAACCCATGTGGATGAAGTTCATCCTTTTTCAAATTTTGAAAATATAGATTGATGGAGAATGATGAGGAGATGAAGAATATGTAATTATTTTTGTGATTGGAGCTTTAATAAAGCTTGGGCAAGCTTGAGAAGGTGAGCTGCCATGGAAGTGAAGAAAATCGCCAGCAAGTGCAGAGGGGAGGAGGAAGGTGACGGTGGGGAAGAAAGAAAGAAGAGAGAGAAGAGGAAATGGGAGGAGAGAGGGATTTTTTTTTTGCTTTTTGTACTTTTTCCTTCCTTTCTTTCTTTTTCTTTCTTTCTTTATTTACTTTGTGTGTGTGTGAGGGGCTGACCCACATACTAAAACCGGCTCACTATGTATGTGCCAGCTGGAGCGTTTTTCGTCTTTTACTGAAAACGCTCGTTAATTTACCCGGTTATCACTATTCACTTACTGGGCCCATTTTCTGGAATTTTCTCGTTTCTTTCATTTTAGTGGCTATAAAGCTCCCATTAATGTTTATTTATAGTTATTTAATGAACTATAATTTTTTACGGGTTCGTTTGACCACTTAAAGTCACGTTTTCGGATTTTCTCAAAAAACGTGCGCTAAAGATTTATTAGCGTTTTAACTCATTATTTGGATCCGTTTTCTTCAGGAATTGTTCCCATAAATTATTTAGACCTTATTAAGCCTTTCAATTCCATTTAATACTCTCTTGAGGTCGCATTCCTCTTAGGGTCACTTAACGCTCAATTTAGCGTTTTTAGCTTTTTAAGCGTTTTTCTTGTTTCTTTTGGATTTATTCTTTTTACCAAAATTCATTAGGCACTAATAGACCCTCAATATCGTATTAGAGTAATTTAACCACCTTAATTAAGTTCGGGGTATTTCAAAGAGAGAGAACTACTCTGGGTGTCTTAGTTGAGGAATGTGTCTTACTGACACAAAACACATTTGGGGAGAGAGATTATGAGGGGAATGAGTAAAATTTAATAAATAAGGCAATCCTTCACTTTAGACTGACGTGGTTGCTCTAATGCACCTTGTTTTATGGTGCTTTATGTTGGTGGCACACTCCCTAGGACCTGATTATAAGGTTAGGTTGGTAGGCCAAGTCGTGCTCGATGACATCCTCTGCCCTTTGATGGTTTAGTTTGTACTAATCTATGTTATTTAAGTTTTTAAGAAAATAAAAATACGATCAGTTTACTATAAAGTCAGTATAATTACCATCTTCTAGATGAAGCAAAGACATTGTTTTAATTGTTTTTATGAGAGAAAACAGTGCTGATTTGTTATGCAATCACGACTTTAATTGTGGAATTACAAACGAAAAAACGACAATCAATTTGCTCCAAATGCATGCATCAACCAAACAAACCCAATTAGTTTTTTTAATACCATACCATAATTTTTTGAAAGATAATACCACCCCATATATTGATAATCGATTGGTCTGGTTATTGCATGCATACTATAAACAATACCCCTCACCCTCAAATTCAGCAACGGCTGGTAATTACATTTGCAACAACAAGATAAGGAGACCCCAAAAGTAGAGATATTTTGGACCCAAAAAAATTCAGAACATAACAAAAAATGAAGAAATCGACAAATATATAAATCTATGCAAAAAAAAAAAAAAGAGGTTGCACATCGCTCAACGAATTATTCTGACCCATATACCTCCACTGGGCACATCTTTATTAACCACAAACAACATATAATACCCAGCAGGTGCAAGATCACCCGACCCTGGTGATCTCACAGTCACTTCAAATCTGGATCCCCCCAAACTGACAATCGGTCCTCTTCGACCCAAGATCACCATCCTCTGCCCTTGTGAAAACGAATGTGTATTGAACGGCGGAAATACCATCGTCACTCTCAATTCCGTTTCAATCGGCAACCCTGCTTTCACTTCAAACGTAATTTTAAACTCCACACCATGCCTAATCTCCTTATGCGGCGTGTTAGATGGGGATGTAATCTTGGGTTTCAAGTGGGCAACTGATGAGTGTAAATACGGAGGTAAGAAAGCCTCTAAACTTAATAAAGTAGGAAACGTTGTATTCTTAAAGACGTAACCGAAATGTGTGTTACTACCACCAACTAAAACTCGACCATCTCTTAAAAGAACCGCGGTAGAGTGATAAACCCTAGATATATTTGACCGATTCTCGATAATGAATCTTGACCCTGATGGTTTGTTTGGGTTGTAGAGTATAGGACTACGACGTGAGTTTCTACAAAGACCCCATCCAGCTGTACCTAATTCACATCCGTTGATGATTAAGACATGGCCGTTAGGGAGGAGGAGCATGTCACTCATGACACGTGGCATTGGCATGGTTTCCATTTTCCAAGTGGGGTTTGGGGAGTTTATGTTGAGTGTGCCACAAGTGTTTAAAGCTGGGATGAATTCATGATCGTCTCTTGCTTTCTTGTATGAATGAGGGGGTGCACCGCCGCAGATGAGGATTTCTGCTTGAACCGATTGGGGGGAATTTAAGTTGTCTGTTAAAGGGAGAAGGACAGCGGATCCAGTACTTGGGTAGTTTCTAGGACTACCGTTTGGCATGATTGGGTAATCATCACGAACGATTTGATGAGTTTTGTAATTGAGAAGGATAGCTCGGTTATCACCGAAGATGAATAAGTTACCATCTGTGTTAAGGAATACAAATGGGTATAAATTATTGAAATTTGAGTGGCCTAAGAAAGGGAGAGAATGGAGATTGTTGGTTGAATCTGTTTTAGGAAAGAATTCGTAGTTTGGTTCATCAAGACCACCGATAATGATAGTTTGACCATTAGGGAGGAGATGATTTGTAGCATACCATCGTTTACCGATGAGTTTTTGAGTTTCTAATTCATGCCAATCACATGAGTTTGAATTTGTAGCACATGGTTTAAAGAGACGGATTACTTTTTCGCCGTCACGGTAGCCGCCTGTTTGGATAAGTTGACCGGTGGAATCAAGTGTACCGGAGGAGCACCAAGTGTCGGAAAAGATGAAAAGAGGACGGAATGTGTTGGATATGATATTGTATTCGATGGAATGTGCAGTGCAATCTTCTTTTGAGACTTGGTCGTTTGGGTTATGGCGGCATCTACCGTCGGGGAAAGTTATGTTTGAAGGACCGAAATTGGTACGGTCGAATAAGACGATACGATCATTAGGGAAGAGTTGCATGTGCATAGCGGAAACACCGACATTTTTTTGTAAGAGATGCCATGAGCCTAAGGCTGCTGTAATGGGGGATGAATGGTAAGAAAGTATGATGAGAATAGTGAGAAGGGAAGGAGATGCGGGTGACATGTTTGGAAACTTATGTAGCTAGCTTGGTAGCTACTCCTTCGGGGTCTGGGTTGGACTGAGGTATCTACATTAAATTGTTGTCAGTTTATAGTGATATATAGCTCGGTAGGTAGCTAGGATTTGGTAGTGACACACATGATGATCTTTGGTAACATTAAATTATTTCATATATTACAAGTTCTGGTGAGCGATTATCCGAAATGGAGAATTTACATCTAATTCATGCAGAAATTAAAAAAAAAAAAAATTCAACTCTTCATATCACTAGTATTTGAAAAAATATTCATGTTTATAGTAACAGGTGGACTGATTTAATTTAGCGAATATATATCTGAATTTTTCCATTTGACATTTTCTTAGTTGCAGCTTGTATAATACGCGTTTTTTATTGTTCAATTCTGTGACAACTGTACTAAAATCTTCTAGGTGATCTGATCACGCTCTAATCAATAGTAATATATTTTGCTTATATGTTCTGTCAATATTATCCTGGTTTGAAGTAAAAAAATAATAATAATAAATTCGATTATACGAAGGAGATAGCGATCGCAGGATATTGCTGCTCATCACGTAACATTATCGAAGAGGTACAATAGGTAATACGGATATTCTTCGACGTGTATTCTTGTTAATCTTATGATCTTCTTCTTAGAGATGTACGTTTATCATATTCATAGTTGGGTGTATCGTTTGTCCGGGTGTTAAACGAAAAACCTAGAATTTGATCCTTAGTGTAGAGTAGTTGAATGATTAGGTTTTTTGATAGGTAGAACTCCAAAGACATGTTAAGTGATGATTTACATTAGAGGCATAGTCTAAACAGGCCAGTGCGAAAACAAGAATATAACAGAGTAATTAACCAAATTAGAGGCACAGATTGTATGCTCTTCGACTAACAAAAGATGTCAACTAGAGAAGTTGGTTAAAACATTCTAGAGATGGAGCCCTTATTGACAATAATTCAGGCTAGATGAGAGCCTCTGCAAAATTAGAAGCCGATGAGAGCCACTACGATAGCACTTTGAGCAGCTCAGTACGCCTGATTCATGAAAGAATTGTGGCGTAGTCCAACTCGATTTCATTTAGGATAGTTTCACTGTACTTCTTTTGAATTTTCGAGCCCTTACAGCCAAAACTATACGCTCCTAATTCAACGGGCAAGATGCTTACTGCTACCCGCCACTGGGCTTTCTTGGTTGAGATTATATATATTTTTTTATAGGTATGATAATTGTCAATTTTATTAAGGTGCTGGGATGAAACCACTACTTAGAAGGAAAAACTCGGATGAACTGAAAACCTCACAAAACAAAACCCAATAAGAAAAAGTTTTATTTGTAACAGAAGCAGCCTCTTTAAAGAGATCAATTAACCCTAATCACCCTTATTCCTAAAACTGAATGTCGCTTCCTCCCTGAGGGATTATAGGTAGACTTGGCAATTCGGGTCACTCGGTTCGGTCGGTCGGTTCAGGTCAATTTGTAGATATTTACTATTCGGTTCGGTTCAGATTGGATCGGGTTCATCTGGTTTAAATTATATCCGGGAGACTTCGGTTTGGTTGAGTTCGGGTTTGGGTGCTTTCAGTTCGGGTTAACCTCTACGTCATTTGGTTTTTCGGGTTATAGGTCAAATTCGGGTGACTTATCCGGGTTAGGTTTGATTGACAAAATTTTTAAAATACAAGTTTTAAGCAACCTGTGTAACTTGTATTGATTTTCATATGTGCCTTCAAATTATTTTATTATAGTGTTACTCTTAATCAAGACTGCAATCACTAGTACAAAAACAGTCTATTTCGGCGGTTCCAAATAGCCTATTTCGGCGGTTGTGAACCGCCGAAATGGAGTGCGCCGAGATAGGTAATCTATTTCGGCGGTGGTTAGCTAAAAACCGCCGAGATAGGCGCGCTTTAGAATTAAAAAAAAAAACCTATTTCGGCGGTTCCTAGCTAACAACCGCCAAAATAGGTCCTTTTTAAAAAAAAATCGATTTCAGCGTCGTCTTCATCCTCTCGGCAACAGTTCCAGTGATTTTCAAGAGGCGCACCACGAGAATGAAGGCGTAGAGCATGTAAGTTCGCCACAAGAGAAGAAAATGAACACAGGCGCAGAGCATGTAAGTTCGAGTATATTACCGGTTCCCTAGAGAGAATAAGATATGTTCGAGTATATTACCACGAGAGAAGAAAATGAACATAGGCGCAGAGCATGTAAGTTTGCTTGCAAAATTACTGTGAGATTAGAGGATGAAGAAAGGTGCGCAGAGCACGTTTGTTTGCCAGTTAGGGTTGCGAATTTACCGTGAGAGAAGGGGATGAAGAGCGAGCCACCGGTTTGGGTTGCGAAATCACCATGAGAGCAAGTGAATAAGAGAGGCACAGACCATGTTCGCCAGTTAGGGATGCGAAATTAGAGAGAAGAGAAGATGAAGAGATTACGCGGGCGAGCAAATATGTAATGAAATAAAGTCTATTTCGGCGGTTGTTTGTAACACCGCCGAAATAGACCAAAATTTAGCGCATTTTGAAAATTTCAGAAAAAAAAACCGGGAAACGAACCTATTTCGGCGGTTGTAGTGACAACCGCCGAAATAAGGCTCATCTTCTGAAAAAAAGACACCTATTTCGGAGGTTCCTAGCTACAGAAATCTCGGAGCCCTATTTCGGCGGTTTTATCTACAACCGCCGAAATAGGGGCGCCGAAATAGGCGTTTTTTGTACTAGTGAATAGTGCATCGGATGGACAAAATCAAATTGGATGACAATTTTTGTATATGAATTTTGTGAATTATTCGGCACTCGAAGCCCAGTCTACCTCGCCCACGCCCGACGTCATGCCTTCCATCGTCCCACACCCGTCACACCCCGCGCTCAACACCTCGCGCAAGCGTCGTGCGCCTGCACCCATCCATCCCCACCTCACACAAGTGTCATGCGCCCACGCCCATCAATCAACATTAAAACCATTCCCAACTCCTAAACATAATTATAAAAATATAAAGTAATATAAAATAGTAATGATACACATTACTCTGTCTTATAAAACATTTTAGGTTATGTTATCAAGGTAGTTGAAATAATTTGGTGAAGATTATTCATCCTCCAAAATTCTAGTCTATCTCACGCTTTACAATAATCTACCATTTAGAAAATTTATTTTCCTCATTTTATTGCCTAATTTTCTTTAAGCATATACACATCAATCTTGATTAGTATATGTCTCAACTGAAAAGTTTATATGTTATAATTAAACTTCATCAACATTTAAACCATTCCCAAGTCTCATGTCCTAAACATAAAAAAAACTTTATTAAAATCAAAATTAATAGAGTATTTTTGTAACACCCCTACCGCTAATCCCGTCATTATCACATACTCACCTCATTAATCAATACAATTACAGCAGATAATCTAATACAACCGGCGGGTGGAACAATGTTGTTAGCCACCCACGTGGCTAACAAGCCTAACTCAATACAGCATCGGTCTGATGGACCGGAATAACCGAGTACTTTAAACAAATACAATCATTCCATTCTAACCGAGTCACATACTACAATCATTATTTCAATTCTCAACTGTACCGAGTCTAATACATAACGGATGTCGATAACACTTTCGCTCTTACTCCTCGTTCAAATACAAAAGTAAATTAAAAATCTAACTAGCCATGCTTAACCACCATCCCCGTCCTACTCTCGTACGGTATCATCGTCGGTGTACCTAGAAAATAATGGGTGGTCCCAAAGGGGCTCAGCATCTTTGCTAGTATGGTAGTCGTGCAGCCCGCTACTACCAGGCCACACTCAACTAATTCTCATCTTAACATGCGATTGATTTTATTTAAATCAAAACATGAAGTGCATTAAACATACAACATGCTCGCATTCACAAGTATTCAGATATAGGAATACAATCGCAAAACTAACACATTAAGTTAGTTAGTTTACATTTTCTTACTCTTTAGGCCTTGAGGGTTCTACCTCACTAACGCCACTTCTCATTGTTCAATACTATCCATTCTCTTCGGATACTATTACTTGTTCTCTTAATTCAATAGACACTACAGGTCTTAAACTTACTTTCTCAATTACTCTTCTCTTAAATAATACTTAAGCCAACACACATGGCCTCCGGGCAGAGTCATACACAAGACTCACCACCGGGCTTTCAAGCCTAGTCTTACTTCCCCGGTTTCGACCCTACTCTGGGTCTAGCATGGTGGGAAGATTCAACTAGCTACCGGAACTACTCTCTTAGTTCCTTACTTACACAAACATCCGTATCTCTACCAGACTTCTCACATTCCCAAATACTTCTCTCTCGGAGTCATAACAAATTTATGTATATTAATCTAGAAGCATCACTCTCGATGTCATCTAATGACTTAGGGAATTTTCTCAAGTTCTTGTATTCTTAAAGTTAAGGGTTGCCCCAACATTTCGAATACTTATACATTCGGGTTATTTTCTCTTACCGGGTCGGATCCTCATATAGGAGGTCGACTATCTCTTATAAGAGATTTGGTGGTCCCGTATATTTCTTTTTACTTTTCTCATGAGTTCATACATTTAAATTTCGTTGTTCTCCTAATGGAGGTTCTTTATGTCTTTCCACTATTTTTCATTTTGTGGACTGTTTCGTTTCGATTCTCTAACCGTTAAAGAGGGAGTTTATTAGTCCCGTAACTTTTCATGTTCAAGTGAGTTCATTTAGTTTGAACTTTCGTTGTTCTCTAGCTGTTAGTTCTAATGTGTTTCCCGTGTTTAAGTTATTTCGTGGGACGACTCTTTTCTATGAGTCACTAACCATACGGTAATTGTTTATGTTTCGGTCTACGACACTATGTTAGACCACACAATCACGCAAGGAAGGTTAGCACATGTAACGAGCATCAAGATATGCATAACAATGCAATAAACATTTTTTTCATGCATTTATCGTGTTAGGCCGACACAAAGCAAAACAGCACACACAGCCGAGCAAACTTGGTAGGACACAAGTTGCAAGAAAACCATACCTGTCACCAAGGATTTACTCTACCGTGTCATCTCACGCTCCTCGGGTAGCACTCGAATCTCTGATAACATTTCGAGTGTTTCTATTAACATTAAGGTAATACGGTAGGTAAAGAACTAATACTCCCGTAATTAACCCTGTTGCCCGTTAATCTTAACTTTACTCTTGTGAACTTAAGTTCTTACTTCCACAATCAATCTAGCACTTGTTTATACTCCTAAGGACCTTTACATGTCACCAAACAAGTCCTAAGCATCATCTAAAACCATTACCAATCAATCCCCCACCTTTTAAGGCCTTTAAAACACTCACGGTGAAATTCTGGGGGTGGTCCAGGACTTGGTCCGGCCCCAAAGTCCCAGACCAATGCATTTTCTAACTCTCGGCCCTTTTTTTCACCTGGTCCTGGACTAAGGTCCCGGACCAATACACTAGCTCACTCTCGGCCTGTTTTTTAGGGTGGTCCGAGACTTGGTCCGGCCCCTAAGTCCCGGACCCTGCTAAAAAGTTGCTAAAATTACACTTTTCAACCCCAAATCCAACCTTAATCCTCACCCAATCTTTTCCTAATCTTTCCACATGTTTCCAAACATGTTCTACCACCTTAAACACTCATCAAACCTTCTTAAATCATTGATCAAACTTATCACCCCATTCTTGCTTAATTCTACAAATTTCAATTCCCATTTTCACACTTATGCACACTAGTGCATTACCAAAACTTCTCTTGACATTTTTTACCTTATTCTCAACCCATTTGACCATTCCAAATTCTTCCAAGACAAATGCATCTCCATTACCCAAGTTCACTCCCCATTTACAAGGTTAAACAGTCTAGCTCATCTCTAGCAAAATCCTTGACTTTTCTACCCATTTGTGCTACAGATTTTGCACACTCTATTTCATCCTCCAACCAATACTTCAAGATGGTTAATCAACTCAAATCAATTCCTTTCCACTCCTAGTCAACCTCAAGTTCTTAAATCTTATAAAGTACCATTTTTTTATTTCCTAATCAATTCACTAGCCACATCCATAATGAATCCTACTAGCACACAAAAATCCATTCAAAATTCATTATACACAATTTAATGCACTAATCATAAACCACTTGGCTCCAAGGCCCTCAAATCACAAATAATCTCACCATTGCATAAGCATAACCACAATTCTCTTCCCAAACTACCAATCACATTATTAGCATATATTTGGTTCATTCATTTCATTACCCATCCCAAAATTTTACAAGCATTAGGAATAGATGTTAAGGTAGATTATTACCTTAAGCTCATAGATTTGTCTTTTACCCTTCTTCCTTCTCTTCTCTTGATTTTCGGTCATGGGCATTATCATTGCCACCACACTAGACCAACACCCAAGGGAATACAATGAGCACCAATTTAAACTCTTAACCCTTGGAATAACACTAGAACACATTAGAAATGCTTAAGGCACTAGGATTAGGTATTACCTTTGGAAGTTCTAGATTAGGTTTTCGAGCATGAACCAAAGGAGGGCTTCCAACCACCATTTGAGGCTTGGACAATTGCTCAACCAAAGAGAGAAAGCAAGGCACATGAGAAGCCAAAACCGGCTAGGTTAAGGATGGAGAGAAAAATGAGTTTTCTTGGATTTTCTTACCTTAAGTGAAAGAGGAGGCAACCTAGCTTCTTAAAATCTTATTTCTCTTCAAATGGGGCTACACCCATGGAGGTAAACTTCATCCTTTGAAGATTTTGAAAAGAGAGGTCGAAAGCTCTTGATGAGAGGAACACAAATATGTATTTATTTTTGGATTTGGAGCATTATTGTAGCTTGGGCATGAGGAGAAAGGTGGATAAGCCATTGGAGGAGCTCAAAAATCGCTTCATAAGAAGAGGGGAGGAAGGATACGGCAGAGAGAAGGAAGAAATGAGAGGGAAGGAAGGAAAGTGAGGAAAGAGAGAAAAGTAAAGTGTTTTTATTTTGCTTTTTACCTTTTGCTTTATGTTTTTTGCTTTTGTCTTCTACTAACAAATAAGATAGTTATTACTTAATAGAGAGTGTTGATTTACCTTTGAAAACCGGCTCCCTAATATTTGTGAGGGAGGGGCGTTTTTGTCTTTTCGCAAGAAACGCTCGTTAATTTCCCGGTATTGGCACTATTCACTAATCGGGCTCGTTTTTCCAGATTTTTCTCGTTTCTTTAATTTTAATGGTTCTTAGGATTCCATTAGTGTTTAATTATATTTATATAGTCAAATATTTTTACGGGTCTGTTTGACCACTTAAAGTCACGTTTTTGGGTTTTCTCGAAAAACATGCTTTAAAGCTTCATTAGCGTTTTTAACCCAATATATGGATCCGTTTTCTTTGGGAATTGTTCCCACATATTATTTAGGCGCAATTAAGTCCTAGGAATCCATCTAGGACCCTTGTCGAGGTTGTATACCTCCTATAGTTGTGTAACACTCATTTTTACGTTTTACGCTTTTTAAGTGTTTTCTCTTTTCTTTTGGCTTTATTTTTTCTTCACCAATATTCTTTAGGCACTATTAGACCCTTAAATATCATATTTGACTAATTTAATCATCATTTTTAAGTTTGGGGTATTTCAATTTGAGCCACAAGAGAATTAGCGTTGTTTAAAAAACGCCAGCATTGCTTCATAAGAAGGGCCTCATTGAAAGCACTCAGATTCCTAAATCCTAACCCACCCTGGTCCTGACTTTGACAAAGATCATTCCATTTTTTCCAGTGTATCCCTTTCTTAGCTAGATTCCCATTCCATCATAAACGAGCTAAAACACCATGAAACGAACTATTAATTGAATAATCGGATTCCAGAATCAAATGGTATTAGAGCTAGGGGTCGGATTGATGTCAGTGACCCAGTGGGGACACTGGGCCCCTTGTGGGGGGTGGGGAGTGACGATCTGATGCTTGACTCCCACATCGGTTGGAGAGGCGAACGAATCACTACCTTATAGGTATGTGGACACCTCTTCATGTTGCGAGGCCTTTTGGGGGACGACGATACATAATGCCTCGAAAACAAAATCGTGCGGGCTTGGCCCAAAGCGGACAATATCACAACATCGACAATGAGCCTAGGCTGTTACAGATGACAGATTAGAGATAAAGGCAACCTGATAACGCTTATGATGTAAGCTGGAATGGCTTGTAACACACTTTTAATCAGAACTAGCCTACCAGCCTGCGAGACCTTACTTCCCCAGCTTTGGATTCTACTATAAATTCTATCTCTAAGAAAACTAAAAACCCTCATACGATTACTACCTACATGAGTTGGGAAGCCAAGATATACCCAACATCACTAACTTCCTACCAATCCTTGAAACAATATCCTGTCTAACAGAAGTGGAAACACCCGAGAAAAACATCACCCCTGATTTATCAAGATTAGTGCACTGCCCCGAAGCCTCTTTAAAATCCTGAACAATATTATACAAAGCTTGGGCATTTGAAACTGATGCTTTTCCAAATAAAATACAATCATCGTGGAAAAAGAGATTCATTATTGGCTGACCCAAACCCCGCAAATCAAACCCCTGAACAATTCCAACATCTAATGCAAGTCTTAGAGCGAAAGATAAAACTTCCATACAACAAATGAAAAGGTAAGTAGTGGACCCCCTGCCTCAAACCCCGTTGTGGCCTAAAGACATTGCCTGGATAATATTAATTAGAACATACATTGTAACTGATTGAAGGCATTTTCTCACTAACTCTACCCACCCATTATCGAAACCTTAGTACCCCAAAAACAAAGTTCCCCTGTGCACGGTCAAAAGCCTTGGAAATATCTATTTTAAAAGTAAAAGGCCCATTCTTAATAGGCTTTGACAAACGCATCAGATGGACAACTTCATGTGCCATAATAACGTTATCCGTGATTAACCTACCTCTTAAAAAAAGCACCATGATCCTCACTGATAAGTAGCTCATAGCACCCGTAACTCTATTAACTAACACTTTAGCAATGACCCTATATATTGTATTACAAAGAGAAATTGGTCTAAAATCTCTCATGGTAAAAGCACCCTTTTTCTTCGGCACAAGCATTATATGCATATGATTAATGTTAAGTGGCAGCGAATTAGAATTCAGAAGCTGAAGCAAAATATGAACAAAATCAGAACCAACCACATTCCAAAAAGATTTGAGAAAGATATCGTTAACCCCGTCTGGCCTTGGCGCTTTGTTAGGGTTCATATCCTTTAATACTGTAATAACTTCATCATGAGTGTAAGGCTCCCGGCATAGCAATTCTTACTTCTTATGAAATTCTTCCTTCAGCGCACGCAAGCAAGTGTAAGTTAACATTGGGGAAGGGGAGGTAAAAAGGTGTTCAAAGTAACCCCGCGTAATGCTCTCTATATCAGCCCACTCTGTCTTCGACCCATCTTGTTGATTCAGAAGGCCATAAATATAGTTCTTATGGGCTCTGGCACGAAATCAGCAGTGGAAAATGACTGAGTTACTGTTAAGACAAGATCCTTTTGTTTTGATGATAGCAAACCTTATGTTGTCTATCTAATGCATTTGTCAAGATTCATGATTTCAGATAGACGGGTGAATAAGTGGCTTAGCACGCAAGGTTGCAAGTGCACTTAAGTCATGAGTGGCTTAGCACGCAAGGTTGCAAGCGCGCTCAATCCACGACATGTGCTCTACCAGTCGGGCACCTGTCGGTGAGAGCTCCGGAGAACTTCTAGCAAGACATAAGCAGTCAAGAACCACACCATCACATATCTCTTACGTCAGACATCAAACAAGGACCAAACGGAGTTAGCAACGTCGACAAACTCGCTCA
Organism: Limonium bicolor; assembly: GCA_023374045.1. Lineage (NCBI taxonomy): Eukaryota > Viridiplantae > Streptophyta > Magnoliopsida > Caryophyllales > Plumbaginaceae > Limonium > Limonium bicolor. The sequence continues at coordinate 160,675,639 of CM041782.1, forward strand.
GATTATTCACAACTACACAAGCAACTTGCTCAAGACAAACACACGACAAAAGGTGTATCTCATTAATGTGCAAGATAACAAGATAAGCAAAGGCTATTGATGAACATCATTACATAGCTGTAATACTTCAAAAGAGAGCATTTATGAGCATTAATGAGCCAGACAAGTTCAGACAAGTTGAAGTGTGCAAGTGGTGACCGACCACATGGGGAGACGCGCCGCCAACTTGCCCATTCACAAGGCAACGCGTGTGCTGGTGGCTCCAGATCAAGTTGGACGAAAATCTGCAAGTAGGGTGTATATATTATATTGTAGAAGAATGAGTATTTTACTCTTAGAGTCTACAACTCCTAGGTTGTTAGTTGGCATCTCAACTAACTTGTATAAATACGTGGCTTAATGTTCCTTGTAAGACAAGCCCCTGTACGAGAGAAAAGATAGAGATAATCTGGGCAAGTGTGGATCAGACTTAGGAGTATCTATAAGTGCTAGAGAGTTAGTGAGCTAGTGAGGACTGGGTGAGAGTATCAATACATTGGGTATTTGATAGGACGACGGGTCGGGGAACGGTCGGTGAACCGTAGGCCGATAGTTAGGAGAGGGTTGACGATTTTAGGGGTAAAGTCGAAACTGTCCCGGGAGTCCGTGTGTGGGGTGATAAGTGCAGTATTTATCTATGTTTCTATGCTTAATGTGATTAATATTTTATTGGTTTATATGATAAATTCCTTACTTATATGTTATTTTATGTTATATTGGAAGAACTCCCCTTACTTGTGGTTTTGTGCTAAAACAGGTTAAAATGCTGAAGTAAAGGTCTAGAAACATTTGTCAGAAGCTTAACGATCAAAACTGAGACCAAACAGAACCAAAAACGAACATCCTTCTCAATTTATAGCATAGTCCGAGTTTATATATTTACTTATAAACCCGGACCACACCTGGACGAGACCTATTGCCTAAATTTAGGCATGGTCCGGGTTTACACGTAAATAATATACCCGAACCATATTGGCCGCATGTGATGACTGAAATTGGGCTGATATTCTTTTCATGATTAAATAATCATTATGGGCTGCATAGCAACAACCCATGCACGTGAAGACTGGTTGGGCTGCATATTATGGAGCATAATAAGGTCGGCTACACTCTTAAAACCGAAGCCACACTAGATGGACCGAAGAGGCATAATTAATCATTGGGCCATGCACATACAAAAGTATTCACGTGGGCATACAAAAAAGGCTGGATTGCTTTGGTCTTCATTCTGGAGAAGTCCGCATGCACATACAAAAGCAGCCGGAAGTTGGTCCAGCATGGACATGGGCCGACAAATGACATAAAGGTTCATAGTATATTATTTCATTGTCATTGTTGGAATATATATACACTTTGGAAAAAGAAATCGGGGACTGGACATTAGACAATACGACTGATTCGAACAGAACCCTAGCCGCGAGTTACAGAGCCGCCGCAACACCAAGTCAGATAGAGGGTAACATCAGTCAGTTTTGACAGATCGAGCAGAAGACAGAGACTGGATTCGTCATTGTTATACAATTAGATAACGTTTTATAATTTCTTGAACATTGTTATTATTTTTTTGTCTCCGATGTCTGAGTAGTTAGAATTCTGGTTTTACTATGGATAACTAGTTTATTGTTTTACTTCCTGAGTTGTTGAATATAAATTCTATACAGATTGTAGTTTTGTTCCTAGTTATTTATTGATTTCTCTTGTGATTAATTATTGCTTGAGTTTATTTGGTATGAATTGCTTACAAGTGAGAACTGCGGCGTTCATTAGACCATAGGAATAATACCAGTGAAACTACAGATGACAATTCCTGGGGATTAGCTGACTAGAAACCAGATGAACCGTTAATGCTACTAGTTAATTTGTAAATTCATAACGAGAGTTAGGATTTAGGAATTGCTAGTAAGAATCTATCTTGCGGGAGAGCGGTTTTAGATTAATTTAGATCTGAGGTTGCAATCTAGAATTTAGAAAACACTCTGGAAGGGAATTGATAAACTAGGAAGAAATAGTCAACCAGGATTCACCCTTTAGATTTATTAGATAATCACTTTTATTTATTTTCAATTTATTTAATTATTTAATATCTACAATCAAACCCCCAATTTATTATTGTTATTTTTCCTTAGTTTATTAGTTAGATTAGGGTAGAGATTAAACTAGACACAACCTCATTTGGTTCGATAACCTAGAGAATACTACCTAGGAAAACTTGCTACGATAGACCAGTACACTTGCTGATAATACGTTTCATACCGTACAAGTTTTTGAACGGTCGGTGAACCGTAGGCCGATAGTCATGAGAGGGTTGACGATTTTAGGGGTAAAGTCGAAACTGTCTCGGGAGTCCGTGTGTGGGGCAAGGGAGGTTGAGTGAATTTCGTGTGTGTAAATTCTCAATCGAAATGTGTTTTCCAGTTTAATAGTTGTCTCTCGTCTATCAAGTTTTATTAGAGTCCACGATACATCCACGACACGTCGGGGACGCATCACGAGCGCTTGCGAGTTTCAGTTACGATCCCCTACAACAATCCATGCTTGCCTTGACCTTTGGCAAAGCCTAACTTCCTCACGATACAACAAGATATCAGCCTTCAAAGAGTCAATCTCTCTATTCTCCCTGCGTATTTGTGTCCTTCCCCACTGCCACAAAATATTACCACACTCCACTACCTTCCGCTAATAATCGCCTCTTGACAGAGCAGGATTCCGCCAGACTTGCTCCACCAAAACCCGACACTCATGGAGGTGAGCCCAATAGTTCTCAAATCTGAACGACTTAGGACCTCCACGAACAGTAGGCTGAAGAAGAAGCTTTAGCGGACGATGATCCAATCGGCTCCACTCAAGATGCATATTGCGAGCACAAGGAAAAAGCCTAAGCCAAGCCTCATTACTGAAGAATCTGTCAAGACACTCCAAACACATGAAACTCTAGACCTCCTATTGTTGTAAGTGAAATAATCGCCAACACGGCCCAAGTCTTGCAGCCCACAACCATCCACACACTGTCGAAAAGCAATACAATCTTGCCACAACTCCGCATCCCGCCTCTGCCTCTCACATTCCCAGAGAACTTCATTAAAGTCACCACCTATCACCCATGGATCATCTCACCTAGAACACAAATACTCCAAAAACTTCCATGTACGCCAGCGGTCGGATCATGCAGACCACCCGTAGACACCCCCCTAAAACGCCACCTTTTTCCTCAGGGATCCGTCACTACACAATCCACATGGTGACCCGAGTAACTAAGAACTTGTACATCCCAATCATCCTTCCGAAAAAGTGTCACCCCGCCGCTACAGCCACAACTATCTCCGGCTAACTAATTATACTTACGTAAACAAAAAACCACACGACACATTTCAAAACTAGATAACTTGGTTTCACATAGGAACACCAAGCCTGACAATTCTGCCCGGACCAAGTCCAAGCACCAACGAACTGCATGAGGATCACCAAGGCCTCGTCATTTCACAACTAAATATCACTATTATTCTTGGCGACCTTGGGTCTCCCCTAGAGGCGCCTTAAATAGATAGTCAACATTGGCGCGTCTCCCTTTCTTTGACTCTTCCTCTAATCCTTGCCTCTTCAATATCTCTTCTAAGCTTGAAGTATAATCAACAAGGTCACGTTTACTTTTTTGACCCATACAGTCAGACTCCGGACCAAGAACCTGCATCAAAACAATCCCATCCCTAGAATCCTCCAAGTTTTTAGCCTCCTTATCCTTACCATGAACACCTTGGTCAGAAACATCACCAATACTACCCCTGCTAGGCTGACCCACTTCAGAAAACTTCCGAAAACCACCCAAATCATTAGGGCTACCCAAACGTACTCGACCACCCTCAGAGACACCCACACATAACCATGTACCTTATGGTTGACCAGAGATCGTTGCATCAGTACGATACGAACAATCACGTGTTCCATGCAGAAATCATCCACACTGAAAACACAAGCTAGTCAATCTTTCATAAGTCAAACGTAGGACTGTACTTACACCTCTAATAGACAAAGTAACATACCGCATGATTGGTTCAGAGATATCAACCTTAACTTGCAAAAGCATGTACCCTCCTTGCCCTTGACTGTAATACCCTTGAGGTTTACCTCCCACATCGATTGGAGGGGAGAACGAACCACTCCTTATATGGGTGGGGATACCTTTCCTTGTTGTGAGGCCTTTTGGGGCTAGGAAACCCCAGGAACAAAACCGTGCGGCCTGCGTGCCAGAGCGGACAATATCACAACAGTGGGATACTGGGCTGTTACAGTTGGTATCAGAGCTAGACCCAGGCCGGTGTGCCGGTGTGGCCCGCGAGGGCGTTGGGCTCCCAAGGGGGTGGAGTGTAATACCCTTGAGGTTTACCTCCCACATCAATTGGAGGGGAGAACGAACCACTCCTTGTATGGGTGGGGATACCTTTCCTTGTTGTGAGGCCTTTTGGGGCTAGGAAATCCCAGGAACAAAACCGTGCGGCCTGCGTACTAGAGCGGACAATATCACAACAGTGGGATACTGGGCTGTTACATTGGCGATCATCATCAGGATAATCATGAAGAAGCCAATACGATTGCCCACCTGTTTTTGCAAAATCCTGAGTGTAGAACATAAAAGGGACCTTGTGCACCCGCACCCAGAAAGGAACCTAACGAAAATCATGATCTGTCGGCACCTTAGACTTGTCCACATCCATCAGGGCCAGCAGACAACTATCAAACGTCCATGGCCCTCTCCCTAGCACCGCATGCAGCCTTTCCTCATCCGCAAACTTGAACAGGAAAAGCCATCACCAAGCGAATGAACCTCCAACTCTTTCTCACAATTCCACACCTTACCCAATGTTTGCTTCATTGCCTGTAAATAGACACTGTGCACAAGAAACAATCTACCTATCAAGCATCATTCATATGGGATATGGGTTGGTAACACAAGGATATCATCTACTTCCATGCAAACCTCCTCCTTCGCCGTAAGTGCCAAGCGAGCACATCGGGTAGTAATATCTTCTACAAATTTGCCTTTCTCCGCCATATAGTCACAAAGAAAAAAAAGCAAGAGATGAAGAGAACACACAAGAAAGGAAAAGGAGTTGATGAAGAAACCAACAGAGAAATGACACATCAGAAAATGAAAAAAATTAGCTTAAGTAGAGTAGAATACGAAGAACTTACATGCAAAGAAAAATATAATCATTTGCATGTAAAGCTGATAAGAAGTGAGGTGCAAGACTAAACCCTACCAGCCTAAGAGAGAGGGAAAGAAGCTACTACAGAAGAAGAAATAAGAGAAACAAGTCCAAGAAAAATGTCAAATCACCACCAAATCCTACTTGCTAACAGAAGAAGCTTGCGTGAAACCAAAATCATCATCAGAAGAAGATCCGAACACAGGGGAACCAACACTCAAGTGAAGTTGCAGCGTGGGGAACCCTAAAATCAGGGGCGGACCGAAGAGGGGTCACGTGGGGTCACGTGACCTCATGATTTTTGTAAAAAAAAAAATTTAATTATAGTAAGTTTTAATATAGTTTTTTATAAAATAGTAGATATTTTATGTCTAAGTGACCCCACAAATGTCATAAAAAATTAACTATAGAAATTTCTATTTGTCAGTGACACCATAATTTTCAATCTCTGAGTCCGCCCGCCTAAAACACACCTGAGGAGGAAAGTTCCTATAGTCAGATTGTGGTAAGTTTTTTTTTTTTTGAAGTGAACATGAGATATTCATTCATACAATAGAAGAAACACCACTCAAATTAAGGAAATAGAAATCCCTATCATTTGAGTGTAGAAAAGTTTGATGAGAATGGAAACAAGCTCCCAATTCATCCTTAGACAAAAACCACCATCTCTAGTCATAAGATAAACAACCTGAAAATCAATCTTAAATAAAAGTGGAAAAAGTATACTCGCTCTCTACGTCTACAACTTACCGTAATCGGATTCACCTTACTACAACTGTTCACGTGTACGTATAGGACAACTTGGAAATAAATCGTCGAATGAATGGGATGCTTAAGATTCAAGCGTAGAAGAGACGCCGATGAAAACGGCCCATGAAATACAGTAGCGGGCCGAAACGACTTTATAAACTAAATGCCCATAAAATTGCCCCGTTACTCGACCCACAAAATAAGGGCCTTTTTGTTCTTTGATGAAAGCACAAAAACTAATGGACTCGCTCTGTTGTCAGTGGCCTCTTGGGCCTTGGCCTATGATTCCAGGGAGGGAGGGTACACTACAGAGAGCGAGACAGAGACAGAGACGATTGTCCTATCTGAGATTTTGGGGGAAGCACAACGCACATGTGACACGATGCCATCAGTGATATCTAGACAAGGGATCTCATCTGATCCTGTTTCTGCCTAATTCATCCATCGTCTCCCGGTTCTCCTTTTCAGAGCAAAGAGAAAACCAATTCGAATTGCTCCACTCTCAGATCTAGTTCCCTTCTTCGTACTATTAGAAAGGTAAAGAGCCCTCCGGTTCTAGTCACAAATAGAGGGGCAGAACTACAACTTCTTAACAACAACAATGTCTTCTACCTTCAGCGGCGATGAAACGGCTCCCTTCTTTGGATTTCTGGGCGCGGCAGCTGCACTTGTCTTCTCCTGTAAGATCCCACAACTCGTATTTTATTCAGGGTTTGTAATTTTCTCGAATCTAGGTTTTTTTTTTTCTTCAATTGGGGGACCCATGTTATCTTGACACTGGTCAGGTATGGGAGCGGCTTATGGGACGGCGAAGAGTGGAGTTGGGGTAGCGTCCATGGGTGTGATGAGACCTGAGCTTGTGATGAAGTCGATCGTCCCCGTGGTTATGGCTGGTGTTTTGGGTATCTACGGTTTGATTATTGCTGTGATTATCAGCACGGGAATTAACCCAAAGGCTAAGTCGTATTACCTTTTCGATGGGTATGCTCACCTCTCCTCTGGTCTGGCTTGTGGCCTAGCTGGGCTCTCTGCTGGAATGGCTATCGGGATCGTTGGTGATGCTGGTGTCAGGTTCGTTCCTTGATCGTCTGCCTCTCCTTGTGTGTCTTTATTTCGGAACTCTATTTTAAGTCCTTTGAGATTAAGTTTTGGGCGTTAATTTAAATCGTGATCTCTGTCCGGTGGTTTATAATTATATGTGAGATGTTTCGATTTAAGGGTTACCTGATTTGGTGCTTGCTCGCCGTATCTGACCAGGGATGGATAATAATTTCTGAGCTTCATATTTTAGACTGGGTTGAGTCCTCTGACAGCAGTGGTGGATCAGTATTAAAAGTCCATGAGGTTGTGTGTTCATTTTTTGATAAAAAATCTGTACTTATACCATTTTGCAATATTAGAATAGTTTGAAAATTATGATTTAATATTGATATGCACCTACTAAAATATCTTTACCTAGACAATAAATAAATATTACTAATTATATATTTATTACATTAGACATTACATATAAGAAAAGAAAAGTTTCATTAAACTTTATAAAGGGAAGTAGGAGAAAATAAAAAGGAAATAAATCAAAACTAGGTGTTATGAGTTCTAAAAGGAATCGATTGGGGACAGAAAAAGAAAAATGTTTTAATTATAGATTGTGTAAGGTGTAGAATATTAATTTTGGTGGAGGAGGCTAAACACAACTACTTACCATTAAGTTCTGTTGAATTATATTTACAAATTCATTTGATATCAGAAAGCTGTGGAGGAGAGGACCCCATCTGGGTCTGCCACTTTTTGACAGGAGGGAAATTTACTTAAATGTACACAGTGTAGTCATTTTTGTCGATGGCTTTGAAGCAACTCAGGCCTGTGTATACTTTTTTGGGGGCTCTCTCCCATTGTTTTATCTGTATAGATGAATTTACCAAATGATACCTGCCCACTACAAATGTATATTCTTCAGTGATTTTTTATAGATTTTCTACTGGAAATTGTATTAGATAGGTTATAGGCGTTAATCGACCCACCTATGTGTTTTGTTGACATAGTGATGCTATAGCTGACACAGGGAATCCAAATAATGGTAGTTTAAAGTTACAAAATTGTTTACTTTTTTGGCAGAGTACTTTGGGTTATATTATGAATACCATAACATTAATGTTGATGGTCATTTTGGAGTCTGTTGTAGTCTGTATTGGATTCTATATTTCATCCATATTTGAGTCATCCAGAGTTTTTTCCTATGAGATGCAATCAATGTCGGTTTATACTCTTTACTTTCTCACACAAAGCCTTGCTGGTGGAACTTAAGATGATTTTTATTGTGCATTGCTAGCCTCTCACAGATCTTTGATGCTTTATGGGGTAATACTAACAACAATTTCATTGTGAATGGGAATGTGATGGACGATGGTGATTATGCATATAATCTTGAGGACGAAATGGGTGCTTTCGTTTTCTATCCCGTCCTTGGGGTGGGTAGGATGGGTAGTTTTTAGAGAAGGGTGAATTCTGAACTATTAGATGTATCTTTACGTCCCATACACAACATTATAGATTCCTTCTAACTACTGGATTTTCATTGTCCTGAATAACTTGTGAGCTATAAGAGGTTCACTTTTTATAGTGTGTTGGTTGAAGATTAGGATCCTTAGGTTTCTTTGGAAATACATATTAAAGGGGCTACAAACAGTTTGCACATCTGTGGATGCAGTATATGTTTATACCATCTCCATCGTTGTGTCAGTTATCTTCTTTTGTACTAAAAATGTAGGGTTGCTTACATGTCAATGCATGTGTTTAGTGGAATGATTGATGCGCATAGATTCATTATGATTAAAATGTGGAGCTTTTTTCTTAATTTTGTTGAGTTCAATCTCCATTTATTCCATGTGGATTTTTATGCTAATAACAACCAAACTTGGCCATTGCTGCCCTTTTTCCTTAGAGAAATGCCCAATGATGAAAGCTTGACATGGAGCTTATAGTACATCACGAGCCTCTTACAGATATTAGTTGCTTTTTGCTACAGCAGTAGTATCAGTAGTAGTGACAACAACAACAATAATAGTAATAATAATAATGTTTTTTGACTGTGGTGGTGGTGGTGGTGGTGGTGGTGGTGATGATGATGATTGGCAACTTGTAAAGAGGCTCTAGTGAAGTCTATAAGCTTTGACCTTTATGCCCCAAGCGTGAGAACTGAGGGCTCTAATATAACTAAAGTTTTTTTTTTTGGTTTTGAATAACCTTTTTTTCGGAAGAAGTGTACTTAGAACTTTCACAAAAGGCTGAAGGTTTTATGCTCGTACTGAGAATAGTGATCTATGGTCTTGCAAAGATGGTTTAGTACCAGTTTTTAGCTTGTTAACAAACATTATCTATAGCTTGAAAACTTCTCGCCTCTGCAATATTCTGTGTATTTCTTTTATCCTTGTTACAATCAGGCCTTTGGAGTGCTCTGCTTCAAATACTGAGGTTGCTAATCTGTCATGCATACACAAGGAACTGTTTTTTTTTTTTTTTTTTTGTTAAAAGCTTTTATCGGTCTGATCTTGTTTTGCAGAGCCAACGCACAACAACCAAAGCTTTTTGTTGGGATGATCCTGATCCTCATTTTTGCTGAAGCTCTTGCATTGTATGGCCTCATTGTGGGTATCATTCTGTCATCACGAGCTGGCCAGTCCAGAGCTGATTAAGGAGGGGGGATTCCTTCCTGGTTGGCTTCCTGTTTTTGGTCACTTCTGCTTCGGATAATACTATCTCTTCCTCGCTACCCAGACACAAAAAAATCAAATGCTATCTCTTCCTTAAATCAATCATAGTTTTGGTTAAGATCAGTATCCCTGAAGTTAGCTGCGGATGGATGTCTACTTTTGCTCAACTGTCTCCTGATTTTTCGAGGCATGTATAAAAATGGCTTTGGCTTATCAGAATTAATCTCTTTGTGAATTCCCTTTTGAATTGAATAATGCTGCAGAGTATGTATTATTTTTTCTTAATTTTTCTCGATCAGCTCTGGCTGTGAAGATTTAGTTAAGTGAAAGTTCTTGTAACAAGTTGACTGAACCCATTTGAGAATGGTGACATATTCTTTGTTTCACTTTCAAAAGTAGTTTGTTTGTTAATGAATATTTGGTTTGATCTATAGGGAAACGGGGGATGGGTTTACCCTTTCGGCCTGTTCTTTTGTGAGTTTATTTGGTTAATTTATTTTTCTCAATAAATAGTGTTTTTGTACATTACACATTAACAATTCTATTATTAGACTGTTATTTTCTAATATATGTTAGATCTACTTTTTGTATTTTAAAACATCCGCTTCAACTCAACAAGTGTACAATGAGTTATTTCTTTTAGGGAAAATTCACGATATACCTTGTTTTCTTTCGTAATTTATAATATATCCTTGTGATTTTTGTAATTTAAATTTAAACATGCTTAAATATTGTCCAACATTGATAAAACTTTACATGGACGATGCTAAAGTGTTATATTTTGGTCCAATATCAAATTTGAAGTTTTTTAAGCTCACGTGTGACCTGTGGGACCCAATGAACATGTGACTACTCATTGGGTCCCACAGGTCGCATGTGAGCTTAAAAAACTTCAAATTTGATATTGGACCAAAATATAACACTTTAGCATCGTCCATGTAAAGTTTCGTCAATTTTGGACAACATTTAAGTATATTTTATGAATTACGAAAGAAAACAGGGGTATCTCGTGAATTTTCCCTTTCTTTTATTGTATGGTGTGAATCCGAGCGCGATTAGCGACAGTAGCCCGGTAATCTAGCATCATGCACAGAAATTGATAATAAAACTATTAAAAATCAATAGAGTTCCTAAATATTTTATTAATAGGTTAATTTTGTGGATTGGGTTGGTTAGATATTCAAATTCATAATCCAATCTGAACCCGAAAAAGTTTAGGTAATATATATATATATATATATATATTAATGTATTTTATTTTTAGACCAAATTATACATTACCATTGGGTTGAAAAAATATTACGAATCAATCCATATATAGTTCTATCCAACCTTTAAATATATCACACACTTCAGTATGTTAATAAAACAAACGATCTAACTAGTTTTGCATATCAAACAATTATTTTGAGAGTTTTGATTTCACATCTTATTTATTTAGTTTGACTCAATCTGCTCTGCAGTTGCTGAAGTGAAAATAACTACCCCACGATGTTTCTTATGAATGATATTTGTTTTCAGTTTTTTTTAAAAGATACAATACAACTGGTATGTTCAGATGATGTATAAGAGTGAACAAGAATAGGATATATATATAAGTGGTATGTTCAGATGATGTATAAGAGTGAACAAGAATAGGATATATATATCTCTATATATATATATCTATATATATATTTATATATATTTGTGATTGACATTATAGTTAAGTATAGTACTTTATGTTTATTAAGTTCTAGAAGTAGTTACCGTATTTTGAAATGTGGACTATCAAATACTACCTAGGGAATGTGAATATATCGATTAAATATATTATATAATGCTATTCAGGGGTTGTGAAGTAGCTTATGTACTTTGAAAAGTGGTCTACAAAGTTATATTAAATTTATACAATTTAATCTCATGTATCGTGAGATTCATGACTGTGGTAAGTAATATGGGGTATTGTGATTGCTTAAAATATGGGTTGGGTGAGTTGGGTTAGGGTTTTAGGATTTTAAACGAGTTGGGTTAATGACATGATTTTTCAATCTATTTATTTTTAGGTTGCGTTGGGTTAATGATATTTTGAATGATTGGGTTAGTGTTGATATCAACCCTACCTATCGACCCAAATTGCCAGGGCTTTGTTTGGTACAACAATAGGGGTATGACACGGTGTCAAAATCAGGTTTCAGGTCAGGTTAAGAAAAGAGGTAAATGTGTTAACCTAATGTGGTTTAAATGCCTTAGGAAAATTGAGCTTGAGATTGCTTAATAAAATACCTAAAGAGCCAATGGGAAATGAGTTTGTAAAATGCTCTCAAAGAGTTTATTAAAGACATATGTGATGTTGGGTGTATTTGCAGGTCAAAGGCAATTATTATGTGGAAATTCAGTGTTTAAGGTTTATGTTATTTAAGGGCCTAAGTGCCAAGCAATTTAAGTTATGCACTATATTGTGATGTAGTGTAGCTTGAGGTTTAGTTGTGTGTAATGAAGGTGTCTTTGGTGAAGGTGTATGTCTTTGGAGATTAATGGGTGAAAAACCATGTGTTTGTGTACAAGGATGTGTATTGAGTGATTAAGTGTTCTTGGGTTGTATTAAGGTGAAAAACTGTAGGTTTTGGTGTGAGGTAATACAAAGGAAGCTATGGCAAAATTTGGTTAATGAACAAGAAGTTTTAAGTGTTTAAAAGATGTTTGGAAGATGATGTTGTGATGGTAAGGAAACATTTTGGTGTAGTGGTCATCATAGGTGAAACACCACTTAGAAAACCAAATGAGAAATGTTACAAGTGTTAAGAGATTTTGTAAGAAAAATGAGTAACAAGTTGGGTAAGGTTTTAAGGTGAATCAAAGTGATATTTTGGTATTAGAATATGCCTAAGTTCATGTGTGAAGGTTGGGTAATCAATGCATGAAGATAATAGATGAAACAAGACTTGAAAATGTCAATTTGGGAATTCTGTTACAGAGGTTCGGGACTTAGGTTTTGGAATGGTGTCCGGACCATATATGAAAAACTGGCCGAGAGTCTAAGACTGTCTTGGTCCGGGACTTGGGGTGAGTACAAGGTCCCGGACCACCCTGTCAAAACATGCCGAGAGTTTGTGTAAGTGTTGGTCCGGGACTTAAGGTAAGGACCAAGTCCCGGACCACTCTAAAAATGTTGTTTAAGGTATGAAAATGATGTGTAATGATGGGGATTGATAAGTAATGGTGTTGTAAGGATGTTAAGGACATGTTAGATGTGATATAAAGACAACCAAGTGGGTGAAGTTGAAAATGAAAATGTGAAAGTAAAAAGTTAAAAATGTCAAGTTGTTTAACTAGTTAACGAGGGTAAGTTATGAGCGTTAGACTTTAAACAAACATGTTACCCCGATGTTGATAAAAGTAAATGTAATGTTACCAGTTGTTCGAGAACTGTTCAAGGAACTTAAGACGACACGTTAGAGTGGACGTTGGTGACAGGTATGGTTTTCTTGCAACCTGTGTCCTACCGGATTACACCGGCTTGTGTGCCAATGTTTTTTCTGTATGTTTGCCACGTTGTAAGACAAAACATGTAATGAGTTTACAGTAATTCATTATGTGGCGTGTTTAGTTCCGATACCATTTAACCTCGAAAGTGTTAAACCTTAACTAACTGAGTCTAGGATCACATGAGAGTTTGGTATTCGGATTAAACGACCCGAACCATGGGGGTTCTAACCACGGCTATGCGTGAGTTAAATGTGCGGTATGTGTATGTATGTGAATGTAGGGATCTCCCTTGTATGTTTAACCCAAAAGTAAAACTTTATGGTGTGTAGGTACGATAGACTCCGTAGTGGGGTTCTAACTAATAACTAAAGTAAGTATGTACTAACAGTAGTGAGGAATCCGGTTAGGCCGGTCGCGCGTTGTTTGGGAGTGGGTATCCTTTTAGCTTTACCCTTCTCTCTGTTATGGTTGTTTCCCTCACAGGTTATGATCTCCCATTAGCTTATCCCAAAGCTTAGCTATTCTGACTTATGATCGGTTTAAGGGAACATGTGTTTGTGTGGTGTGTTCGGGTCACTAAATCCGATCCATCTTTAGGTAAGTTACTCGTCCGACTATTAGGGCGGTAATGAGGTGTTGTATAACGAGCTTAACATGGGGGTGATATCTTTCCCTAGGCTCACCAATGTATTAACTATGCTTGGGCCGGTTCCTAAGAGATCCGTACCCGTTATGTATGTGTTATTGATATATTGCAAAGTTATTACGATGTGATGTTATATGTGCTTAGAAGTGAAATGTGAGGATCATGGATATGATTCCTAGTATGTAAAGAGAAGTTTGTGGAAACCCGATAGTGGGTAAGTGCCGTCTATTGGAGTAATAGCTCCGTTAGAGGAGAAATACTATAGGGTTGAAGAACTCATGGAGTGGGTGTTAAGTATAAAATGTACTGTTGTTGTGAGCCCATTATTGTGTAACGTATTGTGTTGTAAGGTTGTGATCTACATGCTTGATTTAAATGCAATCAACTGCATGCTAAGACGACAAGTAGTTGTGCGTGGCCCGGTAGCATGTGGGCTGCGGGATTACCATACCAGCAAAGGTGCTGAGCCCCTGGGGGGCCACCCTTTCTTTCCTTTTCTATTTCAGGTACAAGGAGCTGGAGCCGTTCGAGAGTAGGACGGGGTAGTTGTTGCGTACGGGTAATTGATGTAATTACTTGTAATCTGTAGGTGTAGTAAGACCGAAATTGTTCTCGGCATTAGTTGTAAATACTCGGTACAGTTGGAAGGTATTTGTATAATGAATGTTGGTAGTGATAAAGACGGTATTGTGTAGTTGCTCGGGGATCTAGTCCATCAGACCGATACAATTGTGTAAATGTTAGCCTTGTTAGCCACGTGGGTGGTTAACGGCGTGTAACACCAATGAGTTAAGTAACGTGATGAGGTATATTTTCCGCTGTAGTTTGTTGTTAAGTATGTTGTTGTTAGTTGGGGTGTTACAAGATGCAAAACCCAGGTTGATAAGATGGATACTTCTCTTACAAGAATTCGACATAGAGATAAGAGATAAGAGAGGTATCCCGAATGTCGTGGCTGACCACTTGTCAAGGATGGAGGGACCAGAAGACGAAAGACCCATCAATGAGTTTTTCCCGGACGAGGCAGTATTCACAATCCAAACGGCAGGAGACCCTTGGTTTGCCGATATTGCCAATTATCTGGCTACGAAGATCATCCTAGCTGATATGACATATCAGCAACGAAAAAGGTTCTTTTCGATTGTCAAACATTATTTATGGGATGATCCATTTCTTTTCAAAATCTGTGCAGATGGTATTATAAGGAGATGTGTCCCAGAGACGGAGATCAGAAATATCCTTCTCCACTGCCATTCTAGAGAAACCGGCGGACATCACGGTGCAACCCGTACAGCTGCTAAGGTACTTGAATCCGGTTTCTATTGGAACACCCTTCACAAAGATTGTCATGCTTTTGTGTCTACTTGTGATCGGTGTCAAAGGCAAGGTAACATTTCTCGCCGCAATGAACTACCCTTGACTAATATGCTGGAGGTTGAATTATTTGATGTTTGGGGGATTGATTTTATGGGACCCTTCCCAAATTCTTGTGGAAATTTATACATCTTACTAGCAGTCGATTATGTCTCTAAATGGGTGGAAGCCCTTGCTTGCTCTACTAATGATGGTAAAGTTGTGATGAAGTTTATAAAGAAAAACATTTTCACTCGATTCGGTGTTCCTAGAGCAATAATCAGCGATGGTGGATCTCACTTCTGCAATCGCCAGTTTGATGCTCTCCTGAAGAAATATGGAGTCCGACATAAGGTTGCTATACCATACCATCCTCAAACGAATGGTCAGGCAGAGATAACAAATAGAGAGCTAAAATGGATTCTGTAGAAGACGGTGAGCTCTTCTCGAAAAGATTGGTCGCTTAAATTAGATGATGCGCTCTGGGCATACCGTACCGCCTTCAAAACACCTATCGGCGTGTCTCCCTACAAACTAGTTTTTGGGAAGGCATGCCACTTGCCTGTGGAATTAGAGCACAAATCTTATTGGGCTCTGAAGGTGTTAAACTTTGATCTACAACAAGCCGGTGAAAAAAGGAAGTTCCAATTGACTGAGCTGGAAGAACTTAGGAACGACTCTTATGAGAATGCAGTGATTTATAAGGAGAAGACCAAGTGTTGGCACGATAAGATGATTGCCAAGCGAGAATTCAAAGCAGGA
This sequence comes from Limonium bicolor, assembly GCA_023374045.1. NCBI lineage: Eukaryota > Viridiplantae > Streptophyta > Magnoliopsida > Caryophyllales > Plumbaginaceae > Limonium > Limonium bicolor. The sequence continues at coordinate 160,691,568 of CM041782.1, forward strand.
GATCAGGTCCTTCTTTATAACTCCAGACTTAAGTTCTTCCCATGTAAGTTAAAATCTTTCTGGTCTGGACCATTTACAATAATATCTACCTCTCCTTATGGAGCGGTGGAATTGGACAATAAGAAAAGAGGATCGTTTAAAGTAATTGGCGCTCGAATAAAATTATTTCTGGGAATTACGTTAGACAACGAAGAGGCTTCTGCGCTTCTTCTCAAAGATCCAGTCACAACTTAAAACACTCAGATACGGTCTAGCCAAAGACCTTAAAGATGGGCAACTTGGTAGGAGGCACCCTACTATCTATCTTTTTAATATGTATTGTGCTTATATTCTGTATCTTATTTTATGATAAAAAAATAGAGTGAAATAAAAAAGAAAGGAGGGAGAACGAGGAGAATTAACTTGAGTTCTTCTGGCTGTTTAGAATATTTATTCCAGGAACATCTTGCACATCTATACAGCCGAACTCAAGTGTGGGGGAGCTACACTACATATTCTGCATAAATCTGGGGAGTACACTATCTTTACCTTGCTCTTTAAATTTTCAATATTTCCTATTACCATGCTTTGTGATCATTACACAGGTAGTTTGAATGCCCTGTTATTTTAATTCTTTCTATGCAATGAGGGCATTGCTTTGGTTCAAGTGTGGGGGAGACAACGGAACCAAGTGTGGGGGAGATATAATAATCAAAAGCTTGCTCTTAAGTTTGTCTCTTTTCGACACTGTGTTTAAATTTGATAAGTGATTAATAATCAAAGAAGGAGCCATAGAGGGAGTAATGCCGGTATTAACAGGTTTAAAGGGTACACATAAAAAAAATTATTACCACTCTGCTCCTTACTCAATGCTAAAAAAATTCTGAGGAAATTATCATTTGAATTTTGTTTTGACTTTGAGCCTGGATTTGATTTGGAAAGAAATGGTGGAAAAAGAATAAGGCAAGGTACTCCTCTGATCCAGACATATTCTGATCCTAAACAGGCCTCGTCCACTCGGTTATTAAGTTCTAAGGGGTGCTTCATCACCTGGCTACCTAAGGTACTCGGTATCTGGGATAGTAGACCCCAAACCGCTACAAGGGTGGAGAGAAAAGTCTGAGGTAAAAGAAAAGTGAACTTCAAAATTGAAGTATTTGTGCATTCTGTACCAAAATGATAAAAACTTCTTCATGGATCATGAGTATGTGGCATTGAAATGTATAATGGAATAGGATTTTACTTCATGCCCCTTGTCGTTCAAAGGAAATGTGAAAGAAAATGGTGGATTGGCTCAGGGTTAAAAGCAGAATTCTCATGGTACTGCTTCTCTTTCTTTTGTAGGATTTCAGAGTTATTCTCAGAAATAGAGAAATATATCTAAATAAATTTAATGTTATTAGTACCCTTTTAAAAACTAAAAAAAATTGGCAATTACCTCTTCTGTGCTCTCCTTACTTGATTATTGTCTGTTTAACTTGTTTAAACATTATGTCAGAAAGACTTTCTTGAGGACAAGCAAAAGATAAGTGTGGGGGAGTTTGATAAGTGAGAAATACATAGACATTTAAGGGTTTAATTTACATTGTACTTACTTACTTTCAGGATAATATTACTCACTTATCGTATGTTTTTCCTCTAGTTATGTTTTATTGATTATCTCACAAATTTATTGGTTAAACATGAGGAAAACCAAGCTAGGAGCAAAATACACGAAGAGACGAACGCGTAGGCGAAAACGGGGATCAAATCGGAGCTAAAACGAACATTTTAGAGGCAATTGACCTTTGGTCCGGACCAGTGTCCGGATCACCTGGTCCGGACCAACACACGCCAGCGCACCCGATAAGAAAATCGACATGGTCCGGACCAGCTGGTCCGGACAGTGGTCCGGACATGTCGATCTGCCAGCGTAACAGCAGCAGTGTGAAGAGATAATTACATTATCTCTTCACACGGAAATGCCACCACCTTACCTCCCCCTTTTACCTATATTTCTCTATAAATACACCTACAAAACCCTATTAAATCATATCTCATTCCACCCCCAAACTAATGCCATTTTTCCTCCATAAAATCTCCATTTTCTCTCCAAAAATCATACATCTCATCTACATAATCTCCACATAAATCCTCACTTCATCTCATCCCATAAAAACATTCCATTTTCCATACCGTTGTTCTGTCCAACCTCTATCCAAATATTAGCAGTTAAATCTACTCAGTTTTAATGTCTGTCGTACTTACGATGTTTGTTTTTATAATTATGTGTGAGTAATAACTTTAGCCTCCCGGGTTGGGAAGCAAGCCTATTTTATACAATCGTGTTACGTATATTTTCTACTATAATCTGTTCAAGCAATATTTTGATTCTCGTTCTTAATGCGCTTTAATATTCAGGCCAATTATTAAAGTGATATTTGTAGTTCTCTTGTTAAAATGCGGTGCTGAGACAAGGTTCTAGACAGAAGAAGTCAAAACGGGTTAATGACTAGAAGCGAGTTTCGCCTATAGGTTAATCTGTCTCCAACAGGTATTGTTAATAAAGCGATTAATTTATAACTTGGGCAAGGATTGCAGCTTGTTATTTAAATTAATCAGGGTTTATTGTACAAGGACCGGTCAACGAACTAATTAAAATACCTGAGTTTATTGCTAAAATGGTAGAAGTTTATAGTAATATAATTGAATAAAATAGGTGAGCAGAACAACCCAGGGTGCTTCTTAAAAACAAAAGAGTTTTATAAACCGCTATTATTATTCTGTTCTGATTAATTGTTCTTTTTATTATTTTGTTTGCATTAAGTGTTAAACCACAATCTCCCTAAAAAAGTGATAAGTTTCTATTCAACAGTCTAATTAGAATTCTCAGTTAATTTACACTATCAGTTAAACCACAGCAAGGTCCCCAAGAGTTCGACACCCCACAATTCCACTATTCCGCAAAATGATAGGTACACTGCCTAGGTTGTAGAAGTAGTCACATATTTCTCCAACAGGGACATTCTTCAGTGAGTAATAATCATTCTTACCGCTGTGCAGGCTGTCTCCACTAAACCAGGTGTTCATCACGTGGTTCAAGGAGCAATAGATTTTATAGATTCTACGTAGCCTGAGCGTTCTTGGTCTCATAGAGACTCGAGTGAAACCGCGAGAGTTAGAGTTAGGATTAGATTTTTCTTTTCCATCAAATGTTTCATTTTACCGTTAAATATCTATTTCCAAGTACCTTTTGATATCAATGAAAATGCAACTGGTTTTTGTATACTTGAATGCTTATGATGGGTACGAAATAATTTATTGTCTTGGCTGCTTCTTCCTTGATTAAAAAATATAAAATGATCTGAGATATTTAGTCCCATCCATTCCACTAATCTAATCTCGGACCTTGACACCTAAAAATCCTACAAACATAGCCCACAAGACGTAGCACCTCATTAAATGCCACTCACCGGCCAGTCGTTGAGCATATCCAAACTGTCTATAAAAACTTGCTTACTCCATCCGCCACTCACACTCAGTCATACACATCTCACGAAATGGATCAAACACCACAAAGCTCATCTAGCTCAAATGAGCAAACCATTCACTCCACCATTCGCAAGTTTATGGCCACTAAACATCCAAAGAAATACGTCGTCCAAAGCTATGTTCAACCAGACTCCGACTCCCTTACAGCTTGGTCTATCACCTCAAGTGTCACTCTATCACATACACATTCTCCACATTGCATGGAGTTCACCATAGAGTCTAATGAGTCCGACCTTTCTACCACCGCTGAATCACCTTTGATCAATCCTACCAAAGCCAAACCTTCTTGGATCAAAGCCGGTTTTTCGGAGGAAGAGCCTTTTGGCTCAGAAGATTATGAATGGGATACCAAACTACATCACTCAATCTAGATTATCTTGATCATGTTTTGTAGTTTATACTCTATGGAATGTCATGGCCTTTATAATATCTTACGTCGTGTAGTTGTTCCCTATTTTTCTGTATGGCAAAGGGGGAAAGAAAAGTATATGTACTTGTGAGAGACTTGTGAAACTATGTCTATCATCCTTGTATTATGTATCATCTGAATGAAAACTTTATCTACTGTGGTCATAGTGTAACATAAAAGTTGTCACTTATTGTGCATAAAAGCTGTCACTTATTGCTATCATTCGTTAAAGTTTTTCATTCTTAAAACCCTTAACAAGCTCAGGGAGAATCTCTCTCAGGGGAAATCTCTCAATTTTTGAATTGCCAAGTACATATAAGTGTATAGGTTGCCATCATCAAAAAGGGGGAAATTGTTAAGACAAGATCCTTTAGTTTTGATGATAGCAAACCTTGTATTGTCTATCTAATGTGTTTGTCAAGATTCATGATTCAGATAGACAGGTGAATAAGTGGCTTAGCACGCAAGGTTGCAAGCGCGCTCAATCTACAACATGTGCCCAACCAGTCGGGCACCTGTCTGTGAGAGCTCCGGAGGACTTCTAGCACAGACAACCAGTCAGACACTGCACGAAGATATCTCTCATGCTTAAAGATGAAAATCAAAGACAGAAGACTGCAAGGGATCGACACATTCAGATAAAACACATACATCCACTTAGGCAACTTGTTCACGATAAGCACACGACAAAAGGATAAGTTCATTAATGCACAAGATAACAAAGCTATAAATGAACATCATTACATAGCCGTAATGAATTCAGAAAGAGAGCATTTATGAGCATTTAATGAGCTAGACAGAATCAGGCAATTGGGACACACAAGTGGTGATCGGCCTATCAAGCGGGCTGCCGCCAACTTGACCAACCATAGGATGACACGTGGGTCAAGCCTCCAGATCAAGTTGAAGAATCTTTGCAAGTCTAGTGTGGGTTATGTAAATAATCGAAGTTGTAGTTGAATCCTAGAAGTCTAAAGATTAATAGGACGGTAGTTACATCCTAACAAACATGTATATATACTTGCATTTATTCCATATGTAAGTAAGCTTGTACGAGAGAAAAGAAAGAGCTAATCTGGGCAAGTGTGGATCAGACTTAGGAGTGTGTGTAAGTGCTAGAGAGTTGGTGATCTAGAGAGGACTGGGTTAGATTATCAATACATTGGGTATTTGATAGAACGACAGGTCGGGGAACGGTCGGTGAACCGTAGGCCGATAGTCATGAGAGGATTGATGACTTTAGGGGTAAAGTCGAAACTGTCCCGGGAGGCCATGTGTTTGGCAAGGGAGGTTGAGTGAGTTTCATGTGTGTAAATTCTCAATCGAAATGTGTTTTCCAGTTTAAGTTTATCTCGTGTCCATTCCTAAACTATCAAAGTATTATTAGAGTCCACGATACGTCCACAACACGTTGGGGACGCATTAGGAGTGCTGGTTTCATAGGACTGAAGTCCAAATCAACTCAACCATTCCATATTCATCACATCTCATTAATAGCACAACTTCAATCCCAGTACACATCATATCCATCCACGCATTTACCATGACATCTTCCATTTTAAGTCCACCTATAATATAACACTTACTATAGCGCTTGCTGGTTTCATAGGACTGAAGTCCAAATCAACTCAACCATTCCATATTCATCACATCTCATTAATGGCACAACTTCAATCCCAGTACATATCATATCCATCCACGCATTTACCATGACATCTCCCATTTTAAGTCCACCTATAATATAACACTTACTATATCCCATGCCTTCCAAGAAATCAGGTGCAACACCTTAACATTCATGTATCAAGATATCAATCCTTTTGCCGAGAATGATAAATAAATTAACTCATTACACGCCAAACACAAGTCAACATTTAAAGGAATTCATGAAACCAATCTCCAACTCATCTCTTAACCACTACCGAATTCACCAAAGATTATGCTCATTCTTAAGACTTTTTTTAACCTTCCCTCGCAAAAATCCCAAATCTAAATGTCATTCCTAGGTCCCTACTAGTTATACTTTGTAATCTAAAAGATACCCCTACCTTGCTTCATTGAGGCATGCTCTTCTTCATGTATTTAATACCCTGCTTAGAATTTCCAATAACATTCCAAGATCATATTCACAACCACTAAAAGGAAGACCTATTCCCAAAGTTTTAATTAAGAGTCTCTATTTTTACCCAATACTCAGAAACAATACATAAGATATCCCATACATCACAACCATCCAATCTCAAACCATGTTTGCGACAAGTTATTCAAAGTCCTACTAACCACCTAAATCAGCAACCTAAGTTCCCGGTGATCAATACTTACCAACAATATTCACAACTGATTCCTATAAGGACATTCAACCAAGGTTCACAACAGATCGGTTAATCTAATTCCCCATTTCAAAATAAATAGCCATAAACCCCAAAATATCAATTAATAAATTTTTTTATACCGACATGGTAAACTCATGCCTAAACTCTTAACTAAAATCCTGAAATCCCAAAGAATACAGGTATCAAAAGTCCCACAAGGATGTTTTACCTATTCTTCCCGCCCCTAATATAATATTTCTCCAGACATGAACCTAACACCTACCATAACATTCAATACAATTTTCCCCAAAGAACAATCACATATCTTCGTAACCCAATAAAATTAAATTATGAGTCATATAGGCACCAGTATAACCAATGACAATTGTAGCGCCTAAGAGTCATGACACCATCTATAGCCTAAAACTTACTCCTCAAATATGACTCAACTCATAGATCAATTTACCCCTTATCATACTATTATCAATTCTAATTCCCTCCCGTATTGAAAATATAGAATGAATTTACAACAAATAAAACTCACCTAGAAAATATTCTCTCTCTCTCACACACACTCTCTCTCTCTTTTTTTTTTGCTCAAGGCAGCCTTTCAACCCTCTACTCACAACAAAAATGATAAGACCAACACTACAATCTAATTACTAATTTCTTTAATAATTTTCAGGTTACAAGGATTGTAATCTAAATCCTTCCTTTTATCTACTTAATGCTTCCTCTATGAGAGTCAGATGTGACTCAGAGTGTCAGGCGAGAACTTTCTTTAGTGTGAGACATTTAGATGAAGTGTCCGGTGACCTAACCGGACATCCTGGCTGGACAAAAATATGTAAGAATTCTTCGCGCTTCACTCATGGTTGTAAATATTTTTGTCCTTCTGAGGTGTCGGGGTAAAAAGTCCAGATAGTAGACCTGGACACGTATAACATTCAGAGAGAGCATTCAGGAGTTGTATTGACTTTCGTCCGGGTAGCAGAGCCAGACGAGAAGGGTCTATCCGGGTGAAAGGGCCAGACGCAAGTCTGGACGGGAACATGTTTTGAGCTTCTTCCACCTCTAGGTGCCAAATTTCTCATAGATCACGTCCTAAGTCATAAGAACACCAAAACAAGATAGTGTAAGGCATTTTCACTTCAATAAAGATATGGACTTCACTAAATCATAAAACTAGGAAAAATGCACAGAAAACAAGGGGTTAAAGCATTAAAAAGTATATCAATTATTAGTGCATCATGTTGTTAACAACTTCAGTCCACCTACCAAAAATGCTGAAAAAAATGTCTGGAAAAGGAAGTTAACATTTTGGGATCTTGAGTAGTGGCAACATTACGAGGTTAGAAATTGTAGTGACGGAATGCATGATGGAAAAATGTGGGTGAAAGTGTGACTCAAACCCTATTGAACATAAAAGGTAAGACAAATGATTATTTAAAGAAGATGAAAGATCTGATTAAATTGGCATACGCAATGAGCTTGGTTCGAAAGAACAAGAAAAACACACTCTTGGCTTCTCATGCCACACTCTGTCTAATTAGAGAAACACAGTTTATACAGTACCTTCCCTACATCAAGGTTCATCGAGTTATTGCTCAAACATAAGGAGTCTAGTGTCACTATCAATGATAGAAGTGAAGTTAGTAGGAATGAAGTATCACGATTAACATGTGTTGATGCAAGAATTTTTGCCTGTTGCAATACGTGAGATCTTGCCTGATGCTGTGAGAAACACAATCACAAATGTTTGTATTCTTCTCAAAGCAATTTCTAGTAATGTGCTTGATGTGAACACTCTTGAGAAGCTATAGAAAGATCTTGTTGTTACCATGTGCCAGATAGAGATGTATTTCTCTCCCTCATTCTTATATATCATGGTACATTTGCTTGTACATTTAGTTAGAGAGATCAAAGAGTACAGACCTTTGTATCTTCAGTACATGTACCCGTTCGAAAGATACATGAGTGTTGAAGAATAAAATGAAGAATCGTCACCACCCAGAGGGTAGTATCATAGAAGGAACTGTAACAAAAGAACTTATTGATTTCTACACCCATTATCTATAAAGTGTTGAATATGTTGGTCTTCTGTGTTCTAGACATGAGGGTAGACTCCATTGTGTTGGTACTGTGGGAAAAAAGTTGAAAACTTGACATGGAAACTCTTAACAAAGCTCATTTAGTTGTGTGGACTCACCTTGAAGATGTTGAACCATATTTTGATGAACAGTTTTAGTTCATAAAGCACAAGATCCTTACATGAGTGACATTAGACTGAAGAATGAGTAAAATCAGACTTTTGTGAATTGATTTAGAGAAAGAGTAATGTCTGATCGGTCCATGAATGTGCCAGAGCAGGTGAAATTGGTGGCACCTGGACCAAATCTCGATGTTGTTTCTTATGAGGGATATGATGTGAATGACTTCACATTATGTACAAAAGTCACAATCGTAAATCAACTTCTCAAAATAGTGATATAGAGATAGTGACTTATCAGAATTTGTGCAACATCAAGGGTGTGAGTCAGAATTCTCCTAGTCAACCTCTCTTAAATTTCATAAAAAATATAGTAAAATTTTATAACTTCCCATTTTTTAAAAACATTTCATAAATTAACCAAAATATTATAAAATTTCATGAAATTTCTCAAAAACATTGACATCAAAGGAAGAATATAAATAATCCAGGAATGTAATAACATTTTAAAATGCATTTGCCTTCTATTCTTCTTTATATATTATTGCATTTATTATTGTATAATTTTATTTATATATAATGTTTAATAGATTCAGTATTTTATTTATTTCTTTACAAATTTAAAAATGCATATTTTGTATAAGTTAATAAATTTCTTTCACTATTTACATTTACTCAATTTCAGTTAAAGTTTATATTTTTGGTTCTTAATAATTATAATAATTTTCTATAATGCTCCCTTACGAACGCTTTAAGTATTATTTAGAAATTGAACCTCCGAAAATATTATTATTTTAATAATCTTCCAGAAGACCAAAGTAGAAGTCTTTCGTTTATGATGAACGACCGAATTGGAATAGTCAAACCATCAGACATAGTCACCTTCCTTTCCCATTCAACACGAAAGAGAATAATTTGCCCATTTGCTAGCCAGTATTAAATGGGAGTCGGTTCTCGACGCCTCTCCCAAACAAGTTAGTAAACGCGTGCGGGCGCTCTAAACTATTCTCTCCAATCTTCTGCTTCCTTTTCTTCTCTCTCTCTCTGTTATCTCCACCAATCATCTGGATTCGCGGCTAGCAATTACATATCCAACTTGCTTAAATCCTTACTGTATCCCTTCTCGAATATCAGTCACCTACTCGAATTACATTCGCCGACGGCGTATGAGCATCATTTGGCGGCGGTCTAGGGCGGCGGCGGCAAAGACAGTAAGGAATATGACCGAGGAGATTAGCCGGCCTAACATCACCTCATCGTCTTCAGCGCCAGCGGCTGAGATTGCTGCTACGGCGTCGAAGTCGAAATGGAAAAATCTATGCCGCTGGATTCCTACCTCCACCGATCACATCATCGCCGCTGAGAAACGACTTCTTTCCATAGTCAAGTAAATAATCTTGACCTCTAATTAATATTTAGATGCGTTCTATATCCATCGACTTTCACTTTTGGTCATTTGGAAAGGGGATTGTTTTTAGCATTCCTGTGACGACACATCTCTGAATTCGGCTGTTGTTTTCTGAGTTATTCGCGCATCCGATTGAGTTATGAAGTATTTTTAAGGCCAAATAACCTCAATTAGCGCAGTTTCCTCTTGACGTAGTAGTATTTCATTGCTGAGAATTTTCATTTTCCTTTCGTAAAGATTCTCATGTCCTCAAGTCTTTAATCAATAATTAGTTTTTGATAACACGATATCGTCTTTCCTGCGCTACTATGGTATTGGGAAGTGTATTTGTCTTGATGGCGTCACTAACGATAACGAACTTATTAAATTTCAGGACGCCGTACGAACAAGAAAGAGTTAATATTGGTTCAGGTCCGCCAGGTTCTAAAGTCAGATGGTTCCGATCTACTAGCAATGAACCGAGATATATTAATACTGTTAGTTTCGCTGCAAAAGAGGGTGCCCCCACCCTTGTCATGGTGCATGGATACGGTGCCTCCCAAGGCTTCTTCTGGAGAAACTTTGATGCTCTAGCCAGTCGGTTTAAAGTCATTGCAATTGATCAGCTTGGGTACGACTATCTTCCCTCACTACCGAGTATCCTTTTGGGAATGCTATATGTATATGTAATGGAACATCATAAGAAACAATTTGGTTGATAATTCTCATGGAACAGTGTGTTTATAATGACACCTTAGTCATTAGAATGTCACTTGTTACAGATCAGTTTCCCTGCAAATTTTGATCTGAAGAATTAACTTGTGGAGAGAAAATGAGTAAACCATATAGACCTCCCATATGAACATTTAGGGAGTGTTCGACCATGGGATTAATGTATAAGTTTTCTAAAGTTACCAATCCCTGCGTTTCAAATTTAATCTGTTTGTGAGAGTAAGGGTGGGTCCCAATAAAAAAAAGAAGAGAAAAACCCCAATACAATAATGACAAGTGTCCACTTTAAGATGAATTAATCTAGTGAAAATATTAAGCCGATGGTAGAACGCTCCCTTATATTGATGCTATGTTTAGGATTGTAGAATTATCTTGTTATAGTAAGGGTCCGACCTACCGCTTGCTACTTGTTGGATTCAGACCAATTTGGGTTGGATGGTGTTCCAAATGGTGTTTTCTTTTCGTTATTTTGGAGCTTTCATGTTGCTCTGTTGAGGAGGTACTGGCTTAGAAGATTAGGGCTGCTACACTTTCATTTTACTTGTAGAAGCTGAGTGGTTTGCTCATATTATATATTAGTGTATTGAAAACATATGTCTACTCACAGTGTGGTCCGTACTCCGTAGTGGTGTTAGTCTACTTTTGTGCATCCAGTTACTATGGGAAAAGTCGGACTGCAATTGCAGCTGGTTTTTTTTTTTTTTTTCTATATTAGTACTTATGTTTTGTTTCAAGACCGTATGTGGCTTGTTAATATTAATTGGTTGGAGATTTTGTGTTTTGCAGTTGGGGTGGATCAAGCCGGCCTGACTTCACTTGCAAGAGCACTGATGGTTAGTTTATATCATCAATATCTTATAACCAATTCTTACTATGAGATTGAATACTATTTCTATGAAATGGATGGTGGTTGAGCTGTACCTAAAACATGCAACCTCTAGCCCGCACAAGTTCATATCTGAATATAATAGGTGAATATGTGCTTCATTTAGGCACTATCGTATGAAGAGGGATGAATAGATATTATGAAAGATTTCTATTTGAATTCTATACTAGATATGGATCATCACCACTCTTACATTTTTGGGATTTTCTTATCTGGTCCCGTCTTTCAAGAAAGGATGAACACACTGAGATGTGAAACTCCCAAGTTTTGTATTTTCTTGCTAAACAACCTGAAATTTAATCTGTTAGATGATATGGCTCTCTTGTTTCTCTTGGTATTATATCCAGGTTCCTGTATCCTGTTGTTGTGGCACTGAATATTGCAGTGTTCAAATGACAAATTGTTGATTTAACTTTGTTGTTTATGTTTGCAGAGACAGAAGATTGGTTCATAGATTCTTTTGAGGAATGGAGGAAGGCTAAAAATCTAAATAATTTTATACTACTTGGGCACTCATTTGGAGGGTATGTTGCTGCTAAGTATGCTCTAAAGGTAAGCTTTGACATTCCCCTCTCAATTCTGGAACAGTATTGATCATGATGAATGTGTTGCAACTGAGTGCATCTCTTGGTTCTCCTTGCAGCATCCTGAGCATGTAGATCATTTGATTTTAGTTGGACCAGCAGGGTTCACAGCAGAGTCAGACATGCCACAGGGTCTCACCGACTTTAAAGCAACATGGAAAGGGGCTATCATAAATCGTTTATGGGAATCAAACTTTACACCACAGAAGATTATTAGGTAATTTGCATTATCTTATGGCTGACTTATGCAGTCCCAGGTTTCCAATTATGTTGTGTAAAAGATTGGTCCGACTGAGTATCTGATTTCATCTTTTGATCTTCAAATATATTTTTTTCAAAGGTATTATTGTGGTTTTGATATATTTCAATTTAGCATGTACAACACTTCGTTGGCATGTCATAGATTCTAACTTCAAGTAGTAGTAAGAGAGGCTCCCCATTGCCTTTTTGCTGAGTCTTTCACTTTGCCCATAACCCCACCCTTCCCGTCCTTTTTAATGAAAGTATCAAACTGGGGGATATGATGTCAATCTTGACAATTGGATGATGTTTCTTGTTTGCAGAGGGCTAGGACCATGGGGTCCTGATCTTGTCCGTAGGTACACAAGTGCAAGGTTTGGATCGTACTCAAGTGGTGACGTGTTGGGAGAAGAAGAATCAAAATTGTTAACAGGTATAATCCATCATAATTGTGCGCATTGTACTACTACTACTACAACAAATACAATATTCTGCAAGATTCATAAATGAAAGCTTTTTATCCTGAAACCTTCTTTGTTGGTTGAAAATTGTCAGAGTACGTGTACCATACACTTGCAGCCAAAGCTAGCGGTGAGTTGTGTTTGAAATACATATTCTCGTTTGGAGCGTTTGCTCGGAAGCCTCTCCTACTTAGGTCAGTCAAAACGGATTTGTTGTTTTCTTTCAGTTTTGCAGTTGTTTCATCCTTCTTATGTTCGTTCTCTTAACAAGTTACATATGGAGTGTCTTACTGATGACAAATATTTAAAAATTGGTGGAATGGCTGATTTGCAGTGCGTCAGAGTGGAAGGTGCCAACCACATTTATATATGGGTTTGAAGACTGGATGCCGTACCAAGGTGCTCAAGAGGCTCGCAAGAAAATGAAGGTTCCTTGTGAAATCATTAGAGTTCCTCAGGTTATATTCAACTCTTTTTGTCTTCATAATTCCAATGTTATGACGAGAAGCATTCTTGGTTTGTGATAATTGCTTGTATGCTTCTGGGACTGTAAGTGGACGAAGATGTGTGATTTGATTGTGGTAACTAAACTGGATTATATGGTTTTGTGGCTAAATGCAGGCTGGGCATTTTGCTTTCATAGATAATCCGAACGCATTCCATTCAGCAGTGTTCTATGCCTGTCGGAAGTTTATCTCCACCGGTCCTGGCTGCGAGTCTTACCCTCGGAATCTTGGATTTGCATAGCAGAAAAAAGGAAAAATGAACTATGTAGCGCTCCTCTTTAATCTTCTAAATCTGTGTAATGTATCAACTTGTATTTTGTTGTTGTTGAGGTCTGTTATAGAAAGAAAAAAAAAACGCGCAGTCAAGATTCAAAGGAGAACCGAAGTCCTTGTGCGTGTACCACTACAGGAAGCGCAACTTCAAAAGAGATTTGTTCCATATGTATGTGTAGCCCTGCTAAAAAGGCAAAAATAAAAAAAGTGAAATGAAAAACGCGTCTAAGCAGTGGTCCCATTCTTTTACATATTTATTAAAACTAGTTTATCTAATCAGTTCTTTTTCTCTTTAAATGTAACATTATCACATCAATTTTGCTTGCAAAAGAATTTGCTCAAAGAATATTGTTAAACGGGTTGCTCTCAACTATTTCGTTGTGCTGAGTTTCGTGCCCTCGAAACTGCGTGAACTTGATTATTTACCACTTGAGCGCGGGAATGAGCTAAGTTGGACAGATTGTACCCCTTTGACGCAGTAAATGGGAGGGATGCAGCAGTCACTGGTTTGGGTTTGGCGAGGTCTTGCGTGTGTGCAGTAACTGCAGCTGCATCTGCATCTGCAGGTGGCAGGAAGCTACAGTAGAAACTTTAAGGGGGAGCACGTGCCTGGTCAGGTGATTTTTATGTCATCGATCTGCCAGAGTTTAAGCATGTTCTTCGCCATCGTGGAGCGAAAGTTGGGATAGAGACGAACAAGAAAAAACAAATGCAACTTTTTGTAAGTGGATTGCGCTATACCCGTGAAGCCTCCAGTCAAGAAGACAAGAATACAACCAGAAGGCCCACGTTGGATTATCTACCTCACCTGTCTTTCCCCATAAAAATGGTATACTTCTTCTATGCAACACACGAATCCCTTTGCTTCATTAACGGCTATTTTTCCCTCCACTCCTGAAACAACACGTTGCACTCACTTTGGCGGCAAGCCTAGATTGGTAAGCGCACGCACATAAAACTTCTCTTGCAAGTTGCAACATCCTTTGTTACATTCTTTTGTGCATGAAATCTTTATGACAATAAATGTTAAAATTCCGTCCAGTTTTTTTCATATGCTTAATTTGGTGATATGTTTCTTTTGTATATGTGAATCGACAATATGGTTCTTTTGGTTATAATGGGGTTATGGTCAACTTTATTCGGTTATCTCATGTTGAGTTTATTTATTGAACTGGATTAATCAGATTACCGATTGTTTTCCTAAAACATCAGCTAAGCAATAAATCACATATATACAGACAATTGATGACATTAACCAGACCAATATTTCCTTCCCATCTGACTATAGAATTCACACGCATCATTTTAATTTCATGTTAATCAAACCAATCAATCATCCAATAGGCGATGGGAATGAAGTCGGATCAGCAGAAGAAGGTAAGTCAGGGCCAACCCTACAACCTTCAAGCATAAACACAACATCCGCCATTGACGGTCTCTCCGCCGGATCAGCCGCTGTGCAAAGCAACCCAACCTTAATCCCTAACAAAAATTCCTCCCATTCAGACGATTCTGGATCCAACTCAATCAAACCAGGATCAAGCAGCTCAGCAATCTGCCCCATCTGAAGTTGCTTCTTCACCCACTTCACTATATTATCCTCATCATCTCCTCCTCCTCCTTGACCAAACATCACAGGTCTCTTCCCAGTTAATATCTCCAACAAAACTATCCCAAAACTATAAACATCACACTCCTTCGTCATTCGTCCCGTCACCACCACTTCTGGTGCCACGTACCCGACCGTTCCCTCCATTCCACACGTCGATGATGAAGCTACTGCCACCGCCGTCGTCGTCTCTACCGCGCTCGCAAGGCGATCGAGTCCAAACTCAGACAAATGCGCTTCAAAATCCGCATCAAACAGCACGTTCAACGGCTTAACGTCACCGTGCACCACGGATAATGAGTGCAAGTATGATAACCCACGCGCAATCCCGAGAGAAATCAAGTGTCTCATCGGCCAATTCAAGACATGTCCATCATGATGCGAGGCTTCTTGCAACAGCGTCGCGAGATTCCCATTCGGCATGTAGTCGTAAACCAACAGCCTTGAGTCATGCTCCCTCCTGCCAGCATAGTAGCCTCTCAATACAGTCAAATTACGATGCTTGATCTTCCCTAACGACTCCGCTTCTTTCCTAAACCCCCGGTTATCAAGAACACTGAGAATCCCTCCTCCTCCTCCCTCAGACAACAGCCGCCGGATCGACAGAACCATTCCATCCCCAAACATTGCCTTGAACACAACCCCGTACTTCCCTCTACTCAACACATTCTCCTCATCAAACTGTCGTCGCCTCCACCGCTTCCGCTAACGTGATCTTGTTATTAAACATAACCAACTTCGGCCCACCATTCCATTCCATTCCCATTCCCATTACTTTCCCCTCCTCTGCTACTCCGATGACTTCTCTCCCCCGAACTTCTAGGCGCGGGACTTGGTTTCTTCTCACCACTAGCTTGGATTTCATCCTCTCACGCCATTTCCACAGACTAACCAAATACCCACCACAACATAGAACTATTAACAAAACCCAACCGCTGACACACTTATCAAAACTACCATCTTTCTGATCCTCCTCTTCCTTGCTCCCGGACATTCTCGACCCAATGGTTCTCCACACAGACCTCTGTTACCGGTGAACAGACTTGCGTCATTGAATTTTAAACCAAGTTGTTTTGGTATCTCCCCGTCCAGATCATTGTTCGATAAGTTCATGTAATGTAAACCGTTTATATTGATACTCGCCGGGATATGTCCTGTCAAATTGTTGGATGAAAGATTCAACTCCTTGAGGTTTGACAGGTTTGAGAATGAAGATGGTATTGATCCGTTTAAATGGTTGGAATCTAGTAACAGAGTGTTCAAAGAAATGCATTTCGACAGCGTCTCGGGAATTTCACCGGTAAGTTTGTTCTGACCGAGGTCGACCGTTTTTATACTACGGGATAATCGAGAGAGTGAGCGGGGAATCTGACCGGATAGTGTGTTTGAACGGAGTTCAAGAACTTTGAGTCGGAACAGTTACCTATTTCAACTGGAATTGAGCCTGAGATTCGATTACTTGACAAGGAAAGCACGGTTAAGGATTTCAGGAACCCGAATGTAGTCGGGATGTCACCGGAGAAACTATTGAAGCTTAAATTCAAGTGTTGAAGTGATAATAAGCTGGTGAATCCAACTGGTGTCTCACCATGCAAACGATTCTCTTGTAAACAAACAATGAGTAAATTCGGTAACCCGAAGAGGTCAGATGGTACTGATCCGGAAAAATGCTGTTTGCTGAGGTCAAGGGTTTGGAGTAGCATTAAATTCCCAATGGTGGATGGGATTTGACCGGAGAAGCCACAGGTGCTGAGATTCAATACGACCAAGGTAGCTAAATCACCTATGGTGGGGGAAAGTGAGCCGGTGAAGTTGTTGTAGCTTAGATTTAAGGTAGTGAGATTACGCAGCAGGAGTAGTTCGTTTGGTATAGTGCCAGTATTCATTCTCGCTGAGATTTAGGATTGTCAGGTGTTGAAGCTTGCGCAGACGAGTTTGATCAATCGAACCGGAAAGTCTATTTCTGCCGAGTGATAAAACCTGCAAGGAAGTTAATCCACTCAAAAACTGTGGAATGTGACCGGTGAATGCATTTCCTTCGAGATTAAGAACTCGAAGCCGCTGACATTTTGATAACTCGAGAGGAATCACACCGGTAAGTGAATTGTTTGCAAGTCTAAGCTCCTCTAAGCTAGACAGATTTCCAATCTCACCACTCAGATCACCACGCAAGAAGTTTCCAGAAAAATCTAGAACCCTAAGAGAAGTAATCCCGGTCAACCAAATCGGAAACGTGCCATGGATTCTGTTCCCTTGAAGATTCAACACTTCCAACTGCGACCCGCGGCCAATCGAGGCGTTGTCAATGGAGTGAAAGTAATTAAACCCGAGAGAAATGAATCTGAGCGAAGAAGAGTTGGTGAAGAAAACAGAACCCGGAACCATACCGGATAGATTGTTTCTCGACATTGAAAGAATCTGGAGTTCAGATAAAGCTGGAAGAGTAGCTGGAAGTTCGCCACTGATCATGTTCCTCTCCGCACTGAACTGGACGAGTGATAAACAGTTCGAGATAGCTGACGGTAGTGTGCCGTATAGTTTATTGTCGTCTAACAACAAGTATTGTAGTTGTTGTAGTTTCCCGATGGTAGCTGGTATCTGGCCAGTGAATCTGTTATACGAGAGGTTTAAGACCCGGAGATCAGATTGGGATGAGAAGTTATCAGGAATGTTACCGGATAGACGGTTTACGGAGAGATCCAGAACGCGTAACCGAGTTGGGAAACCCACGCCGGCAGGTAAAGTGAACGTGCCGGTAAGGAAGTTGCCGGAGAGGGAGAGGACAAGGAGGTTAGGGAAGGAGAAGTAAGCGGGAGGGAGGTGACCGGAGAGGGAGTTATTGTGGAGGTAAATGGCGCGGAGGAAAGGGAGGGAAGAGAGGGAAGTGGGGAGAGTGCCGTTGAGTTTGTTGGAGTGGAGGTTTAAGCGGCGTAGGAAGTGGAGATTAGAGAGGTGGTCGGAGATTGGACCGGCGAGATTGAGGAATGGGAGTTGGAGGTGGTAGACATGGCCGTTGTAGCAAGTGACGCCACGCCAGTCGCAGGGTGGTGAGGAGGAAGTGGTGGTCCAGGTGGTGAGTGCTCCGAGTGGGTCTTCGAGATTTCGGCGGAAGGATAGGAGGGATTGGGTTTCGGTGGTGGTGGTGGCGGCGGGGAGAGCGATGGAGATTAGAAGGAGGAGGGAAATTATAGCCGTTGCCATTAGGAGAGATAATGGCGAGTTTTATTTTTGTAGGTTTTGTAGGGAAAGAGGTGTTCCTTACAGTCATTGAAGAAGAAGGGTCGTCGGAAGACGACGAGGGGAATAATTGAAGAGCGCCATTGTTGCTGATTTGTTTTCGACGTTTGGTGTTTTTATATATTGTGGGAGTTGGTGGGAGGGAATGAGGGGTACCGTTGCAATTGTACTACTATCATTGTATAGAATAGCTAGTAGTGTGTTTTCTTACTTTGCTGATGAAACCTGGATCCCTCATCCCAGTGAAAGCTGTGAAACGATTTACAGATATCTATTAATGGTGGTGCTCGGAGAACGGGCTAGTCGAAGGTAAGTATAACATATTAAATAAAATAATTTTATAAATTTAATTTTTGTAATGTATAGTTTATCACCTAAGGAATCTACTACAAAACTTAGATTTATAAAATTATATCATTTTATATGTTAAATATTGAAGTAAAACGATATATCCAAATAGTAAACAGGACAGTCAAGAAGGGACGGAGGGAGTAGTATTTATTTTCATAGAGTAAAGGATATTTATATAGCACTATACAAAATCACAGAATAAAAATATGAACACTAGAACCTGCTGCTATATCTGACGGGTGCAGCAGGCTACACAAAAATAAAGTTTGACCATGAGGCAGTACAATACCCTCCGTCATCAATCATCATAGCTGATTTGAGCATATTGGGATGGTTGTTTTGTTTGATATATTTGTAGTACAATGTTGATTGTTTTGTGTTGATGGCTGCTTTCGGTTTGCCAAAACTGATGGTAGAAATGTGGTAGTTTTGGTCTGATTGTTTTGGTTGGTTGTTTTGTGGTAGTTTTGTTGGTTGTTTTATGTTGGTTGTTTTATGGTTGTTTTGAAAAAAGTGTTAGGCAGATGGCGGTTTCGTCTGGCTGTTTTGAATAAAGTTAGTTATGTTAGTTATGTTAGTTATGTGCAGTGCGTTTACTGTTTTCAGTGTTACAAATAAAATTTTAAAAGTAGTGTTAAAAAAAATTTGTAAGTGAAGTTAAAATATATGTTGAAATTAAATTATAGCCGTTAATTATTATTATTTTTTAAAATTTTATATTTGACAATTAATTTATAATACGTGTATGTATTAATCTATGAATAAAATTTTAACATATATTTGTAAAGAATAAACAACTACATGCTATTCAGATAAACATATTTCATATTACATTTAAAAACAATCTGTTGTTAAATAAGTTAAAATATACAGATATTCAATTTAGCCATTAATTATTATTATTCTTTATTAATTTTTTATTCACAATTAATTTATAATACGTATACGTATTATTAATCTATGAATAAAATTTTAACATATATTTGTAAAGAATAAACAACTACATGCTATTCAACATATTTTATATTACATTTAAAAACAATTGTTGTTAAATAAGTTAAAATATATACAGATATTCAATTTAGCCATTAATTATTATTATTCTTTATTAATTTTTTATTCACAATTAATTTATAATACGTAACGTATTAATTAATCTATGAATAAAATTTTAACATATATTTGTAAAGAATAAACAACTACATGCTATTCAGCATATTTTATATTACATTTAAAAACAATGTTGTTAAATAAGTTAAAATATATACAGATATTCAATTATAGCCATTAATTATTATTATTCTTTATTAATTTTTTATTCACAATTAATTTATAATACGTATACGTATTATCTATGAATAAATTTTAACATATATTTGTAAAGAATAAACAACTACATGCTATTCAGATCAACATATTTTATATTACATTTAAAACATTTGTTGTTAAATAAGTTAAAATATATGTTGAAATTAAATTATAGCCATTAATTATTATTCTTCTTTAATATTCATAAGTTCAATGAAAAAGCAATTCATTCTAGTAATACAACAATTGAGTCTAAGCAAATATTATTTAGTGAAATTCAAAAACATAAACTCAAACTTAAACAGCAGTCGTTACCGTCGTAGTGTTCTTCTTACCCAAACGTCGATTAATTTAATACAATAAAAGTTCATACGACATAAAATATTTTTTTTGAGAATTCAACGCCTATTAGCATATATAGCATCAGCTAGCTGGTTACGCATATTAGTCATGCTCAAAGGATCGACAAGCTCATCTGGGTCATCATCGGGCAAGTGTTCTTCGTCTTCATCATCATCATCATCAGCACTGGATCCTTCTCCCCCTCCTTCTGTTCCTCCCCCTTCAACACTGCCTGAGGTGTCCGAGGCAGGTTTGTTCAACATCACATAGTTATGCAATGCGAAACACGCACTTATAATCCGACTCTGGTCATTGACATCATACGGTGGAACGTTGCCAGTATCGTCCATTTTTTCTTCAGCACTCCATAACATCTCTCAATGACACTTCTTAGTGATGATGCGATCTATTAAAGTGCTCCTTTACGGTCGTTGGTGGAGCTCCTCTAAATTGGGTGGGGTGAGCAGCGTTATTGAAGTATGGGGCCATTACACCATTACGATTTGCGTATCCCTTATCACCTAAGTAGTATTTTCCTGCAAAGCACCTTTTTTGGTTACCCAATATTAACACTAACATATTATTCATAGTTTGGTAAGTCACGATTATCATACCTGGGGGTGGTTCAGGGAAGCACATGCTGAGGTCAGATCGTGCTTCGTGAAGGACACGTGCATCATGCATTGATCCCTCACATCCTGTAAGCACAAACGTAAATAACATGTTGAAGTCACACACCCCGAGCACGTTCATCGTTGGGTGGCCGCTCCTACCACGGTACTCCAATTGTAGCGGTCCTGGTATGATGACGTTAATGTGGGTACCATCCAACGCTCCAATGGCATCCTGCCAATTATTTGGTGAAAATATAACAGATAATTACCAATTTGAATGAAACGCACATAGTCTCATGAGGTGATTAATCCGATACCTTAAAGTACGGGTCGTAACGAGGGTCCCCAGCAAGCTTTGGATGAATTGTAGCCCATTCGTCAGTATTAGGCTTCACGTAGTCGTGTCCGAATGCCCACATCAACCCAATACCCTCTTGAAGTGGTGGCTAACAGTCTCTGGACTCAGGCTGAATCTCTCACAAGCTTCTCGGTTCGATGTTTTGTGTGCTAGTATGTACAAGAACAGTGCTATGTCAACTTGAATGCTGACGTGTTGTGTGCGCTTCAGCCCATACTTTACTTCCATCATCTCGCACAAACGGAGGAACGAATCCTTATCCATCCTTAAGGCATTGTGAATCCTTTTTGGATTGCTCCTAAGTAGAGCATTAACCCACATTTCCCCGGTGAATTCATTGTCATGCATGGGAATAGGTAGGGGAATGTTGTGTGGTGTGATGCAAGTATTAAGGTGGTGTCATCAATCAGGTTAACTGCCTCTTGGTGAATACCTCTCATCGCGGTTACAAATTGCAAAAATGCTTGTGGATCGTTCAATATACGTGTAACGAAATCTTCGTCAGCCATGATATCTGTTAAAAGAATTTCGATAATTTACTATGACATGAAACAATAATAATGCATAATCAAATTCATTAAGGAATGTAAAACAATCAACATACAACAGTTATGCGCATAAACTACACACATGTAGTTATATAATACAACGTCCCAAAATGATGCGCATTTGTGGAAAAAAATACTAGTAGTACTACAAGCAAATCTAGTTCTAGGAAAAACAAAGTCCAACATCCACACGAGAGAGTACAGTTAATACAAGCCGATATAGTTCTACAAATAAACAAAGTACATCCCTCCGAAGATAAGACTAACAAACAAACTAAGACCTAGAAGAGCGCTGACTCCGCACAAGGGAGTTGATGTATGCTAGGGCAGATTTTTTTCCTCCCTGTTCCATCATGCCCTTGAACATTTTCCTACGGCTCGGAACCTCCAGGGCACTGCGGCATCTGCAAGCAACTCCTCATCATCCCTCACCTCTGGTATACTGTGCAGAACTTGAGCGGCTTCATTTTCGGTCCACTGATCATCTTGAATACTGATAGCTTTCTGTGTAAAAGCCTCCAACAACTGATTTGATCTATGAAGCGCAGATTGCACTCCAGAACCGCGCTCTGCAATCATGTCCAACTGTATCGCATGTCGGTCCTTCTTCCTAACCCTCTTCTGCTTCTTACATCCGGAAGAATCATCAGACTCAGAAGACCTTTTTCCTAGAAGAGACGACGCAGCTGGCCCGGTAGGGGTAGAAGTAGGTGTCGGAGTCTCTGTGCCATCGTAAGCTGGCATGGGGATGAACTCATCGTCCAAGTTGATCGCCCCCATGTTGTTGATGAAGGACTCGCTCCCGTCGGTGTAGTCGCTCTGGAACGAAGGCCGATAACCATCGAGCTCTCCCTCAGTATCACCGACGTCTGACGTCGGGATAGGAGTGCCCATGCTGAACTTGTTCTTTCCCTTCGCGTCACAGTCACCGAATACTAGCTGGAGGTGGTCCTCTTCTTCAGGACTGAAGCCCCTAGTCCTGAAGCGCAAGAACGAGCTATCCTCCTACGGAATACAAAAACAATTAGTCATGTTCAAATGAAAAAAAAACAATTTAGAATGTTAACCAATTAATTGTGTGTACCGCTATCTTAGAGTCCCACCACTCATCAGGAGCATCAATCGTACGCTTGCTAGCAGACCACCCAATGCCCGTAGTGCCTGAACCCTTCAGCCTTTTCCAATCCGCCCACTGATGTTTAATTCCTTCCCTTTTGGACTTGAAATTGGCGTAAGTGTATTCCTTCTTGAAGATGGCATTGAATTCCTTCAAAACATCTGGCCATTTAACGGTTCTGCTTACTACCTCTCCATTTCGTCCAAGAGAGTGTGCATAGTGTCGACCCATTAGTGCAATCAGGCAACTTGTTTGTTGATCGTCCCACGTGACATTGGTACGGCTACTTTCACCACCATCTATTGTCTTTCCCTTAGATGTTTTTTTGCGTTGTTCATCGGCCATCTATAAGTAGATAAAATTGGAATTCAATTTAGTATCAACTACCAATGTGTGGTCAATTGTTATTGGACAATTTTAATATTTATATATGCATGAATTCTAAGTTGATATATTATTTAATTAAGTATCAATTACCAAAGTCGATTGGGCAATTAATCTTGAACGATTATTATAATATGTGCATAAAATGTATGTTGACATATTATTTATTTCAAAACTAACTTGTAAATAATACAACGTTCTAACAACGACTTTACATGTGTTAAATTTGATTTTGTACAATAATAAGTTACATCATTGCACTAGCGCAATGCTAATAGCTAGTAGGCCACCACCGATCCGTCCTTGCTTCGACTTCTCTTCCGATCCATAGAGTGTTGTTGATGTCGTTCATTTCCATCGTCTCGTCTCCAGTCGTGAACTTCGCGCCAATGTTTTTTTTTTAAATGTAAAGCTCAGAGTAAATTTGTCCTCATCATTGCTTTTGTTTTTTGTTATTCGGGACTATCCAGCTCAGGTGTTTTGCCCTCATCATCGCTGGGCAGACAAGTGCAGACACACAACCACTTACGAAGTCAAGATACAGCTTAACCTATAACTACCACAACTACCACAATAGATCTACCTTTATGTGTTATTTGTTCTTATCATCATTTTCATAACCGGGCCAAGATCATTTAGGTAGATGCTATGATGGGGCGGCCGTTATAGATTAATCTGCACCTAACTAACGCAAGTGATGGGTCCATACACTTGTCCACATTTATATGGGCAATTTTAAATCTCAACACGATATTCAGTTCCTGAATATTGCACCGACTAATTAGAGCATGTTCGAACAAGCACAATGAACCCACACAAGTAATAGCAGCAGTAGCTACTCAACCAAATACAATTCTAGTTCAGATGGCAAAAGGCAACGTTCAGTAAGCGAAAGCAATTCCACTAATAGCATCATAAGCTATACAATTCCAGTTCAGTTGGCCGCCGTGCAGTAAGCCAAATCAATTCCAATAATACCATCAAAAGGTACTCAAGTATTAGGCAACAAAAGCTCTGTTCGATTAACCAAATCAATCCCAGTTAGGCAAATCAGTTCCAGTGACTACAACAACATATGCCTCACAGAGAGACGGAAACCATAAAAATCCCCAGTTCGTGCATATCCAACAATCACAGTCAATTGAAGGTCAAGTTCCAACCAAATCTCACGTAAATTCCCAAACTCATTCGAGATTCAAACATCAATCACAAAACCACGAAGCTATAAACACCAACAGATCTGTAATTCAGAGGGTGCATGTACCTTAGTGAAGGTCAAGATTCGACCAAATCGGGAGAATGAACGAGAGGGACGGCGCATCAACCACAAAAAGGAGCTGGATGAAGCAGTCGACATTCAGTACGCAGGAAAGCCGTCAAGCCCACACAATCAGACACCAAATCCACAACACGATACACGAATAAACCCTAAAATGTATGCATTAGGAAGAAATCACCGTCTCCGGAAAGAGACTTACCAAACAGAGAACCGGTTGAACGAGGCTTGACGAAAAGGGTGAAGAGGAGAAATGCAAGTCCTCCAATGGTCGAGCAGAAATTGGGGGAAAGGTGCTCGAAGAAGAGCAGGAGGAAGAGTAAAGAAGAAAAACCTACCTTACTTACCTGCCATGGTTGAAATCGAACGAAGATCTACACAGAAACGCGAGAGCAAAGAAGAACAGAGAGACGGGAAAAACAACCGTCGCAGATGCGACACCTCAACAAACAGAGGCGCTAAAAGACCGACATCACAAATGGCAAAATGTCGAAGCTGAACCGAGAATACAGAATGGAGGAGGAGGATGAAGAATGGAGGAAGAAGAACGGCGGGAGGGATTTCACAGCGCAGATGCGGGGTTAAAACAACCCTAGGTAAAACAGCCCTCACCGAACAGTCAAGGGCGGTATTGTCTTTTTAGACAAATATACCAAGACTGGAAATGCCACACTTATGACACAAAAAAGCTACCACCGAACCAAGCCGATATCTGTCTTATATTTTTGCAAATAATGAGCTACTCCCTCCGTTCTGAATTGACCGTCTTGTTTGCTTTATGGCACGTTTTTCCACTTCAATATTAAGCATATAAGATAAAATAATTTTATAAAACTAAAATTTTGTAATATATAGTTTAACATGTAAAGAATCATATGTAAAACTTAAATTTTAAAAATTATTTTATCTTATATGTTAAAAATTGAAGTCAAACGACATATCCAAATAGTAAACAGGACGGTCAATTCAGGACGGAGGGAGTATTAGCTTACAACTGATACTAATTGATATTGACTGATAGCTTATTTTAAAATAATGAGTTGCGCTAGTCGACCCAGTCAAGCATGTTAAACCAGCTGAACATGAGATACAATTTGAGTTTAAGTAGCTATTGCTGATAGCTGATATTGACTGATGGCTGATTTTAAAAGAATAGGTTGAGCTAATCAATTCAGCTGATAATACATATGATTTATGGTTATTTTGTGCTGATATATTTGTGGTGGTTTTGAAAACTGTTGTTTGACGGTGTGACTGTTTTACAACATAAGATAGTTAAGTTAGTTACGTGCAGTGCGTTTACCATTTTCTATACTACAGTTACAAATCTCAATTTATAGTTCAAAACAACATATTCGTTAAAATAAATAAAGTAACCACTAACAAATCCAAGATAATTTAATACAACCAAAAAAACAAATCCAAGATAATTTATTTGTCACCATCAAAGATCTTATATGTCTAAATCTTGATAAACTCAGTACAACATAAACTACTGTTTGGTTGGGTGTGATTAAACCTAGTTAGAAGAGTAACGAAACTCTAATGAACCACCGTCGTTGTGACGTACATTGAGTCGGGTGTGATAAACCCTTTAGACGAGATTAAGACTCGCGTATTGTATAAATAACCGGGTACGTTTAAACCCGAAGAGAGTAAAGTAAACTTCCTCAGCCACCGTAAAAAAGAGACGTACATTTTAATCGGGTACCTTTAAACCCAGTGGACTAGTATACAATGTCCCCCACAACCACTATCAATGAAAGACGTACATTTAATTGGGTACATTTAAACCCAGCGGGCTAGTGTGCAACGTCCCCCGCAACCACCGTCAATGAAAAACATAAATTTAATTGGATATATTTGAACCTTGTGGGCGAGTATAAAACTTCCCCCATAACCACCGTCATGATGTACATTTATAATTGGAAGACGATCTGATGTAGATACGACCTCCTAACTTAGCATGCATGGCCAGGACTTCCTGGGCTCCTCGCTTCCCCGTTATCTCGATCGTGTTAGAAGTCTTAATGGAGCAATTGTCTTATTTCTAAGGTTATAAGTTTGAACATCACATTTCGGATGTCGGCAATTTATTTAAAGGGAAGTTAGTGAGAAACTTGTGTACAAGTTCTCATTGTAAATACGCAAACTTGTAATCCTCTTGTTATCGTATATATTGTATATGTGATTTATTCATACTCTAAGGTATAGTTTGCATTTCACAACTTATAATGTCCAGTCAAACATGAACAATAATACGAATACACATACAACGTTTTACATGCAATTATCTTGGTCATTATCACATACAATAGATAACACACAAGCCGATGTAACTCGGTAGCAAACAAGCTGCAAGAATTCATACCATTCACCGTAGAGGGTACTCGCCTAATCACGGTCGGTGCCCCTCTATCACACTCCTATAATTTGATTATTCAAGTGTGTTAATTCACTATATATACTCTCGTATCATATGTAATCGTATTTACAAAACGTTTAAGTGTTTCGTTTTCGTTATTTCATGAGAGTTACAAGATTATCTCTTAATCTTTGTTAACTCTTTCATTTCATGACTATGTTACACTTAAGGTATTATTTATGTACCTTAACTCATGAAATCTTAGTATTCTTGAATAATAATCTTATATTATAAGAATACTTCTTTATAAATTTCTTTTTGCATATTTAACCCACCCATATATATTGTGTAGTTATATATATCCACCTTTATAATAATCTTTGTAATCATTATATGCTATTATAATCATTGTCATTATGTAGTGTTAATATCTTTTGTTCATGTATTAGATACACATGTGTTGTGTATATATAGTTGTAGGCTCTTATAATGCCAACCACCACATATTATATTATTCTTTCATTATATAACATACTCCTTATATATATATATATATAAAATATAATCCTTATATATATGCATATACTTACAACATGTATATTATATGCTTTCATTTCTCTTAATGACATATTAACCTTGTTATGTTCTTTTTACCCTCATGTGTCACACATAGCATTGTCTAATCTCCAAATACTACTGTTTATTATAATATAACCCCAAATGTAATAAATTGTTTACAATTATAACCTATAGTCTTCATACCTTACTTGTGTATACCAAAGTTTCACTTCTAAATTCTTCCATTCACCAAACAGACCCTAAACTATCTCCATTTTCTTCTAGCCTAACTTTCGGTAATTATTTTCAAAGTCTTACAATTTACCTCAAATTGCATTTTATCATATAGTTTTATTTCTTACTTTGATAACTCCAATTTCCTTCTTATATTTTCGGTAATTACATACAGACCACACCCAATTTCAGCCTCCACCTATATATTCCATTATTTATGTCTTGACCCCATAACTTTTACAACTTTACAATTATATCATTATTCTTATTTAACCTATAGTTTTAACTCCTTTATTTATTTAATTCCAAACTAACACTCCAATTTATTGAAATTACAGAATAGACCCTCACCCATCCGGATTTGATTTATATTTTCCCTTAATTACAAATTCACCCCAAAACTTTATAATCTTTACATTTTATGTTATAATTCACATTTTATCCTAAGTTTCAATATTTAATCCCGAACTTTGGTCAACACTTGACCCACACCATATTTAACTCCTATTACTCTTATGTACCCACAATTTTATAGTATTTACAGTTTGGCCCCACTTTTTCCTAGAATTTGTATTTAACTCCAAAAATTTACTTTAACTTATAATTTTTATTTCTTTTCAAAACACTTATATTTTCGGCTTATATACAGCCCAACACTCCTATTTTATCTTATTTACATGTTACCACATTTTTATAGTCTAAACACACATGTGATAATCTTGATTAAACAGAGTATAATAGATGAACACTTTTTTTGTGCTACAGGTGACTGTAGCAACTGATGGCTATATTTGAGGGTATATTTGTAGGGTATATTTGTCATTATTGTGCTACTTATTTTATGATGATCTTCTTCAGACATCGTGTGCCAAAGCCCGTCAGACTAAAAAATTTCTACAAGTGTTTCTCGCTCTACTTAGTCATCGAACGTTGCTATTGTGTGCTATAAATGGGCTGCACAGACCATAAAATATTGTCAAATCAATAGCTTGAAGGGTCGTCATGAAAGTCTGATGATTTCCAATGAAAAAACATCAGATAATGGCACAATAGTCTTCCTTGAGAAATAATGAATAAATAATTAATAACTTTTTTAAAAAAACTTGTGAAATAATGAATAAAAAATCAGGATGAATATACTGATGAAAATATTATTTAAATAAGTCATCATTTATTTTTGATTTTATACAAAATATTAAAAAAGGTATTTTTAATAATACTCATATGTAAATTTGATTAAATCCCTCACAATTTTAGAATGCATAGTATATTTATAATATTACTGTTTTTTACATTGTAGCAACTAGCTCGACAGGTTTTTAGGGGTTTTTAGGGTATTTGGGGTTAGAGTAATCTATTTGGAAGTCGTTCTATACTTTACATTGTAGCAACTAAATCGACATGTTTTTAGGGTTTGTGGTAGCTAGTTTATGGTCATTAGTCCCTAAACCCGCCATTGCAAACCCTAAAAATTCCTTCAACGTTTTTTAGCATTCCTAGGGTGGGTTTTAGAGTGTGTGAGGTTACGGTAATCTATTTGGAAGTCGTTCTATACTTTACATTGTAGCAACTAAGACCCTAAACCCGCCACTACAAACCCTAAAATTGCATTCGATGTTTTTTAACTTTCCTAGGGTGGGCTTTAGGGTGTGTGGGGTTAGGGTAATCTATTTGAAAGTCATTCTATACTTTATATTGTAGTAACTAACTCGACAGATTTTTAGGGTTTATGGTAACTGGTTTAGGGTCTAACGACCTAAACCCGCCCACTACAAACCCTAAAAATGCCTTCGACATTTTTTAGCTTTCCTAGGGTGAGTTTTAGGGTGTGTGGGTTTAGGATAACCTATTTGGAAGTCGTTCTATACTTGACATTGTAGCAACTAACTTGACAGGTTTTTAGGATTTGTGGTAGCGGGTTTAGGGTCTACTACAAACCCTAAAAATGCCTTTGACGTTTTTTAGTTTTCTTAGGGTGGGTTTTAGGGTGTGTGGGGTTAGGGTAATCTATTTGGAAGTCGTTCTACACTTTACATTGTAGCAACTAACTCGACAAGTTTTTAGGGTTAGTGGTAGCAGGTTTAGGGTCACTACAAACCCTAAAAATGCCTTCAACGTTTGTTTAGCTTTCCTAGAATGGGCTTTAAGGTGTGTGGAGTTAGGGTAATCTATTTGGAAGACGTTATATACTTTAATGTGAGGATGTACATATTTTAATGTGAGAATGTACATGTTTTAATGTGAGGATGTACATGTTCAAATGTAAGAATGTACATGTTCAATTATGGGAATGTATATGTTTTAATGAACATCTGCACATGTTTGTATGACCATCTGTACAAGTTTTCTTCCTTATATGTACAAGTTTTAATATAAGGATGTACATATTTAATGAACATTCGTACAGGTTTATGTGACCATCTGTATGTTTTTAATGTGAGGATGTACATGTTTTAATGAACATTTGTACAGGTTTGTATGACCATCTGTACATGTTTTCTTTTATGTTATGTGTACTATAACCCTTTAGCAGCGTTAGTTTTACATTTGTTTTGAAAAAATTAAATACATTTTTTCTTTTTACTTGCCAAGTCAGCAATTATTTGATTGTATCCCCGGTGTACCAAGTCACATGTAGCTATCATAACTACAGTTGGTTGCAGCTCAGACCGATTGATACCTTCTTTAGAACATGATTATCAAATAATCAAATTGGATTCTTAACACTTTTTCTTATATTTCTTTTTATCTTACATCATTTTAAAAACTGTATATCTACTTTTTAATAACATTAGAAAACCCACTTATTGATTCTTAATTATAACTTCTTTTTTTTTTGTGTTTCATATATGGAACATTGTGATTAAAAAAATAGTTATAGTGGATCCCATTGAATTTTTTAGCGTTCTTGCAGTCAAACTCTCTCATCTTCATCTCATTAGCATCTCATATTTTTGCTATAATTTGTTAGCTAAGAACATATAAATGAATGAACGATAATCACGCTCTTACATCAGCAATTAGCTATAATTGTGAATTAATTAGATTATCCGATGATTATCTGTCACAATTAGCTGCGAAGCATGCTGTTTACTTTATGTACCTTCTTACAGCCGCCGAGTAATCATAATCATCGTCACTGCTGGGATTATCCGGATGATGATGATGATCAGTTTCCTTTTTATGAAAGACGTACGACTGACCGACACCAAAATAGTCTGCATTGTTTCGAATACAATTTGTATATACCTAGTCTGCTACCTTTCTGCTTGATTATGATGATCTTCATCGGCTACAATCATATATGTATCCCAGCTTTTGTTATATACTATGAAGTGAAGCTACCTTTCTGCGCTTCATGATGAAGATCACTATACTTGTGTGTTGTTTAGCGTCGACAATATGATCATAGAAATGTAATGTTATATATGACTTATTTATTTCACACACTTTCTGTGATTTTTTGGGCATTCAGGATCACAAGGACAAATTACAATCAGATCTGCTTGCATGTATGCAAAGTTTCACGAGGCTGAACCGTGCAATAATAAAACAGAAATTAATGCGTACAAGCGAGCAGAAGAACAGCAGCCAAACCCAGTTCCTCTGTTCATATGTAATACGTACGTATGTGTATACATATTGGCATTTAGTTGCATCAAATCACATGGAAAACAGTAGTCCCATTACATTGGTCAATAGTGTCCCTTCGGGGCATTTGATAAAATTGGTCAATAGCTAGTTTCTTAGTTGGAATTAGATAGGCTGCAGCGCCCTATAAATTTACTTTGGTCGATCATCCTTGTTGATTTAGCAAAAAAAATAATCTTACCCTTATTCATAAGAAAAAAAAAATTATAATCATTTTTCTAAGATTTATTAAATTTGATTCTCTACCAAATGACATCCCCTTTAACCCAAAGCCACTCTGTAATGAAGAAATTCATTATTTGGCTTGGTGTAAATCAATGTTGCTTCATTTAAAATAGAATGTCTCTGATATATATTGAGATTCTAAAATAAAAATATCTTACAATTCATTATAGATCTTTAATCGGTGACTATTTTTAACAATTAATTCACTCCAATGAACATGCATAGTTCATATAAAGACGTTAATCTTATGGACTTTAACATTCAATCTTAAAACTTTCAACTTTAATACATATGACCATTTGTCTGATACATCGATTCAAATCAATTGCTAATGGTTACAGAATGATCCCAAAATGATCTCCATCTTTCCTAATATTCAATCGTGTAAAGTTTTAGGTTTACCCATAATCTTAACTAACACTAGTACAAAAAAGCTTATTTCGGCGCCCCTATCTCGGTGGTTGTAGAAAAAACCGCCGAGATAGGTTGCCAAATTCTCGTTATTAAAATTAAACGGTCTATTTCGGCGGTCGGTAGTTGCAACCACCGAAATAGATATACTTCCTAGTCTATTTCGGCGGTTCCTACTGACAACCGTCAAAATAGACTGTATTCCCGACCTCATTTAAAAAAAATTAGGTATCTTCCCTTGGTATGAAATTTGCATACTTCTTACTTCGGTCGGTGATAACACATATATAGTTCATTTCGCCCTTAATTGGGGGAATTCGTCTATAATGTTCATAGATATGTTCTAAGTTTTCCAGCGTGTAGTATGGAGTTGATCTTTTGGAAAATGAGGCATTTTGCCCCAAGGTTTGTTACAACCTTATTCATCATGATCCACTAGAATTGTACTTTTAGATCTTTATAAATCTTAAATGTCCGTAGATGGATGTGAAGTGATGGACAACATGCTTCCTATAATATCTTTTCTTGTTAGTCTAGACTGTTTTAAGGAATGTACAGTCTGACCTTCAATCTGATTATTTCATCAGTATCGAGTCTAAACTCATACTTCTACTTGCATGTATTTTCGTCAATATGTTACTGTCTGACGGTCTACATTTAATGGTCGCTTTCTTGCCCACTGCACACCTTGTCCATTAGACTGGTACTTGATATCATAGCATGTAGAGAGTATGCTTTACGAATCAAGACATCAGCTACTATGTTAGTTTGCCTTTCTCATATTGCATATTAATGTCGCAATTCATTGGGAATTTGACACAATGTCTTCGTCTCACGTTCACCACTTCCTGTGTGGAAACACACTAAGGCTCTTATGATCCGAGTATATGGTGATTGTTACACCATACAATGATGTCACATATTTTTAGCGCGAAGATGATTGCATCTAACTTGAAATCATGTGTAGGTCAGTTTTTCTCATGTCTCTTCAATGGACGGGAGGCACAGGCAATGGCCTTCCCGTGCTGCACTAATACACACCTCATATGTTCCTTCTAGAATGGTAAAAATTTATGCTGATGTTAGCAAGTCCTTCAGCTTCTGTAACGACTTTTCCTAACCATCTACCCCATAAATGGGGCTCTATCCTTATTTAAGCTCGTCATAGGCTTTTCCGTTTAGGAGAAACATGTCAATAATATTCTATATTAACCATCAAACCTAAGAAATTATGTCACATTCTTCGACCTTAGTCAATAATTTTTTGCCTCTATCTTAGTTGGTTAGACCGAGACTCTACTCTCCGATGAGTTTGAGGAAAGTAACTTGTTTTAGCTAGAATTTATCTTTTTGAATTCAGCATAGAGTTGACTTATTCTCATGTTCTTTTTTATCACTTGAATACATAGGGGTATCATTTAAGATATTATTTACCAATTATCTGACTAACTTACGAATAAGTACTTTCATTAAGTCCACTGACTCTAGGAGTGTTGGCTATTCCACATATTGTTATTGTACACTCAGAGTGTTTGTTTCTAACGCTCGTCGCTCTTTTAGTACATGATAATGGTTATGAGGTATGAGGTTGCTGTCTTTTTTCATTATAGACATTGGGACACCCCAAAAAAATTCTAGGGTCTGTGGATCCCGTTATCAAAAGGCTCTCTTAATTTATTTTATTTCCTTCCCTTCAATAAGTGTTTTGTGATACAAAATTGTGGGGTCCGTATTAGGTTGTTGTACGAGGATGAGTTTCTCCTCTTTCACTGAATCTATTATTGGCAATTCTTCCACAAATGAATTAGAGAGTTCGCAACCACTTGTCTACAAGTTTATAGTTGGTTCATGGCTTAAATAGGCCCCTTTGCCCTTCTTTACTCCTTGAGTTCTGACATAGTTGATACCTTTTGGCTCGTAAGCTCTTTATTGCTTGGTTTTCTTGAGTACGATTTGGCGCTCGGTTCACTGTCTTGTACTCTTGCTCATTTCCAGACTACTTATGCCACTCATGAAACTAATTCTAGTCCTCCGAACTCTATCAAATTAATTGGGTTACATCTTTTGATGTAGTTCTTAATTCCCTGACAAAGGTTGGTGCATCATGTTTTTGTTTTCGTAATGGAGTCCTTCTAAGTAATCTGGCATTAAATAGGGTCTACTTTTCATCTCTTTTGAGTTGAGGGGTACTGAGGCTCTGAGTTTCATTATAATTTCACCCATTAAGGCATTTCGCTTTCACAGATTTGGGTCTTTTTGGTGATGTTAAGGTACCCTTTGTTTCATTAGTATACCTTATAGTAATTAGGCTTGATACCTATTCTTGTGATTGTGTAACTTCCTCACAACCTTTAAAGATTATCCTTGGGTATTAATGAGTTAAGCAGGTAATGTTGACTAGTGTTTATGGGTTGTATTCAGTTTAACTATACCGACTCCGTGGTACAACATTTTGAACTTCCCACCTTAGGGGTTGTAACATCTCCTAATCTCAGGGTAAGTTATTGTTTAAATTCATTCTCTTTTGTTATCCTTACTGGGATTCAACATCATCTTTCTTGAAGAATGATATTATCGGATACTCCTGGTGATTGGCCTGAGAGTTTTATTCAAATTTTAATTAAAGTCTAACTTGAGCGTTCTTATTTGTCATTCTTTCTAAGGTTTTGGGTTGGTTCTTTAGGTTTCCGTGTCCTACCCTTTATCCATAGAATTGGATATAACCTTATTTATGAGTTTCAGCTCCTACCAAAGTACACTACGTGTAGCTTTAGTTTCCTAAATCCTTCTGGATATCCTAGCTTGTGGGATTCCTTTGGTCTCTTCCCTTAATTTTCTATACTTATTGATGAAGGTGGTTTGTCACTGGGTGTTAATGATCGTGCTTGTACTGAGAACTTGGCACTTTTCACCGGTAACGTCTAACATTCATTGTCGGTGAAGGGTTTTCCTGGGTTTTTTTCAGTCTTACAAGTCCAAAATTGAGAATGGTCACTAGTACTTACAGGGGTTACTGTTTTGATCTTATATAGCTCTCTGATAACTTGTATATTTCTTTCAACTTGTAATGGCCAGCTTTGTTGGGCCCTTCCAAAGTCTCATGTTTCCCCGGTCTTAAGGATTTATGATTCACTTTTTTAAATGAGCTATAATTCTTATTCCTCTTGATTATGGAAGTTCTCAAACGTTCGGTCTCCATATATATTAGAATCGTGGAATTTTACCTTTTGGCCTATATAACCTTCCCCATCGGTTTATTGCTGTAGCACTTGCTGTGGCAAGTCCGTAGTGCAGGCTAAGCTATCAGTATGGTGTATGTCAGTTGTGGTATATTTCTTTTATCTTTCAGTACTTGGTAGTCATGTTGACTCATCTCTTGACCTTTTGGTCTTAGGTAGTTTGATTATCCGGGTAGTCTCTTTATTTTCCTTGATAAAGTATTCCCTTATTAGGGTGTTACTCCTTTCGAGGAGACCCACATTCACTTGGTGTTCACCTTGTTCTTACTTTCATTTCCCACACTTTTTACCGTGGTTATGGAGTATTAACTTTTTTCTATGTACTGCATTATAAGTTTGGCTGGAGTATGGTTTCCATGTGCTCGTATAGTTGTCTGAATTATGCTGGCCAGGTCTCCCTAGTCCTTTGGAGTCATGTAGGCTTGGGGTTATCCACTTCGGAAATAGGCTTCTAGGTGGTCATTACACTTCGCAGGGTATTGTCCCACTGTTATGCTCCCTTGGACAACTGTCTTCATTCCTGTTGCTTCCTTTTTCCTCCAATACACTGGTAATGCTTTCCTTTTCGTTTGTCGACAGAGTTATATTGAATGCCAAGTGAGTTGACCTAACTTGTCCATTCAAAATTTAACCCTTTTGTGGGTAAGATTCTGATTTACTTGCTACCGAGTGTAGGTAGCGTGTTTTAGGCAGTGTGTTGCTATCGGGACCTTCCAGTCCTTGAAAATCCTTCCTATAACAAACTCTTTTTACATCTTGATGATACAACATCTTATAGTAGTCAGGTCGGGGTTTCCTGAATAGAAGGAACCTTTCATTTCCATTGCTCTCGTCACCCAATCATGAACCCTGGGTTGCGAGGGGTGGGTATAGGTGTCTGAACACCTGGTAAAAGTTGTTCGTGAGTTATTGTTATGGCCACAGTGTGGATTGATATAACCGGGTATCACAATCCTTTCAGGATCTCAAGTCCCCTATCTCCTCTTTTATTTGTCTTTATGACGTTTGCATGTTACTTATCCGTATAATCTTTACATACATTATTCTCTCCTTCAAACAGTATCTGTAGGTGGCCAATAAACACTTGAAGTTCCAAACTAACTTACCTTTCACGCGTTTCTTACACCCTAAAACCCAAGTCCTATGCTCACATTTTTCCAATACAATCTCTAGTCATTAGATCACTACTTCACTCTAATACCACTTTTGTAACATCCATATCTCATTATCCGACTTAATTAAACAAATCCTGACCATCACATTAAGAAAACCAACAATTACAGATAGAACTTCTTATCAAAAGCAACTAACTAAAAGAGAATGTTACCACTGTCATGCACTCACGTGCGCAACAAGGCTACCAAAAATCCAACCAGAACGTTGTGACGACAAAGATAGTATTATCAAAATAATATACCAATCTTTACATACTTAACCATGATTGTGAGCAAATACAATTTATAATCCAAAATATTTCCCAAAATCAAAATAATTTCTACCTGAGCTCCGTACTCCATCTTCGTGTCTCCATCTATACACCTGCAAAAATGTTTGTTGGATGGGTCTTCCCAACTACTCAGTATGCTATTATGCAACTCTTTTGCACCTTCAGGCCACACTTAGGTATTTGGTCGAAGTTATCATGCATTCCATTTTACGTATATTTACCAATGTAAAACAAATCAATAACATATAACAAGAATATTCAAATCATCCAAGCTATGACATTCATAACAACAACTCAATCAAAAATAATCATTCACACAGATAGTCACGTGAACATATAGCAGAATTTCATAACTAACTTCGAACTTATTCATTCCTCATACTTTCGGGCTTTGCTTGTTATATTTTATAGAATCTCTTTAGTTTCATAATCCTCTCATTTTTCTCTTCCAGTAAATAATCATCTGATTTCAGTATCATAGAAGTCCAACTCTCTCATCCAATAACTCTCAAGTACCATCATGTTAGAGGATGACACATCCCCTATAATAAGGCGGGGTAGTCCTACGGCAGTATCCAGGGCCAGACGGGGCGAACCAACCAACGATCAATTGACTCGTTTGAATTTTAGCAATACCTTGAGTAGACCTAATCTCATTCATCCACTTTGTGACCACAATGCGCAACCAAGAACCTCTGGGATTTCTCA
Source organism: Limonium bicolor (assembly GCA_023374045.1). Classification (NCBI taxonomy): domain Eukaryota; kingdom Viridiplantae; phylum Streptophyta; class Magnoliopsida; order Caryophyllales; family Plumbaginaceae; genus Limonium; species Limonium bicolor. Next base: position 160,729,059 of record CM041782.1, read on the forward strand.
CCATCAATAATAATAACCCATATTGTATTAATCTCACTTCCAATATGGATATAGGTGATCCATCGACACCATGTTTAATAATTTCATTCTCGTTATGGATATAGGTGATCCATCAGCACCATATTTAATAAAAAAATTCCCCAATATATTTTCATAAGAACTATTATTAGAGAATCTCACGTAATGGATTTCACATCCAATTTCCATATATGTCTTTTGATGACGGTCTTTCCATCACATTACCTAAGAGATGTTATTAAGTTATTCCTCAATCTTATAGTTAACGTATCCCGCATTTTGCATTCTCCTAACGGTAATATATTTCATATTTTTACTTATAAATTGTGTACATGTATCATAGTACTTGTCCTAACTCAATTCACATAAAACAAGCAAGTTCAGCAACATGGTAATACCTGGTCACACATTCAACATATCCTAATAGATAAAGCATCGCAAACATCCATATCTTCGTTCAAAACCAGAATAATATCAAGTAACACATTCATCATATCATAATAGACAAAGCATTGCAAACATCCATATCTTCTTATCACACAATTTCACACATCCGGACCCAAGGTGACCCTCGGTGGCATTCGGATCACACAACAATATACCTGGAATAAGCAGCTTTAAATGATGTCTTAGATGACTGCTTCCCATTCTCCGTATGTAACCTAGCGCATCCCACAATCCAAATCCTAGTTTGGAACAGAAATGTAAATTATTAATTTCATGTTACTCTTGGTTCATAATATATTATTGTTTTAAATTGTTTGCTCCACTCAAATTAATTTTGAAGGTTTACTAATTAATGGTAACAGGATCCTTCCCGGAGTATTCTAATTTCTGGTTGGTTAAGGTAATTACGTCATTCATAACTCACATCCTTGACTATTTTCAATAAGCCTATATAATATGGTTCCTTAATTTGTTCTCCGTTAAGTAACTTTAATTCCCTGTTTTCAAGTCTAATCCAAGGCTTTAGTTACGTTCTTATAACTTATTCCAACTCATTGATTCCATGTGAATAAGGTCCAACCAATTGGCCAGTTCACTTCCAACCTTGATCCAGTTCCTTCTATTTAAATTATTTCTAACATTTATTTAATTTCCTAAGTGAACTTATATCTAGTTCACTCCCTTGGCCCATTACTACTTGTTATAGAAGTCCATAAACCTTAATTCTTTACTAGGTCCTACTAGAATTTAATTTATATAAGGCTTTTAAATTGACCTCATTTATTGGGCCCAAAACTGATGTTCTAGCCCAATTTCCTCCGTCTAAATTCAGTTTGGATTAGTCTTTAATTTATATTAAGGTGGGTCTCCCTTTGGGCCCTACCTTGCTCATTGTCCAACATTTAATTTCAATTATTCAATTTTTACCATGTGGTCAATGCCGGTCAACATGCCTAAACCAGTCAACATAGTCAAGTTGTTTAAGTTTGGTCAATCCGAGCAAACACTAAGTTGATTTTGGGTCCACTAAGACTAACTAAAGTTTGGACCTTCATTTTAGCTTTGGGCTAGATTTTGAGCCTGAATTCCCTAATGTCCGTGGTCAACAAGATTGGGTCTATTTAATTTAATTGGATCTGATTTGAATTGGCCCAATATTATATGGATCTTTGAGAATGGGGCTAAATCTTTGTTAGATTATCTCATTAACTAATATAGATCATACAAAGCCTTAATCAATAATTACGCACCTAATAACTTATAGTATTAAAAAAGAATTAATCCTAAGTGTCTAGCTTTTAACTAATTAATCCTCACTAATGCCTTAATACATTCGTATCATTTGGAGGGTATTCCTAGCCAATTACAACCCAATTCAAATTTTAAATTTCAAACTAACACTAAAATAATTTAGCTTTTCATATTCCCTCCAATTCCATCCAAAACCCTAAATTTCAATCTTCCCATATTTCAAACCAAACCCTAGACCTTTGCAGACAAGAAAATGAGAGAGTGGTTGGAACTGGTGTTTTTAAAACAAATGAAAAAGAAATTAAAAACTCAAAATACCTTAAGGGCTGCAAACAAAATCCCGGTCGCAGTAGTATAGTAAAGTGGAGGTGACCGGATATCGAACCGTGGGACTAAAGGGGAATTATCTAATTCCTAAGCGGTGTCACAAAAAGGGGGGATTAATTGACTTGTTTTTATAAATAAAAGGAAAGATAAAATAAACTGAGTAAAAGGTAAATTAAACGGGACTCTGGGTTCAGGTTTATATAGTCTGCTCTTTTATGCTATGTCTACCGGTTTTATTGTGATAGTTTGGCAAAATTCCTGTTATTATCTTGAGGACTAAATCTTAGACTCAAAAGATCTCGTTTACCAGAACATGCTCAGTCTATTCCAGATTCGAGCAAAACACATGTAAACGGAATGAGAAATTATATTTGTGTCTGAAAATACTAACTTATTAAATCATAATAAGCTTTCTACAGATTTACGGCTTAATTAACCTGTCTATTTATCACGGATCTGATCAAAATAGATTTAGTAAAGCATTTTAATAAATTCATGAAATTTATTAAAAAGGCGAGAGATAAGCTTTAATCGTAACAAACTGTATTTAATTAAACCGGTAAAAACATAATTACATAATTAAACAGACTATAAATTAACCTTCACCTAGAGTATATCCTCTTAGCCTGACATATTAACTGGTAATATGTTGGTCAGAGGTTGGACAGAATAATAACGTAGTGGTTTTTGTGGATGAAAATGGAGTGAGATGGTGATTTTGTGGAGGAAAATTGACATGGTTTTTGGGGTGGAATGAGATATGTATTAATGGAGGGTAATAAGTGTATTTATAGTGAAAATGGGGTAGAAATGAAGGGGGTGTCGGTGTGTGAAAAGATAAAATATATTTTATCTTTTCACACAATGTCGATCAGCCCTGTACGCTGTCTAATTTAACGCGTCCGAACCAGTGTCCGGACCAGCTGGTTCGGACATGTCGACGCTGTGTGAAAAATGCTTCGTCGACATGTGTCTGGACGTCGGACAGGTGTTGCATCCGGATCTGCATGTCTGGACACAGGTCCGGATGTGTGTATTTTTTTCTGCTTTCTTTGCAAACTTCAACGGGCTCCAGATTCTTCGTTTGAGCTCCGATTTGATCCCCGTTTGTTGCGTTGCGAAGCTTGTGAAGTGTACTATGTGATTCCAAGACCTTTTACTGCATTTTATAAATAAATTGTATCAGTTCATATCAAAACATAAATCTAGGAAAAAGCATATAGTAAGTGGGAAACACTACTTTAAGTGTTGCAAATAATAAGGTAGTTAAACCCTAAAAGTCTATATGTTTCACACTTATCAAATTCCCCCATACTTATCTTTTTCTTGTCCTCAAGCAAATCTCTATGATGGAATGTTTAAACAAGTTAAATATAAAATAACCAAACAGGGAGAGCATAGAAAAGATTGCTACAAAACTTCTAGATTAAAGGGTACTAGAAACTTCCTTCTTTTTTTAAAAAAAAAGTTTTTGAAAAGAACCTTGAAATCATACAAAAAACTATTAAGAAGGAGAAGTAGAACCTTAAGAATCCAGTTTTTAACCCTGAGCCAATCCACTATTTTCTTTCACATTTCCTGAAACGACAAGGGGCATGAAGTAAAATCATATTCCAGTATACCTTTCAATGCCACGTACTCATGATCCATAAATAAGAAGTTTTCATCATTTAAGTACATAATGCAAAGATACTTCGATTGAAGTTAAATTTCCTTTCACCTCAGACTTTTCTCTCCACCCTTGTAGCGGTTTTGGGTCAACTATCCCAGATATAAAATACCTTAGGTAGCTAGGTGATAAAGCACCCCAAAGAACTTAATAACCAAGTGGACGAGGCCTGCTTAGGATTAGAATATGCCTGTTTGGATCAGAGGAGTACCTTGCCTTGTTCTTTTTCCACCTTTACATTCCAATTCAAATTCAGGCTCAAAGCTAGAAACAGGGCTCAAATGATAATTATTCTTAAACTTTAAGAAATTTCTAATCAGAATAAATTTTTTTAAAATGGTTGAAAATTTTAGTACCCCATAATGTTTGTAGGTTTGCAATATTTCCTCTATGGCTCCCTTTTTTACTATCTCAAACTTAACAAATTTAAACAAATTGTCAAAAGAGAATAACTTAAGAACAGTCTACGAGGGTACGAGTACACCCCTACACTTAAGCTCAAGCAATGCCCTCATTGCGTAGAAAGAATTAAATTTAGAGGGCATGCAATCTGATAAAGGAATTACACTAAACAAAGCAAAAGGGAATATGAAATAACATAATGGAAAGAGTGTACTCCCTAGAGTTCGCAGAGTGTGCAGAGCTCCCCCACACTTGAGTGCAGCTGTAGAATTACATGAAATATACCTGTAAAGAATATTCTACACAGCCAGAAGAACTCAAGTAAAACCAGAATTTTATTATAACATATAAAAGGGAAATATAGTACAAAAGAGAAAATAAAATAAATGGAAAGGCAAAGTATAGATAGTGGGTTGCCTCCCACCAAGCCGCCCGGGTTTAATGTCTCTAGCTAGACGCATGTTCTTCATTATCCCGGATCAAAAATGAAAGTTGACAATGGTAGTACCGGGAATAGGAAATTGGCAACAAGTAGGATCGAACCACCTGGATCAAAACAAAGTATTACTGCAACAATTAAATTAGGAAAATACAAACTCCACAAAACCTGATTTTGAAGGAGGTGTTTGCTGCAAGAAATCTCTAATAGAGAACCGAGTGATGGTTGGTTTTCTTCCTTAAACTGGAGAATGCAAACATTCTCCTCCTGTTGTTGAGTCGGATGGAGGCAAGGTGGTAGTGGTGTTCCTCGCTCAGAGTCGAGGATGTAAATTTCCTCCCCTGGATCGAAAATGAAGGTGGAAGTGGGCGTCAATGGGTGGGTTGGGCGGTCATTATTTTCCTTTGGAGAAGAGCCCAGATTTTTCAATGGATGACCCTTGGTGCAAGGATCATCTAGTTATGGAGACGCCTCTTCAATTTTAAGGATGAAGACATCCTTAACTGCGTTGAACGGTGCAGGGAGAACTTCGGGGCCAATTGTATCTTCAAATTCTGATCCTGGATCAAATGGGAAGGTGGCCTTCTCACTTAGCGATTTGACTTCGAGTTTCCACCCTACTTCTTTGGTGCACAAGAGGGGAAGGCCGTGATCCTCCAGATGAAGATCAAAGTTGGATGGCGCCTCCTCCTCAAATTTGAGGATGTATATATCCTCATCTTCTTGGAGAGGCTCATAGGAAGAGCCCTGATTGAATTCAACTTCAGAGGGAGGTGGCTCCTCGAAGTTGATTGTAGTGTTTTGTTTGGATGTCCTGGCGAGAGCGAGCATTTCCTCCTCTTCATTTTTGAGGATGTAACTATCCTCATTTTCTGGGTATAGCACAGAGAAGGAGGGAAAATAACGATAATTGACTTCAGAGGGAGGAGACTCCATGAAGTTGAGGTAGAATCTGTCCTCTGATGGCTTGTCTTCAAGCTCAAGCAGAAGGTTTGATGTTGTTTGCTCAGGTTCGAACGGGGGTGGTGATAGCGAGCAACTTAAGTCCTCAGTAAGGTGATCCACTATATGAACCATTTCGCTCTCCAGTTGAAATACCCCAAACCTTGATATGTTGTTTAAATGTTAAACTATGGTATTTAAAGGCTAAAAAGTGCCTTAGAAACATCAGTGTACAATTTAAACCATAGTAAAAAACAATAAAGTACCATAAACACAGTTGAGCAAAAACATGCTCTAAGCTTGGATTGAACTTGGTTAGGACCCAAAGAACCTACCAAGAATAAATAATATTCAATTATGATTTAATAAGGCTAAATAAGTCCTTAGGTAACCTTGGTAGACGATTAAACCAAACAAAACACAAATAAATACCTTAAAGTCAATATGGGCAAAAATGTGCTCTAAGCTTGGGATAAATTTTTATAAGACCTAAAGGTCATACCTATACCTTATTTACATGTTAATGAACATATAAAATCAATTACTAAAGAAAACCAAGCTTGAAAACAAGTTAAACACAAAATGTGCTTTAAGGAGTCTTAAAGCACATTTTTGAAAAATTGTCTTGTAAATGAGTTTTGAGTGGCTAAATGTCCATCATTACTCTTTAATTAATATGTGTACTACTTAGTATCACATTAGGGAGTCTAAATAAATGGGAAATCAAAAATTTCACAAATATGTGCCTTAGTTTGTGAATAGTGCTCAAATAGTGCTAGTTTAAGTTATAAGTCAACATAAGTTGTTTAGATGGTCAACAAAGACCATATATACCTCTAATATGTAAGGGGCCACGGTTTTAGTGGTGTGAGTCATCACACTTGGCTAGCCAATTAAAAGAAAGAAAGAAAAGTAAGTAAAAGGGTTACTTTTGCTTTATAACTTAAATATCTCCAAAACTTACCTCTCTCCTCACTTTCTCTTCTTTTCTTTTTGATTCCCACCGTCTCCAACCTCATCCTCCCTTCTCCATTTTCGTTTTGCTACAGCAAGTAGCCATTCTCCATCTTTGAATGCTTGTAACTCATGGCTCCAAGCTCCGAATTCAATTCCGAGACTACCGTTGTCTTAGTTGGAGCAAGCTCTTCATTCCTATCTTTTAAAATCTTCAAAAGCTCCATTTCGGTGCCATGGAGATTCACCATTGAAGGAGCTTGAGCTCATCTTTTCATGCCTTGTCATTCTCCTTGGCTTTAAGGTAAGGAAAATCAAAGAAAAACTCCATTTCCTCTTGTTTTTGTGTTGGCCGAAAATTCACCATGTAATGGTGTCTTCTTTTGGTTCTTTCATAGCTTCATTCCAAACTTCAAAGGACTAGGTGGAGTCATCTCTTGCTATTTAATCAAGTTCCCTTGCAAATTCAAGGTAAACATCTCATTTAGTGTTTAAAACACTTATGTTAATCTAGGGTTTATTCATGAGCTTAGGTATAATGCTTAATGCTCATTATCTTTACTTGTACATTGATTAGAAGTTTGACAAGCAATCAAAAATACCTTGCTGAGTTTGAATCAAGAAGGGCAAGGAAAAACAAGTGAGGAAGTTTTGAAGAAAGAGAGGTAAATGAGCTACCTTAATGAAGTTTTATGTGTCCTAGGAAATTGAGCTTTAAAATGTTTATTAAAAACTACCTAAAGAGACAATGGGAAATGAGATAGCAAACTATCCAAAAAGGAGTTTATTAAGGACATATGAGATGTTGTGTGCAATTGCAGGTCAAAGGCAATATATATGTGGGAAATTCAGTGTTTAAGGTTTATGCAATTTAAGGGCCTAAGAGCCATGCTATTTAAGGGCCTAAGTGCCAAGCAATTTAAGTTTGTGCACTATATTGTGATGTAGTGTAGTTTAAAGGTTTAGTTGTGTGTAAAGAACAATTCTTGAGAAGATGAATGACTTTGATGGTTAAAGAATGAAAAACCATATGTTTGTGTGTAAGGATGTGTATTATGGGATTGAGTGTTCTTGGTTGTTTAAAAGTGAGAAACTATGTGTTTTGGTGTAAGATGATACAAGGGAAGCTATGACAAAAATTTAGTTGATAAACAAAGGAAGTATAATACCTTGAGAAGGATTAAGTATGAACTTGTGGGAAAGACTTGAGGAGTTTGTGTAAAGGAAGTTATGAGGATGCAAAATGATGCTTAGGAGTGGTTATCACATTGAGAAGAAACACCTTGGTTAGTCTAAGTTGTAGGTGTGCATTACCACCTAGAAATCCTAAGGAAAAATGTTATAAGTGTTAGGAATTGTTGTAAGAAATTGAGTAACAAGTTAGTGATGATTTAGGAAGGTTTAGTGCTTGTTTTAAGGTGTTTAAACATGTAGGAAACATGTGGAAAGATTGTGGAATGATTGGGAAAAGATTTGGGTGAATTTGGAGTTCAAAATGAGGAGAAAAACACTTTTTAAAATGGGGTCTGCTGTGGACCGCCCCTAGGGACCACCCCTGTGGGGAGGTCCAGCGCAGGCGAAGTAGTTCCTGTTGTGGACCGCCCTGGGACCGCCCCAGGGGGGCGGTCCAGACCAGAGATGAAGAAAAAAATTTGTTTAAGGCTCCTAATGATGGGGGATTGAATGGTAATGGTTTTAGATGATGTTTAGGCCTTGTTTGGTGACATGTAAAGGCCTTAAGATGTGTAAACAAGTGTTAGGAGGTTTTGCAAGTAAATGAGTAAGTGTTTAAGGACTTTGGAAGTAAGCTTGTACATGCATTTGGAGGATGTTATGTGAAGGCTTAAGTGTGCCAAATGTTGTTAAAACATGCTAGGATATGTAAGGTGAAGTTTGGAGTCAAATGTGCATTTTTAAACAAGGGTCTGGAGCAGACCGACCTTGGGGACCGGACTTACAAGGTCGGTCGAGCCCAGTTTACCTAGCCAGGAAGCTCTCTGGAATGGACCGACCTTGGGAAACGGACTTGCAAGGTCGGTCGGGCTTGGATTTTGTATACGGAATAAGTCTCTGGAATGGACCGACCTTGTGGACCGGACTTGCAAGGTCGGTCGGTAAGGTCGGTCGGACCAAAACTTGTAAAAAAAAACAAACAAACAAGAGTGATTTAAGTAGTAAACCCTAGTGGGTATAACAAGGATAATCAAGTGTGAATTAAGTAAGGAAAACATGACATGTAATCATGTAAAAACACTTAGTTATTCAAAAGGTAAATAAGTTAATTAACTAACATTACTAATCATGTTTAGGAACTATGTTTGGTGCGACTCGTATGCAGCAAGGGCCAAGGTATGGTTTTCTTGCAACCTGTGTCCTACCGGATTACACCGGCTTGTATGCCAATGTGTTTTTTTGAATGTTTGCCACGTTATAAGATAAAAGTATGTAATGAGTTTACAGTAATTCATATATGTGGCGTGTCTAGTTCCGATACCATTTAACCTCGAAAGTGTTAAACCTTAGCTAACTGAGTCTAGGATCACATGAGAGATCGGTATTCGGATTTAACGACCCGAACCATGGGACGTTCTAACCACGGATATGCATGAGTGAATTGTGTGATGTTTGTGTGTGAATGTATGGACCTCCCTTGTGTGTTTAACCCAGTTGTAATACCTTATGGTGTGTGGGTGTAATAGGTTCCATAATGGAGCTCTAACTGTTTACTTATAAGTATATATGTACTAATGGGGGGTGAGGAATCCGGTCGTTCCGGTCGCGCGTTGTTTGGGAGTGGGTATCCATCCTTGCTTTACCCTCCTCTCTGTTATGGTTATTTTCCTTCTTGGACTACGAACTCCCATTAGCTTACTCCAAAGCATAGCTATTCTGACTTATGATCGGTTTAGGGGGAACATGTGTTTGTGTGGTGTGTTCGGGTCACTATATCCGATCCATCTTTAAGTTAAGTTACTCGTCCGACTATTAGGACGGTAATGAGTGTTGTATAACGAGCTTAACATGAAGGTGATATCATTTTCTAGGCTCAGCAGTGAATTAACTATGTTTGGGTCGGTTCCTAAGAGAACCGTTCCCATTATGTTATGTGTTATTGATGTACTGCAATGCTTATTGCGACGTGATGTTATATGTTGTTAAAATGTGGAGTATGTGGATCATGGATATGAATCCCAGTTTATAATAAGAGGCGTTTGAGGATAACCCGATTAGTGGGCAAGTGCCATCTATTAAGGAAGTAGCTCCATTAGAGGAGAAACACTCTAGGGTCAAATAACACAAAGCGTGATTTGTTAGGTGTGGATGTGATGTCTGTATTTGTTGTGACCACTGTTGTGGATTGTACTGTGTTTGTGTTATTGGTGTACATGCATGATTTAAATGTAATCAACCACATGCTAAGACGACAAATAGTTGTGCGTGGCCCGGTAGCATGCGGGCTGCGGGATTACCATACCAGCAAAGGTGCTGAGCCCCTGGGGGGCACCATTTCTTCACTTTCCTATTTCAGGTACAAGGAGCTGGAAGCCGCTCGAGAGTAGGACGGGGCAGTCGTCGGTACATGGGTAGTCATTTAAATTGTTTATGTATTGTAGGTGTAGTAAGACTGAAATTGTTATCGGCATTGGTTTGTAAATACTCGATACCCCTCCAAGGTATATGTATGTTGTTGTTGTTAATGGAAAGGGATAGTAATGTGTAGTCGCTCGGGAATCTAGTCCATCAGACCGATACAATGTATATGTAATAGCCTTGTTAGCTACGTGGGTGGCTAACGGCGTGTAACACCATTGAGTCAAGTAATGTGATGAGTCAAGTTTTCCGCTGCAATTTGCTGCTAAGTGTATGGTTGTAGTTGGGGTGTTACAAAAAGTGGTATCAGAGCGAAGTATCGCTCTGATGACTGAATTACCGAGCTTAGGAGGTACCGAGTTAGGATTTTAGTACTTTGGGTTAAGGGTTGAGTGATAGCGTGAGAGATACGCTAGTTAGGAATTACCAGTGTGTACTGGAAACCTACAATATCCATCCCACCCTCCACAATCCTTGTTTTATTACTTGGGAAAGAACGCCAGAGAGATGAAAGTCCTCTCTTACTTGGGAATACCCGACCTAGCTGTTACTAAGTACCTCTGTAAGTACGGAGAACCTGTCATACGGTAGATCCCGAAAACTGGGAATCCCGGAGACGGTTTCTACCTGAACAATGTTAACCACATTAAATAGCGAAGAATGAAGAATTTTGTGTATAGGAGAATGGAATTTCCGGCAACCTGGGTCGACATGCCGAGCAGTCGAGAACAACCAGCTTACAGCGCACTAACCGTGCAACAGGCAAGGATTGAAATAATGAAACCCGAGATGAGTGCCTACGGGACTACAACTGTTAAATAATACACTGACGGTGTACTAACCGCCTAAGGAACTACAACGTAGTACCCATCGAGAGACAAGTCCCAGCAACCACGACAAATGTGTGGCACGAGCTACAAAGAATATACAATACCAAGTAAAAGGGGACTCCAAGAATGGGGAACACCCCAACTAATGATTGTCATGTTAAGACAATGAGAAGTCACCCAGAGGAATTATTATCAAGACTGTAAAATCAAGTGAGGGCCAACAAGGCCACTGATGACAGTGCGGGTAAAAACAATACCACAACCGGTATGGGTTGAACCGATAACCAGTTAGCATGGCGCACTTGCCATGGCAAGTGCTGCTATAACAGGGCTGTTCGGGAAAGTTTTAACAAATACGAAGTACTTAGTAAAGTACCATGAAGATAAGTGAGATCATCATAACCGTGGAAGGGCTTGATAGCCTAACCTCTGTAATTGGAAGTACACCAGTCAGCAAGAAGCTAGACTTGGTGAAGGCAAGAAGACGTTGTGAAACCATGAGAAATTTTCTTTCAACTCAGATTTATTTCAAACTCTTTTCTTTCAAAACCAAAAAATTTCTTTCAAACCAATACTTCTTTCTAACCTTCTTTTAAAACCAAACCAGTAAACTCAAGGGTAGTTGATAAAGATACAACAGTGGATAAACCTTCCCTCGATTAAGTTCGGGAAGCACGGAATGCATGTTATCACAGGATAATATAAGGGAGTTGACAACAGAATACTTCACCTAAGCGTGTGACAGACACTACGAGTGTACCAACTGTAATGTGGGACGACCGCACTCCGATAGGAGCTTGTGGGCCTGACAGACCTACTTATGGGTTAGTCGGGTAAGTAGCAATGTATCAGCATGGTACCCCACATATGTACACGAGTAGAGTCTGGGACACGGGAAGTAGTCGACTCCATACTACGGACAGCAGTGAAAGTCAACCAAGAACAACTGATTACCATCAATGGTTAAAGTAAAGGAACTCAGTTAAGTTAACGAGACAAAGGGAATTAGTGAATCCGTTTTAAGGGAATGTTTAAGAGTCAGGGAGTGCGAAGTGCACTGACTGTTATGTAAAGACATTGCATATGTCTTAAGGAATCTCGAGGGATAAACATGATAGCTGGAATGGTGACCCAACCTGTGCATGGCAAGGCAGACCTAATGTGGACACATTAATGTGCAATGAATGGGATGAAACTCCCGGAATGATCACCTGGATTACCAGGGAATATCGATCTTCATAGACGAGGATAGAAAACCCAGCTAAGAACGCAAAACGGCGTAATTAACTAAAGGTACCAATAAGTGCAAGCCAGAGGTATGGCATAACTTACTAGCAATACCCAAGAGCAATCCTTGAAGGGTGTTTGCATCAACAGTTGTTGTACGAAATGACATGACAGAAGCACAAGAGTTGGAACCAATTATCAGTTTAAACATAAGTCGTCAGAAGGAAGCCTGACGTCCTTGAAGAGGCATCCCATGAAAACAAGCGTGATGCAACGACCTTGTCATGGAGCCCAATACTACCACTAAACCATGTAATGTTGTACAGGGAAATAAATGTGTGTGAACCGTCCACAATGGACAGAGCTCGAAGCAGTAAGGCTTATAAGCCACAAATAAAGTGTGACATGTAAATTTGGATCGATTGTACAAGTCTAAGTTGTACGAGTAGATAGAGCGGAGAACGAACCACTGCTTTATGAGTGGGGACACCTCTCAATAATGTGAAACCGCTGGAGCGGTAGTTATGTGAACCAAGTTCAAGAAATATGTTAAGGATGGACGACATTATTATTGCGAGAGAGCAGTTAGTTTAGTAGCATGTGTGTATAAAGTGAAGCACCGAGCTGAATAACGCCGGCTTGTAACTCGAACAAACAACGTTCAAGGAGCATTCAGTAGTCATCCAAATGAATGACGAACCATAATACGAATGATGTAAGTATATGTGTGGAAGTTAATGTGACAGTGAATACCATGTAAGTTAGTGTTATACAAGGAGTAAGAGCACGGTGCGCAGCAAGCGACCGTTGTATAAGTATTGTTAAACGATAATATGGCAACTAAGCACAGTTACGAGTTAAACCCAATGGAGATACAACAGTAAGTGATACCAAACGAACCGGGCAGTAAGCCGGTAGCTAGTACTATGAGATAAGAATCTCAGTGAAACACAGTGTAAATTCCTATTGCAATCGCATAAGAGATTTACTGCCAAGAGTTTACGCCTCTGCCCTCTGTATGACTGAGTGTTTTGGTATTGCGTTTGCGCGGTAATGATCGAATGAGATAGTTAGGAAGTTGGGAAGACGTTAATTGTGGTAGAACAACAAAAGACTTATAACACTATAAGACTGAGGCATAGGAAATGCGAGGTCGTACCAATGAAATGATACTGGTACAGAACCAAATGTGGAGGCATGATTAAGAATAAGTGACTACAGTAGCACTAAATACCAAATATCGGTACGGAATATACCTCAAGCGTGGGAAATAACCGAGAGAGCACTACATAGCTGTATACACAGTAATTGTCAGAGAAGTAGATAGGAAGTTTGTAACTCACCAAATTCGCTCAAGGTACGAGATACCAAGATAAAGGTGAGAAGTGGGAGATGTACAATACAGAAAGAAGAACGAACGGGGCAAGCTAAGCTCTACAGTTATCAGAGTTTCGCAGCAGAAACTAGTGAGCCAGTGATTCAAATGTTGAATGTGCATGGTGAAAATGAATGAATGGCTAATTATTAATGCCTAGAAGCCTCACGGGCCAGAACCGAAACCGGTTATGAATTAAATAAACTCCAATGAGAATTATTGGTTTAGGGACTAAACCGCCAATATGGTTAAGATCCTCTAACCAGAACGCATTGTATAACAGACCGCGTGGAAGTTAAAACATTTCACGACGGTAGAACATTTTAAGCCAATGTTCAGTGGTTGATTACGTGGACGTAATCCCTTTTAAGGGGGTAGAGCGCAAAACCGCTTAGTGTGTATTACTGTACAAGTGTACGTGAACTATGGTGTGCAGAGCACAAAATAATTTGTTTTGATGATTGGCGCACATGTTAGATAAACATACGCATTCATTCATGGTTTAATTGTGGTAATTTTGCACAGAAGATGCGAAATACCATTGTGATAAGTGTGACTACTTTGTTAATTGTTGTGTGGGAGTACAAGTATAAGGGAGTAAAGGAACCTCCAGGGGAATAAAAACACTGACAGTGTATAAATGTAAAACCATGTGTTGTATTTTGATAAAATATATGTATATATGTAATATAGTGATTCATGAAAGGGTATGAAACCGACATAGAACCTAGTGAGAATTAGATTCCCTAGGTAACTTGATTAAAAGTGAATGGAAATAACTGATAGACGAAGTTCTATCCCTTGGAGATGTCATGATCATGATTAGAATGATTAAAAAGATAGAAAATTGGAAATGAGTGATTTACTTGATGCTTGAAATTGAAGTGGGAGGTGAAACTTGATTATCATGAGATCAAGGGAAGCCGAACACAAATTGGGGTGGAAGGATAGTTCAACACTGATGCTGATCACATCAGAGCTGGATGACTCTTGAAGCTCCCTGTAAGTGGTCACAAATAACCACGCTAAGAAAGATGCAAAGACCATAAATTGGACTTGGAGTTGTGTTACGTTTTCAAAAAGGATTTTCAATTGGTATTTCCAAAACAGTCCATTAATATTTTGAATAAAGGATTCTCTTATGTACTTAACCTAGTAAAGAATATTTTTGTAGTACTTGCTCACGAGCTGAGGACGTATGAGCCTTTGTCTTCGGACCGGTGACATGAGAAGTATATATGTTAAAAATTAAGTGATTATTTTGATCTCCCAAAGGAACGGGGACCAGAAGGTGTCCATCGCGACCGGGTTCTGCGGGATCACAATGTATATAAAAGGTATTTTTGGTTGTTATACATGCTATGACATGTTGTGTGGTACGTGTAATAAATATTATTTTGACCTTGAGTCTTAATGTGGTTGAGTTCTAAATGTTGTTATGTTACCTAGACCTATGTGTCTAAATGTTGTTATGTTACCTAGGCCTATGTGTCTAAATATGGTTATGTTACCCAGACTTGAGAGTCTAAGGGTTGTTATGTAAGTACAAATGTTGATTAAGGTACCCGGACCGTTAAGTCCGAGGTTATCATGTATGTTATGTTATGTATGGATGTGGAAATGTTGCCCGGACCGTTAAGTCCGAGGTTGTGATGTAAAGTATGTTTGGTTATGGAAGTTTTATTTTACAAGTAATCCCCGTATTCTAATCCAATGATGTGTGGGAAGTGTGAACTTCGAGGACGAAGTTCTTTTAAGGGGGGTAGATTGAAATACCCCAAACCTTGATATGTTGTTTAAATGTTAAACTATGGTATTTAAAGGCTAAAAAGTGCCTTAGAAACATCAGTGTACAATTTAAACCATAGCAAAAAACAATAAAGTACCATAAACACAGTTGAGCAAAAACATGCTCTAAGCTTGGATTGAACTTGGTTAGGACCCAAAGAACCTTCCAAGACTAAATAATATTCAATTATGATTTAATAAGGCTAAATAAGTCCTTAGGTAACCTTGGTAGACGATTAAACCAAACAAAACACAAATAAATACCATAAAGTCAATATGGGCAAAAATGTGCTCTAAGCTTGGGATAAATTTGTATAAGACCTAAAGGTCATACCTATACCTTATTTACATGTTAATGAACATATAAATCAATTACTAAAGAAAACCAAGCTTGATTACAAGTTAAAACACAAAATGTGCTTTAAGGAGTCTTAAAGCACATTTTTGAAAAATTGTCTTGTAAATGAGTTTTGAGTGGCTAAATGTCCATCATTACTCTTTAATTAACATGTGTACTACTTAGTATCACATTAGGGAGTCTAAATAAATGGGAAATCAAAAATTTCACAAATATGTGCCTTAGTTTGTGAATAGTGCTCAAATAGTGCTAGTTTAAGTTATAAGTCAACATAAGTTGTTTAGATGGTCAACAAAGACCATATATACCTCTAATATGTAAGGGGCCATGGTTTTAGTGGTATGAGTCATCACACTTGGCTAGCCAATTAAAAGAAAGAAAGAAAAGTAAGTAAAAGGGTTACTTTTGCTTTATAACTTAAATATCTCCAAAACTTACCTTTCTCCTCACTTTCTCTTCTTTTCTTTTTGATTCCCACCGTCTCCAACCTCATCCTCCCTTCTCCATTTTCGTTTTTCTACAGCAAGTAGCCATTCTCCATCTTTGAATGCTTGTAACTCATGGCTCCAAGCTCCGAATTCAATTCTGAGACTACCGTTGTCTTAGTTGGAGCAAGCTCTTCATTCCTATCTTTTCAAATCTTCAAAAGCTCCATTTTGGTGCCATGGAGATTCACCATTGAAGGAGCTTGAGCTCATCTTTTCATGCCTTGTCATTCTCCTTGGCTTCAAGGTAAGGAAAATCAAAGAAAAACTCCATTTCCTCTTGTTTTTGTGTTGGCCGAAAATTCACCATGTAATGGTGTCTTCTTTTGGTTCTTTCATAGCTTCATTCCAAACTTCAAAGGACTAGGTGGAGTCCTCTCTTGCTATTTAATCAAGTTCCCTTGCAAATTCAAGGTAAACATCTCATTTAGTGTTTAAAACACTTATGTTAATCTAGGGTTTGTTCATGAGCTTAGGTATAATGCTTAATGCTCATTATCTTTACTTGTAAATTGATTAGAAGTTTGACAAGCAATCAAAAATACCTTGCTGAGTTTTAATCAAGAAGGGCAAGGAAAAACAAGTGAGGAAATTTTGAAGAAAGAGAGGTAAATGAGCTACCTTAATGAAGTTTTATGTGTCCTAGGAAATTGAGCTTTAAAATGTTTATTAAAAACTACCTAAGGAGCCAATGGGAAATGAGATAGCAAACTATCCAAAAAGGAGTTTATTAAGGACATATGAGATGTTGTGTGCAATTGCAGGTCAAAGGCAATATATATGTGGGAAATTCAGTGTTTAAGGTTTATGCAATTTAAGGGCCTAAGAGTTATGCTATTTAAGGGCCTAAGTGCCAAGAAATTTAAGTTTATGCACTATATTATGATGTAGTGTAGTTTAAAGGTTTAGTTGTGTGTAAAGAACAATTCTTGAGAAGATGAATGACTTTGATGATTAAAGAATGAAAAACCATATGTTTGTGTGTAAGGATGTGTATTATGGGATTGAGTGTTCTTGGTTGTTTAAAAGTGAGAAACTATGTGTTTTGGTGTAAGATGATACAAGGGAAGCTATGGCAAAAATTTAGTTGATAAACAGAGGAAGTATAATACCTTGAGAAGGATTAAGTATGAACTTGTGGGAAAGACTTGAGGAGTTTGTGTAAAGGAAGTTATGAGGATGCAAAATGATGCTTAGGAGTGGTTATCACATTGAGAAGAAACACCTTGGTTAGTCCAAGTCGTAGGTGTGCATTACCACTTAGAAATCCTAAGGAAAAATGTTATAAGTGTTAGGAATTGTTGTAAGAAATTGAGTAACAAGTTAGTGATGATTTAGGAAGGTTTAGTGCTTGTTTTAAGGTGTTTAAACATGTAGGAAACATGTGGAAAGATTGTGGAATGATTGGGAAAAGTTTTAGGTGAATTTGGAGTTCAAAATGAGGAGAAAAACACTTTTTAAAATGGAGTCTGCTGTGGACCGCCCCTGGACCGCCACTGGGACCGCCCCAGGGGGGCGGTCCAGACCAGAGATGAAGAAAAAAATTTGTTTAAGGCTCCTAATGATGGGGTATTTAATGGTAATGGTTTTAGATGATGTTTAGGCCTTGTTTGGTGACATGTAAAGGCCTTAAGATGTGTAAACAAGTGTTAGGAGGTTTTGCAAGTAAATGAGTAAGTGTTTAAGGACTTTGGAAGTAAGCTTGTACATGCATTTGGAGGATGTTATGTGAAGGCTTAAGTGTGCCAAATGATGTTAAAACATGCTAGGATATGTAAGGTGAAGTTTGGAGTCAAATGTGCATTTTTAAACAAGGGTCTGGAGTAGACCGACCTTGGGGACCGGACTTACAAGGTCGGTCGAGCCCAGTTTACCTAGCCAGGAAGCTCTCTGGAATGGACCGACCTTGGGGACCGGACTTGCAAGGTCGGTCGGGCTTGGATTTTGTATACGAAATTAGTCTCTGGAATGGACCGACCTTGTGGACCGGACTTGCAAGGTCGGTCGGTAAGGTCGGTCGGACCAAAACTTGTAAAAAAAAAACAAACAAACAAGAGTGATTTAAGTAGTAAACCCTAGTGGGTATAACAAGGATAATCAAGTGTGAATTAAGTAAGGAAAACATGACATGTAATCATGTAAAAACACTTAGTTATTCAAAAGTTAAATAAGTTAATTAACCAACATTACTAATCATGTTTAGGAACTATGTTTGGCGGGACTCGTATGCAGCAAGGGCCAAGGTATGGTTTTCTTGCAACCTATGTCCTACCGGATTACACCGGCTTGTATGCCAATGTGTTTTTCTGAATGTTTGCCACGTTATAAGATAAAAGTATGTAATGAGTTTACAGTAATTCATATATGTGGCGTGTCTAGTTCCGATACCATTTAACCTCGAAAGTGTTAAACCTTAGCTAACTGAGTCTAGGATCACTTGAGAGATCGGTATTCAGATTTAACGACCCGAACCATGGGACGTTCTAACCACGACTATGCGTGAGTTAATTGTGTGATGTTTGTGTGTGAATGTATGGACATCCCTTGTGTGTTTAACCCAGTTGTAATACCTTATGGTGTGTGGGTGTAATAGGTTCCATAATGGAGCTCTAACTGTTTACTTATAAGTATATATGTACTAATGGGGGGTGAGGAATCCGGTCGTTCCGGTCGCACGTTGTTTGGGAGTGGGTATCCATCCTTGCTTTACCCTCCTCTCTGTTATGGTTATTTTCCTTCTTGGATTACGAACTCCCATTAGCTTACTCCAAAGCTTAGCTATTCTGACTTATGATCGGTTTAGGGGGAACATGTGTTTGTGTGGTGTGTTCGGGTCACTATATCCGATCCATCTTTAAGTTAAGTTACTCGTCCGACTATTAGGACGGTAATGAGTGTTGTATAACGAGCTTAACATGAGGGTGATATCATTCTCTAGGCTCACCAGTGAATTAACTATGTTTGGGTCGGTTCCTAAGAGAACCGTTCCCATTATGTTATGTGTTATTGATGTACTGCAATGCTTATTGCGACGTGATGTTATATGTTGTTAAAATGTGGAGTATGTGGATCATGGATATGAATCCCAGTTTATAATAAGAGGCGTTTGAGGATAACCCGATTAGTGGGCAAGTGCCGTCTATTAAGAAAGTAGCTCCATTAGAGGAGAAACACTCTAGGGTCAAAGAACACAAAGAGTGATTTGTTAGGTGTGTATGTGATGTCTGTATTTGTTGTGACCACTGTTGTGGATTGTACTGTGTTTGTGTTATTGGTGTACATGCATGATTTAAATGTAATCAACCGCATGCTAAGACGACAAATAGTTGTGCGTGGCCCGGTAGCATGCGGGCTGCGGGATTACCATACCAGCAAAGGTGCTGAGCCCCTGGGGGGCCACCCTTTCTTCACCTTCCTATTTCAGGTACAAGGAGCTGGAAGCCGCTCGAGAGTAGGACAGGGTAGTCGTCGGTACAAGGGTAGTCATTTAAATTGTTTATGTATTGTAGGTGTAGTAAGACCGAAATTGTTATCGGCATTGGTTTGTAAATACTCGGTACAGTTGGAAGGTATATGCATGTTGTTGTTGTTAATGGAAAGGGATAGTAATGTGTAGTCGCTCGGGAATCTAGTCTATCAGACCGATACAATGTATATGTAATAGCCTTGTTAGCCACGTGGGTGGCTAACGGCGTGTAACACCATTAAGTCAAGTAATGTGATGAGTCAAGTTTTCCGCTGCGATTTGTTGCTAAGTGTATGGTTGTAGTTGGGGTGTTACACCAGTTGTTGTGATGCAAGTGGATCTTTCGTCATTGCATTTATCTTTACTAATTTGGCATAGAGCTTCAATTGGTTCATGTCGAGGTATTCTTCCTCAGCCTGTTGTTCCACTTCTTGGACCATTTCACTCTCGGGTTGTTGCTCCCTTTGAGCTAGTGGTATGGGCTGGTCCATTACATAAATTGCATTTGCATACTCTCGTGGATTTGGATTGGTTTGTGAGGGGAGTTGGCCATGAGGTCTTTGTTGGATGAGAAGTTGTTGAATTTGGGACTGCAAGGCTTTTTGGTCTTTACGAAGGGCTGTGACTTCATCTTGCATGTCTCGGGTCTTACTCATCATTTCTTTAAACATCTCCTGCATTTGGGACATTCCAGAGTCGGGATTTGAAGGTTGTTGAGTCGGTCGGCTTGAAGAAGCATCATTCCCATAAGGCGGTTGCTGATACTGCCTTTGTCCTCCTTGAAAATTGGGGTGCATGTTGTGTTGCCATGGTTGTCTGTACCCTAATTTATTGCCAACAAAGTTTGCTTCCTCTGCTGCTTTTAATTCTTGTAATTGGGGGCAATTTTCGTAATCGTGTGGCCTACCACATTGCGTACAAGAAACATTAGGAGATGATAGGGATAGAGGAGCATAGCCTGAAGGGGTTGTTGATGATCGGGAAGTCATCGACTTTGCTTGTTGGGGGTAGGAGTTCATGGCCATCTGCTCAACTACTTTCTGCAGTGTGCTTACCTTCGTCGCCTGCTGCGCATTGCTCTCCATGAGTTGCTCATGGCTTCTCATCAGCTGGTCGAACTTATTGTCACTTTCTCCTACGTGGTATAAGCTTGGAGTGCCGCCTCTTGATCCACCTGTGGCCCAGTCTCTGATTTCTTCACAAAGGGACTCTATCCCATTCAGAAACTATTCACCTGGATTTTTCAAAATGTCGGCACCTAAGAAAGACAGTACCATCGTTTTGCATTGATTGATTAAGCATTTGTAGAACAATTGAGATAACTGTTCTTTTGTGAGACCATGGTGAGGACATGTCAGCAGCAGTCCTTTGAAACGGTCCCAAGTTTCACAGATGTTCTCTGACCCTGGCTGTTTGAAATTGTAGATTTCAGCAATCATTTCCAACGTTCAGCTTGGGGGCAGGAACTTGTCGTAGAACTTGGTGGCCATTTCATCCCAAGTACCAATGGTACTTGGTGCCAGGCTGTGGTACCATTTACTCGCATTTCCCGTCAGACTGTGAGGGAACAAGGACAGTCTTGCGTACTGGAGTACTGCATTGGTTGCGGTTAGACTGTTGGCGTGCTGCAGAAACTTGGTGACATACAACAGTGCTTCGTCAGGACTAGAGCCATCGAACATGTCTAACTCCTTTACACATCGGATCTGATGATAAGGCTTCAGCTTTTACCACTCATCATATTCGGATCGGGTAAGGTGGGGAAGGATGATGGCGGGCTGTTGTCCTTGGTTAGACAGCCTGTTGATGTTACGAACTGTAGCTGGTAAAGAAGTCATGGCTGCTTCCTGGTTAGCCTCTATCACCGTGGTGGTTGTGTTTTGTTGAGATCGTTTCTCCCTTAAAGCGCGCAGAAAAGTTCTCTCGATCTCAGGGGTGTAACTACCTGTATGATTGTTAATATCGTCTGGAAGGCTGTGTGATCGAGTAACAGGCATTCACACTCAAAACAGAAAAAGAAACTGTGATGTGATAAAATAAACAAAATAGAAAGAAATATGGAGGGGGGATTTAAACAGCTAAAGAGAAACAATTTAATAAAATAAAATAAAGAACTTTTTTTTTATAAGAGTAAATAAACTGAAAATAAATAAACAAAAAGAAAAAAAATAAATGCAATTTAAGTAAATAATAAAATTAAAATAAAGAAAAAAGGCAAAATTTAAATTGCTGGAATTTAAATGACAAGGGAATTTAAATGACAGTAATTTAAATGACAGAAAATAAAGAACTGGAATTTAAATGATAATTAAATAAAGAACTAGAATTTAAATGACAGAAAATTTAAATGACAGAAATTAAATGACATAATTTAAATGACAGAAACTAAATGACAGAATTTAGATTACTGAAATTTAAAGGACAATGGTAATTTAAATAACTGGAAATTAAATGACAGGAAATTTAAATGACTGGAAAAATAAATAACTGTAATTAATACGATATTTAAATTGCTGGAATAATTAAATGACAGAAACAATAGTAAAAATAAAAATAGCAAAAAAAATGACTAAATAAAAATAAGACTGAATTATGAAACAAAAGTAATATAGCAAACAAAATATTTAAAAAAATATTAACAGAATAAAGAAAACAAAATATTATAGAAACAAAATATTATAATATAACAGGTGAATTATCCAGGGCTTAGGGACTAGAATAAATCAAGTCCCCGGAAACGGCGTCATTTTGCAGACAGAAAAATGAGAGAGTGGTTGAAACTGGTGTTTTTAAAACAAATGAAAAGGAAATTAAAAACTCAAAATACCTTACGGGCTGCAAACAAAATCCCGGTCGCAGTAGTATAGTAAAGTGGAGGCGACCGGGTATTGTACGTGGGACTAAAGGGAATTATCTAATTCCTAAGCGGTGTCACAAAAAGGGGGATTAGGGGATTAATGACTTGTTTTATAAATAAAAGGAAAGATAAAATAAGCTGAGTAAAAGGTAAATTAAACGGGACTCTGGGATCAGGTTTATATAGTCTGCTCTTTTATGCTATGTCTACCGGTTTTATTGTGATTAGTTGGCGAAACTCCTGTTATTATCTTGAGGACTAAATCTTAGACTCAAAAGATCTCGTTACCAGAACATGCTCGGTCTATTCCAGATTCGAGCAAAACACATGTAACGGAATGAGAAATTATATTTGCATCTGAAAATACTAACTTATTAAATCATAATAAGCTTTCTACAGATTTACGGCTTAATTAACCTGTCTATTTAATCACGGATATGATCAAAATAGATTTAGTAAAGCATTTTAATAAATTCATGAAATTTATTAAAAAGGAGAGAGATAGCTAATCGTAACAAACTGTATTTAATTAAACCGGTAAAAACATAATTACATAATTAAACAGACTATAAATTAACCTTCACCCAGAGTATATCCTCTTAGCCTGACATATTAACTGGTAATATGTTGGTCAGAGGTTGGACAGAAAAACGTAGTGGTTTTTTGTGGATGAAAATGGAGTGAGATGGTGATTTTGTGAGGAGGAAAATTGACATAGTTTTTGGGGTGGAATGAGATATGTATTAAGGGAGGGTAATAGGTGTATTTATAGTGAAAATGGGGTAGAAATGAAGGGGGTGTCGGTGTGTGAAAAGATAAATATATTTTATCTTTTCACACAATGTCGATCAGCCCTGTACAGTGTACGCTGTCTAATTTAACGCGTCCGAACCCAGTGTCCGGACCAGAGTTCGGACATGTCGACGCTGTGTGAAAAATGCTTCGTCGACATGTGTCCGGACTTGCGTCAGGACCTATAGGGTCGGACAGGTGTTGCGTCCGGATCTGCATGTCCGGACACAGGTCCGGAGTGTGTTTTTTTTTCTGCTTTCTTGCAAACTTCGACGGGCTCCAGATTTTCGTTTGACTCCGATTTGATCCCCGTTTGTTGCGTTGCGAAGCTTGTGAAGTGTACTATGTGATTCCAAGACCTTTTGCTGAATTTTATAAATAAATGTATCAGTTCATTCATATCAAAATCTAGGAAAAAACATATAGTAAGTGGGAAACATTACTTTAAGTGTTGCAAATAATAAGGTAGTTAAACCCTAAAAGTCTGTATGTTTCACACTTATCAACCATTCTCAAATTTTACCCCAAAATTCATCTTTAATTTTAAAACCTCCCCAATTACAAACTAACTAAAATTTCCTCAAATTTCGGATTCTCCCACCAAATTTTCCAAACCCTAATTTCTAAATCAAAACCCCAAGTTGGATTCTATTTTCATACAATTCAAAAAATTACTAACTAAAAACTAATTCCCATTTATTTTCAATTCAACCGCTTTAATTCTAGTTTCACCAATTAACCCTAAATTACAAATTGAATCCAAATTTTAATTTGACAGATTTTTCCCCAATTTACTCGAATTAACCTAACCCTAATTTTTGAAATCCCAAAGTACATCAAAACTCTAGTTTTGGTTTTTACCCTCATCTTTTAATAATTAACCCAAAATCCCTGATTTTCAATTTAACACCAAACTTAACATAAAATCTATTTTTGCCTTCAACTTTCAATTAACTCACTTCCAAGACCCACATTTTCGGATTTGACAATAGCCACCAAAAATCTTAATTTTTGCACACATCAGTAGCTTCCGTACATCCATAACAAACCCTAATTTTTTATACCATTATAATAATCACCAAACATTCCACATAAAAAATCAAATTTTCAGCCAATAGAAATTCCACCAATTCACCGTTTTCAAAAATTCAAATCACCAAAATTAAACTTCAATTTCATAGATAATAAACGCCACCAAAAAAACCTAATTTTCACAGCTCAAATTCTTCACCTAATCCAGATTGCTTTGAACTTCCAACATCTAAGTTTGAGTCAGAATTTTGAAGTCCAAACTCACAATAAAACCCTAGAATCAAAGTGCTCAAACATCCCAAAAACTTAATTCACATATTCGTATTAGTTCTTGTCTATATTTCTAGATTATTCCTCTAACCCATGTTGAGGTAAGGAGAAAATAGTAACGTAGTTTAATATTCTTGGTTTTAACCACAACCTGAGAGAGTTTCTAAGTAGTAGATTTCCTCTTCCTTCACTCTCAGTCTTGTTCGAAAATAGAGGGAAGATAAAGTTTTGTTTCATATCTATGACTTAATAATAAAGTTCTAGGTTCGAAAATCCCAAATCTAGGGCTTACTCTTTGATTAGGGTTTAGTTTTGGTCCTCTTTTTGGTTTCGCTCCCGTTTTTTTTTCAGATCCAGTCGTGGGGGGAATGGAGTTTCTGCTGTCTCCATGTTCGAAAGAAGGAAGAAACAAAAAAATGAAAGGCCATTTTTTTAAGTCAAGAAATGAAACCGAAAAAAAAGACAACAAAACATTTACCTCATATTTTTAGCTTCAACTTTCTAAACTGGAGCTAGCATGAGAAGGAAATGGTGTCGTATGTTCCTTGTTCACCATAAACGATGAGCAAATGTTGGTCGATTGGTACTCCTCAACACGTCCCTGACAGGTCTTAGACGAGTAGTGTGGTGTTGACTTGGGATTGATATAGAGGTAGAAGACTGTAAGTACTTCAAACTAGAATCTCTTATTCGAATGAGAATTAACACACTAGTAATTCACTCACTCTCCTTATCGCCCCTCCTACAGACTTGGGACAGTTTAGGAATTCACCAAGCCCTTTCAACCCATACTGATCAATATCGGTCTCTAGTCTCCCAACAATCCCCAACTGCTCCTCGAGTAGCCTACATCAACCCCTTGATGACACTTAACAAAGTACTTTGTAGTTTTCCCTTCTACTCGCTCACTACTATCGCTCGTTTACATGACTTACAGACTCACAAAGAAAATTGAAAACTCTAAGTTACAAGCCCAGGTTCTCTAGAAAATAATAAGCACAATTTTAGCCAATACGGCTCTACAACACCTCGCTTCTGTTTGATGTTGGTTCATCTTTATAGCCGATGTTGATTCATTCTCATTAGTGGATCCAAAGCTTGTTGTTGAGATCTCTGAAGTCCATATTTCTTAGTGGCTTAGCCACTGTTGCGCGAGATTAAGGACCACATATAAGAATCACTTTTCAAAGGACACAACATAAAAAGCAGAAAGTGACAACCACTTTTTCTGTACTATTGTTTGTCTTATTCATCCTTGTCTCCCATGCGTCTAAATAATTGATCTTGGAAGATCAATTTGTGCAGTTTGATATTGCTAAGCATGCTGGACAATGTGTCTAACTTGAACATTTATATTTGGCTTAACTTCTGAGTGAGTATCTTTGTCGTCTGTCGTTGAGCCTCACTTGGAAGATCAATTTGTGCAATTTGATATTGCTAAGCATGCTGGACAATGTGTCTAACTTGAACATTTGTATTTGGCTTAACTTCTGAGTGAGTCTCTTTATCGTCTGTCGTTGAGCCTCACTTGAAACGATCGTGGACAGGGTCTGACTGTGGGGCACTAATCAGAAAGGTAGAACCCACTTGTAACCTTGCATACAAACGATCCTGATAATCATTATTTACTAAAACACTTACATATATACATTAAACCTCAAGGATGGTATGTATTAATGGTGGCCACGGGTCCGGTTCCACCGGTTCGGTTCCGAAAAATGTGTATTCAGATTCGGAACCGGTCCTGGGCGGTTCCGGTTCCGGTTCCGGAACTCTGTATTCGCTTCGGATTCGCTCAAATCAATGGTTCCGACCGACTCCGGAGCGGTTCCGGTTCCGGTTCCGGGGCGGTTCCGACCGGTTCCAGAAAGATTTGATCGGCTCCAGTTTCTTCGGTTTAACTCCGATTTTAGATCTGTTTGCGTGCACACGTTGCTCTTTTCGTCCACTTTACTCCTAGCTAGGTTATTCCTCAAGTTTATAATCTTAAATGTGTAAGAACCAAAGACTTAAATTTTTGTATTGAATTTGCAAAAATTAAAGAGCAAAGCCGATTTTATTATATGATTCACTGCCTCGTTAAAACCTTATTAGGTAAAAACCCATTGGGAAAACCCTAATAAGGAAAAAGAGTACAACTACTAATAGGTTACATGATTTCAATTTGGAAGTCTTAAAAGATTACATGGAAAGAAAGTAATACTAATACATTCTAAAGGAACGCATCTTTGGCCGGTTCCGGGGCGGTTCCGGTTCAAGTTCCGGTTCCACGGTTCCGAATCTGACGCGAATCC
Organism: Limonium bicolor; assembly: GCA_023374045.1. Classification (NCBI taxonomy): domain Eukaryota; kingdom Viridiplantae; phylum Streptophyta; class Magnoliopsida; order Caryophyllales; family Plumbaginaceae; genus Limonium; species Limonium bicolor. Next base: position 160,755,873 of record CM041782.1, read on the forward strand.
AGGCGGTTCCGGTCCCGGTTCGGTCCCGAATCTCAAAACTTGTATTCGGATTCGATTCACAAGGGGGCGGTTCCAGTTCCGAATCGGTTCCGGCCCGGTTCCGGTTCCAATCGGTTTCGGGTAGAACCGCCGGTTCCGGGTAGATTCGGATTCGGTGGCCACCATTAGTATGTATCATCAAAATCCTAAGGAACTTGGCTTAACAATTTCCCCCTTTTTGATGATGGCAACCAATCCGATAAACAAAGAAAATTAACCTAGCTTAGTGTTTTAAACCAAGACTATGTCTGAAAATCTTAACTCTGGAAGAGTGTTCCCCCTAAGAAGGATTCCCCCTGAGTTAGTGAGTGGTTGTAGGATGAAAAATACCTAGTCATTTTCACAAGGATAAGCATTTCAAAGACAAGTACTCGAGAAATTAAGTAAGGATTCTATCTTCCCCCCTTTGACATCCAACAAAATGGGGAGCGAACTATTTGAAACATAAGACAAACAGACAATATTTGAGAAATTAGTGCATTGATTAATAAGTAATTTGATTACATGATCAAAGATATTAAAAAAAACTATCGTAGCACTAGGGGCTATCGCAGTGGTCACTCAGACCTCTAGGAGGCATAGATTGGATACTATTCAACATAATATCTATCAGTGTTGGTCTGTCCAAGCTACCTGGGAAAACACTTTCAAAATTGATGAACTACCCAATAACCAAGAGGGAGCAATTCAGGACTAGTTTGTGATCCAATCTAGTAAATGGAGCAAAACTCGGTTGGGGCAGATAGCCAACTACATGTGGGCAATATATGATGCTAAAATCAAATGTAGACATAATCAGGAGTTGGCCATCATAGATTGTATTGATAGAAACATTGCCTTTTTAAAAGCTTATCAAATGTCAATGAAGAAAGAAATAAAAGGATACCTTTGTGTCTCTCCCTCCCCTACTGTCTTGATGAATGCTCTATCTTCACCAACTATTATAGGAAACTGGGTTCACCACTAATATGCAGTGGAGTTATTTTATATCATGTAGGTGATTGCCAAGCCCTCGTGGCTTGGTCGGTAGAGGAGTGATGTCCTCGAACCAAAGGTCCAAGGTTCAAAACCTACCCCACCTATCAAAAAAAAAAATATCATGTAGGTGATGTTTTGATGACTTCTAACAGAAAAATCAGAAGTGGGTTGGAGGAGTCCATTCTGGAAGTCCAAGGCATCTCTCGTAGTATAAGAGTCAACATCAATGAAACTTTGAGAATCTTGGAAGATATAAAACAGGGCACTTCATCGGTTATTAAAATGTTCCCATCCTTGAATTACATTTTGAGTTATTTTGAATCATCTAGATGCCTTTTGTGTAATATGGAGTTTTCTAATTTGCCAGCAGTGAATTGGTATAGTTGGTCACCAACTTCTTTTTCTGCTAATCACATGTATGCTTCAAAACTTCAAGCCCGGAACCAGGGATTCTGTAATATTTTACTAAAGAGGAATGGATGAATGGATCAAGATTATCAAAAAAATACATTTTCAGAAATAAATACCCCTCTGGCAGCAACTACGACAATTAATACCTATTCAGTATATTTGATTCTTAATACATGTAATAAAACTTGAGACATTCACGGTAAGTTCATTCTAGATCTCACTCTAACTTCCTAAAAGAAAAAAAAAGATCTCACTCTAACATTATGCTTTGTTGCTCACTCACTCAAGATACCGAAACTTCAGTCATCTCCTGCTCAACAGTGTTGGGAGTAACTGGATTGTAATGATAGTGAAGCTCCCCAACGTCATCACTAGAGAGTTTCTTCCAGCCGTTAGGACCAACATGGTAAACTGTAGGTAAAAAAACGCAGGAAATTTGAGCTGGTGACTAAGAAATACAAAAGACACTGAACTGTTTAGGAAGATGAGGTAAAGCGAGTTAGTGAACCATCACATACCACTAACAACTCCACCACTAGCACCATCACGGAAAGTCGCGTGATATATCGGGCCCGCCTAGCCAACTCTGCAGCTTCTGCTACTATCATGTCAAACTTGTACCTTTGTAGCACAACCATTGAAGAAAACGTGAATATCAGTATTAGTTACCATCCAGTAGCATGTTAAAGAAAAAGGATTGTCATCTTAAGAACCTAGGGATTAAAAACTCCGCACATATCCAATGATTACGGAAAATTTCCCGTACCCGAGGAAATCCCCCCCCCCTCAATTCCCTTCCACGGTCGCTTTGTCTCACAATTCCCGAAAACAGGTTTTTTTTAACCGTTGTACTGAAGCCGATAAATGAATTATCGGCTTCAGTACAATGGAAAATTCGACTGTTGGGCCTCTGTACTGAAGCCGATAAATGAATTATCACGCGAGAGAAGAGGGACACGTGCCTCATTTTTTTCCCAACTCCTCCAAATCATTCCAAATCCTCTCCTCTCATTTGCACTCTCCTCTAAAATCTTCTGTTTGCGTAAAATCTACAATATGGCAGACCAATATCAGATGGGTGAGCAAGGTCCGGTGGAGTCGCAGCCATTTAGTTTGCAGACGACTCATATATCTGCTGCGTACGCCTCTGACGACCCGGTTAGTATGTACGAATTAATTTATATTGTATGATTATTATATATATGTTATAACAGGTTAACAATTTACATTATTAGTGTATTTAGATATTTGATGTAGTGGTATAAAATGTTATAATCATAGTATTTTTATATAATGAGTATACGTAATTTTATTATTCTTTGAGATTATTTAAGTATATGTAGATTGTATTATCTGTCTGTGTAACAGTAGTTTAGTTTAATTGTTAATTCAATATAATTGCTTAGTTTTTAGACCGTATGACTTAATTGTAGATAATGTACCATATCAATTTTTGTAAATTATATTCTAGTTAATTATATATGGTTTAGTTAAATAACATATACTATATGCAGTTGCTTAGTTTAATTATTTATTTGAAACAATTTAAGGGTATGTTTGTTTTCTAAATTGTATAATAAATTGCTAATTTAATGTGTAGATGATTCTATTGTAGTTAATCTATTAATATTTGAACTATTTTCATGTTTTTGATATTTCTTATAATTTGTTACAATTGTTATTAGTGCTCTATTAAATTGTAATTCGTATGGAATGTAGCTATACATACAGTACCGAAACCGAACTTTGAAAACCAGATCCTGCTGGAAGGGTGCTACAGCCCTACATGATGCTATACTACCGTATGTTGCTAGAGCTGATTTTTTTTTGCCAGCAAATCTCAGGTTGAATAACTGCACTGGCATCATTAGCGCTATGATTGATTGATGGCGTCCTGAGACGCACATATTTTTGATGTCATTTGGGGAGGTTAGCATAACCTTGGAGGATGTCCATGTGCTGTTTGGGTTGGCTATTGAGGGGCGACCTATCTGTTTCCCCACCAATAATGTGAATGTGAATGGTGTGTATGCGGCTTCTTGGTGATGTCCCCCCTACTCACAAGGGGAATCAGATACCCATTACGTGGATAGCTGAGAGATTTTTGGAGACGGACGCTGATTTTGGTCAGCGTGATGATATTATTCATCAGCAGCACGCTAGAGCATACATTATGAGACTCATTGGAGGGTTTCTGTTCCGCAACTCTAATGGGGATAAGGTTAACGTTAGTTATCTTCTACTATTAGAGGATTTTAACTACAGTGGTGGACTTAGCTGGGAGTCTGCGCTTCTTGCACATTTCTACAGGGAGATGTGCAACACCACCAAGTTTGACACAAAGTATCTGAATGGCTGTAGTAAGTTGTTCACCGTCTGGGCGTATGAGCGTATCCCTGTATTTAGGCCACGACTCACCCCAGATCGGATTAATCTTTCACCTCACCTTTCCCTCGCTCATAGGTAACAAACTACGCATTGTATGCTTGTTGAAATAAAATTTAATTGAATTATGGTACAATCCTAATTGTATGTCATATTACAGATACAATGGCAAGGGGAATAGCATCACTGCTTCCATGGCTCGACAAACTCTGGAGTCATTGAGGGTTCCACCGAGTGAGGGAGAGGTAATATACAACTAAACATTATTACACTACAAATTTATTTGTTATAAGTTGTTTGCATGATTTTAATATTCATTTTGATGTTTTGTAGTGGATCTGGCAGCTGTACGGTGACAGATCACCACACCCAGAGCAGTTTGCTGTAGTGGTATTTGTGGAGGGTGATTTTGCGGTATGAGGGGGGTCTATCAAAGTATGATCTAACTAAAAAGTTGAGATCCTTGAAATTGGCATTCTGTAGAGGGTGAAAACCCGTTATACATGGCAACCCTCAAATACCTTCTAAATCGTTCGTCTTTCCCAGAAAGTATAAAGGGGAGTGCAAGTGTGCACTACACCCGCTCTCAATGGGCTCCACACGGACTTATGCCCTAAGGGCGGAAGTTGACTAGAGTTGCTACCTAGTTTGACCTATGATAACTAGGAAGGAAGATCGGGTTCAAAGAACTGTTAATTGACTCTAAGATTGTTGCCTATGGATAGGACTTATCTGATCAAGCCAGAGATTCTTTGTTGGGTTCGCACTGGGTTACACCCCTTAGAAGTGGCAACGACCACGACTTCGGATTGGTGCCCGAGGAAACCTCGGTCTCCAATAGTCGGGATTACCACTAGTGGAAAAAATGTTTTTAACCACGGTTATTTTGCCTATATACCACGGTTAGGAACCGTGGTTTATGCTCACGTCGTATATTCACAAATTGAGATAAACGACGGTTCATAACCGTGGTTTAAAGTGAGTGAAAAAACCACGGTTTGTCAAAACCGTCGTTTAAGACCCCTTCTCCCGCGAACATTCACCGACTTTATACCACGGTTGTGAGTCTAAACCGTGGTATATAGTGCATTATAAATGACGGTTTTACTTAAAACCGTGGTATAAAGTCTATAGAAATCAACAATAAACCACAGTTATATGTAGAACCGTGGTTTATAGTCTGCGATTTTTTTCCCAGTTCACCGGCGCTTTAGCGCCGCCGCCTTCGATGTAATTTCTCAACAGAGAGCGCAAACAGAAGAGAATGAACAGGCCAGAACATGTATGTTACTTGTTTGTGTATTAGGGTTGCTAAAAAATGAGTGAAGTTACATTATGTTCCTTGTTCGTCGGTAGGTTGCAAAATTACCGTGAAAGAGAATGAGAGAGGGCGATTTACAAAAATTACAGAAATTACAAAGGCGCGGAGCATGTCCTTGTTCGCCGGTTAGGTTTGCAAAAATTACAGAGGCGCAACATGAGTTCCTTGTTTTCCAGTATGGCGAAGAGCATGCATGTTCGTCGGTGGGTTGAAAAAATTACAGAGGCGCAGAAGAAGAAGAAGAAGAGAAGAGTTGTAGAGCATCCTTGTTCGACAGTGTAGGTTGTAAAAGAGTGAGGAGAAAATATATAATAAGAGAAAGAGAAAGAGCCGCGTTAATTTTCGGCGAAAATTTGAATTCCCGCTTAGACTATATACCACGGTTCTAACAAGGAACCGTCATTTAAAGTTTTTTGACCATGATTTAAAACGACGGTTTTGACAAAACCGTGGTATGTAGAAACCCAATATACGACGGTTCTCCAAGAACCGTGGTATATTCACTCCGGCATGTACTATATACCACGGTTGCCCTGAAAACCGTGGTATATAACTAACCTATATACGACAGTTCCGGAAAAACCGTGGTATATGCGCTCTGGTATGCACCTTAAACGACGATTTCTTTTAAAACCGTGGTTTATAAACTTTAAACCACGGTTTTCTATTTAACCGTGGTTTAAACACCGTCATTAAAAACATTTTTTCTACTAGTGTACCCTCTTTCAAAACCTTATTAGAGAGATTCATTTCAAAGGGCCATAAGGATAGGATAGGAAGGGAGTAGAGTATGGAGAGTGGATGAGGCGAGCTTCTCTGCCAAACTAGCGCCAAGAAGGAAAATTGATGAATTCGGATGAGTATGAAATGAAGATTTGGGAAAAGTCTGAGGTTGAGTGAATAGACAAGACTTGGAGACTACTGGCTAGAAGTTTGTGGGAGCCAAAGAAGGTTTGAGTGCTTTCAGAGGTGTGAGTGTCACCTTAGAGTGGGAAAAGGGTTTTTTGATTGGAATGGGGTCGCACCCTAGATGGGCTGCCAACGTACTCAACTCCCTGTTGAGATCAGACCTTACATAGTTCAGGGTTTTTGAGTTTTGGAAGTTTTGACGTTTTGAGGGGTTTAAGATATTGGAGGTGTTTGAGATTTATATGGGTTAGGAGTTTTAAAAAGTTTCAGGTTTGGGATGCTAGCCTGTGAGACACTCGGGTCTATGAGACGTTTGAAACCATGAGATGTCGAAGTCTGTGAGACGCTTGGGTCTGTGAGACGCTCAGGTCTGTAAGACATTCGAATCACTGGAATGACAAAGTCTGTGAGACACTCGGGTCTATGAGACATTTAGAGTGTAGGGGAAATTGGAATGAAATTGAAATCGAAGTTGAATTGAATTTGAATGAATTTTGATTTGAATTGGGATTGAATTGACTTAAGAATTGAATGAATTGGAATTGAATTAAAATTGGAATTAATTTTTATTGGAATTGGATTTGAATTCGATTGAAATCGGAATTGAATTTGAATTGAAATTAAATCAATTTTGGATCAGAATCGAGAAGAATTGGGATGGAATTAAAGTTGTAGCCAAATTTAAGCTAATGGGCCTCGTTTGGGCCTCAGAAGCGTGCCAGGTTGGACCATAAAAAATGGGCCGAGTTGGGCCATAGAAAAGTGGGCCGGGTTTGGGCCTTGGAAAAGGTTTGGGCTGGATTGGGCCTCAAACTAGATTGATTTTTTGGGCCAAAGTGGGCTTTTCCCTTTGGACCAGATTGTTGGGCCATGAATGGGCTTCAAAGTGGGCCCAAGATTGGCTTGGCATGTGGGCCAAAAATGGGTTTGAAAATTGCTGATTTGGGGCTAATGGGCCTGTTTTGGGCCTTAGAAAAGTGGGCCAGATTTGGGCCTCGATTTGGTCTTTGAATTGGGCTAGATTTGGGCCTTAAATTGTATTGATTTGGGCCGAATTTGTGGATTTTGTGCCGGGTCAGACACGGGTCAAGTTTTTAGGCCTCAATTCGGGCCAAGTCTGATTTGAGCAGAGTTTGTGGTCTTTGGGCCCATTTTGTGGGCTTGGGCCCTAAACCTAGACTGAAACTAAGGGTTTGAATTATGACTATGGATTTGAAATCGACTAATTTTTGGAATGAAATTTGATGATTTTTTTATTAGAATTGGAATGTTGATTGTGCATTTTATTATGACATTAAGGGATGATTTGGAAAGTTTTGAGGAAAACGGGTATTCCTCTCATGGACCGTGTCTAGGACCCGTATGCATTGAGGATACCCAAACCTAAGGCTTTTCAAAAGTGGGGTAACCTATAGGCTAACTAGGGCTTCCTAGGTCTTGGGCCTCTATATTGGGTTGGGCCTAACAATTGCCAAGATAGTAGTATAAACAAGTAATATGAAAAAATGAACATGGGCAACTACCAACAAATTACACAAGAAATTCAAATCGCAAGCTCTTGGGCATATGTGCATTTTTTATTGGCAAACAATTATCCCTAATCTAAAAGAAAGGAAAAGACGAAGAGCTTAAAAGTCCAGAATTGCTAATCCCATTTTGTTGACATTGCATCAATCCTAAACTGAGTTTCGAACTTGTCCTCTTTTTTTTTACTCATAGGTCATATATTAAACACCTAAATGAAGTCCAAATCAAAACTCTTTAAACTTATTTTATTTGTCGGATTGATGAATTCTAAGCCAAATGGTTAATTCAAGCCGGACATGGAATCAAATGAAATAGTAGATTGAGCTAAAAAGTTATTCTACCCCTCTCCACTCATAACGTGCGGCTAATTCTAATGTTCTGGAAACCGGTTAAACCCACTCTTATAGCAACCATTAAATCAGTCATGAAAAATAAGCATGTATGTCAAAATTCACAAATTACACCCATACTAGCCATTGCTCATTCGTCACTGAGCATGAGCGACAAAAAAAAAAAACCAACGAAGTCATCTTGTTCATGAACAAGTTGTATCTGGCAGAAAACACCAAGGACTTGCAAATTCATCCAAGAGCCAAAGCAAAGTATACAGAGAACATCGTGTATATTAAGCTAAACATCAAGTCACGTAGCTAATCAGAGAAGATTAAAGCTAAGTTAGATTAGAGATAAATACCGGAAGGAGAAACAGTAGAGATTTCCGGATTTATAGAGGCACCTACGTCGACCCCAAGCACATAAGTCTCTGTTCACAACTAGGGCTAGTGTGACCTGCTCTCACAAAAGAGCATGTCTCGCCTTAGTTAAGATGGGAAGAAATCGGCCCTGCAATAAACACATAGGACAAAAGAAAAAAAAAGAAACGGATACAGGAGAGAAAGCTTTCTCTTAAACTTGATGTACAGAGGGTGGAACCAAACAACAACAACAAAAAGAAATTGTACATGCCGAGTGGGGAATTGCTGGCCCTGTTCCAGCATTCAAACCAAGAATAAGAAGTCACTCAAAACTAGAAACAAATGCTCAAGGTAAAAGGCCGTGAACTGTCGCCTCTTTTTTTTAACAGTGGTGAAGACAAGCTATCTCTGGTCGCTTCTCAACCAAGATGCGGATCCCCGACAGAATAAAACAACACATAGAGAATGTAATATCTGGAATGGCATTCGACTTAAACAAATAGATACCTAAAAAAAGCAACAAAGTTTCTGAGTTCGTAGAGGATACTTTGAATCCGAAATTTTCGACATACACTCCCTGAATTTGATTCGTGCAGAGAGCCATGCTTTCACTGAAGTCTGATGTGATTCTCATTGAACTAAACCCAGGAAAACACCATGTAGTCTAATTCACTAGGCCCAAATCCCGTTGTGGGTATGATTGTTTTCCTCATTGTGTGAATATGAATCAAATGAGTTCAAAAAGCTCTGAAGTAAAGCATAGTTCGAAGAAATTGAAGCTCAAAATTGAAGGAAATCAAAATAGAAGATGCGACAGAGAGGGATACCGAAAAAGAAAGTCAGGAAAGAGAAATAAACAGAATGAGAACTAGCTTGGCGAATAGCACGGTCGATTTTGTCGACGACATTAGTTCCCCGGTCACGATGTCGAATTGAGGAAGAAAGCGCATCAGGTTGAAGTCGATCGAGAAATAGAAGCGGTGGGGTATGAGTATAGGATTAATTTTGGCGTGGACCTCCTTGGTCACCAGTTCGGGTAGCAAAATACCATGACCGAAGAGAATGAAGAAGAGGGAGGCAGTAATATGTATGCCCTTTGTTTACTGGTGGTTTTGCAATGTTAACGAAAGTGGATAGAATGAAAGGAGATACAGAGCTATGTTGTTCATTGTTCGACAACCAAAGTGAAGAGAATGAAGGAGACGTGAGCGTAGATGTCTCTTGTTTGTCTGTTGGTTTTGCAAGATTACCAGCCTGAAGAGAATGAAGAGAGGAGCTAGAGAATAGAGATTACGTTTTGTTTTTGGTTTTACAGAAGCATGAGAGGGGTAGTCGCTGGGTATGAAGTGAGGGAGTGATTGTTGTTCTTTATTCTGCGCGAAAGGAATGAAGAAGAAGGTCTTCTTCATTTTTTTTAAATGGAATAGGATGATCGATGTACAAAGTGATGGAGAAGAAGGTGGTAGTGCTGGTACGACTCTTGACTGCCAGTTTGGCTTGCGAATTTCGTAAAAGAATGACGAGGGAGTTGTATGCTTCTTGTATGCAGGTAGGTTGCAAAAAAAGTGAGTGAAGAGATGAAGAGAGGGCTGAGCATGTATGTTCTTGTTTTGCCAGTTTGACGGGAAAATTACCGTAAGAAAATGCTGAAGGGGCTGAGCAGTATGCCTCTTGTCACCAACCATGTGAAGAGAATGAACAAAGGGGAAGCAGGTTTGTTCCTTGTTCAGCAATTGAGTTTTTGCAAAAATGAAGAGAATGAGCAGGGCAGGCACATTTGTTGTTCGACCGCTGAGTGAAAAGAATGAAGGAAGTGGAGGATGATTGATAGAATGGATAGAAAGGAATGTAGTGGTGGCGGCGGCTCCCTTGTTTTCAGGGTTGAAAAATGGAGTGTAGGCTACGGTTGTTCTATTTTTCTTTTATATGGAAAGGAACAGGGTTTTAGGGCTTGAATTGTGAGTATGAATCAACAGTCAGGATGAATCGAGCTACATCAACAGTCAAGAGTAAGGCAACGTAGATATTTTTTTTTGGTGTGAATGGAACATGAGAGGCATTTTAAAAAAAATTCAACCAACTAGCACCTCTAGATTCGAACACTAGATCTCCAAGCTATTCAACACCCATAATTAACCAACTAAGCTACAAAGAAATTCAATATAACAATGCAGGAAATAACAAATGAGCTATAATATGAGCTAAACATGGAATAAAACACCCTATGCTCCTCTCATGTTTTAAAACCCAGGATCATTAGGTTCCCCAATGTACATGTTAACCGGTTACACTAACAATAAAACTCACTGTACAAATATGGGAAAGAATGCCATTTCGAACTAAATAAATGTATAAAATAACAAATTGATATAAAAATAAGTACATAAGATAATGAAATCGTACTAGCATGATGATGATGAAAATATAAACAACGTAAGAAAAATGGACACTGAATTAGATACATGCAATTAGTGATAAATGAGACAAATTAATGATAATAATAATAACATGAACATGAAGTACCGATAATACTAATAATAATGATAATATGTACATAAAATGATGAAAATGATTAATAAAGAAAATACAAGTCGAAGTATAAATGACATGAAATGAGGTGAAGTAAACATGTATCAAAATAGCATGAACCAAAATAAAACGAATAGGCAACTAAATAAACGAATAAACAGAATCAACTAGCATGAAATAAATTGACAATAAAGTGGTGAAATAAGTAAATAACAAAAGGGGACGGATTTGAAAACGGATGCTTTGAAAATTGATTTGAAAATTTTTACCATAAAATGACAGTTTCTAGTATTCCTATGAACAAGTTTTGAAAAAAGAAAAGCGGCAACTCTCTTATTTTATTTATATTTTGGATTTTTCTTTATAGGGTGAGAATTTTTGGTGTCTACAGATGGCTCCCCTTGATTCAATTCTACAAGCCCTTGCAGAATTCGATCAAGGTTGAGAGGGCGCCAAAAATTCTCACTATGACTTTGTGGTGCACCGAGATACGACCGTGGGTGTATGAATGTAGGGATATTACGAGGAAAACTATATGATGATCGGATGCTTGAGGACTTACGACAAACGGGTGTAAAGTGAAAAAGTGACCGCACTAGTAGCGCAAAAGCTGTCTAGCGGGTGTAAAAAAAAATGACCGCACTAGTAGCGCAATAGCTGCCTAGCGGGTGTAAAACGAAAAAGCGACCACACTAGTAGCGCAATAGCTGCCAAGCGGGTGTAAAACAAAAAAGCGACCGCACTAGTAGCGCAATAGCTGCCTAGCGGGTGTAAAACAATAAAGCGACCGCACTAGTAGCGCAATAGCTGCCTAGCGGGTGTAAAATGAAAAAGCGACCGCACTAGTAGCGCAATAGCTGCCTAGCGGGTGTAAAACGAAAAAGCAACGGCACTAGTAGCGCAATAGCTGTCTAGCGGGTGTAAAACAAAAAAGTGACCGCACTAGTAGCGCAATAGCTGCCTAGCGGGTGTTAAATGAAAAAGCGACCACACTAGTAGCGCAATAGCTGCCTAGCGGGTGTAAAACAAAAAAGCGGTCGCACTAGTAGCGCAATAGCTGCCTAGCGGGTGTAAAACAAAAAAGCGACCGCACTAGTAGCGCAATAGCTGCCTAGCGGGTGTAAAACAAAAAAGTGACCGCACTAGTAGCGCAATAGCTGCCTAGCGGGTGTAAAACGAAAAAGTGACCGCACTAGTAGCGCAATAGCTGCCTAGCCGGTGTAAAATAAAAAAATGACCGTAGTAGTAGCGCAATAGTTGCCTAGCGGGTGTAAAATGAAAAAGCGACCGCACTAGTAGCGCAATAGCTGCCTAGCGGGTGTAAAACGAAAAAGCGACCGCACTAGTAGCGCAATAGCTGCCTAGCGGGTTATGAATTGGACGATCTCACACTAGTAGCGTAATAGCTGCCTAGTGGAGGAAAAAAGGAATGAATTTGATAGCGAAAGGGTTTTGTGGGTAAAAGGGCCACCTGAGTGGAATGTGGATGAACTTTCAAGCTTGAGGGAAATGAATTATTGTATGACATGAGTGGTTTTGTGATGATTTTTAAAATTTTTTACATGTAAATGAGATAAGATGTGAGGAGGTTAGCAAATGCATTAATTGAATCAAAACTCTCCATTTGTAGGTGTAGATTTTTGTGTGAGTAGATGGCTCTAGAGTTGCTTCGAAGCTTTGGGATGGCCTTGGCATGGCTTCATGAATCTAAGATGGCTCCGGCATGCGTTGAGAGCTCCGGTATGCACTGATGGCTCCGATGTGATCAATGGTCTCAGGGTGGTAGGTGGGTTTCGATTTGGATTGAGATTTTCGAGATGGTTGGTGGTTTTTGCTTTGGTTCAGATTTTGAGTCGAATGGTAGGTCGATGAGATTGGTGGGTGATGGCTCCAACGATGGATTTACTGTGGTTTGATGAGGTTTTTGGTGGCTCCGGAAATGGAATGACTGTGATTTGAAGGGTTTGTTGTGGAATTTGTAGTGGGTGAATGGTTTTACATGGGTGGGTGAATGGCTAAACACGGTTTCATGGCTTTGGGGCAGTTCCCATCATGGTTCCAAGATCTTCAGGGATGGCCCTGGGATGACTTTGTGCCGGTTGAGCATGACAATGCATTAGTTGGAATGAGGGGAAAGGGAAGTTTTGTCTTTGAGGTGGTCGCACCCTGGACGGGCTGCCTACGTACTCAATTTCGTATTGAGATCAGACCATACGTAGTTCGATACTTTGTAGGCAAGGCCCTGGTGATGAAATGGCTCCGATATGGATTTGAAGTGGCTCCCATATTGTTCTCGGACCATTGGGATGAACCCTGTGTAGTTCAAAGGATGGTTTTAATGCCGGATGATGGCTCCCGTACGGCTCTAGCTTGGCTTTGAGAGAGGTGCCAATGAGGCTCGAGTATGACAGTGGATGGCTTCAGGATAGTCTTTGTGTGGCTCCAGATTGCTCCAGTTTGGTTCTAGATATGGTCGTGGGATGGCTTCAGCTTTGACTTTTTTTATCGGAAGTTACGCTCTGATAGCGGCAATTGAAGTCGACTTTCAGCGAGACTAGGTAGAATTCTTACCAGTCGGATGTTGAAGATGAAATGATTATGGTGCATGCAAATTTAAATGCTAGACACGATGCACGGTCCTATCTCTATTAATATGAGTTTACGAATATAAGACATCTTTAGTTTGATCTTGAGTGATTGATGAACTAGAATGCGTGAATCACTTTACTCTCTTGGAGGGATATGGGTCAATCTCTCGTGAGTATGGTCGTGTGTGCTAATGTCGTGATGATACTCTTGATGCTCAGAGCGGTATTTTCCCTTGAATTTCTTTTCGAGGTTATGAACTTTCCATTTCTCACAAATTCCTCACCTACAATGGGGTAGGCTGATTATGATTTAGTAGTTTAATCGAAGAGTCGCTCGCACTCTAAAGACCTTGTGAGATTAGGTCACACTCATTCGCTCATGGTCCCTTTGGTATGATGGAACATGTTGATAACAAGTACAAAGCTTATGATTCATGTTTTAGATCCGGTACTTTCAGTTAATGCTGATCGACTAGCGAGTCAAGGTCTTTATTGGGTTGTAACGGGGCTGAGGGGTATGATGTATGTCACACGGGACTGTGGGATTTATTTGGGAATTATGGAGCTTTTGTGCAATAGAGGACGTGTTTCACCTTTGCCATGGGTGGAATGATTAGACGGGTTTTGATAACCTCTTATCAGTTTCTTCGAGACATCATTGTTCCTTTTGGTTTGGATTTCTCCTTCTTGCCTCTCCTGGCTTATGATTTGAACTTTCTTCTCATTTTTGTGTTTTTAAAGTAGCATTTGGCTCATCAACTTTGTCAAGCATTCTCTGCTTTGTATTTTGGCTTTCAGCTTTCAAGTTGCATTGACTCATCGATCTTCTTGAACATTTCGGTGTTCTTTCTTGGTGTTTGACTTTGGAGTTGCATTGACTCACTTATTTCTTTGGATATTTTCATTTTTGTTCTTGTGGAAGATGGTGGGGGAGAGACCATGGCTCCGGTTCCTTCAATATCCTCTATTGCAAGGGCGAGTAAATATATGTATGTGGGTTGGCATGTTGTGGAGTTTCTGAAGAAAGAGTTTTTCATGAAAGGCTCAGCGGGGCTCACTAAGGGGTTATTTACAGGGCAGTCAAAGCTTTTTTGTGTGGGGATTTTTATTCCTAAGTGCCTCGTCATCCTCATTACTTAATGATTGTTTTCTTACTATTCTCGGATCTTTGCATGAATCACTGTTCGTATCCTGTTTATCGACATTGATCTCGCTATGAATTGTGGCTCTCCATGTGCTGAAGGAAAGCACAAGTCGCTCTTGGTTTTACCTATGTGGACTCACTCTATCTTTCCTCATCACTCATGGGATTGTCCAAAACATTCATTTGAAATTCAAAGGAAAATACTGCTCTTCGCACACTACTAACTTGGTTTGTGGTGCTGATTTGATTGGACACTTGTACTCATTGACGGGTCGAGAGTTAAGTGATTCGTGCACTCTGTTCAATCAATCTCTCATGATTTTCCCGAAGATGTTGTTTCGATATGGGAGTATGCAAATGCGATTATCTACCATGCGATGTATTGTCGTAATATGGAATTACCATGTATATGATGCATGAAATGCTGAAAATGATGAATGGAGATGGTTGGCTGAATGTTTTTCATTTGTGTTTGTTTTGTTTTTGGATGCAATGCATGAGTGTTAAGGTTATGACTAGTTTCGCTTGAGCCGAATTCAGCTTGCGGTTCATGAAGCTCATCCCGTCATTGTAAGCCCTGAAAATGGTCAAGTTGTTCGATGTGATGTGAGAGGAGCTGTTTCAAAATGGTATTTGGTCAATGATTGGCTCCGGGAGTTTTGGAATTTTAGGGAGTGACAACTCCCACATGGTGGCCCCATGATATGACAGTGACTGAATTTTTTGGGATTTTTGAAGGTATGTTTTTTCTTGGATTTTTTGGATGTATGATTTTTTTGGATTTTTGGGTGTATGCATTTCGTTTGTTTCGGATTTTTTTTGAGGGTATATGATTTTTTGGATGTATGATTTATTGGTATACGCTCTTTTGTTGTTGTTAGTCTCTATGTACATGGCATGCCGAATGAGAAGATGTTTGAATCGGTATTTCTCGCTTATCGCTTTGAGGGTCACGCTTTCACTCGTGGGAAAACGCGGTTAATCACCTGCAAACACAGTCATTATAACAGAAAAAAGAATATGACAAATGAAAATGTTAGCATGCTTTGAAAAAATGGGATGAATTCTTGTGTGTGATGTGTTGGGAATGCAACATATGATTATGCAATTTTTCTGAGATGGGGGTGATTCATGCATGATTAATGAATATGAAATGACCGAAGATGGGAAGAAGCAATTCGATATGCCACAAGAAATCAAGTTTTAAAAAAAGTTTTGAAAATACGTGTTTTCGAAGTGGTGGATTTTCTCAATAGCAATTTTGATGCTCGGTCATTCGCAAATAAAAATAGGGAGTGAGGAACCCTATACACATTGATCTAAATAAATCCAAAGGGAATGTGTAAACCTATACATGTAATCTATTCAGAATTGGACAAGAAAGAAAAGAATGCTAGGGGAAAACCTATACATCAATTCTAAAAGTCATTAAATGGGGGAGTTTGAGCTTAAAAACTTCTCCCGAATTCTTTTGCTTCGTCTTCAAGCTTCTCACTGGAAGCTCATTCATGTTTGGGCTACTGATTGGCCACTCGTTCGTCTTCAGGATCTTGACCGGCTGCTCGCTCGTCTTCGGGCTCTTGCAACGACGCGGTATTGTGATCAAACAAACCGGTTGGTGTTCTTCTGACTCTCAGAAACTTTGAACTTGAACAATCGTTGCTGGTCTTCATGTCGCTCGACTCGGTTGGTGCACCTTTGATTTTCGGTTCAGACTACAGTTGTTGATCTTCATGCGCTCCACTTGCTCCGACGAGAAAAATGAGGGGCATTTTTTTTAGAAAGGAGAGGTGAGTGATCGAGCACAAATTCTTTGTGAAAATCCACCACTTTTGTGAAAACACGAAATGACTAGTACGCTCCACGGTACTGACCGCTGCTCTTGAAGGTGAGTCGAACTTCAAAAATAGCGGGTCACAACATGGGGACTAAATCATTTATTTTAAAAAACATTTGTGGAAATCAACTTGAAACTGTTTTCAAAAACAAGTTTGAGATATGTTCATGAAAAAAGGTGTTTGTAAAAAGTAGGTTTTTGAAATCTGTTTTTGGATAGTTTTTGAAATAACATTTGTGATAAATATTGATTGAAAATCATTTGTAAGTAATAGAGTTTTTAAAATCTATTTTTGCAAACCGTATGACAAAGTTTGTTTTCTGAAGGACTTTGATTGAAACCGTTTTTGAAAAATGTTTTGGAAATAACAATTTTGAAAATCATTATTTTTTGAAATTATTCGAGATGAACGACATTGAAGATATTTCATTAGAGTGTTTGACATGATTGAATTTCTGATTTTTGCTCATTTTGAAACGTGATCACACATAGATGTAAGCGTAAAGTAAAAATCGTGGCTGATTTTATGTGGAGCTGAGTGCGAATGATTGGGATAATCACCTTCCAGGTTACACTACTAGAAAACAGCCTATTTGCTACGGAATTAGCGACGGAACAAATTCCGTCGCTAATTAGCGACGGACTAGCGACGGATTAGCGACGGACGATTTTAGCGACGGAATGGCGACGAATTAGCGACGGAACGATGGCGGGGCGATTGGCGCGCAAATTTCCCCTAATTAGCGACGGAATTAGCGACGGAATAGTCCGTCGCTAATTAATTCCGAAAAACACACACTGCCACTAAGTTAAACGGCGCCGTTTAACTTATATATAGCGACGGATTAGCGACGGACTGAGTCCGTCGCTAATTCTTTTAGATAAATCGACGCGTTTTCTTCTTCTTCCTCCCTCGCGCCGTTCTTTTTTTCTCTCGCGACTCAGCCCTCCCTCTTCTCCTCTCCTGCGCGCACCAGATTTCTATTCCGGCCAGAATCAGTCTCCGGCGCCGCCATTAGCTAGTTTTCCGGCCACCGAAACGTCCCAGACAACCTCTGCATACTCCTGCAACTTCACTGCGGTAATTTGGTTAGTTTCAGCCAATTCTAGGGTTACGAAAATTGTGTTAAAAATTTGTAAATTGTGGGTTATTGTTTGTTAATTGGTGCTATGAACTGGTGGTTATTGGTGTGTTGTTGGTTTGTGAGTATTATAGTGGCTAATTTTGCATTTTTGTTTAATTTTTCACTAATTTTAGTGTTACATATATATATAACCGAAAATGGCATGGGTATATCAAAATTCAGTGTTGTGTGCTTGCAAAATTGTGTTGTTAGAACTAATTAATGATTATATAGTTTGTATTAGTTAATTTCAGTTGTCGATTCTTACTTTTATGGATAGTTTTACAAATTTTAGTTCCAAATGCCATGGGTATATCAAAAATTGTTAGTATACAAATTTGTTGATGTTGTTTGGTAATTATGAATGTTAGTTGTAGATTTTTTTTATTATAGTAGACCTAGGGTTATAATATTGTGAAACCGAAAATTGATTTGGGGAAATAACATATTGAGAATGTTTCGAACTGAAATTTATAAGTTAAGTGACAGTTCGTGATTTTAACTTGATTTTATATTAGAGT
Source organism: Limonium bicolor (assembly GCA_023374045.1). Taxonomy (NCBI): domain Eukaryota; kingdom Viridiplantae; phylum Streptophyta; class Magnoliopsida; order Caryophyllales; family Plumbaginaceae; genus Limonium; species Limonium bicolor. The sequence continues at coordinate 160,773,881 of CM041782.1, forward strand.
ATATACAAATTTAACTGTATATTTTTAATATATTGTTTTTATTAAATAATTCAGTTGATAATTTAATTGTATAATTAAGTTGATAAAATCAATTAAGTTAATATATATTTTAAACTTGATTTTATATTAGGATATATTATTTCTTATTAATATATATAGTATTAGTATTTCAAGGCTGTAGAGTATTAATATTTTAATTTTTCTCTTTTTTGAATTATTTTAGTTCTATTTTATCGGACTTTAACTTGCTTTTCGGCTACTATATTGCATATGTATGATATTTGATAAGTTCATCATATGATTATTATTAAATTAATAATGTTTGGTTAATGACATATCTTCCTTATACTTGCGTCGACAAATTGTATATTATCATATATTTACTTTACGATAAGTAGGTGATAAACTGACATGATTTGAGTACGCTTACCCAAAACTTCCCTAATTTTATATATATAAAAATTTTGTACATCACAAGCTTTCGTATGTAAATTTCTATAATATGTATTACTAAAAGATACTTTAGTATATTATTTTGTATCCGCACGGCTTAAAAGAGTTTGGAAATACAGTATATTTTATCCTAAAGTACAATCCTTACTGGAGTATACCATCTGCTTTCGAATTGTTTTAATCAGACATGTGCTAGTCTATTATTTACCAATAAATTAAGAGCTTGTTATGGTTTGATGATAGCTTTTGCTCTTTATATATATACACGCATTGTGCTATGATAATCGACATATGTATTCGAATAGTTATACGTTCGTTTAAACATGGCTTATTTTGTTTTATATGGTTTTCACGTAGTTGCCATTTGTGTATTTGAACTTAAATATCCATTGCTTGTTAGTTACTTTTGTGTGTGTGTTTTGTTAGTTACTTAATTTGCGTCGATGAATCAAGTGGTTGGATCTGTTGTATGTTGTTGTAGATAATGTGTGGACAATCTGTTGGGTTTTGTTGATAACTGTTGGTATTTGTGTATCGTCCTTGTGGGATGCTTAGAAATAAGCGGAAAAGTAAAAAAATAGGGGACACTATGTCGATTTTTTTAAAATTTTATTAGTTTGAACTAAAGTAGTGTTGATAATCACCGTATTTTATATTTCGGTTGGTCTCCTCCCTCAGGCGTAGTCGCATGGCACGAAACCCACCAGCACCACCGCACACACCGGACACCACCACCATCTATCTTCTTCTTTTCTTCTTTTTATTCTTCTTCATCTTTGTTGTTCTTCTTCTTTTTGTCTTTCTCCAGTCCAGTTCGTTCTTCGATTGATAAATGTGAATCGTCATCAACCCGATAGGTATGAGAGTTTTATTAACTAAAGTAGTGTTTTATTAGTATTAACTAAAGTAGTGTTTTATTAGTATTCACTAAAGTTGTGTTTTATTAGTATTAACTAAAGTAGTGTTTGATTAGTATAGGTATGAGACCCGATAGGGTGTGGATGTATGTTGAGAGAACCTTTGAGAGGGGTAGAATCTCTACCCAATGGCTGAGGAAGATGGAAGAGTTTGTCTCATTCGCACTACAACACCCTGAATGTATGGAAAACGGTAAAATTAAGTGTCCTTGCGACATGAAAAGGTGCAGAAACAGACAGTACCTCGAGCCTGCTGTCGTTAAGCTCCATTTAGCTAAGAAAGGTTTTATGTATGGTTACTTTGATTGGATATTTCATGGGGAAGATAACACACCTATACAAGTTAATCTCACTACGAGTACCACAACGCCACGTGAGGTACAAAATGTTGAAATGATGGAGCAAATGATTGCTCATGCTGTTGGTGATGTTCCAGAACAATTAGGGGATACATCTACTTTTATGCCGGAGGTTGAGGAGGAACTAGAGGATGCTCCCAATCCAGAAGCTAAGAAATTCTTTGAGTTAATGGAATTTTCTAGAAGAAAGTTATTCAATGGCACTCATAGCGTGTTATCTCTCACAGCTGAATTGATGTCTATTAAGAATGACTACCAAGCACCCCAGGGATTGATTGATCGAGTCTGTAAAACTTACCACGATCTTTGTCTTGAGAACAATGACATTCCAAACAACTTTTATGAAGCAAATAAAATCATGCGTGGTCTAGGTTTACCCTATGAAGAAATTGATTGTTGTTCGGATCATTGTATGATTTTTTGGGGAGAAGATAAAAATCTTGAAGTTTGTAAGTTTTGTGCTTGCCCTAGATACAAGCCCGTCAAAGAGGGTGCAAAGAGGAGGAAAAGTAAAGTACCGTACAAGAAGATGCAGTATTTTCCCCACATTCCAAGGCTGAAGAGGCTATACGCTTCTCCTGCAACGGCTACAGATATGAGATGGCACTCTGAGCACAAGATGGAAGATGACAATATGTGTCATCCATCTGACTCAAAAGCTTGGAAGCACTTTGATGAAATTCATACTGATTTTGCTTTGGATTCTAGAAATGTCAGACTTGGGTTATGCACTGATGGTTTTCAACCATTTACAGCCTCTGGAAGACAATACTCTTGCTGGCCAGTTGTTCTTACACCTTACAATTTACCGCCTGGGATGTGTATGAAAGATGAGTTCTTCTTTCTTACAATTCTTGTTCCTGGGCCTAAAAATCCTAAAGGAAAAATTGATGTGTTTTTGCAGCCTCTCATAGCTGAGTTACAGGAGTTGTGGGCAGGAGTCACAACATATGATGTGTCTAAGAAGAAAAATTTTGAAATGCGAGCGGCGTTGATTTGGACTATAAATGACTTTCCAGCATACGCAATGTTATCAGGTGGAGAACTGCTGGTCGACTGGCGTGCCCAGCTACAGATAGTGATGCACACTACTGTAGCAGATATGGTGGATGCTCACTGTGACTGCAGCTGTATGTGTACAGACACTAGCATGCATAAGTAGAGCGAAGAACAAGGAGAAATATGATAAAAAACAGGAAAGGGAACAAAGAGACAAAATTGAAAAAAAGGTGAAACAAAACAAGATAGAAGGGGTAATGACAGAGCTGCGACTTAATGAAGGTCATGAAGTTGGTTCGGCTGAAATAAATGCTCAAATTGCTAAAACAAGTGGATGGAGCAAAAAAAGCATTTTTTGGGATCTACCATATTGGAAAGATTTGTTGATCAGACATATTCTTGATGTGATGCATTGTGAGAAAAATGCGTTTGAGAACATATTCAACACAGTTCTCAATGTGAAGGACAAGACAAAGGACACATTTAAATCACGCCTAGAGTTGAATGATTATTGTCACCGTCCAGAGTTGGCACCAGATATATCTTTAAACACGTTTCCAAAGGCAAAATATGTCATGGACAGGGACAGTATTCGGATCTTGTGTGAATGGGTAAAAAATATAAAGCTCCCTGACGGATTTGCATCCAACATTGGGAGGTGTGTTGACATGGCCAATAGGAAAATGTTTGGGATGAAAAGTCATGACTGTCATGTTTTCTTGCAAAGGTTGATGCCCATAGCTTTTCGACATCTACTTGATCAAAAGGTGTGGGAGCCAATTACTGAGTTATGTCTTTTTTTCAAGGAGTTGACATGCACGTCAATTTCAGAATCTAATATGCAAAGGTTGAATGGTCAAATTCCGGAAATCTTATGCAAATTGGAAAAAATATTTCCACCGAGCTTTTTTGACTCAATGGAACATCTCCCCATCCATCTTGCATTTGAAGCGAGTTTATGTGGTCCAGTGCAGTACAGATGGATGTATCCGTTTGAGAGGTAAATTATAGGTCAACTGAACAAAGATATTTTATATTGTTATATAGTGTTTTCAATGTAGTTGATGTAATTGGTCGATACATAAACTACGATACAGGTACTTGGGCAAATTAAAAAAGTTCATCAGAAATAACAACAAGGTTGAGGGGTCGATTCGTAACGGATACCTTTGGAAGAGATCACTAAATTTACAAAGTTTTATTTCGTTGATGACGGACCAGCATACCCTTACAAGCTTGGTAGAAATGAGGTGATTGTGGAAGACGTTGACGAAGACCCAGAAAGATTGTCTATTTTCAAAACGTTGGGGAAACCAATTGGCAAAGGAACTAGAAGATTGTTGACAGGCCATGAGTTAGATGCTGCTCAGTCATATGTTCTTCTGAATTGTGCAGAAATGGAGCCTTACTTTGAGTAAGAAACTTATATCGAATATATTCATTGGTTTACATAATATTCATAATTGTGTTGACTGTTGCACTTGTATATGTCGTAGAATGTACGAGAGTCAGTTACGGCAAGCAGAGAACACTGAATGCGCAGACTATAAACCTTAAGATGGAAAAGGATTTTCCACTTTGGTTTCGTTCACATGTGAGGGTTTAAGTACATTATTGACTACATCATTATATACATGATTATGCACATTGACACTAACTTGTTATGTTACAGTCAAATGTTGTTTCCACACCGAACAAATTGTTTGTAGTTTGGCACAAGGTCCATTGAACATGGCAGTTTCCTACTCGGGTTTCTATGTAAATGGATACAAATTTCATACAGAATCTTATTCACAAGAACGAACAACATATAACTGTGGTGTTTGCATTTCTGGGACAAACTATGCTGATTCGGAGTATGATTATTATGGGGTGCTGAAGGAGATTATTGAACTAGAGTATCCCGCTTTGCCGGTCAAGAAAGTTGTAGTGTTTAATTGTCACTGGTTTGATCCGGAAAAGAGAGGAGTACAAATACATCCTCGATATAAACTGGTTGACATTAATCATACAAGGAAGTTTAACAAGTACGAGCCATTTGTGCTAGCTAATCAAGCTGTTCAGGTGTATTATTGCTCATACCCGTCGAAGAAGAGAGAAGAAAGACTAGTGGGTTGTGTCAAAGGTGAAAGCGCGAAGTGGTTTGGACATGCCAGACTCTTCAACAAATGAGGAACAGGTTCAGCCACTGCAAGAGGAAACCGTTGATCATATGGTGTTATCACCTGTAGTCGATGACGATGAAACTTTAGTTTTAGTGGACATACCAGATGACAACATTGATGAATAAATTAACACTAGACAACAACTACGATGTATGAGAACATATAATTATTGACTTGTCCATTTTTTATAATATTATTTGATTACATCTTATAAATCTATACGCTTGTTTTTGGTTATTCACAGTGATGACAGGTGGTAGAGGTTACTTTAAATCCGGGTGGTCGTTCTCGAGAATGCTTGGTAGGAGGTAGTTCATCATCTGCAGCGAGGATTCTCAGCAAGCTGCAGATGATGCAGGATCGGGCGAGGGGTCTCATTCTGTGCTCCAGACTTCTCGTATCTCGTGCACTGTTCAGGCTCGAGCACCGGAGTGCTTATGGAGATGGAGACCCGGCCCGCACTTTGACACTCATCCGCATGCTCATCAGGGCTCCACTTTAGTCCCTGCTTCTCAGGATGTTCAGCACTACACTCCACCTGCCCACACACCGCTGAGACACTACCGATACTGCTTCACCTTCACCAGCGGACACACCGCGTAGCTCAAGCTCGTCACAAGGTGCTGGGGTTGTTGATCGTCGCACCTTCATCACCATCGACGGCAGTAAGTACACTTATGTGATTATACAACTTGATATTGTTTTAAATAAAGCTGTTTACCAACCATTGTTAATTACTTGTCATTTGTCTTTGAAACTACAGGGATTGGAGCCTAGTAATGTAGTCAATCGTGCAATACTCCCCTGTTTCGAGACAAGATGGTTTGCCCATGGCTATAACTGGGAGTCACTGGGTCCGGATGGTCATCGTTTTTATTTTGAGGAGTTTAAGGTATGTAACCATTCATATTTTACCAATGTGTGTATGATGTTGGTTTGTTTTTGCACTTAAACCACTTTGTTATATATATACAGAAGCGCTTTCGATGGGATCCTCGATTTGAGACACGGTGTTATGAGATTTTTTGTGATAAAGGTAGACAGAGATATTCTGACACACTATACAAGATGAAGACAGGGAGAACTAAGAGGAAAGTCAGAGATGATATATGGGACGAGTGGCAGAGACGTGGCAGACCGAAGATTACAAAGCAAAAAGCCAAATCAACTCCAGAAACAGAAGGAGTGAGCACACACCTGGTGGCGGTATCTCCACCCATGCTTGCGGATCACGCACAATGAAGGGGCATAAGAAGGTCTTGGTAATTTTTTTTGATAGTGTTGTTTTACATTTACCTAAAGATATGCTTAGGAAATATGAATATGGGTGTGACTACGGGTATGATTATGGATGTCAATGTGTTTGTGGACTATGAACTGTGAACTATTACTGTTTTCTGTCTGTTTAATATGTGGGCAAAATGTATAAAAACAGGGAGGTTCTGTCAAATTTTGCGTAGAATTTGTATTTTATATGTTAATAAGCATTTTTTTAGACTGAAAAACAGGTGTGGAGCCTGATGCTTACACACTATTTATTCACACACATTCGACCAAGGATGAGCATGGTAATAGTGTGCCAGTATGTGCGAAGGCAGAGGACATTGTTGTAAGTGTTTTTTATACATCTATTCTGCATAAATGTTTGTAATACATTTTAATTTTATTGAATAATGAATAACCATTTATCTTTGTTTTGCCATTACATAGTATGAATATGAGCATCTTGTTGAGGCGTCAACTCAGAGGCAGTGAACCCAGATGATCCATCAGCCCAAGGGACACCCACTGACCCCAACCAATTATTCTACAAGGCTGTCAAAGGGAAATCACGAAAGCAGAGGGTCTACGGTGTGGGCGAGTTAGCACCTGTCTATTTCCCTGATTCATTTCACACCTCTGGCAACAGCTCAAGTGGTACCGGCTACGATCAGAGTATGATTGAGTCGATGCAGTCAAACATTGAGCGAATGTGCTTGACAGGATCCGCGAGACTCAAAGGGAGAGCATCCCGCAGGAGCTACGTCAGGAGGAGATGCAGGCTATGATACGAGAGCAGATCTCTCAGATGTTTCCCTCTCAGACTCCTAGTCTGCCGGGATGGGTCCGTGGGGAGGTGCAGGTGGTGGCTCTGGTGGTGGTTCTGGTGGTGGTGGTGGTGGCTCAGGTGGTGATGGCTCAGGTGGTGGTGGCTCAGGTGGTGATGGCTCAGGTGGTGGTGGCTCAGGTGGTGGCTACGGTGATCAGTTGGGGTATCGTGCTGGGGATGGTCATGGGTGGGAGTACGGACGTTAGATAGATTGTTATGGTTTGAGTGACATTGCAACATTAAGTTTTATTTTCAGTTGTTTGAAATGCTAATTGTACGAATTTAACAATTATTTTGAATTTGGTTAGTACAAAAAATAGTTTATTTTCAATTATTTTGAACAGGTGAAATTTATTGCTTAATATGTAGGTGAATAAAAATGTTGCAGTTGATTATTGTTGCAGGTGAAATTATTGTAGGTGAGAGCAAATTAAAAAGGATATTCTGTTTGGAAAAAACCAGTTTTGCGACGGATTAGCGACGGAATTTCCGTCGCAAAACCGTGAAAGCACAAACCCTAATTCCGTCGCTAAGTTCCGTCGCTAAATTAGCGACGGAATTATCCTTCGCCAATCCGTCGCTAATTAGCGACGGATAAATAATTCATCGCAAGACTAATTAGCGACGACGATTTTTGCGACGGAACAAATCCGTCGCTAGTCCGTCGCTAATCCGTTCAGCGACGGACTAGCGACGGATTTGTTCCGTCGCAAAAATCGTTTTTTCTAGTAGTGTTAATCAATGCTCCATACCCCGGGGGAACCGTCGTCGCTTCACTGTTCATCTATCGGGATTTATCTCTGTTATGCCTTGTGGGACACGTCATCAAGAAAGTCCGGAGTGCTTAAGTTCGAAAGGTCAGGATACCCGAAGTGATACAGTCACACGAGCCACGGCCGGGGATTAACACAACATACCCACTTTTGGGAAACTTGGGGAAGTACTGCATGGGAACAGGTCTCCCATCATCTGCGTGATAAGGTGTGTCTAAAGTCCAAATTATTCGCTAACTACGTTATGTCATGTATGGTATCCGTAAATACGGGATCCGCTATGAATTTGTAGCACGACATTGGGCTTTAAAGACACCCGTGGTGCAGAGAATCATGGAGAACTGAGCCCACGCAATCTTCAAGGTAAGGCAAAGGGTGGTCAGACAGACGACATACTAGGGGGTGACTACCCATAGAACCCGTCCTAGACACTGGATCAGGCAGCTGGACACTGAAGGCTCAGAGGTCACTACATGCTAGCTTTGGACTCGAGGAGGGAAAGTATTTTTGGATCATGAGTTTCAAGGCGTTGGTCTTGGACCGTATTACCTAGTGAGTTAACTCCTTCTAGGAAGGACCTAACTCATGGGGAATCAACCGTGGATCGATTGGGATCCAGTGACATGTGGATGAAGCGGGTGACACAGAGGAATGCATGTCCTAAACTACCCAATGCAGCAATGGGTTGACTCCTTCTAGGAAAGCCCCATTTACAAAAGCAATAAATAAGCAATAACAATTAAGATATTATGTCATGCATGAAGAGAGGTAAACATAAGACAGTAAACACACAACAATAAACACACAAAAGTGAAGCATGTAAATGGTAAAGTACACATGTGACACTCAAAGTCAGTCTCAATCTTTGAACTCTCATCCTAACTATCCTCTCAAACACACTCTAAGTGTGGAGTAGAGTAGTCCTAATGGCTTGTGAATGAATCTCTTGAAGGTTTGAAAAAAGGAAGAAATCCCGACAATCTTGAATGGAGTTCAGTCTTCTTTGACCAAGTTTATGAGAAAAACTTACTCAAGTTTTCCCTAGCACAGTCGTCATTCTATGGTGGGTGATTTTTCGGTATGAGGGGGGTCTATCAAAGTATGATCTAACTAAAAAGTCGAGATCCTAGAAATTGTCATTCTGTGGAGGGTGAAACCCGTTATACATGACAACCCTCAAATACCTTCTAAATCGTCCGTCTTTCCTAGAAAGTATAAAGGGGAGTGCAAGTGTGCACTACACCCGCTCTCAATGGGCTCCACGCGGACTTATGCCCTAAGGGCGAAAGTTGACTAGAGACGACACCTAGTTTAACCTATGATAACTAGGAAGGAAGATCGGGTTCTAAGAACCGTTAATTGACTCTAAGATTGTTGCCTATGGATAGAACTTATTTGATCAAGCCAGAGATTCTATGTTGGGTTCGCACTGGGTTACACCCCTTAGAAGTGGCAACGACCACGACTTTGGATTGGTGCCCGAGAATCCTCGGTCTCCCAATTGTCGGGATTACCCTCTTTCAAAATCTTATTAGAGAGATTCATTTCAAAGGGCCACAAGGAGGATAGGAAGGGAGTAGAGTATGGAGAGTGGATGAGGCGAGCTTTTTCTGCCAAACTAGCGCCAAGAAGAAAATTGATGAATTCAGATGAGTATGAAATGAAGATTTGGGAAAAGTCTGAGGTTGAGTGAATAGACAAGACTTGGAGTCTGATGGCTAGAAGTTTGTGGAGCCGAAGAAGGTTTGAGTGCTTTGAGAGGTATGAGTGTCACCTTAGAGTGGGAAAAGGGTTTTTTGATTGAAATGGGGTCGCACCCTAGATGGGCTGCCTACGTACTCAACTCCCTGTTGAGATCAGACCTTACGTAGTTCAGGGTTTTTGGGTTTTGGAAGTTTTGACGTTTTGAGGGGTTTAAGATATTGGAGGTGTTTGAGATTTAGAAGGGTTCAGAGTTTTAAGAAGTTTCAGGTTTGGGATGATAGCCTGTGAGACACTCGGGTCTATGAGATGTTTGAAACCTTGAGATGTCGAAGTCTGTGAGACGCTTGGGTCTATGAGATGCTTGGGTCTGTGAGACGCTCAAGTTTGTGAGACATTCGAATCACTAGAGTGACAAAGTCTGTGAGACACTCGGGTCTATGAGACATTTAGAGTGTAAGAGAAATTGGAATGGAATTGAAATTGAATTGAAATTGAAGTTGAATTGAATTTGAATGAATTTTGATTTGAATTGGGATTGAATTGACTTAAGAATTGAATGAATTGGAATGAATTTTATTGGAATTGGATTTGAATTCGATTGAAATCGGAATTGAATTGAAATTGAAATTAAATCGATTTTGGATCAGAATCGAGAAGAATTGGGATGGAATTGAAGTTGTAGCCAAATTTGAGCTAATGGGCCTGGTTTGGGCCTCAGAAGCGGGCCAGGTTGGACCATAAAAAATGGGCCGAGTTGGGCCTTAGAAAAGTGGGCCGGGTTTGGGCCTTAGAAAAGGTTTGGGCTGGATTGGGCCTTGAGTTGGGCCTCAAACTAGATTGATTTTTTGGGCCAAAGTGGGCTTTTCCCTTTGGACCAGATTGTTGGGCCATGAATGGGCTTCAAAGTGGGCCCAAGATAGGCTTGGCATGTGGGCCAAAAATGGGTTTGAAAATTGGGCTGATTTGGGGCTAATGGGCCTATTTTGGGCCTTAGAAAAGTGGGCCAAATTTGGGCCTCGATTTGGTCTTTGAATTGGGCTAGATTTGGGCCTTAAATTGAATTGATTTGGGCCGAATTTTTGGATTTTGTGCGGGTCAGGTTTTTTAGGCCTCAATTCGGGCCAAGTCTAATTTGAGCTGAGTTTGTGGTCTTTGGGCCCATTTTGTGGGCTTGGGCCCTAAACCTAGACTGAAACTAAGGGTTTGAATTATGACTATGGATTTGAAATCGACTGATTTTTGGAATGAAATTTGATGATTTTTTTATTAGAATTGGAATGTTGATTGTGCATTTTATTCTGACATTAAGGGATGATTTGGAAAGTTTTGAGTAAAACGGGTATTTTCTTATGGACCGTGTCTAGGTCCGTATGCATTGAGGATACCTAAACCTAAGGCTTTTCTAAAGTGGGGTAACCTATAGGCTAACTAGGGCTTCCTAGGTCTTGGGCCTCTATATTGGGTTGGGCCCAATAATTGCCAAGATAGTAGTATAAACAAGTAATATGAAAAAATGAACATGGGCAACTACCAACAAATAACACATGAAATTCAAATCGCAAACTCTTGGGCATATGTGCCTTTTTTTTATTGGCAAACAATTATCCCTAATCTAAAAGAAAGGAAAAGACGAAGAGCTTAAAAGTCCAGAATTGCTAATCCCATTTTGTTGACATTGCATCAATCCTAAACTGAGTTTCGAACTTATCCTTTTTTTTTACGTATAGGTCATATATTAAACACCTAAATGAATTCCAAATCAAAACTCTTTAATCTTATTTTATTTGTCGGATTGATGAATTCTAAGCCAAATGGTTAATTCAAGCCGGTCATGGAATCAAATGAAATAGCAGATTGAGCTAAAAAGTCATTATACCCCTCCCCACTCATAACGTGCGGCTAATTCTAATGTTCTGGAAACCGGTTAAACCCACTGTTATAGCAACCATTAAATCAGTCATCAAAAATAAGCATGTATGTCAAAATTCACAAATTACACCCATACTAGCCATTGCTCATTCGTCACTGAGCATGAGCGACAAAAAAAAGAACCAACGAAGCCATCTTGTTCATGAACAAGTTGTATCTGGCAGAAAACACCAAGGACTTGCAAATTCATCTAAGAGCCGAAAGCAAAGTATACAGAGAACATCGTGTATATTAAGCTATATCATGTCACGTCGCTAATCAGAGAAGATTAAAGCTAAGTTAGATTAAAGATAAATACCGGAAGGAGAAACAGTAGAGATTTTTGGATTTACAGAGGCTCCTACGTCAACCTCAAGCACATAAGTCTCTGTTCTTAACTGGGGCTAGTGTGACCTACTCTCACAAAAGAGCATGTCTCGCCTTAGTAAGATGGGAAGAAATCGGCCGTGCAATAAACACACAGGACAAAAGAAAAAAAAAAGAAACGGAAACAGGAGAGAAAGCTTTCTCTTAAACTTGACGTACAGAGGGTGGAACCAAACAACAACAACAAAAAGAAATTGTACATGCCCAGTGGGGAATTGCTGGCCCTGTTCCAGCATTCAAACCAAGAATAAGAAGTCACTCACTCGAACTAGAAACAAATGCTCAAGGTAAAAGGCCGTGAACTGTCGCCTCTTTTTTTAACAGTGGTGAAGACAAGCTATCTCTGGTCGCTTCTCAACCAAGATGAGGATCCCCGACAGAATAAAACAACACATACATAATGTAATATCTGGATTGGCATTCGACTTAAACAAATAGATACCCAAAAAAAGCAACAGAAGTTTCTGAGTTCGTAGAGGATACTTTGAATCTGAAATTTTCGACATACACTCCCTGAATTTGATTCGTGCAGAGAGCCATGCTTTCACTGAAGTCTGATGCGATTCTCGTTGAACTAAACCCAGGAAAAACCATGTAGTCTCATTCGCTAGGCCCAAATCCCGTTGTGGGTACGATTGTTTTCTTCACTGTGTGAATATGAATCAAATGAGTTCAAAAAGCTCTGAAGTAAAGCATAGTTCGAAGAAATTGAAGCTCAAAATTGAAGGAAATCGAAATAGAAGATGCGACAGAGAAGGATACGTAAAGGAGAAAGTCAGGAAAGAGAAATAAACTGAATGAGAACTTAGCTTGGCGATCAGCACGGTCGATTTTGTCAACGACATTAGTTCCCGGTCACGATGTCGAATTGAGGAAGAAGGCGCATCAGGTTGAAGTCGATCAAGAAACAGAAGCGGTGGGGTATGAGTATAGGATTAATTTTGGCGTGGACCTCCTTGGTCGCCAGTTCAGGTAGCAAAATAACATGACCAAAGAGAAAGAAGAAGAGGGAGGCAGTAATATGTATGCCCTTTGTTTACCGGTGGATTTTGCAATGTTAACGAAAGTGGATAGAATGAAAGGAGATACAGAGCTATGTTGTTCATTGTTTGACAACCAAAGTGAAGAGAATGAAGGAGACGTGAGCGTAGATGTCTCTTGTTTGTCTGTTGGTTTTGCAAGATTACCAGCCTGAAGAGAATGAAGAGAGGAGCTAGAGAATGGAGATTACGTTTTGTTTTTGGTTTTAAAGAAGCATGGAGAGGGGTAGTCGCTGGGTATGAAGTGAGGGAGTGATTGTTGTTATTTATTCTGCGCGAAAGTTTTTTTAAATGGAAGAGGATGATCGATGTACAAAGTGATGGAGAAGAAGGTGGTAGTGCTGGTACGACTCTTGACTGCCAGTTTGGCTTGCGAATTTCGTAAAAGAATGACGAGGGAGTTGTATGCTTCTTGTATGCAGGTAGGTTGCAAATAAATGTGTGAAGAGATGAAGAGAGGGCTGAGCATGTATGTTCTTGTTTTGCCAGTTTGACGGAAAAATTACCGTAAGAAAATGCTGAAGGGGCTGAGCAGTATGCCTCTTGTCACCAACCATGTGAAGAGAATGAACAGAGGGGAAGCAAGTTTGTTCCTTGTTCGGCAATTGAGGTTTTGCAAAAATGAAGAGAATGAGAAGGGCAGGCACATTTGTTGTTCGACCGCTGAGTGAAAAGAATGAAGGAAGATGGAGGATGATTGATAGAATGGATAGAAAGGAATGTAGTGGTGGCGGCGGCTCCCTTGTTTTCAGGGTTGAAAAATGGAGTGTGGGCTACGGTTGTTCTATTTTTCTTTTATATGGAAAGGAACAGGGTTTTAGGGCTTGAATTGTGAGTATGAATCAATAGTCAGGATGAATCGAGCTACATCAACAGTCAAGAGTAAGCCAACATAGATATTTTTTTTTATGTGAATGGAACAAGAGGGGCATTTTAAAAAAAATTCAACCAACTAGCACCTCTAGATTCGAACACTAGATCTCCAAGCTATTCAACACCCACAATTAACCAACTAAGCTACAAAGCAATTCAATATAACAATGCAGGAAATAACAAATGAGCTATAATATGAGCTAAACATGGAATAAACACCCTATGCTCCTCTCGTGTTTCAAAACCCAGGATCATTAGGTTCCCCAATGTACATGTTAACCGGTTACACTAACAATAAAACTCACTGTACAAATATGGGAAGAATGCCATTTCGAACTGAATAAATGTATAAAATAACAAATTTTATAAAATAAGTACATAAGATAATGAAATCGTACTAGCATGATGATGATGAAATTATAAACAACGTAATAAAAATGGACACTGAATTAGATACATGCAATTAGTGATAAATGAGACAAATTAATGATAATAATAATAACATGAACATGAAGTACCGATAATACTAATAATAATGATAATATGTACATAAAATGATAAAAATGATTAATAAAGAAAATACAAGTAGAAGTATCAATGACATGAAATGAGGTAAAGTAAACAAGTATCAAAATAGCATGAACCAAAAAAAACGAATAGGCAACTAAATAAACGAATAAACAAAATCAACTAGCATGAAATAAATTGACAATAAAGTGGTGAAATAAGTAAATAACAAAAGGGGACGGATTTGAAAACGGATGCTTTGAAAATTGATTTAAAAAATTTTACCATAAAATGACAGTTTCTGGTATTCACATGAGCAAGTTTTGAAAAAAAAAGACGACAACTCTCTTATTTTATTTATCTTTTGGATTTTTCTTTATTGGATGAGAATTTTTGTGTCTACAGTATTTTTAATCCACTACAATGTTATAGAGAGTCGCCAGCCAGACCGGGTACTGCGTCAGTTTGGGTTTGATCAGCCTATTTCTGCTCCCCCACTCGACTGTGACATGCTCCATGTAGTCACCAGGACCGGCAAGCCAGATGCGGCATGGTGGGAAATATTCCGAGGCCACATCCAGATGTGGAACAATCGGAATCAGTTCCGGGTGGTTACCCCACATGCCAAGGAGCGTCCCACTAGACATGAGGAGTGCATATATGGTTTGGTACCTCCAGCATTCCGTGGCTTGGTACACAGAGGAGAGTAGAAGGAATGTCATCGTGGTAAGCATTTATTTAAATTGTTTGTCTGCTCTTCCTCTAGTTTGATACTTCAATTGTTTTTTAACATTCTATAATCCATTGTTCTACCTGGTTGATCAGATGTCTGCAGTGAAGCAGCTTCAGAGGATTCCTACTGATCCTGGTGTTTGAGAATACACCACCAGACTTTCGCAGACTATCGATGCTGGTCACTATCATCGGTATGGGTACTTCTCCCAGGAGTTCTCACAGTAGGCGCCAGATAGGGTGGAGTTGCAGTATCCTGCATATGAAATCAATGACAACCCTGCCCCCAGAGCTGCTAGAAACCGGCCGTACAATCAGAGACGAAGAGGGCCGCGTGACTACGCACCCCACCCCCAAAACTATCCTCCATCTCAGACCCAGTTAACCATTGTCTCTACTACCGTACCTGAGGAAGATGGATATCGGCCATCTTTTGAGCCACAACCACCTTTTGAAGCACATATGGTCCAGCAGGCGACCTTTGGTCAGGTACCCCCTGATTTTGGTACTCATTTTGACGCGGGTGCGTCGAACAACAACCACCAAGACCTCATTCCCCTCTGACTAATCAGGAGCTGCTCAGTATATGTGATCAGCTTATATTTGATGATGGAGAATTAATTGGGCGGTTGAACTGAGGCTTGTTAGCTGGTACCGAGCAGCAACCTACTGAACCGGTTGTTGCTCCGTCATATGATCCCTCAGCCTCCCTGCAGACTGTTCCTTCAGGTACACCAGAGCATGGCCCCCCCACACCATCTGAATCAGTAGATCCTAGTACACCTGTTGTGTAGCCGTAAAATGAGGAAGTGTGGCTCCACAGTAGATGTACTAGGATCTACTGATGCAGATGGCGCGGGAGGACCATGCTCTGGTGTACCTGAAGGAGCAATCTACAGGGAGGCTGAGGGATCATATGACGGAGCAACAACCAGTTCAGTAGGTTGCTGCCCGTACCAGTTAACAAGCCCCAGTTCAACCGCCCAATTAATTTCTCATCATCAAATATAAGTTGATCACATATAATGAGCAGCTCCTGATTAGTCAAAGGGGAATAAGGTCTAGGTGGTTGGTTCGACGTACCCGCACCCGCGTCAAAATGAGTATCAAAATCAGGGGTACCTGACCGAAGGTCGTCTGCTGGACCATAGGGGCTTCAAAAGGTGGTTGTGGCTCAAAAGATGACCGATATCCATCTTTCTCAAGTATGGTAGCAGGGACAATGGTTAACTGGGTCTGAGATGGAGGATAGTTTTAGGGTGGTGGTGCGTAATCACGCGGCCCTCTTCGTCTCTGACTGTACGGCCGATTTCTAGCAGCTCTGGGGACAGGGTTGTCATTGATTTCATATGCAGGATACTGCAACTCCGCCCTATCTAGCGCCTACTGTAAGAAAACTCCTGGGAGACGTGCCCATACGATGATAGTGACCAACATCGATAGTCTGCGAAAGACTGGTGGCGTATTCTCGAACACCAGGATCAGTAGGAATCCTCTGAAGCTGCTCCACTGCAGACGACTGATCAACCAGATAGAACAATGGATTATAGAATGTTAAAAAACAATTGAAGTATCAAACTAGAGGAGAGAGCAGACAAACAATTTAAATAAATACTTACCACGATGACATTCCTCCTACTCTCCTCTGTGTACCAAGCCACGGAATGCTGGAGGTACCAAACCATATATGCACTTCTCATGTCTAGTGGGACGCTCCTTGACATCTGTGGGGTAACCACCTGGAACTGATTCCTGTTGTTTCACATCTGGATGTGGTCTCGAAATATTTCTCACCATGTTGCATCTGGCTTGCCGGTCCTGGTGACTACATGGAGCATGTCACAGTCGAGTGGGGAGCAGGAATAGGCTGACCAAACCCAAATTGACGCAGTACCCGGTCTGACCGGTGACCCTCTATAACATTTTAGTGGTATTTGGATTAAAAATACCACTACAGTAAACTGCTTTGGGTGTGGTGATCTGTCACCGTACGGCTGTCATCCACTACAAAACATCGAAATGAATATTAAAATCATGCAAACAACTTATAACAAATAAATTTGTAGTGTAATAATATTTAGTTGTATATTACCTCTCCCTCGCTCGGTGAAACCCTCAATGACTCTAGAGTTTGTCGAGCCATGGTAGCAGTGATGCTATTCCCCTTGTCATTGTATCTGTAATATGACATACAATTAGGATTGTACCATAATTAAATTAAATTTATTTCAACAAGCATACAATGCGTAGTTGTTACCTATGAGCAAGGGAAAAGTGAGGTGAAAGATTAATCCGATCTGGGGTGAGTCGTAGCCTAAATACAGGGATACGCTCATACGCCCAGACGGTGAGCAACTTACTACAGTCATTCAGATACTTTGTGTCAAACTTGGTGGCGTTGCACATCTCCCTGTAGAAATGTGCAAGAAGCGCAGACTCCCAGCTAAGTCCACCACTGTAATTAAAATCCTCTAATAGTAAAAGATAACTGACGTAACCTTATCCCCATTAGAGTTGGGGAACAGAAACCCTCCAATGAGTCTCATAATGTATGCTCTAGCGTGCTGCTGATGAATAATATCATCACGCTGACCAAAATCAGCGTCCGTCTCCACAAATCTCTCAGCTAGCCACGCAATGGGTATCTGATTCCCCTTGTGAGTAGGGGGGACATCACCAAGAAGCCGTACACACAGCATTCACATTCACATTATTGGTGAGGAAACAGATAGGTCGCCCCTCAATAGCCAACCAAACAGCACATGGACATCCTCCAAGGTTATGCTAACCTCCCCAAATGACATCAAAAATGTGTGCGTCTCAGGATGCCATCTATCAATCATAGCGCTAATGATGTCAGTGCAGTTATTCAACTTGAGATTTGCTGGCAAAAAAAAACCAGCTCTACCAACATACGGTAGTATAGCATCATGTAGGGCTGTAGCACCCTTCCAGTAGGATCTGGTTTTCAAAGTTCAGTTTTGGTACTGTACGTATAGCTACATTGCATACGAATTACAATTTAATAGAGCACTAATAACAATTGTAACAAATTAATCATCCAACCACTAAGAAATATCAAAAACATGAAAATAGTTCAAATATTAATAGATTAACTACAATAGAATCATCTACACATTAAATTAGCAATTTATTATACAATTTAGAAAACAAACATACCCTTAAATTGTTTCAAATAAATAATTAAACTAAGCAACTGCATATAGTATATGTTATTTAACTAAACCATATATAATTAACTAGAATATAATTTACAAAAATTGATATGGTACATTATCTACAATTAAGTCATACGGTCTAAAAACTAAGCAATTATATTGAATTAACAATTAAAAAAACTACTGTTACACAGACAGATAATACAATCCACATATACTTAAATAATCTCAAAGAATAATAAAATTACGTATACTCATTATATAAAAAAACTATGATTATAACATTTTATACCACTACATCAAATATCTAAATACACTAATAATGTAAATTGTTAACCTATTATAACATATATATATATAATAATCATACAATATAAATTAATTAGTACATACTAACCGGGTCGTCAGAGGCGTACGCGGCAGATATATGAGTCGTCTGCAAACTAAATGGCTGCCACCCCACCAGACCTTGCTCACTCATCTGATTGGTCTGCCATATTGTAGATTCTACGCAAACAGAGGATTTTAGAGGAGAGTGCAAATGAGAGGAGAGACTAACATGAAGACAATCCCCAATTATTTGGAAGCGCATGCACAATTAGAAACGTCAATCATGCAGATTATCAATAAGGAAATACCGGTTGAAGTGGAGGGGATAGTCAGCAATGTAGGGGTGGTTGAATATTGGTCAGAAGAGATTTCGCAACATCGACAATCGGAAGATGAACAATCGGCGGCTCGACAGTCGGTAAACCTAGAGACATGTCCAAGAACAGTGGAAGTTGAGGAGTTGTCCAAGTGTTCAAATTACTCTGCACCCGAAGAGGCTTTCACAAGTGCATATCCCAACGCTCACAGCATGCAAGCCTGCAAGGCTTCAGTGGAAAATTTTAAAAAAGGAGCGGACCCCGAAGATAATTATGCTTTTGTCGGGGATGTAGAAAGTGGAACATTAATGGTGCAGAGGCTTATTCATCTTTTTAGGAGCGTAGTGATGGGCAACCCTATGTACTTGTGGAGCTCAGGGGGAATAAACAAAGAGTATAATAAAAGGATAAGTACGATTGAAATAAAAGAGGTTGGGAATGATAAAGGTAAAGTGGATCAGATGAGCATGGGACATGCGCACGTCGCTGCTCTTGAGCAGGGGATGTCAGAAAGCCCAAAAGAAGTCTTGGTAATCAACTCCCAGTCTCTGAAAGATGCAGAAGAGCAAATTAATCTCAATGTGGTTGTGACGTCCGATAACACAGTATCTCATACTCATAGTAAACCGCAGCGTCCAAGGAGAAAAGAAACTAACAAAAGACCAGCAGTATCAGCAGAAGCCCGACGTTGTTTCAAATACGGGCAACGTTTGCGTATTAATTACCCATTCCCAAATAAATCCCTGGCAAATATTGATAGAATCTTGAAGCAACAAAAGAGGAAGCAATCTACTTCCAATGAGACTATGTAAAACGCTCCATATGGAGAGAGGATCGGGAAAGGCAATGAAGTGAGCGCTGATATATGGTTGGAGTGGAGTGCGGCCTGGTTTTGGAACCCAAGATATTTTGACTACCTTGTGTGATCAGTCCCTAAATCATAAGATCTAAGGCACTGAGTTTTGGAAATTTGTGAAGTGCCGCTATGATGTTTTGCAGTCCACAATATATGAAGAACCCACTTCAAATTCAATATCAGAACCGAAGAGGTAAACGTATGCTGGACAGAGGTAGCTATGGCCGCGAAGATACTAGTGCTGGAATATATGAGCTTTATGAATCGAAGAACTTACTGCTAAGTGTTGGAAAATATCAATCTGATTATAGATCATATACGGGTAGTAATCGATGGTGTTCTATTTGTTTTTTTTGGTTAGTTTAGTTTCTGGCTAAGGGTATTCCTAAGCTGTTTAGACCATTCTTTTGGTCATATCATTGCTACATTTGTAGCCCCCTTATCAAAAAAAAAAAGAGGAGAGGATTTAGAATGATTTGGAGGAGTTAGGAAAAAAATGAGGCATGTGTCCCTCTTCTCTCGCGTGATGCATTGTTTTATAAACCGTTGTACTGAAGTCGATAATTCATTTCTCGGCTTCATTATTATCGGCATTAGACAGAGGCCAACGGTAGAATTTTCCATTGTACTGACGCCGATAATTCATTTATCGGCAAAACCCGTTTTCGGGAATTGTGAGACAAAGCGACCGTGGAAGGGAATTGAGGGGGCTTTACTCGGGTACGGGAAATTTTCCAATGATTACTGATATATTTTGAAAGTAAGAGGGGGACAAGAAAAAAGATTACCATTTTCAAGCACACCATAAGCATATGGTGAACCAGACCCAACAGAAAATCTGTTTCCTTTTAGTCTCCCACCTTCACTGTCCACATAGTACAGGCCAGGACCCTATATGTTCAGCCAAAAGGATTAGAAAGAGATTATAAACCTGCATTAATGTGAGGGGGTTAAAAAGTGCAGCAGCTTACGATACAAAGAAACTTGGTTCACTTACAGTTTCATCCCATCCAGCAATCATGGTCCCGACAGACAGGCCCATACCCCGATATGAGTATAGTATGTTGGCGAGCAGTTTTGAAGCCCCAGTTACAGAGATCCTTCTTTTGTTTGCCAACTCATGTAATCGGCACTGAAACATTCCATTAAACTTTTTTCAGCAAACAAGGCCCAAATACTCTATAATCGTGCTCTTCATAAATGACTGAAGTCAAATATATATGGTGCTGTATGTGAGGAGTGACACAATTGTAAAAACATCATCTTGAGAATTAAGCTGACAGTATTTCATCTGATTATGTCCTATCTATATTTTAAACCTCTAACCTTCAAATAATCCATCCTTAGTTAACACCCAATTTTTCATGCATCATCATCCAACAGAAACAGGATAACACACCAAAAAGATGTTACATCTCTAGGTTTTTTTAAAGTATGTGCCACTAAAATACTAAACTATGTTCCCATCTTTTAAGCATGCTCTATATGCTGATCAATCCTCTTTGTTTATAGAAACCCAAAACTTCGGGAATACCAAACATTTAGAAAAATAAAATGACAACTGAGATCAAGAGATTTCCAAAATAGAAGATTGTATTCACGGGAAACAATAAAAAGGGACCAAAATTATGTCACCAACCATGTGGGGGTAACATTAAGGTTGAGTGAACATGAAAACAGGAAATACGGTGCTTGCAAATACTAGATCAAGCAATACAAGATGATAATCAGCCTTCAAAATGGCCGGCTGGAGTTTCTGTCTAGGGAACACCCTTCTTTAACACCACATTCCCTTCATGAAAGAATCTCATCTTGCTCTGCTCTCCATAGGTTTGTCACACCATTACAGACAACAGATACCAGAAGGTAAAGCTTTTTATATGAAATTAATGCTCTAAATATTTAAGATCCCGGAAGAAAAACATTCAACCCATGCCAGCAATAAAAATACTATCCAAATAGAAGTGTCCTATGCAGAGCAAAAGCCAGAGGAAATGCCTTACTCCTGATAAAGAAAAAGTCAGTGCAACTGGGGAAGTTACATGACGTTACCTTTATTCCCAAATTCCTGTGCCAGAACTGACAGTCAGCAGCACCACCAGCCATCGTACCCAACATGTAGGGATTTATTTCTATGATCTTTTTCACCGATTGAGAAGCTGCAACAATGTCACATTTTATCATAAACATAGTAGGGCACACAGGATATATGTGGCATATCATGTACATAGCAAAACTTAAGCAACAGAACAGGGAGTCATCTCAAAGATGCATGTTTTTTTAGATAATTTGGTCATCAGACCAGTTTTATTGAAAAGAATAAAAAAGGGTACACCAAGGTAGAGCAATCTAAGCCTCGCTAAAACTTCTCGTGCAAAACCACGTGCGGAAAAGCAGCGAGAGGAAAAAGAGTACTTATCATGCTCGATCATACCAATACATCCCTAAACAAGTTTGGAAAAAATAACCTACTTAGACAGCAACGACACACACAAGAAGAAGACAACACAAACTTATACAACATCCAAGATTACTCAATCATCCCCACTAGAATAAGAGTCAAAAGACAGAAAAGCCGCCACACATAACCCGCTAACTTCGAGAACCAGCAACATCATCAAACAACATCATCCATTCACTTACTCAACTCCACCCAACCGCAGACATATTTCTGCCAGAGACGATAGCCAACAGCAACACCAAACTTCAACACCATCACCCAGTCGACTGCTCATGAGGGAGATGCTATTCAGACCATCCGCAATAGCGCTAAATTTTCCTCCTTACCGCCATTCTAATCATCGGTATTTATGCCATGACCCTAGACCCCTATTGATCTGTCTCCCCATTGTCACAATGATTACTATTCTTCCTTTGTCCAAGACTGTCGTTGACGATGCGGCCTAAGTTTATCCTTGCTATATTTTGTATGCAATTTCACAGCCAAACTCTTTATACATTCGCATGAGTTCCTCAACCTCCATGTCCACGCTAGCAATTGATCCCTCAGGATTTCTAGCAGCTTGACATTTGTTCCTATCCCGACTCTCAGCTTGTGACGATGTATTGTATTGGATCTCAACTAGGTCATTATTGAGAAAAGAATCCTCTTTAGAAATGAGATGTCTCTCCTTTTGCTGACTAGACAACACTGTTGCCAACACTTGAGATTCTAGCCATTCTGCAACTAAGTTAGGCTGTAAGCCCAAGCCTCCATTTCCTAACTCTTCTTTTTCTATTTCACAACTGGTTCCTTGGCTTTGGGACACTCCCTTCTTAGATTCTCGTAAATTGTTGACCTCATTATAATGCCACATATGTTGACCTCATAGATGCATGTACATACAAATTCCCTTTCGCCTCTACTAATCAAATGAAAATATTGATTACAAAAAGCAGCATTCTTCCTAGTTTGTAAATCTCATTTCATGCATCATACTAAACAACTTACTAATATTTACAGAATATTAGATCTGCTTACCCCAAGTTATTAACTGGTCATACCTAAATGACTTTGACTAAGGAATGCATAATGCCAGCAGTTAGTTTCTGCATTCGATCAATAGTTAATAGTTTGTTTATACAGTTAGTAGTTATATTCTTCAGTCGGCGATTAATAACTGCATTTAATAGTTAGTTGAAGCAGTTAGTATTCACGTCTCTTAAATCATGAGGCAGATAATAGTTAATTAAAGTAGTTAGTATTGGTGTTTGTCTGATTCCATAAATAAGACAAGTGGCAGGGAAAAGAGGGGAGACTTCATAAGGAATTAGGCAGACTGTTTATGTGTTAGAGATAGAAATCAAAGAATGTGAGGGAGAGAAGAGAAGAAGCCGAGAGTGTGAATGGACTATGCAGGAGGACAATATTTTCCTAAAAGAGGAGTCAGGGTAACAAACCTACCCCAAAGAACAACCACTGCCCTAGAGGAAAACCTCAACCCCAAGCCGGAAGACTATGTTGCATTCCAATTCACCCCCACCTTTCTTTCTCTGAAACAAAGAAAGCCATTCTTTCTTTAATACAACCTATAGTTAATATAGAATCTAATCCCTTGGAAAGCTACAAATATTAATAGACTAACTAGCCCTTTCTACACTCTTCTAGGATCTACCACTAATACACCATACTAAAAAATTATCGGTATCGGGCAGAGATTTATGTTACCCTCTACTGCCACCACCACTGGATAAGTTGTTATTTTCAGCTTAATTAATATAACTATCCCTTCTCCCTCAAATTACAGTTTCACTCCAACATAGCAGGGACGTCTGCATCATCCTCAAAAGTCAGCATCACAACAGCCGCAAAACCAAACAAGTGTCCTTAAACGATGAAGCGGCAACAGCTATATAGGCCAACAGATTAATATCTATTGTGCAGAAAAGTTCAAAAAAAGTGTTCTTCAGCCTTTCACAAGGAAACATCACGGACTAACCAAAAGTAAATTCTGGAAAACATACATATGTACCCTCCCATGCTGGCTCGAGAATCAGCAGCCACCATGACACCTTCTTTAAAGATAAAAGCAAGAGTTGTTGTACCCTTTGCAGGTTTTATCATCTGGATAGCTTCCTTCTGAAATCCATCAACTGGACAAAGAAAAGAAAACCTAGTTTACAAAAGGTGAATAAATTACTTCAACTGAACTTACAAAGTGTGAATAGTCAGTAACTAACGTCCAAAGCATTCGGAAGTTCAAAATATTGGGTAGAAGAAAACTCATTCTGCAGATCAAGGGTAATCCCAGCCAGGGGACCAGTTGATTCAAGACCGCTCAAGTCCAGCTTCATGATTTCACCTGGAGATACACATGTAGCGAAGAGGGGGAAAAAGTACAAGGGAAAGTTAGCTGCTACAACTTTATAGTAACAGCTTTAAGGAAACTCAGCCATATCCAACAGCAAACAACGAGCAACTCTAGCAAACAATTAGCTATAATTGTTAAAGCGAAACATACGTATCAGTACAAAATTTTCTTATCAAAAAATGATTCACCAGCACGATCTTAATGAAAACATCTTTATAGATACTTCTAAAATGCGAATTTAATGGCAGAACAGCAACAGCCTTTCCAACTGAGCACAATGGTTGCTCAAATTCATAACTTCTACGATTTGACGGCATGTCAAAGTTTATAATTCACCACAAATCATTCAAGCGCACTCGCTTCAAGGTTTCGACTCATCAAATAGACTTCTAACCTTGGCACAAGAGAGACGAAGTCTAAAAAATGTGCAATAGGATTTCCGACTAGCGAGAAGAGTAACATGACAATAAACAGAAATTGCATCAAGCACGAGAAATAGGAATCCAAGAAACTGGAAGATTAAAATCCATTACCTAGGAAGATTTTCTTAAGAAAAATTGTCGATTTCCGAAATAGATGTCTATAGTGAAGAGGTCAGATGAAACTGACTTGCTCAGTAAGTAAGACGGGAGACACAAAGAAATGCAAATCAACAAAGAGCGGAAACAGATAAAAGAGTGAACTTTCAGTGGACCTATTTGAGAAGTTATGGGGGTTTAGGAGCGTTCGATCCCAAGCTTTTCCACAAACAATAGGTCTCGGCTACACCCGCCGTGCAGGTTTTTTTTTTTTTTTTTTGCGTTTGGTTCGCGTGCCTCTTCGACTTTTCTCTTCTGTTTTTCTTTTTTTCTACTTTATAAGATTTTTTATTCTTTTTTCATTATCATAAAAATTTTAAATTGTTATAACTTTTAACATATAAGTTCAAAATAAAAAAATTATATCATTGTTCACCTAAATTCAAGCTCTTCAAAACAAGACCAGTCATGGATATATTTTGACAACTTTTAAAAAATTGTTTTTACATGTATAGATCATAGAACGTAAAAGAAAACTAGTACAGATGGTCATACAAACCTGTACAAATGTTCACTAAAACATGTACATCCTCACATAAAAACATGTACATCCTCGCATTAAAATCATATAGATAGTCATATAAACCTGTACGAACCATTAAATATGTACATCCTTAGATTAAAACCTGTACATATAAGGAATAACACTTGTACAGACGGTCATACAAACATGTACAGATGACCAAACATGTACAGATGTTCATTAAAGAGCATGTACATTCTCACCCCATTAGAACATGACATTATCACATTGAAACATGTACATTCTCACATTAAAATATTGTACATGACATCCTCACATTAAAATATCACCGTATACATGTAAAAATATTTTTTAAAAAAGTTGTCAAAAAATATCCATGACTGGTCTTGTTTTGAAGAGCTTGAATTTAGATGAACAAGATATAATTTTTTTCATTTTGGACTTATATATTGAAAGTTACAATAATTTAAATTATTGTTGTTTTAATAAAGATTAAAAAAATAAAAGAAAAAAAAAAGTAAAAAATGAAATCAGCGCGCTTACGCCGCCCTTAGTCACTTTCTTCTATTTTCAATTTTGTCCCACTATATTTCATTAATTACAAATTACCCTACTATAAAGACATTTTTTATTTTAATTTGATAAAATCCCTTGGATGTAGCCAAGATGGCTACATTAACATGTAGCTAAGAATTGTCGTTCCACAAATCGTAGCTTTATGGGTCTCATTTGACCACTTTAATTAAGTTTGACCCGCCCAAAAGTTGTAGCTTAATGCCAAATTGGTGGCTTTATAATAAAGGTGGGTAACCCTGCGTTTTGTTTTTCAATCTCTTTTTACAGCTACCGTACACAGTGCTTATTACATTACTGTCCCATTTGTTCCACATGAATTACAACAATGCCTTTATTAATTTTCAATCCGGTACGTATGGTTGGGGTCACTTCTTCTCCAACACGACTGAGGAATCAATGTTCTGCAGTGAACAAAAATTAGTAGGATTTTTCTTCTCAATGCCACCATCCTTCCCTTCATTCTCGTCGTACGGTCTTGCCATGGCTGATAGCTGTATCGCGCACAGAAATTAGCAGGATTTTTGTTCTCAATGCCACCATCCTTCCCTTCCTTCCCGTCGTACGGTCTGGCCATGGATGATAGTTGTATCGCGCTGAGGGTTAACACATTGAATGAACTCACTTTCCCAAACCACCAACAATTCAACATCTAAGGTTTTGAATTTACGTAGTACCCCAATGATAATGGCATCCCCGTTCGTGTATCAGGCAAACAAAGTGCGTATCTGCTATTCGAAGGTTAGTCAACTTGTAATTCCATTCATTCACTATTAATTTCCATTACTTAAAATTTATACGCTTAATTTATAATTCATCGTCCAATATCCATCCCCAGGTTGTTGTATTTCCACACTACGAAGCATTGATTAACAAGGTAAATTTGTGGTGGTGGCCATCGGGTCCGGTTCTACCCGGAACCGGCGGTTCTACCCGGAACCGATTGGAACCGGAACCGGCCGGGAACCGGTGGGAACCGGAACCGAACCGCCTCAGTCGGTTCCGAATACGAATACATGTTTTGAGATTCGGGCCCGAACTGGCCCGGAACCGCCTGGAACCACCTAGAACCGTAGTCGGATTCGGAAACGGGAACCGGAACCAAGAACCGGAACCGGTGGAACCGGAACAGGAACTGCCACGGAACCGGTTTAAGTTACCGTTGGAATCGGGTCAAAATGACGTCGTTTGGGTCTCGAGCACGCGCTCCTCTGAAGAAAATAGCTGTACTCTTTTCCTTATTAGGGTTTTCCCAATGGGTTTTTACCTAATAAGGTTTTAATGAGGCAGTGAATCATATAATAAAATTCTCTTTGTTTCTTATTTTTGTAAATTCAATAAAAATTCCTAAGTCTTTGTTTCTTACATATTTAAGATTATAAACTTGAAGAATAACCTATCTTGGAGTAAAGTGGATGAAAAGAGCAACGTGTGCGCTCAAACGGATCTCAAATCGGAGCTAAAACGAAGCAACTGGAGCCTATCGAATCTTTCCGGAACCGCTCCGGAACCGGTCGGAACCGATTAGAACCGTAACCGGAACCGGAACCGGCCGGAACCGGTTTTTGACCGAATCCGAAGCGAATCCAGATTTCAGAACTGGAACCGGAACCGCCCAGACCGGTTCTGAATACGAATAACATTTTCCGGAACCGGAACCGGGGAACCGGACCCGTGGCCACCATTAGTTTATGCAAACCCTAACGCCGCACGAGAAGAAAAGAAGGAGGAGTTGCGAGAGTAGAAAAAAGGGATGAGGGTAATAGGGGGTAAAATAAAAAAAAAAAAGTGCAGCTCAAAACGAACGGATTTGCAACTTTCCCCATAAAGCCTCGACACCGGCAAGTTTTGATAGAGCTAACTTTATATGTAGATTTCTGGAAAAGCTTGGGATCGAACAAGGCCAATGTCTCAGGCAGAAGTTTGGAGCTTTCCCGATTTGCAGTGCCAAAACGATTTGTGAGGATAGTGAAATCTACCATGATTATTGGATTTCCAAAAAATAAATTGATGTTGTAGATGTTATTGTTTATTAGAAATTAAGAAAAAATGTTAAACTTGTATTCCCACTATTAGTTTTGAGAAAAAAAGTAAATTATCAATTCTAATAAATATTCCCACCATTTGTAGAAATTTTTCTAGTTGAAATTGAGGTGAAGTAGTGACTTGAAAAAAAACCATATTTTAAATAATGGGTTGAGTTTTTTTATTAATTAATAAAATATTATGATCAAATAAAAAATCCACTTTTTCATTTTATCAATTGTATAAATTTAAAATCTATACTATTATCAAATAAATCTATACCTACATTTTGAAACAACTATAATTTTATTTAAATATCTACACTTTTACAAGAATAAGAAAGTAATATTAGACGAGATTATATATTCCCACAATCTAATTTGAAAAAAAAATATAAATCATCAATATTTTTTAAAAATTGGGATATAGCCCATCTAGATAGAAATCAAAATCCACATTTTAAGCAAAGTGCTAAAAATAAGCAATTATAAAATCTTTGGACATGAATCGTGTAAAATAATATAAGATGATCACATGTGAACTTGGTTTTATTTATTTATACTCGCTAAAATAATTCCTCCCTTTCATCATAAAAATTATATTATCAAGATATAAAATCTACACTTTTGTCAAACAAATCTACATCTACATTTTACAAAATCTATCATTTTAGTTATATATCTACACTTTTACTTAAATGAAGAATTAATAAAAATTTGTACTTCTATCACACAAATGTACACCTACATTTTGAAAAACCCATCATTTTACATAACTATGTACACTTCTACTTAAATGAGGAATTTAGTACAAATCTACAGTTCTATCAAACAAATATACACCTACATAAAAATAAAACTTATATATCTACACTATTGCGGAATTAATAAAAATCTACACTTCTTCCAAACAAATCTAAACGTACATTTTGAAGGTAATTTCTTGGCTACATCCAAATGTAGCTATAGATGGCTACATACATGCACATTTATTTATTATGTAGAACCTATACAATTAGTAAATAAAAAACGTACAGATATATATGTAAAGTTATATATTGAATTCTGATATTACTGAAATTATACTAGATGTGCATACTAACTTCTTAGACTGTACAATAAGCTTATAAAACATATATTTTTACATTATACAAATTGTACAGTTTTAAATGTAACCAAAGATAGCTACATATGCTTGTAGCTAAGAATTATTGCATTTAGAAAACTCTATCATTTTTCTTAAATATCTACAGTTTTAGTTAAATAAGGAATTAATAAAAATCTAAACTTATATCAAACAAATCTACACCCGCATTTCAGAAATTCTATCATTTTACTTCAATATCTCATTGTAAAGAAAACATAAAGCATCCACTCTAATAAAGATCCTAGGTTTTAAGCAAACTATTTTTCTTAAAATAATAAATTAGAAAAATCTTTTGATAATGAATGTGAGAAGAAAATTCAATAATCTCCACTATTTTTAGTAAGTTATTAGTAATAAAAGTAGAAGGATAATGGATTTGAGAAGAAAGTTCCATAATCTCCACTATATTTGGAATGTTATTAGTGGAAAAAATCGAGGCAAAAGTTATTAATGGATATGACAATAAATTTCCATAATATGCAATATATGGAGAAATTATTAGTGGAAAAAAATAGATGGCGGAAGTTGATAATAGATGTGAGAAGAAACTTTCACAATCTTCAGTCCCCGCTATATTTGGTAAAGTTACTAATGAAAAAAATAGTTATTGAAATTTTAATTGTAAAGCCTATTATACCCTTTATAATTATTTCATTGTTTTCTTTATTTTACAAAACTAATAATTAAATAAACACAGTGATTTACGGTTTTGATTTATGTTTTAAAAATAAACTATAATATGATGACTAAAAATGTGTTGAGCACATGCCTAAATCATACATGGGATGTGTTCTTTTGGGTTTTCAAAATCAGTCTCATAAAAGATGATGGAATGTTCCAGAGTATGAGTGTTCGTTCAACATCTTGTTAATTTTTTGGTAAAATTTGCGAAATACCACTAAAAAGTTTGCTAATTCATAAAATACCAGTTTTTTAATTTCTGATACCAAAAAATAATTTCAATTAACTGGATACCAATAATTACCACTCTAAGTTTTAAAGACCAAAATACCCCTATTTGTTAATAATCATACTTCACACTATATCATATAAATGTTTTTAATTCACAAGATACCACAAAATTAATTAAACATATTAATTTCACGATACGTTGCTAATTAACCATCAGATATGTAGTTAAATTATATACGTTGATAGTATAATAAAAATTAAACATATTATTTATATATTGGTTTAAATGGTATAAAACAAAATATATATAATCATAAAAAATTTTAAATAAAATAATTATAAATTTTTATATTGTTTATATAGAAACTACAAATTTGATTACAAGCAGACAAAATTAAAAAAAGATTGATACACTAATTTTTTATAATATTAATTTAATATGTTAATTCATAAAGTATTACAAAAATTAATAAAATATATTAAAAAAGTAGAAGTGTAAAATTTCATTATATTAATATATTGGTTAGAATTGTTCAAGATAATATATATAAATAATTATAAAAATATTAAAATATAATAAAAATATATTATGTTATAGAAGCCACAAATTTGATTAAAAATATACAAATACAAACTATACAGTAAATTTAAATTATCACTTTACTACATTAGACCAAATTTTTAGCTTGTGTATAATAAATATTACTTTTTTAAAATTTTTAACACTTTTAATGTTTTCATAATTATATACATATATGTATTAATGTTTTTTTTCACAATTTAACCAATATATGTATATGTATTAATAAACTACAATTTTATGGTGTTTACTTTTTTTATTCCAATTTATTAATTTTTTGTTTTTTTGTTAATTAAAAATATTAATATGTGTAGTGTGTTATTAACATTTAGAGTATTTTGAATTTAAAAAGTTTAGGGTTAAGCAATTAATGGTATCAGATGAATTAAATTATTTTTTGTGGTATTGGAAAGCATTTTTAAAAATTGTAATAATTGTGAATTAACAAACATTTAGTAGTATTCCATGAATTTCCCATTTAAATTTGACTATCCTTTATGGAGTTAAAAGAGTATTCTTGTATATAATTTGTGGTAGTGGAATAAGAATAATGATGAGTTAAAACTACAAAAGTTAATACATTCGAAGGTAGTTCTTTTAAAAAAATAAATAATCACGCCTCTATAGACTCTGTCAGACAAAGATGAATCTATAGAGGCGGTTTCTATACATACATATATATAAACAAATGGGGAGACTCTTTTAAAGGCGGTTCTAGATATATATACAAAATGAGGAACTCTTTAGAGGTGGTTTCATACGCATATATACAAAAAATCCAGGCGCTGTTTTAGAGGCGGTTTCTAAAGACTCACTAGTACAACAAAAATGACTACTTTAGAGGCTGATTTATTAAGAAACCGTCTTCGTAGAACTTTTTGAAGCATAAACGTCTTATAGAGGCGGTTTCTCTTCATAACCGCCTCTAAATAGGTGCCTTAAAAGACCTTTTTTGTACTATATAATCGTTTCAACACTATTATAGAAAAATATGACACTAACCGTATATATCTTTTTATATTGACCATTCATATCGAATCATTGTGTATAAGATTATTTTATTAGCTTGTATTACTCTAAAGAGCTTGATTAACTGATAAACCCGAATGCTATAAACGTATAGAAACTATAAACTGAGTTGTTGGATCTGATCTTATGTGATCTTTAACGTTGGTTTTTACATATCCACGATAGCTTATAAACGTTTTCATCAATGGTTAAAAACATAGACACAACCTTCTATAATTATTTTCATCACTATTATAAAAAAGTTGACACTAATTGTTGTATATGCTTTCCTTTGTCCATTCATATTGAATCATTATATAAGAATGTTATATTAGCATTTTTCAGTTTACAGAGCTTTATTGATTGATAAACCAGAGGTTATAAACATTTGAAAATGATAAAGTGAGTTGTTGAAGTCGATTTTACGTATTCATTAACTCTTGGTTTTATGTATGCATGATAACATATAACTTGAAGGCCAAGAATTTAAGGTTCAATATTTTTAAAAGCATATACGTCACGTCACTTTTTTTTTTTAGAAAATAATATAAATATTAGCTTAAGTGTGTTTTTTATTATCATTTTAAAAAATTATTCATCTGATTAAAGTATGTATTTTGAATTTACATATGCCCCATTTTTATATTTTCATGGAAAATTTTTGTATAATTGATAAATTAATCTATAAGGATTATAACTAATTATGTTATTACATACTGTAAAAGAAAAAAATATATAAAAATACCACGCTACTCGGTATACAATTGCTATAGGAAAGAATTACGATTGAACAACAACGTCTTATTAAAAAAAGTGACAAAAAATGACGTAACTAACCAAATATACGTGTGTTTTTATATTAGCAATATGAGCTTAACATTTATCATTTTTCGTATACTAGAGAGGAAAAGGGTGCGTGGATTTGGTTGGACATATGGTGATCAGACTTATTGCATAGGTGCAGGGTATACATTTATGTAATCAAATCACCGTGAATGAACTGTAACCCATAATCGAAGAACATGCATTTTATTCACAAAGACAACAAAATTACTGGGAAGTAGGCTCGTTTGCTGGCAGTGGCGGACCCGGAAACCAAATCTCATGGAGTCCAATTTTTTTTTTGACAGTAACATATTTAAATATAAATGTTGATTATAAATTTATTAAGCATTACAATCTTACATATAGGAACATGTTTCTATTACTAAATTATTATCAACTTTCATTATTTTACTCAATTTTATGTTATTAAAACTATACTTTATAAAATATCTTTTTTATTGTCAAAAAAGCTATGGGGTCCGGGACCCCACCGGAACCCCCCTCAGTCCGCCCCTGTTTGCTGGGAACAAGGTGGGTGGCGGCGCGAAGTTGGTGGTGGGCGGAAAAGGCGGTGGTGGAGTAATTCTTTGTGTGACCGGCGAAATCAGTGGTGAATCGGGAGGTTAGAGTACAGAGAAAAAGAGAAGCGCGCACGGAGAAAAGATACGTTGTGAGATAAAATCGTAAAAAAAATGATATGTTGTATTAACGGACTTTAATTTACTTATCGTATAGATACGTAATGTAAAGTCATTTTGTTAAAAAATCTTTCCCATGAAATTTTTTGGTCTAAGTTAAGTTTCAAACCGGCTAAAATTAGGAACAACTCAGTAGCCCCGACCATTGGGCCATAAGGGCATCAACTATGGTGTGGACTCCACCCTTATGTGTCAGTATTGGCTACACCAATGTAACGATAATAAAAAATAAAAACACTTAACAAAAACTAAAGTAAAATAAGTTGGTTGGAGAGAATGCTAAGGAACTAATTGTGGTTAGAGAAAAATTATAGAGTCCTTTGTAGAGATGAGAATTTCTTAATAGATAAAAATTATTTTTATGATGTGGCACCTAGAAATGGTTAAAAGACTCACCACCATTGTGCGTTATATATTTGGTTATTATAAAATATATATTAATAAATACTTTGATTTATTACTTTTAATAATATATTAGCCGCTTTTTTTAACAACATATAAGTAGAATCAAAAAATATTTTTTATATTGATCATAAATATTTATTATTCATAATTTTTTAACCAATTTTAGTTTAATTAATATAAATATGTTGTAATTTGTTAGGCTCATAATATGTACATAGAAAAATATTTTTATATAACGTGTAAACGTCTTGGTGTGCAGAAATTTAGGGTATTTAAATCATGGTTTATAAAACAACCGTAATCTAAAGTCCCACGCCATTAAAACAAGTCGTCATTCGACTGTACAGGAACGTGCGCAGTACGGACGAGTAAAACAACGTCGTCATTTATAGTGGCGCGCGAGCCAACGGACTTTAAAATACGGTTGACTATATAACCGTAATTTAAAGTCCCATAAGAAAAAGCGCTCAATCCTCTAGCCCATAATTAATAACAGTTAGCTAAAAAACGTAATTAATTATCTCCGGTCAAGCATTTAAGTTATGGTTTGAGTTTTGACGGTAATTAATGAGTCATAATTTTAAGTCTTTTTTCCACTAATGTGATATCATCAAAATCTTAAGAGACTTGACTAACCAATTCCCCCTTTCTGATGATGTCAACCAATCTGATAAACAAATATAAACCAACTAGCTAGGTGTAATATAAAATAAGTGTGAAAACCGCTAACTCCAGAAGATGGTTCCCTAAGAAGATTCCTCTTGAGTTAGATTAGTGGGTTTTGCAAGATGTTTGACACTTAGCATTTTAGTTGAGATTAGTACTCTTATGTAGATAACAAAAAATATTATGTTGTATATTCAAAATACAATATAAATCTTTTAAAAACTAATTTTTCTAAATATTAGTTAAAATGTATAAAACTATTATTTTTGAATAAATAATTTAAATTGGTAGCAAAAAATAATTTAAAAATGTATGGTAAAAAGTATGGTGCTTAATTTGTATAAATCATAGTACTTAGATTGTATAAATTGGTAGAAAAATTGGTATAAATTATGTGTTTAAAACATTATATTCTTTTTTATGATACTGAATAATTTTTAAACGCTAAGAATATTATTTTTAATATTCTCAATATTTTATGATATTTTAATACATTTTTTTTCTATTTTTATAATATTTTAAAATTTTATATATTTTTTTATATGTTTATAGTATTTTGAATTTTTTTGTGAATTTTCTAACATATAGGGGCATATTGTGAACTTTAGAAGTACTTTGTTAACTAGTAGAGGTATTTTTGTCTTGTTCCTCTGGTGACTATAATGACATTTCATCGACTTTTTTTTATCGAAGAAGACGGAGGCCGAGCCTCATTTTATTACATAACAGATGGACATTGTTCTTCCCCAAGTAGTTGCGAGATACAGATGGGAGGGTATAACGGAATATACAATCCATGGTCTCTGTGTACCCCTATTTTAACAAGTTTATCCGCTATTCTATTGGTCTGTCTAGAATTGAAAACAACTTGCAAGTCCTAACCGGGATATAGGAGGCTAGTACATTCCTTAATATTGGTCGGAACGGTAAATTATCTGGGCAGTGCTGGAAGTATTCCACAAGTAGAGAAGAGTCGGAACAGATAGTAACGTGCTCCAAATTTTTCTCCTTGGCTAGTTTGATGGTAGTCCGCAAAGCCATGGCTTCATAGTGCAGTACGCTTCTTCTTCCATAGAAGACTATGAAACCCGCTATCCATCCTCCCCTATGATCTCTAATAATCCCACCTACAGCTGAAATACCTTAAACTTAATGAATCTAATAAAATATAATTAAGATTGATTAAAACCAATTAAGGAAGGGTAAATACATACTGAAATACCCCTAACCTTACAAACTTAATTAAATGATCTATTAATGATCTAAGATGGTTAATAAACATCTAGATACCATTGGGGAGCAATCTAAAAGATCTCAACAAGGCAAAACATGCTTTAAGATCGGTAAAGCCAAAAATGTGCTTTAAGACACCATAGAGATTGTATGACCTCAAATAGGATCCAAAGTGGATTCCTAAGTATTATAATGAAGTAATGAACATTATAAAACCATTCTCAAAGGAAACCAAGCTCTAAAACATGTTCTAACACAAAATGTGCTCTAAAATTCCTTAAAGCACGGTTTTTGAGAAAATTGACTTTCTGAGTGGGTTTTGGGTGGTGTTAAGCATTGGATTAGACCTTGATATACTAATGTACTATAATGTACCACATTGGGAGGTCTAAATCAAAAATTTCAAAAAAAAATCGAAAATATGGCATTCATTTGTGAATAGTAACCCAAATAGTGCATTTTTAAGCAAATTGACCAAGTTTGGTCAATGGTCAAATAATTGACCCTTCTAACCCTTAGGCTGTCGGCAGGCAAGGAGGAAGGAAACAGCACACGCAGCATTAATGCTAAATATCTTCCTAAATTGGTGAATCACCATTTACTATTCCTTTTTATAACATTTTATTCCTTTAAACACATTACCTTGCATTCTCTTGCCTCTTGTCCCATTCCAGCCAAGCCATCAGCTCTTCCAAACTCTCTCAAGCTGTGTTCTTGAGTATGGAAGACAAATCAATCTCTTAAGCACCTAAGGTAATGGTTTAAGGCATATTTTAGCTCTTTTTCTCATCTCTTCATTACCTACACTTGGAGCTCATGATCTATCACTTCCCATGGCTCATTCTCAGTGTTTTAGGCTTGAACGAACATCAATCTCGGCTGAAGCAAATATAGGGACCAAGGTTTCAAAATTTGCATTATAAGGTAAAAACATACCTTAAGCATCTCCTTTCTCCATCCGGTTTTCTTCTCTTGATTTTTATGAGTTTATTCACTCATAATCTTCATATTTACATGTTCATTAAGTTGGTTAACCAATTGGAGCAAGAGTGGCCGAAATCTAAAGGAAATACCATTCTTTAAGGCATTTTGCCAAGGTAAAACCTATTACCATAGCAGCTTGTTGTTGTCTAGCTATTTCCTATGTTTATATGGTGAATTTAACACCATGTGGTGTGTTTAATTCAGGCCGAAATCCTTTGGAAACTTCCTTGCATTTTTAAGGTGATTTTTGCCTTAAATCTTACATTAATTGTTCTTTATGGTTAAGCTCATGCTTGGAGTATAACCATATCTTATTTTGGTGTATTAAACATGCCTAAATGATGTGATGATTTTTCCTCCAAGCTGCCGAGTTGTTACAAGGATAAACCAAGGTATAAACACCTTAAACTTATGATTTTTATGATTTCTTAGCATATATATATATTATGTGCCGAGAGTGGAGTTAAATATATGGGTTATTTTAACCTAAATATGGAAAAAAATGACTAAGATAAATTAAGCTAGTCATTTAAGTGATTTAATTAACATAATGGTCAAATTATGACATTATGTGGAAAAATAAATAAACTACAGCAGGCCATGAGTTTATTGTATAAATTGATCTATTTATGTGTAATTTATGTTATAAAGCAAAGTTGTAATAAGGCCATGTCATTAGGCCATTTTAATTTAAGTTTAAAGCTTATTTAGTTTTAATTTATGCTTATATAATTAAGTTTGGGGTCAAATGGTAATTACTAGTAAAATATAAAGCTGTGGGCTTAATTTAGAGGAATTTAGGGGTTTTAAATGAATTTAATAAAAATTATAACATTTTATAAAGTTTTGGGTCAAAATTGTAAAAATAGGAAACTATAGGGTATAATTGGTAATTACCGAAAGTTTGGCTTCACTTTGGTGTTGGAAGTCAAAGTTGACTATATAGGAGACTTTGACCAAGTTTGGAGAATTTAAGGAATTAAAATACTACCTTATAATAAGATAGTTAATTAATTGTAAAAGATTTATAAGAGATGGGGTTATATTGTGATTTCTGAAAACTTGGGGTACTAAATAGAATTTAGAACAGACCTTAGGTTATTAGGAATTTTAGAAGTTTATTTGGTTAAATTTGGAGTTTATATGAATTATATAAGTATAATATATGATATTTCATAACATTTGTTACAAATGGGTAACATATGGGCAAAACCGAGAATTATAGAAAGTATGAGGTTAGAAATGATATTTATAACCTTTTGGTATAGTTTGGTAATTTTTGGAGTTATATATAAAGGTTTATAAAGAAATATATATAATATATAGTTTTAATGACATTAGAAAACTATGTATTATAAATTGGGGTTGTTTTGTAAATTATAGAAGTTTAGTGGTATATAGTGAAAACCGAGAGTATAATGGGCTATTTGGTAATAACTAACAATTTATAACTATAGGTTATAATTGTTTTAATGGCATAAATGTCATAATATATGTTATATAACTATAATATAACACTATATAAAATATGTGGTGGATTTTGTAAATATTTAAGAAACTAGGTGCTGTTCGGAATTATGGGCATTTTTAAATAAAAATTTTATAATATGGTTTTAATGTTATAAGAGTGTAACATTTATAATATAAGAAATATTCATTAAGGAGAATGATATATTATAAAGACATATCATATAGTAAATAGTCCCATAATACATGTATATAAATAAATATGTGTTATGGAGTGGAAAAATATAATATGGTTTAATAACTATATATCATGGTAATTAAAATGATATAAGATAAAGAGAAAAAAATTACAAACGTTGGATATGGAAATTCTAATGTTAGGAGTATACATGGGATAATAAGGATTTAAATAATTCAAAGTATTTTTACATACGAATTATACTACATTGAACTTGGAAAAACAAACCTTAGGAAAATAAATACTAAGGTGAAATGTATAATATATGATAAGAATTATACATGCAATATAGAAACAAACTAAATAATATACAAGGGTATATTAAGTTACATGCGATGACAAAGTTCAAACATTAAGTATATTAATATACAAGACAAGACTACGCATGTAATATAACGTTTTTCCAATCCCGAGTTAAGCCGAAAACCCGACAAACGTTGACAGTTCTTAACGGGGGATTAACTGGGAGGTATTAGTGACGGTACGGGGTACCGTAAAGTTATGTTGTTATACGGGATTCTAATCAGTAGCGTTGTGTATTATTAGACTGTTAGAGACGATACGGGGAGCATCAGATATAGCTGATTCATACTCCACGGTTATACATTCCGGGTGTACGGTATGTTGTTACGTGTCTCTGATTGTCTCTGAGGGCTTCCTTAGTTCAGACTTCTGTGTGATCTGTGATAAGATTGTTTGTCTGAATGTGTGAATAAATATGTATGAACTGTATATTTATAGCTGCTTATTATATACTATTGTTGCGTTAACAGTATTGGTTCGTATATATGAACCTATATATATATAAAACGAACTAGCGGCTATGGTGCTATCTTATATGCAATATAAGGATCGTCAGAAAAACGTTGTAGCACTAGGATAATAAGATATACATATTATCCGAGACTTTAATACGGAGCATCGGCCTTTCTAAACGCCGCTCTCGTATCTAACACTGGATCCCGAGTTTACAGACTCCGGATTGGACTAACGACCTTAGTCTACTGTGTTAGAAAAAATGATAATGCGATGCGATGGTATAATTAATTAACATAACAAAGCCAAGAGGATGTGGCTCTTGGTGCGCGCTGTGATCACAAAAACGATACTAGGATGTCCGCGTACGGGTCCGCAAGTATCAAGAAATTTCCCGTGAGCTAGGATGGCTCGTTGGTCGGAGACTCTACCGCTGGAGTGGCTATTGCCGTGGGTGACCCGCCATAGTATATGGGTAATTTAGAGACACGTCGTTTTTAATGAGACGTTGTCACTAGGTATAACTGAACACTTTTTACAGTTGAGACTTGTACATTGGCGAACAATATTGGTTTCTATACCAAGGACGGGAGTTGATACTTGTTTATTATTCTCGTTGTTTCGCCTGGTTGTTCATTGGTTATACTGTGTGATTTATATTATGTGTTTTGATGGTTGTGTTATTGTATGTTATTACTGTTAACTGTTTTACAGTTTAATTATTAAAACGGTATCGCATGTAACGAATCTCATGCTCTCGACCAATTAATTGAGGGGTTTGAGGAGGCATGACGGGGCATGTGATAACATACTCAGCAGGGGCTGATTCCATACCACAAACCATTTTTATTTCAGGAGACTAGCTGGTGGGTCGACGACGTGAGGCGCGACAGTTGTGTTTTACTGTTGGTTGGACTTGGTACGGTTTGAGACTAATGTTGTTTTGGACTCGGGTTGTGTAAACCGAGGTGTATTATGGTTAGATGCTCACGTGTATAGTTTTGTAATAAGCGGTTGTTGTTGGTTATGTTTTAGATTGTTTAAGCACTACTATCTATCTCTTGTGGTCACTGCGGGAATACGTTTCGTATGTTGATTATTATGTAACTTGTTATCACCCGTATAGGCGAGTGATAACAGTGACACCAGTAGAACGACAGTCTGTTATTACCGCTGCGGTTTATTTACTAAGTACGATGTTTATATTATAATTAGGAGCCGGATTTAGTAGGGGTGTTACACATACCTTAAAATCTTATAAACCAAATATGGAAAAATAAAGGCAAAATGTGCCTTAAGAATTCCAAGGAATTATTGTAAAGGCATTAAACTAATAAAATGCCTAAATATCACTAAGGGAGGTTAAAGAATACCTCTAAACTCATCGGAGATCAATTACAAACGACTAAAGCAAAAATATGCTTTAAACTACTTAAGGTGAAATATGCCTTAAAAGCATAAGTAAGTGCCTAAATGATATTAATAAATCCTAACATTAAATAATGGACTAATGAGAGTCTATTATAAGGATTAAATCATTTAATGAAGTGATCTAACATGTAACACACTAATACATGCACTAAGATCATAAAATGCATTAATTACTTACAATGAATAGTAAGTATACCAAATATTTATAAAATGCATAGAGATGATTATACACATTGTTTAAGGACAAAATAACATTAAATGACATGATAACACATAAGACATGTTAGTGCACCATCTTAGACACATTAATATTGTAACACCCCTACTATTAATACAGTCATTAACGTCCAATCTCCTTACTCACCAGATACACGCAGCGGATACCTACTTACATACATTGGGTGATACAATGCCGTTTGATAAGTGTGAAACATATAGGCTTTTAAAGGTTTAATTACCTTATAATCTGCTATAATTTAAGCAATGTTTCCCACTTATTCTGTGTTTTTCCTAAGATTGATGTTTTGATATGAACTAATGCACTTTATATGTTAAATATAGGAAAAAACCCAGGGAAATGAAGATTTTACATCATAAGGATTACAACGCAACAAACGGGGAACAAATCAGGGAAAGAGACACAAAAATGGTCGTGTCCGGGTCAACCTGGCCGGACGCAGAACCGGACGTCTCACGTCCGGATCTGTGTCCGGGTCAAGTTAGCCGGACGTGACCCAAACGAGAATTATGTGCCCTGTCCGGATCCGGACATCGATCCGGACATATTCCGAGATTCAGATCCAAAACCGCTGTCTCACGTCCGGATCCGGACACGATCCGGACATGTTTCGAGTTTCAGATCTAGAGGTTCTGTGTCACGTCCGGACCAGGACACAACCCGGACACAATCCGGACGTCACACAACGATGAAAAATAAAAACGCACTCGTACTGATAATTGGGCTTTCGGCGCAATTATCAGACGGCGCAATACCTCCTTAATTTATGCAGTGTCCATGCTCAATAACTCACCACACCACTAACGAATGTTTCATTTCTAATCCTATATAAACCCTCCTCCTCCTTTCATTTCAAATCGTACCTGACTCTCTGAGTCTCTCCATTCCTCTCTTCTCCCTCTCTACACAAATCTCCTCTGCGATAAACCAATCCCCCACTCATAAATCATTCTCCGTAAAACCTTCACCCTCAACCCACAGACAAAACCCTGCTCACGAGCTTCATTTAGCCGCGTCCGGTTGACGTCCGGATCCGGACAAGCACCTGGAGAAGGCGTCCGGATTGCGTCCGACCCTAGACAGCCGGACAGGAGACGTCCGGATCGCGTCCGACCCTAGACAGCCGGACAAGAGTGGAATTTGCAGAATCGTCTCGACGGCTTCTAAAACCAGTTTTTCTGCTAATTCCCTCTATCCTTATGCTGTTTATACTGAGCATTGTTATTTTGTCTATGGCTGAGTAGTCGCTTTTAATTTCGGTTTACTATGTATCTCTAGAATAATTATTTCTGAACCTTTGTGATTTTCTGCAGTACAATAAAGTTCTTTACCCTTATGAATTCTTAGACTTGTTAATCTGATCAATTAATTGAGTCTATCAGTTTGTTAGCTTATAAGTGAGAACTGCGGCTATCAATTGACTACAGGGAAAGAACCAGTTAGTATAGAGATGGTAATTCCTCTAAAAACACTAGCTGACCATTAATCTAGACTATGCTTAAAGCGATTAGTAAACAGTTGCTAATTAGAATTCGTGGAGCGGGAGACCGAATACGAGTTATCCTTATTCTAGGGTTTTATTCAGAATATTGCAGAAATCACTTAGGGGAAGAAATTGCAATCTAGAGAGAAATAGTAAACCGGAATTTCCTTTATCATACAAAACCAAAAACAAATTGTTTACCTGTTATTTATTGTTTAGTGAACTCTTTTACAAACATTCACCATCACAAACAAAAACCCCCAATTTCCTGTTATTTATAGTTTTCCTTTTGTTTTGTGTGAAAGTAGAAATTAAACTAGCCGCTGCCTCCTTGGATTCGATACTCAGGGAATACTCCGAGATTTAAACTTGCTATAATCGACCGGTACACTTGCCGTTAGGTTTTACCCCAACACCGTTAGCCACCCACGTGACTAACAAGGCTACTACTTCTACATACAGCATCGGTCTGATGGACCGGAATCCCGAGTATTACATATCTACCATATATATTTCATACACCAATACACGCTACATTCTTCCATTCGATACAATACTTCGAATACCATACAATATAATCCACATACCGAGTTTACTAAGATCCTTATACAGATATACTACCTCTTCAAAGTTCATACGTACTCACCACGAGTCTACTTACTACCCGTTCCTCACAAACTACTTACTCCTAATTACAAGGGTGTGCCTCCGGTCTCTTCCTTGACCACATTCGCTTCGGGTACCTGCACACTAAAAAATGTCCCCCGAAGGGGTCAGCTTTCGCCGAGCATGATAACCGCATACCCCGCGTACTAGTGAGGGTACGCCGACCACTTGGTCGTATACATGCGGTTGATTTCATTCAAACATACATGCATACATGCTTTTATACATATTATTACAATACATTACGCAAGGCATACACACATACATACACTTCATTACATACAAGAGTACAACATAAACCATTCAATACGTACTTACCTTTTTCCGAATACACATACTCATTACATACACAGTATACAATACTTGTTAGCTTCATTGGTCCACCCGGGTTAATCGGGTGGAGATTACTCTTTTACTCGTCACTTCATACATATGCATACATACTCATACTCCTACTCATACATACTTATGGATCCATACTTGCTTACTCTTACTCTTACTCATGTTAAGTCGTCGGGACCTCCGGCCCGGGAACTACTCGGTCCCACCACCGGGATTTACTTGGTTCACTAATCCAGGATGCTACCCACTTAAGGGATTTGGGCCGTGGACCAGCTTAAGAACCAGGAATCGGATCCAACCTCTTGTGTCTCCTCATCCTCACGCGTGGCC
Organism: Limonium bicolor; assembly: GCA_023374045.1. Taxonomy (NCBI): domain Eukaryota; kingdom Viridiplantae; phylum Streptophyta; class Magnoliopsida; order Caryophyllales; family Plumbaginaceae; genus Limonium; species Limonium bicolor. The sequence continues at coordinate 160,817,348 of CM041782.1, forward strand.
AAAGCTATATCGGACTTCTACTCATTCCGGTTTACTCACTTAAGTTAGGAGTTAGGTAGTTAGGAATTAGCAGAAGTCAACATTCAAGCCACAATAATACAATACCCATATACACTTACATACAAATACATTACAATATACAAGTACACTACAAGTACGATACACTTCATCATCATTCATATGTTTCATGAATTATACAAACTATTGTTCAAGACAAATATCAAGAACAATGTAAACAAGCACAAGTAGGTGCAATATAGTCCGATTCATGCATTTATCTTATTAGGTGATCAAATAAGCACACAAATCGGGGTAACCAGATTAGGATACAGGGCATGAAGAAATCATACCTTTCACCGTTGTACTTGTATCCCAACGTTCCTCCGGTATTCACAATCCAAATCCTATGGTATACATACAACCGAATAATTAATCTAACTATCATTAACTTAATTCGGTTACCCTCTCACACCTCCTAACTCATACTTACTAGGTCTTCACATTCCTATACTTACATTTTATTTACTTACTTTTAATTACTTAACAATGGTTTACCTACACATATATGCACGTATGTATAGGTGGGTATACATATACATACATACATACATATACTAACCATAGTCTTATAGTTTTTTTTTTTGTAAGTTTTGACCCGACCGAACTTGCGACCGACCTTGCAAGTTCGGTCCGAGTCAGTAGGTTACATCAGGTGAAAATTCCAGGGCCGACCGACCTTGCAAGTCCGGTCCCAAGGTCGGTCCATTCCAGTAGGTTACTTAACGGAAAGATTTTAGCCCGACCGACCTTGCAAGTCCGATCGCAAGGTCGGTCCATTCCAGTAGCTTGCTCGACGGAAATTTTTCTGGCCGACCGAACTTGCATGTCCGGTCGCAAGTCCGGTCGATTCCAGAAGCTTTCCTGTCTTTGTAAATCTGGGCTCGACCGAACTTGCAAGTCCGGTCGCAAGTTCGGTCCGGCCCAGCATTTGCATTTTTACTTCTGTTTTCTGTCCCATACTTTACCCATTGTTTCTCCAATCTTCCTACATGTAATCTCACATGTTTAAACACTACCTAGGCCCTTCAAACTGCCTTAGTTCATCCACTTTACATACTTACTAATTCTTACTTGTACCAGTTCATTTCCATTCTTTACTTACTTCTCATTCTCATTCTAGCTTGTTTATACTCCTAATGACTCTTACTTATGATTACTTAAGTCTTAATCAACTTATACAACCATCCCCAAACAAAGCCTTAACTTACAGCCCACTCAAAATTCCTCTCGGGTGAAATTTGGTGTTGGTCCGGGACCTTGTACAAAGGTAGTCCCGGACCATGAGTAGCTGAACTCTCGAATGGTTTTTGTCTAGTGGTTCGGGACCTTATACCAGAGGTAAGTCCCGGACCCTTAGTGAATTGCAACTCTCGGTTAGTTTTGAGTGGTTGGTCCGGGACTTCATACAAGACCTAAGTCCCGGACCAACAGTGATCTGCTATGACTGGAACATTTTCCATGCTCTGTTTCATTCTCTTCTTCCTCTAATCACTTCCTAATGGTTTCTAATCTTGATATTACATGCTTAACTACTCATTAATGTCTAACCTACCTAAATCCATCACCGAAACTCAATTCCCCCAACCTACTGATATCTCACCATTTCCACTATTTCATTTCTTTTCTTTCTGTTGCAGTTCTACCGAGTTGCTGCTGCTACTTCTGATCCATTTTCATTCTTCTTCTACAAATGCTAACAGCTCCTAAGTGACATAGCTTCTAGGTAAAATTTGCCATAGTTTCCCCTATAATCTTACATTCTCCTCACACTAATTCATCCAAAAATCAAATCGGTTTCAACCTGCATCAGTTTATACATATGCATTTGACAGTTTATATACATATACGCATCAGTTCCAACCAACGTTCACAGCAGCTCATTTATTTTGTTTTCTTTGACAGGTTCTAACTCGACAATTCACTAACGCAATCCATACCATTATGCTAACCTATCTTATATGGTTTCAATAAGTTTACATTTGTTAAACACTTTACTTGCTCACACACGCGTACGCATTATACCAATCTGACCAGAGTTACTTCATTACCTTGTTCTTGCTTCTGTTTTGTTTTTCTTTCCTTCCTTCTTCTTGCTCTCCTCTTCTTCCTTGTTTGTTTTCTTTACCCTTGTCCTAGTTACCAAAGCGACAATGCCTCCCTCTTGCAGTGCCGAACGGCTAAACAAGGAAATGGAGCTCACGTGGTTCTTGGTTTTTCAACAGAAAAATGAACAGATGGAACTCAAAGAATGGTTGGGTCCTTTCTTTACCTTAGGATATGAAGAGGAGAATGGGGCTTCAACCCGTGACTTCTAGACTCCAAAAATGACAATACCCATGAAAACAAAATCGGTTGTTTTCAACTTTTGAAAGGTGGAGATGGTTCTCCTTGAAGAGAGGATTCCAACGGTGTTATTTTTGTGAGATTTGGTGGTGGTTTGGTCTCTCAAAAATGGAGGAAGAAGTGTTGTGTTTCTTGGTGTTTCAAATCGCCATGGCGGCTGCTTGGAGGAGAAGAGAAATCAGAGGGTATGGGCTAGGTCGTACGTGAGAGGGTGATGGGTAAGGGAGAGAATAGTTATTACTTTTGTCTTTTTAATTTGTTTGTCTTTTGTACATAAGATAATTAAAAGAAATGTGAGGGAGGTGGGACAAGCGAATCGGCCACCCACACTGTCCCATACAGATTTTTGATTTTATTTTGCAAAAGTGGACACACTAACTTTACTCATTTACACTCTCACCCCGCAACTTCCCGTTTTTGACAGTTTTACTAGTCGGTACCCATTTTTCGGAATTTTCTCGTTTAATTAATTTTATTGGTTCTAGACCTTCATTAATATTTGTTAATGACTATTTAATTAATTATAATTGTCACGAGTCTATTTAACCCGCTTAAAGTCACGTTTTCTCGGTTTCCTCGAAAAACGCGCTTTAATGTTCATTAGTGTTTTTAATCCATTTTAAGGATCAATTTTCTTCGGGATTGGTTCCCTAATATTTATTTAGACTTAATTAAGCCTTTAGAATCCTTATATTACGCTAACCGAGGTCTTATACCTCCTATGGTTGTTTAACGCTTATTTAGCGTTTTACGCTTTTTAAGCGTTTCTTTATTTCTTTTGGATTTATTTTTCCTTACCAATATTACTTAATCATTATTAGGCTCTTAAATACCCATTAGGATAATTAATCGCCATATTTAAGGTCGGGGTATTTCAAATATATAAATGTAACAAACTAGCATAATATTGTACAAAAATTTTTTAAACGGTACAGCCCCATATGTGGCCGGTTTTGATGCAAATTTTGAAGAGAAAAGAGAGGGAAGATGAAAAAGAAGAGAAGTAAGGTAAGAAGAAGGTACAAGCTAGTTTCTATTATAATCTACCTAGCACACTCAAGTACCGATGTGAGCTAGAACAATGAAAGAAAAAACAACCATGGTTGTCCATTCAGCCGTAAGCAAAGAAGAATAAGGGGGATGCAATCGGAAGAGAAATGGAAGGAAAGATAGAAAAGAAGAGAATTGAGCTAAGGAGAAAGTACAAGCTAGTTTCTATTATAAGCCACCTAGTGTATTCAAGTACACATGTAGGATCAAAACAAGGAGGAAAGAAATCAGCCCTTGGCTGCCCATGTCACCGAATTCAAAAAAAAGGAAAAGAAAGAAGAAACAAAAAAAGGAGGAAAGAAAAACCTATGCTTACTTACCTAATACGTATTACTTCAAATGTCATTACAATACCCATCTTTTCCCAACATTACGCTGCTACTCATGCCCTCCATGGAATGTGAAATCGGAAGGGACATAAGAAGAAAATAGAAGAGGGGGAGGTAGGTGATAGGATGTACTTGCTAATGAGTAGACAAACATCATGAAGGACCTTCTCTCTTACAATAAAACAACTACCCACCCTTCATTCTTCTCTTTGTCGGCTCCCAACTCAAGCCAACCGTACTCCTTCCTTGATAAGATTTAGGATGCAAATGAAAAACAAGAGAGAAGGGAACCCATGAAGAAGAAGAACAAGGAAAGAACTGGTAATTATTTACTCTACTGAATGTTAAAAACCACACCTTCATACACAAAGGAAGTCCTAACTATATACTATAGAAACCAATGGTCATAAAATAACCCCTTAAATATCAACTATAACAACTCACAAATACGGACACTAAACATAATATATCGTAACACCCCCTCTCGAAGTTTACATTTATGTAAACTTTGAACATGAATACCGTTGTCCTGCGTTTCTACCATTCCCAACTTCTGTTTGACAAGGGATAATCTTTACCAGCGAGAGTTTTAGTGAGAACATCAGCTAACTGCCGCCAGGATGGAACAAACTGCACCGCTATTACTCCTTCCTGAATCTTCTGTCGCACGAAATGGCATCCCACTTCGATATGTTTTGTCTCTCGTGGAACACGGGATTCCGTGCGATATAAATTGCTGACTAGCTGTCTGACTTCAACGGCACTGGTAGGACGTCCTCCACTTCCAGCTCGCATAAAACTCTGGACAACCAACTCAACTCAGCTGTAGCTTGCCTCATGGATCGGTACTCCGCTTCTACAGAGCCAAGCTCTATGTAATACCCGCTGATAGATCTCCTTGTATTTGGGCATCCAGGCCAATCTGCATCGCAATATGCAGACAAACGAAAGTCATATTGTTTATTAAAGAAAAGTCCATTACATGCTATTCCTTTGATATATCTGAGTACATTTAAGGCCGCTTTCCAGTGCAGATCGGTGGGTTGTTGCAAGAACTGGCTTAAATACTGAATGGGAAACAGAGATCAGGGCGTGTATGAGCGAGAAAGCTAATCTTCCCCACTAATTTTCTGTACATCAGCGGTTCCAATAAGGGATTTCCTGCTTCCTTGAGCAGTTTGACATTAAGTTCTAGGGGACTTGTCACTGTTTTTCCATTGTGGCAATTAAACTCCTGCATTAGATTTTCAGCATAATTCTTCTGTCAGCAATGATTCCATCAGAAACATGAATAAAATGTATGCCAGGAAAATTGTTAAGCAGTCCTAGATCCTTTATTCTGAATTCATCGTGTAGCTTCTGTTTTATCATTCTTATTATCTCAAGATCACTTCCTTTCAAGAGTATGTCATCTACATAGACCGCAAGGAAAACAATTTTCTTTTCTCTCTTCTCCTAATGAAGAAGGAATAATCGTTAAGGGACTGTTGAAAACCATGGTGTGTAAGAAAGAAATTTAATTTCTCATGCCAATGACGGGATGCTTGCTTTAAACCATATAGGGACTTCTTGAGCTTACACGCTTAGTTTTATTTCTGTTTTACATACCCTGGAGGCAAGACCATATACACTTCTTCCTTTAATTCCCCATGCAGAAAAGCATTATTGATGTCTAATTGATAAATGTCCCAATTTCTTTTACATGCTACAGCCACTAAGGCTCTAACGGTAGAGAACTTAACTACCGGGGAAAAAGTTTCCAAATAGTCGATGCCATACCGCTGAGTATAACCCTTCACTACCAATCTAGCCTTGTACCTTTCCAGCGACCCATCTGCTATATACTTTAATTTATATACCCATTTTCACCCGATGGCTTTCTTCCCTTTTGGTAACTCAAATATTTCCCAAGTTCTGTTTCTTTCTAGAGCATGAATTCCTCTTTCATTGCCTTAACCCAATTTTTATTTGTTACAGCCTCAATGTAATCAGATGGTTCGATCTGTTTTTCTACAGTTTCAGTAGTGGCACACATTGCATTTAAATCAGTGGGAGAAACAGACTTTGCAGTTTCATGCATTGCATTTAACTTAGAGGGAATGATGGATTTATTTGCAGCATCAACAGTGATCATCGAGCTAAAGGTATAAGAAAGATTGTTTTCAGGTAAATTAATTGATTTCCTTGGCCTAATCAATGTACAGAGGCAAAGATCATTAATGACAGCATGGTTTCTGTTATGCAAGCTATTATCAGAACACATGATGCACCAAGAACTTTTGCTAAGTCTGTCATATATAATCTCAGAGAAGGGATCTAAGAACTTAGTTGATTCCGTGGAGAGTTCTCTGGTTTCTTTCACACTTCCCACTACGTAGTCTTGAAGATATCTTGGCATTTCTTGTTCCGCATTGATCTCCTTGTTTGGATTGAAATCTCAGTCGTGTCTGTGTGGTGTATGTCTCTCCTTGTAACACCCCTACTACAAACACAATACTTAACAAACGATTGCAGCGGAATTACAACTCAACACTTAACTTCATCCATGGGTGCTACACGCCGTTAGCCACCCACGTGGCTAACAAGGCTAATACATACATAGTGTACCGGTCTGATGGACAGGACTCCCGAGCATTACACATTGCAATTCCACTTCATAACTAAACCGAGTCACTTACACTTACATTACAACTATACCGAGTCTAACACATTCAATTTCCGATATCACACTTTAGTCTTACACCACTTACAAATACATAAACAAACTACATGCACTACCCTTGCATAAACAGCTACCCCGTCCTACTCTTGAACGGCTGCCAGCTCTACTGTACCTGAAAGGAAAAAGGATGGCTCCCAAGGGGCTCAACACCTTTGCTGGTATGGTAATCGTGCAGCCCGCATACTACTGGGCCACACACAACTAATTTTCGTGTGAACATGCGGTTGATTATATTTAAATCATGCATGAAAACTATAAACACACATTACAAACAACAGGTAATCAACACAGAAACACGGTTATAAAGTGTAACACATTAACATTTACTAAATAACTTTACTTGGTCTTTATACCATGAGGGTTTTTACTTCAAAGGCTCCATTCTTATTGGTTAACACTTATCCGTCTATTCGGGTTACACATACTTACTTTTTATAATAACGTGGGGTTTGGTATTGGTAATCAATGTACTCACCATAACAACATACAACACACTTTAACATACACACAACATGGCTCAGGAAGAGTCTCGTGAGGACTCGGACCGAAATAAGGGTAAGCCAACTTATTAGAGCCTAGAGAATACTTTTATTCTCATGTTGAGCTCATAACATAATAACTTATTGTTCTTCTTAGAGAACGTATACTTTACTTAAGATGTGTCGGATATAATATAGCTCCGAACACATCATACACATTTACTTTACTTAGATGCGTCGGCCCTAATATAGGCCCGATCACACCATACACATATCCCCCTAGCCCCGAATAATAGTCAAGGTAGGAGAGCGAGCTATAGGCTCGTGGGATTGAATTCCGAGAAGGAAAACAACCGAACAAGGGAGAGAGTTGAACCAAATATATATACCAACTCTCATACATACGCGCGTGACCGGACACCCAGATTCCTCACCCCCCCAATTATACATTAGTTAGAAGTTCCCTTATGGAACTTATCACATCATGACACCGTACGGTGTTACAACATAGTTAAACACACAAGGGAGGTAAGACACCTTTAGACATATATGTTCATAGCAAAAATCGTTACTCAACTACATACTCAAAGAGGAAAATACACATCACATACACCACATTATACAATAATGCACGGATAGCCGTAGTTATAACGTTCCCGTAGGTTGGGACGCTTAAATCCAAATACTGATCTCTTATGTGATCCTAAGGTCGGTTAACTACAGTTTAACACATAATCAAGGTTAAACGGTATCAGAACAAGTATGCCACATAATTGAATTACTGTAAACTCATTTCATGCTTTATCTTGCTAGATGGCAAACATTCAGAAAATCAAGTTGGCATACAAGCCGGTGTAACCCGATAGGACACAGGTTACAAGAAAACCATACCTTACACCATGGGTTACTCTACCGTGTCCCCGAGGATTTACTCCAATGCGTCATCTCACGCTCCCGAGTAGTTTCCAAACAACTGGTATTGTTTCAAATGTTTTATTAACATCAAGATCTTACGGTATGCAAATTTCTATTACTCCGGTACTTAACCCGTTGTCCCGTTATGCTTAACTTACTTATGTGATCTTAAGTTCACAACTTACACATTCACTCTCACACTTGTTTATACTTCTAATAGCCTTTAAAGGTCACCAAACAAGGCCTAATCATCATTTAAAACCATTACCATTCACTTCCCCATCATTACACACTAAAAACACATTCTGGAGCATTTTTAGACTGGTCCGGGTTTGTGTCCGGGGTTACAAACCCGGACCAATCCCAGAAGTTACATTCTGTGTACAAATTGCCTTGGTCCGGGTATGTGTACTTGGATACAAACCCGGACCACATGCTGGGATGTGTTTCTGGCACGTTTTTGATGTGGTCCGGGTTTGTGTACTTGTTTACAAACCCGGACCATGTCTGTAGGTGTTTAAATTGACAGTTTTGACCTCTTTTCAACCCCTAATTCACCTCCAATCATTTCCTAAACTTTCCACATGTTTTCTACATGTTTAAACACACTAAAACATGCTCTAAACCTCTTCAAATCATTGGTCAAACTCACCATTTAATCCTTGTCCATTTCTATAATTTTTTTCTATTCCCTCTGTTGCATTATGCACAACAGTGCATTTAAAACTTCTTCAAATGTTTCACAACCTTCCACCAACCTTACCAAATTACTTACTCACCACACCGATACATTCTTAGACCAATACACTTAGCTAAAGGGAAAATTGTAGGAAAAACTATATATAAAAAGAATAAAATGATGAACTAATCCTACAACTCTACTACGGGTAGCAAATAAAAACCCGGTCGGAGTATAGTGTAAATATATTACGACTGAGAGTATCGTACCCAAGGGACTTATAGAAAACTAGTCCTAATCCGGGCAAAAGCCTATTATAAACAAGGGGGAATAGTAAAGGTTGATTCTAAACTAAAAAAAAATTAAATAAACTAACTTTGATTCGAGGAGATGTCAATGCAAAAGTAACGTAGGACCAATAATCAAGGGTGGCAAGTCTTAAAGAGGATTTGGTCTCGCAAAATGCATATGCCGGGTGCCATGCCGGACCTCCGCTACCCGGCATAGTCAAGGCCTTTGAATGTGCCAGACAACTTCCATCCGGCACTACATCCGGCATCGTACATTCCATAAATAACACTTCCAGAATCGAGTCTGAATAAAGGAACTCAATATTCATACTTGCATCGTGCATAGCTAATGCCGCGTGTACAAACAGAATAATGGGAAATAAGAGATTAACCCTAAACCTTAGGTCTTGATGCCCCTCTTTCGGAACAACAAACTTAAAGATTACCAAAATCCTAATCTATCCTACTCTTGCTTGGGAAAGCCTTAAATAGGACTTAGAGATAAGAGAATAAATAGCTACTTCATTCTACTTTGCATGAAGACTAGAACTCGGGTTAAGAAACTTGAAAATTCCATAAATGGTCATAAGAGTTTTACAAGGAAATCTTCCCTAACCAAAAATCTAACAAGGATTCTGCATCACCATCCACACAACTACAAGAAGAGAATACAAATGGGGAGAAAGAAATGTTCATAGCCTTAACCTGACAAGGTCTTCTTCTTCCCTTGCGTGGATGGATCTGCAGACGTTCCTTGGACACCAACAATGGAGTGAGGCGGAAATATTGTGTGAATGGAGTATAATGTGATGTTGAAGTGTGTCCAATGATGTAGACTCACGGCCTATTTATAGGGCTTCAAAATGTCTCTTGTCGGGTGTCGTGCCGGATCGTCAGTAGCCGGCACATGTGGAAAATGTGCCCAACTGTTAACGGTCAAAACCGCCAATTCCACGCAAAACAATGTACATGTCGGGTAGGAAATTCCCGGCATCATACCCGGCAGCGGTTGGAAATCACGTGGAACATATGTGCTGTTGTTAGGGGTGATCATTTGGATAATTCGGTTAACCGAAATCCAAATTGTAAAAATAAATTGGATTTCGGTTATTTCGGTTAAAAACTGAATTATCCAAATTAAGACCAAAACCGAATTAACCATTATCCAAATTATCCGAAATCCAAATTTTTTTAAAAGTGAAATCCGAAATCCAAACTGAAATCCAAATTTTAGCTAGTTTGGATTTCAACTTACCAAAATTTAGGGTTTGTATTTGACCATTTGTCACTAAAGACTAGAATTAGAAAATAGAATATTTTTTTCTAAAGAAAATTTGGATAATTCGGTTAACCGAATTAGACAAAGTCAAAACCAAATCCAAACCAAATTATAATTAGGTTAATTCGGTTAACCGAAATTATCAATTCGGTTAGAAAATTCGGTTAAAAATCCAAAAAATAAAATCAATTAATTTAGTTTTTGGATAAATCCAAAATATCCAAACTGAATGCTCACCCCTAGCTGTTGTATGGTCAACCGAAGCGACTTTACACCTATGCCGGATAGAATTTACCCGGCATCGTATCCGGCAAAGCCTCTTTTCTTATCTATGCTCGTGTCATGCAGGATTTATCGACATGGAGTCCGGCATCATTTGAACTTTTACCTAGAAAAATCATTCCTTGCACACAGAAAATCAAAAATCACAAAAACATAAGTTTGTACAAATAATTACATTAACACATAATAAACATAAATAATATAATTTAACCTTATTTAGATAAATATAATACTAAATCTAGCCCATAAAATATGATAAGTATGCGGCTTATCAAGGCCCTACACTTACCTTTTGCCAGTCCTCGAGCAAAACAAGATTAGAAAGGAGTAATTACTTAGGCACAAAACAGCTAAACTCTAGAATGACAATTAGATAAATATTTCTAACTGCTTGACTCTAATTCACAAGTATCACTTAATCTACCTTATCTATCCAAACATACTAATGGGTATAAAATAAAGAATTTCAAAACCGATCAAAAACTTTTGGGCTATTTTGCATAAGGGATTTGTACTCTCTCCTTTTTCTGGTTTCCATCATTCAGCTCTATTTTTCAAGAGTTTCTGAATGTGGCCAAGACACTCATCGATGGTTTTATATTCAGCCCTTTTTTGCAAGGGTTTCTGAATCAACCATGATTTCTACATTGAAGAATAGGGAATTTAGGAGAAAAATAAAAGGAAAAACTCTCGTTTCTTGCTTTTATTCTGAGGCATCTTTTTCAACCTCAAGGAATATAATGCTTTTCCTTTGGAAGAAGATTTTTTTCTTTCTTTTGTTTTCTTTTTCTTCTTCTTCTTTCTTTTTTTTCACAAAACCCTATTTAAGATTTTCACCCAAAAGATTTTCACGATTTGAAAAGAGAAGGAAATAGTACCCAGAAGTACATAAAGGAAATAAGTATGAGAAAGATCATATACTCATGTTTAAATAAAAAGAATCAAGAAGTTAAAAACAGGAATCTATAAGTCATTAGAAAGCTTACCTCTTGAGAGAACAAGCATTTAATCATTCCTAACCTCATCTCAATCAAAAACATGCAAAAAGGTTAGCAAAACATCGATGAAACTCATAACTTATGCATATTATTATAACTTATTTTTTTCAAAGGGGGTCCCGCCCTACACTTGGCAGGAACACTGTCCCCAGTGTTCAAAAGAAACAATACAATTGAAATTTTTAATTTTTTTAAGAAAGCAGAAGAATAACTATAAGGAAATTACTTACCAAAATCAAATAAAAATATAACAACATAAAAATAAAAGAAAGATTAAAGGGAAAAGAGGCTCCCTGTTTGATAGTGAAGGCGTGAGGAGGACCCGCCCTACACTTAGCCTTTTAGGCTACTTGGCATTTTCCAAGATCCTTGGCAGGCCTAGGATAGTGACCAAATTTGCATGCTCCCGTGGATTAGTCTGCTTTTGGGACGGGAGTTGCCCTTGTTGATGGTTGCGTCAGAAGTTGCTGTAATTGCAACTGCAACGATTTGTGATCTTTGCGAATGGCCGAGATCTCGTTGTGAGCGTCTTGGGTTTTATTCATCAGGGCTGACATCATATCACGAAGTTTATCCATTTCAGCCTCTGATGAGAATGTAGGATGGGATGGTCGGTATTGTCTTGGACTTCCTAGTAGCCGGCTTGACTCTAGAAGTGTTGAGGGGGTTGATTCCCCTGTTGCCATGGCTGCCGATACCCTTGGTTATTATAGTTGACTTCCTCAACATTCTGAAAGTCTGGAATATCAGGGCTCGGAGCGTGTGGTCGTGCACTAACCACGTTCGCCTGTTGAGGAAGTTGATTCATTGCTATTTGCTCCACCACCTTCTGTAGAGCGCTAACCTTGTGGATGTTTGAGCATTGCTCTCCAACAATTGCTCATGACTTTGCATCAGTTTGTCGAATTTTGCATCGCCCTCTCCCACTAGATATAAACCAGCGGTACTACCCCTGGTTCCACCGGTGGCCCAATCCCTAATCTCTTCGCAAAGAGATTCAACCCCACTAACGAATTGATCTCCAGGCTTCTTTAATATATCTGCACCAAGGGAGGATAAGATCATCGTCTTGCATTGATTGATCAATCCTTTGTAAAACAACTGAGATAGTTGTTCCTTGGTGAGGCCGTGGTGTGGACATGTGCCCAGCAACCCTTTGAATCTTCCCAAGTCTCACAGATGTTCTTCGAGCTAGGCTATCTGAAGTTGTATATCTCGGCGATCATCTCCAGGGTGCGACTTGGAGGCATGAACTTATCATAGAACTTAGTTGTCATGTCCTCCCATGTGGTGATGGTACTGGGGGTCAGACTGTGGTACCACTTGCTGGCGCTCCCCGTAAGACTATGGGGAAAGAGGGAAAGTCTGGCCTATTGGAGGACATTGTTTGTGGAGGTTAGGTTGTTTGTATGTTGTAGAAATTTGGTGATGTGGAGCAAAGCATCATCCGGGTTTGTACCGTCGAACATACCCAACTCCTTGATGCATCGGATTTGATGATATGGCTTAAGTTTTTGCCATTCATCATATTCGTTTTGTGGAAGGAGAGGGAGGTCGATTGCTGGCTTTTGGCCTTGGTTGGAAGGCCGGTTTATATTTCGGACGGTTGGTGCTTCCATTTGTGTAGAAACTGCTTTTTGTAGGGTTCGTTGTTGCCTTAAAGTATGAAGAAGGGTTCTCTCGATCTCCGGATCAAAGTTGGCTAAATTTTCAGGAGTACTCGTTGACCGAAGAAGCATTCACTTTGATAACTTCAGGAGGAGCAAGAGAAAACGTTATAATACTTCGTAATAATAAAAGAAATAATATAATGACATAATTAAAATTACGAAAATACAAGAGGAAACAAATTTTTGGTTATGCCAGACAGAGGGCCGGGCGACGCGTACCCGGCAGTGGACTTCCTCCACTAATGCCGGGTTTATAACACCCGGCATATTGCCTGGCGTATCCAAACAACGAAAAAAAATAACTTAAATAAAAGACATGGAAAGTAAGAGATAATCAAAGTGAAAGACATGAAATGTAATAGATCTTGCCTAACTGTCCCTACTAATTATGGCAAAAATATTGAGTAAAATTGAACATGCCGGGTGACATGCCGGATAACTTCTGTCCGGCATCGGACTTCCTCCGAGGTGCCGGTTGTGAGAAACCTGGCACAATACACGACAGGTTCAAACTCAAAATTCAAATTAAAGAATCATAGTATAGGGACTATTAGAAGAGAGAAACAAACGAAAGGTGCAAGCAAGAATACATTTGAATTGTTAAAAAACTAATACTGTACGAGTCATAAAAATAACTTGAACATGCTGGACAGCATGCCGGGTAGAACCTATCTGGCATCGGACTTCCTCCGACTATGTCGGGTATCAGATGTCCGGCATTGTGCACGGCACATTCAATTCTGCAAACACTAAGGGTGAAATAAATCAAAGAATAAAAGAATAAAGAATAAAAGAATAAGGAAAGATGTGCCGGGCACCGGACATCCGGCATTGAATCCGGCATATTCAACAAAAAAAACAAAAGGTCAACTTTAAATCTACAAAATAAAAGAATCAAAGAATAAAGAATAGAGCGTTTTACCGAATTTAAGACTTGGACTAATTCCAAGTCCCCGACAACGGCGCCAATTTGCTAACAGGAAAATTTGTAGGATAAACTATATATATAAAAGAATAAAATAATAAACTAATCCTACAACTCTACTACAGGTAGCAAATAAAAACCCAGTCGGAGTATAGTGTAAATATATTACGACCGAGAGTATCGTACCCAAGGGACTTATAGAAAACTAGTCCTAATCTGGGCAAAAGCCTATTCTAAACAAGGGGGGAATAGTAAAGGTTGATTCTAAACTAAAAAATTAAATAAACTAACTTTGATTCGAGGAGATGTCAATGCAAAAGTAACGTAGGACCAATAATCAAGGGTAGCAAGTCTCAAAGAGGATTTGGTCTCGCAAAATGCATATGCCGGGTGCCATGCCGGACCTCCACTACCCGGCATAGTCAAGGCCTTTGAATGTGCCGGACAACTTCCATCCGGTACTACATCCGGCATCGTACATTCCATAAATAACACTTCAGAATCGGGTCTGAATAAAGGAACTCAATATTCATACTTGCATCGTGCATAGCTAATGCCGCGAGTACAAACAGAATAATGGGAAACAAGAGATTAACCCTAAACCTTAGGTATTGATGCCCCTCTTTCGGAACAACAAACTTAAAGATTACCAAAATCCTAATCTATCATACTCTTGCTTGGGAAAGCCTTAAATAGGACTTAGAGATAAGAGAATAAATAGCTACTTCATTCTACTTTGCATGAAGACTAGAACTCGGGTTAAGAAACTAGAAAATTCCATTAATGGTCATAAGAGTTTTACAAGGAAATCTTACCTAACCAAAAATCTAACAAGGATTCTGCCTCACCATCCACACAACTACAAGAAGAGAATACGAAGGGAGAAGGAAATGTTCATAGCCTTAACCTGACAAGGTCTTCTTCTTCCCTTGCGTGGATGAATCTGCAGACGTTCCTTGGACACCAACAATGGAGTGGAGCAGAAATCTTGTGTGAATGGAGTATAATGTGATGTTGAAGTGTGTCCAATGATGTAGACTCACGACCTATTTATAGGGCTTCAAAATGTCTCTTGCCGGGTGTCGTGCCGGATCGTCAGTAGCCGGCACATGTGGAAAATGTGTCCAACTGTTAACGGTCAAAACCGCCAATTCCGCACGAAACAGTGTATATGCCAGGTAGGAGATACCCAACATCATACCCGGCAACGGTTGGAAATCACGTGGAACATATGTGCTGTCGTATGGTCAACCGAAGCGACTTTACACATATGCCGGATAGAATTTACCCGGCATCGTATCCGGCAAAGCCTCTTTTCCGATCTATGCTCGTGCCATGCAGGATTTATCCGGCATGGAGTCCGACATCATTTGAACTTTTACCTAGAAAAATCATTCCTTGCATAGAAAACTCACAAAAACATAAGTTTGTACAAATGATATACTTTAACACATAAAAAACATAAATAATATAATTTAACCTTATTTAGATAAATATAATACTAAATCTAGCCCATAAAATATGATAAGTCTGCGGCTTATCACACTCTAAAACCCAAGTTCACTCATTGTTTCACAAGTTATAAACACTAACTCTTTCCTAGCATTTCTAAGCTCCTCATATGTAAATTGCTACAGATTTTTACCCTTCTCTTTCTAGTTTCCCAAATGCCAATTCAAGGCTACCACTACACTCTACTCAACACTACAAACACCTAGGTTCTCCAATTCACTAGGTCATCTTAAAACACTTATTTTTCTTACCAAAATTTCGCCATAACCTCCCCATAAACCTAACACATTCCAATCCATCAATTCACATCAATTTACATTCCTAATCTAGCCACACCCATAAGGGTCCAACCAGCACATAATAAATCCTCAAAGTCCATCAACAACAACATAACTCCAAAATCTCAATAAACCAAATATCAAACAAACTCAAAACATTTGGCTCCAAGGCCCTCAATTCATAATTAATTTCACAAATCTCTCTAAAATCAACTAAACACAATTCCAACATGGATTGAAATCCATAATTTGGGTTCATTAATTTGTTTTACCCATCCCAAACTCTAAAACAATTAAAACAAGTGTTAAGACAAGCTTTTACCTTAATCTTCCTAGTTCCTTTTTTTCCATTCTCCTCTTCTCCCTTCCATGATCAAAATTGGCCAAGTGGGAATGGAGTTACCAAACTCCATCCCAACATTCAAAAGCACAAAAATGGATTCAATTAACATTAAAACCCTTAGGAAATTCTAATCCAATTAAAGGGCTTAAAGCACAAAGTTAAGGTTTACCTTTTTGGAGCTTTTTAAGAGGGGATTTCACCCATGAATCAAAAGGGAAATTCCACCACCATTGAAGGGTTGAAATGAAGCTCAAAATCAAGAAGAAACAAGGCACAACAAGAGGGGAAAATCGGTCACCAAAGGAGAAGAGAAGGAAGAAAAATGAGTTTTTCTTGGAGATTTTACCTTAATGGAAAGAGGGGACTCCAAGCTTCAAGATGGTGCCCTTTTCTCTTCAAATGGGGAAAACCATGGTGATGAAGATCCTTTTGAAATTTTGTAAAGAGAGGAAGATAGAGGATGATGAGAGGATGAAGAATATGTATTTATTTTGTGATTTGAGCTTTAATAAAGCTTGGGCAAGGCAAGGAATGGCAAGAAGCCATGGGAGGAGAGAGAAGAGAATCGTTCCAGCTGGGGAGGAAGAAGAAAGCGGCAGAGAGGAGGAAAGAGAGGAAAGAGAGAGGAAAAAGAAATAAGGGAGGAGAGAGAGGGAAAAAGGTATTTTAATACCTTTTTGCTTTTTGACTTATTCAAATCTCTCTTCCTTTACTAGCTAGTTTACTTGTGAGAGGTGTGATGATTAGCTAAATAAAATCGGCCCCATATATGTATACAAGCTGGAGCGTTTTTTTCGTCTTTTACAGAAACACTCGTTAATTTACCCGGTTTAGCACTATTCACAAACCGGGCCCGTTTTCCGGAATTTTCTCGTTTACTTAATTTTGATGGCTTTTAAGCTCCCATTAATGTTTAATTATAGTTATATAATCAACTATAATTTTTACGGGGTCGTTTGACTATTTAAAGTCGCGTTTTCGGGTTTTCTCGAAAAACGCGCTTTAAGACTCCGTTAGCGTTTTAACGCATTATTTAGATCCGTTTTCTTCAGGAATTTTTTCCACATGCTCTTAGTGTGTAATTAGGGTATAAAAATATATTTATAACCCTATTTAAGGTTATATACCTCTTGAGATAATTAAATACGCGTTTTCACGTTTTGTGACTTTTACGCATTTTCTTTTTCCTTTTGGTTTTTATTTTTTCACCAATGTTCTTAAGGACTTAATTCGCCTTAGAAAATCATAATTACATAATTAATTAACACATTAAGGTTTTGGGGTATTTCAATCTACCCCCCTTAAAAGAACTTTGTCCTCAAAGTTCACAGCTTCCCATGCATCCTTTAATTAGAATACCGGGTTACTTTTACAACACGAATTCACATATACTTACACTTGACATAAACCTTCAGACCCAAGGTATGGATAATGCATCAACCTTCGACTCATAGGTCTGGATAACATATACCACACATATCACACAACATGTCTTAGCATGTATAACAATCAGAAATACCTTTTACTCTCTTCATGGGCTCGGTCTAAAGACTATAGGACATCGCAGTCCTCGAGTGCCATGTCGAGTACATACAGTGATCCCGCAGGTACCGGTCACGATGGACACTTCCTGGTCCCGGTCCTTTGGAAGATTCAAAACCATCACATACATTTTTAAAATATACTTTCATGTCACCGGTCCGAAGACAAGGCTCATATGTCTCAGCTCGTGAGCAAGTAATACAAAAAATATCCTTTATGGGGTTAAGTAGAATGAAATCCTTTATTGGAAAAGTACTAATTGAAATCCTTTTTACAAGGTCAAGTAAAAGAAATACTTCATTTGAAAATACCATCTGAGAATCTTAGAAATATTAATTGAAGTCTTGCAAATACCTATTGAAAATTTGAAAATACCAATTGAAAATTTGGCAACACCAATTTAAAATTCTTTTGAAAATGCAATACAACTCCAAGTCCAATTATGCTAACTGCATCTTATTCTTAACATGATTATTTGTGACCACTTATAGGGAGCTTCAAGAGTCATCCAACCCCGATCTGATCAGCATCAGTGTTGCACTATCTCTCCACCCCAATCTGTGTTCGGTTTCCCTTGATCCCCGGGAATCAAGTTTCACCTCCCACCTCAATTTCAAACCAGCAACTAATTCAAACATTTGCCATTTTCTATCTTTTTAATCTTTTAATCATAATCACAAGCAATACATCTCCAAGGGATGAACTCTGTCCATCAATTATTCTCAATTGCCTCTAGTCAACATACCTAGAGAATCCTATTCTTACTATGTTCTTCACCGGTTTCCTACCAATTCATACATCACCATACTATATATATGTATATATATATATATTATTATCAAAATCACAATACACAACACTATATATATGTATGTTATATATATATATTTTCAAAATCACAATACACATCACTATATTTGTCTTTTAATAAACATATACTATCGAGGTTTTAGTCCCCCGGGAGTTTCTCTACTCCCATACACTTATATTCTCACACCACTTATAACAATGCTATACACATCTTCTATGCACAATTACCACAATTAAACCATAATGAATACGTATGTTCATGTACCATACACACCAATCATCAGAACAAGTATTTTGTGTTATACACAACATCATAACAATTATTTATTTTGTGTTATACACAACATCATAACAATTATTTATTTTGTGTTATACACAACATCATAACAATTTATTTTGTGCTACTCACAACATCATTCACGTACACTTGTACGTAAACATTCCCTAAGCGTTTTTGCGTTCTACCCCCCTCAAAAGGGATTACACCCGCGTAATCTACCATATGTTATTACTTAACATTGGTTTAAAATGTTCTGCCGTCGTGAAGTGTTTTAACTTCCATGCGGTTTATTATACAATGTGTTCCAGTCAGAGGACTTAAGATTATTGGCGGTTTAGTCCCTAAACCACGAATTCTCATTAGAGTTTGTTTAACTCATAATCGGTTTCGGTTCTGGCATGTGAGGCTTCTAGGCGTTAATAATTAGCCATTTCTCGTATTCACCATGCATATTCACATTCGAATCATTTGCTCACTAGCTTCTGCTGCGCGACTCTGATAATTTTGGAGGTTGGTTTGCCCCATTCATTTTTCATAATGTATTGTACATTTCCCATTTATCACCTTCATCTTATGAAGAATGGTTTCTCAACCGACGCGTGGTATCTCTTACCGTGAGCGAATTCGGTGAGTTACAAACTTTCTATCCACTTCTATGATAGTTTACTATGTATACCACTATGTATTTCACGATGATTAATTTGATTTCTTCCGACTTACTGTCGGTTGAGGTTGAGCTACTACCTAATGTGTAGTGCTCTCTCGGTTATTTCCCACACTTGAGGTATATTCCATACCGATATTTGGTATTCCGTGTTACTGCAGTCACTTATTGGTAATCGTGCCTCCACATTTGGTTCTGTACAAGTATTCTTTCATTGGTACAATCTTGCATTTCCTATGGCTCGGTGCTTATAGCGTTATAAGCCTCTTTCTACCTCTACCACAATTAACATTTCACCCAAATTCCTAGCTATCCCACTCGATCATTACTGCGCAAGTGCAATACCAAAACACTCAGTCATACAGAATGCAAAGGCGTAAACCCTTGGCAGTAAATCTCTTATGCGATTGCAATAGGAATGAACATTATTTCTTTGTTGCCCGGTCTGTCTACCATCTTTATTCATCAACTCCATATTATTGTGTGATTTATTCACATGTATTGGTCGCTTGCCACGCACCATGTTCTTACTTCTTGGACAACACTAACTTACATGGCATCCTCTTTCATATTAGCTTTAGCACATATACTTTCATCATTTGTGTTATGGTTCTTCATTCATTTGGATGGCTACTAAATACGCTATTCTTCGAGTCTTTATGCTCCTTGAGTGTTGTTCACTCTACACTTAGCATCACACACCTCTGGTGGTTGCCATTAAACTTACTACTCTCCACAACTGGTACAAATGCTTCTATTCGTATTATTCTTATTCAAATCATTCTTGGGTAATAACAATATGGTCAATCCTTAACATATTTCTTGAACTCGGTTCACATAACTACCGCTCCCGCGGTTTCACCATATCGAGAGGCATCCCCACTCTTAAAGCAGTGGTTCGTTCTCCGCTCTATTCACTTGTACAATATAAGCTTTCGTAATCAATTAAATTTGCATAACACATTTGGTCTGTGGCTTATAAGCCTCATTGCCTCGAGCTCTGCTCATTATAGGCTGTTCACACAAATTTTTACTTCTCCGTACACCATCACATGGTTCGGAGGTTGTATTTGGGGTCCCTGCAAGGTCGTTGCATCACGCTTCCTTATATGGGATGCCCCTTAAGAATGTCCGTTACCTCCTGACGACTTATGCTTAAACGGGTATTAGCTTCAACTCTTGTATTCCTATCACGACATTTCGTTCAACAATTGTTGACCCAAGCACCCTTCAAGACAGCTCCTGGGTGTTACTAGATTATGCCATTACATCTGGCTTGTATACATTTAGTTAACTACTTCGCTTTACGTTCTTTACTGGGTTTACTATCCTCTTCTGTGAAGATCGATATTCCCTGGTAGTCTAGGTGATCATTCCGGGAGTTTCATCCCGTTCGTTGCACATTAACGTGTCCATATTAGGCATTGGCCTTACTATGTATAGATTGGGTATTTGTTCCAGCTATCATGTTTTATTCCTCTGGATTCTTGAGACATATGAGATGTCTTTACTTACTAGTCAGTGTGCTCCACGCTTCTTGACTCATAAACATTTCCTTGAAATGAATTCACTAATTCTTTTAGTCTCGTTAACTTAACTGGGTTCCTTTACTTCAACCATTCTTGGCAATTCGTTGCTCTTGTTTTACTTTTACTGTTGACCGTAGTATGGATTCGACTACTTCCCGTGTTCCCGACTCTACTCGTATACATATGTGGGGTACCCTACTGATACATTACTACTTGCCTGACTAACCTATAAGTAGGTCTGTCAGGCCCGCAAGCTCCTATCGGAGTGCGGTCGTCTCACATTTTATTTTTGTACATTGGTAGTGTCCGTCACACGCCTATGTGAAGTATTCTATTGTCAACTCCTCTTATAAAGTCTTATGACAATGCATGTTTAGCGCCTCCTGAACTTAATCAAAGGAAATTTATCCACTGTCTGTATTTAGTATGAACTGGATTCCTTCCCTCGGGTTAATACCCTCGGGTTATCGGATTGTTCTAAGATTGTTCGAATTGAACTAGGTATAACTTACCTACTGTGTGGGTCCTCCGGTTTTGGTTTTAAGGAACATCTGAGGTTTAAGAGAAATTGGGTTTAAAAGAAGGCTTGAAATAGCATAAGTTTGGAAGAAAATTTGGTTTTGAAAGAGGGTTTGAAATAAGTATGAGTTTGAAAAGAAAGGTTAGTTTAAAAGAAAATTCTTCATGGTATTTGAAATGTCTTCATGCCTTGACCAAGCCTAGCTTCCCGCTGACTGGTGTATCCTCAAATATAATGGTTAGGCCGCTAAGCCCTTCCAGGTTTCACTCTTCAAATTCTTGGATTCTTGATTCTATAATTACTTCATTCACCAATACGGTACTCTACTAAGTACTTCATAGTCATAAAAAATTTCCGCATAGCCCTGTTATAGTAGCACTTGCCCTAGCAAGTGCGCCATGCAGGCTGGCTTCGGTTCACATACACTGGTTGCGGTACTACTTCCATCATTAATGTATTCGGTAGCCTTGTTGGCTCTTCCTTAGTCTTACAGTCTTGATAATAATCTTCCGAACGACTCTCATTGGTTTTGACATAGTAGTCGTTAACTAGGGTGATTCTCCATTCACTCAACTCTGTGTTCTTCCTTAATGTTCGTCCCCACGCATTTGCCGTGGTTACTGAGACTTAATTCCTGTTTAGGTACTACTTCGTAGCCCTATTGAAGTATGTTTCACTAATACTCTCACAGTTGTCTAACTATGATAATCGGGTATTACAGCCTCTCTGGTGTTGTAGGTTTGGGATCATCCAACCTTGACTAGCTCCTTAGTCGGTTACTATACCATTGTCGGTGTTATTTAACATTTGTGGTCCCGTAGACATGTGTCTCGGGTTTGTTGTTTCTCCATTGTCCGCTTCTGTGCACAGTTAGTGCTTCTTTCTTGTTGGCTGGGTTTCCTCGACTGCTAGGCATGTCGACCCAGGTTGCCGGAAATTTCATTCTCCTATAAACAGGACTCTTCATTTCTCCGTTGTCAGGTGCGGTTAATGTTGTTTAAAACGGGAACCATCTCCGGGATTTCTAATTTCTTGAAATCTACCGTATGACTGGTTCTTACTGAAATAATTCATAACAGCCAGATCGGGTTGTTCCCGAATATGAGAGGACTTTCCATCTCTTTGGCGTTCTTTCCCGAGTTATAAAACGGGGGTTGTGGAGGGCGGGTATCGATGTTGTAGGTATCCTGTACACACGGGGAATGCGTAATTAGCGTATCTCTCACACTATCACTCAACCCTTAACCCCAAGTCAAAAACTCCTAACTTGGTACTTCCTAAGCTCAGTATTTCCAGTCATCATAGTGATACTTCGCTCTGATACCACTTTTTGTAACACCCCAACTACAAACACAATACTTAACAAACGATTGCAGCGGAATTACAACTCAACACTTAACTTTATCCATGGGTGCTACACGCCGTTAGCCACCCACTTGGCTAACAAGGCTAATACATTCATTGTGTACCGGTCTGATGGACAGGACTCCCGAGCATTACACATTGCAATTCCACTTCATAACTAAACCGAGTCACTTACACTTACATTACAACTATACCGAGTCTAACACATTCAATTTCCGATATCACACTTTAGTCTTACACCACTTACAAATACATAAACAAACTACATGCACTACCCTTGCATAAACAGCTACCCCGTCCTACTCTAGAATGGTTGCCTGCTCCACTGTACCTGAAAGGAAAAAGGGTGGCCCCCAAGGGGCTCAGCACCTTTGCTGGTATGGTAATTGTGCAGCCCGCATACTACCGGGCCACACACAACTAATTGTCGTGTGAACATGCGGTTGATTATATTTAAATCATGCATGAAAACTATAAACACACATTACAAACAACAGGTAATCAACACAGAAACACGGTTATCAAGTGTAACACATTAACACTTACTAAATAACTTTACTTGGTCTTTAGACCATGAGGGTTTTTACTTCAAAGGCTCCATCCTTATTGGTTAACACTTACCCGTCTATTCGGGTTACACATACTTACTTTTTATAACAATGTGGGGTTTGGTATCGGTAATCAATGTACTCAACACAACAACATACAACACACTTTAACATACACACAACATGGCTCAGGAAGAGTCTCGTGAGGACTCGGACCGAAATAAGGGTTAGCCAACTTATTAGAGCCTAGAGAATACTTTTATTCTCATATTGAGCTCATAACATAATAACTTATTGTTCTTCTTAGAGAACGTATACTTTACTTAAGATGTGTCGGATATAATATAGCTCCGAACACATTGTACACATTTACTTTACTTAGATGCGTCGGCCCTAATATAGGCCCGATCACACCATACACATATCCCCCTAGCCCCGAATAATAGTCAAGGTAGGAGAGCCAGCTATAGGCTCGTGGGAGATTGAATTCCGAGAAGGAAAACAACCGAACAAGGGAGAGAGTTGAACCAAATATAGATACCAACTCCCATACATACGCGCACGACCGGACACTCGGATTCCTCACCCCAAATTATACATTAGTTAGAAGTTCCCTTATGGAACTTATCACATCATGACACCGTATGGTGTTACAACTTAGTTAAACACACAAGGGAGGTAAGACACCTTTAGACATACATGTTCATAGCAAAAATCATTACTCAACTACATACTCAAAGAGGAAAATACACATCACATATAGCCACATTATACTAATAATGCATGGATAGTCGTAGTTAGAATGTTCCCATAGGTTGGGACGTTTAAATCTAAATACCGATCTCTTATGTGATCCTAAGGTCGGTTAACTATAGTTTAACACATATTCGAGGATAAACGGTATCGGAACAAGTATGCCACATAATTGAATTACTGTAAACTCATTTCATGCTTTATCTTGCAAGGTGGTAAACATTCAGAAAATCAAGTTGGCATACAAGCCGATGTAACCCGGTAGGACACAGGTTGTAAGAAAACCATACCTTACACCATGGGTTACTCTACCGTGTCCCCGAGGATTTACTTCAATGCGTCATCTCACGCTCCCCGAGTAGTTTCCAAACAACTGGTATTGTTTCAAATGTTTTTATTCACATCAAGATCTTACGGTATGCAAATTTCTATTACTCCCGTACTTAACCCCGTTGTCCCGTTATGCTTAACTTACTTATGTGATCTTAAGTTCACAACTTACACATTCACTCTCACACTTGTTTATACTTCTAATAGCCTTTAAAAGTCACCAAACAAGGCCTAATCATCATATAAAACCATTACCATTCACTTCCCCATCATTACAACACTTAAAAACACATTCTGGAGAATTTTTAGACTGGTCCGGGTTTGTGTCCGGGGTTACAAACCCGGACCAATCCCATAAATTATATTCTGTGTACAAATTGACTTGGTCTGGGTATGTGTACTTGGATACAAACCCGGACCACATGCTGGGATGTGTTTCTGGCACGTTTTTGATGTGGTCCGGGTTTGTGTACTTGTTTACGAACCCGGGCCATGTCTGTCGGTGCTTAAATTGACAGTTTTTGACCTCTTTTCAACCCCTAATTCACCTCTAATCATTTCCTAAACTTTCCACATGTTTTCTACATGTTTAAACACACTAAAACATGCTCTAAACCTCTTCAAATCATTGGTCAAACTCACCATTTAATCCTTGTCCATTTCTACAATTTTTTATATTCCCTTTGTTGCATTATGCACAACAGTGCATTTAAAACTTCTTCAAATGTTTCACAACCTTCCACCAACCTTACCAAATCACTTACTCACTTCACCAATACATTCTTAGACCAATACACTTCTAAAACCCAAGTTCACTCCTTGTTTCACAAGTTATAAACACTAACTCTTTCCTAGCATTTCTAAGCTCCTCATATGTAAATTGCTACAGATTTTTACCCTTCTCTTTCTAGTTTCCCAAATGCCAATTCAAGGCTACCACTACACTCTACTCAACATTAAAAACACCTAGGTTCTCCAATTCACTAGGTCATCTTAAAACACTTATTTTTCTTACCAAAATTTCGTCATAACCTCCCCATAAACCTAACACATTCCAATCCATCAATTCACATCAATTTACATTCCTAATCTAGCCACACCCATAAGGGTCCTACCAGCACATAATAAATCCTCAAAGTCCATCAACAACAACATAACTCCAAAATCTCAATAAACCACAATATCAACACAAACTCAAAACACTTGGCTCCAAGGCCCTTAATTCATAATTAATTTCACAAATCTCTCTAAAATCAACTAAACACAATTCCAACATGGATTGAAATCCATAATTTGGGTTCATTAATTTGTTTTACCCATCCCAAACTCTAAAACAATTAAAACAAGTGTTAAGGCAAGCTTTTACCTTAATCTTCCAAGTTCCTTTTTTTCCATTCTCCTCTTCTACCTTCCATGATCAAAATCGGCCAAGTGGGAATGGAGTTTCCAAACTCCATCCCAACATTCAAAAAACACAAAAATGGATTCAATTAACCATTTAAACCCTTAGAAAATTCTAATCCAATTAAAGGGCTTATAGCACAAAGTTAGGGTTTACCTTTTTGGAGCTTTTTAAGAGGGGCTTTCACCCATGAATCAAAAGGGAAATTCCACCACCATTGAAGGGTTTAAATGAAGCTCAAAATCAAGAAGAAACAAGGCATTACAAGAGGGGAAAATCGGTCACCAAAGGAGAAGGAAGAAAAATGAGTTTTTCTTGGAGATTTTTACCTTAATGGAAAGAGGGGACTCCAAGCTTCAAGATGGTGCCCTTTTCTCTTAAAATGGGGAAAACCCATGGTGATTAAGTTCATCCTTTTGAAATTTTGAAAAGAGAGGAAGATAGAGGATGATGAGAGGATGGAGAATATGTATTTATTTTAGTGATTTGAGCTTTAATAAAGCTTGGGCAAGGCAAGGAATGACAAGAAGCCATGTGAGGAGGAGAAGAAATCGTTCCAGCTTGGGAGGAAGAAGAAAGCGGCAGAGAGGAGGAAAATAGAGGAAAGATAAGAGGAAAAAGAAATAAGGGAGGAGAGAGAGGGAAAAGGTATTTTAATACCATTTTGCTTTTTGACTTATTCAACTCCCTCTTCCTTTACTAGCTAGTTTACTTGTGAGAGGGGTGCTGATTAGCTAAATAAAATCGGCCCCATATATGTATACAAGCTGGAGCGTTTTTTTCATCTTTTACAGAAACGCTCGTTAATTTACCCGGTTTAGCACTATTCACAAACCGGGCCCGTTTTCCGGAATTTTCTCGTTTACTTAATTTTGATGGCTCTTAAGCTCCCATTAATGTTTAATTATAGTTATATAATCAACTATAATTTTACGGGGTCGTTTGACTATTTAAAGTCGCGTTTTTGGGTTTTCTCAAAAAACACGCTTTAAGACTCCGTTAGCGTTTTAACGCATTATTTAGATCCGTTTCCTTCGGGAATTTTTCCCACATTCTCTTAGTGTGTAATTAGGGTATAAAAATATATTTATAACCCTATTTAAGGTTATATACCTCTTGAGATAATTAAATACGCGTTTTCACGTTTTGTGACTTTTACGCATTTTCTTTTTCCTTTTGGCTTTTATTTCTTCACCAATGATCTTAAGGACTTAATTCACCTTAGAAAATCATAATTACATAATTAATTAACACATTAAGGTTTTGGGGTATTTCACTCCTGGTGTTTGGTGTTCTGTCCTGTGCTGCTCCTGCTCCGTACTCTGTACTTCTTTTCCTTGGCTTCCTTGATGATTGTTTTCTTCATAATCAAAATTGCTCAAAGGTGCAAGTAAACGGTTAACAGGAAAAATATTGTGTTGATTTCTCTTATTATTTTCTAGAATCTATTTGGTTTTGTTTTCTTTACCTGGTTGTGGCTGGAAGGGAAAAACATTTTCATAGAATTTCACATCCCTATTGACAATCACCTTATTGTTATCTAGGTCATATAACTTATATCCCTTTTTATTCGGATCATAGCCTAAAAACACCCCTCTAACACAACGAGAACCAAACTTGTCATGCAATTCATGATTAACATTGGCATAAGATAAACATCCAAAACATTTCAATTCCTCATATTTAGGCATGGAATTAAATATGATCTCAAAGGGTGTTTTTCCCTGAACACTATCTAGGGGCATCCTATTGATCAAATGGACAGCAGTGAGTATGTTTTCTCCCCAAAATTTTAGAGGTAACTGTGAATGAAACATGAGACTCCTTACTGTTTCAAGGATGTGGCGATGTTTTCTTTCTACAACCCCGTTCTGTTGCGGGGTATGGGAGCATGTGAGTTGATGAATAATTCCTTTTGTTTTTAGAAAATCAGTAGTGGCCTTAGAGGATCCTAGTTCATATGCGTTATCTGTTCTGTTAATTTCACATCCTTTCCAAATTGCTTCTTGATCATGCACAGAAAATCAATAATATGCCTAAATGCTTCTGATTTTAATTTTAGTAATTGGACCCAAGTAGCTCTCGATCTGTCATCCACAAAAGTCAGAAAATATGCAAAACCATCATGTGTTTTCTCTTTATATGGGCCGTACGTCTATATGCACAAGCTCAAATGTATCGCTCACTATTTCACTTTGCTTAGGGAAGGAGATTCTGTGACTTTTGGCTCTGCAGCAAGACTCACATAAGAACTGACGCTTGCATAGATGTTTGTCTACTAAACTTAACTGTTCGAGTTTATTGACGGGTAGATGTCCAAGTATATGGTACCACAGACTCAGAATATCTTTACAATCAAATGCTGATACAATTCTATTTGTTGTGCATGAAAACACAACACTGTTTTTACAGTTTTGACTACAATTTTTATCTAAACTGTAGATACCAGACACTTGCTTTCCTATCTGATGCTCGAGTGAGTTTTTATAATCCTGAAATGAGCAACACAACTCATCAAATATAATTCTACCTGACATTTCCTTTGATAGTTTAGCCACTAAGATAAGGTTGAATTTGAAACTAGGCAGATATAAAACATCATAGAGGGTTATCAGGTCATTCACTCTAACTGTCCCAATTATTTGTACAGTTTGTGGGTGCCCATCAGGTAATTTTACTGAAATACCCCAAACCTTAATATGTTAGTTAATTATATAATTATAATATTTTTAAGGCTTATTTAGTCATTAAGAACATGTGGGAAAAATTCCCGAAGGAAACGGATCCAATAGTGGATTAAAAATGCAAAACGAGCTTTAAAGCACGTTTTCGAGAAACCCGGGAAATGTGATTTTAAACGGGTTTAAAGGACTAATAAAAATTTATAGTCAATCATGGCTATAATTAAATATTAGTCAAGGTCTAGGACCATAAAAATAAATAAAACAAAAATCCGGAAACCGGACCCGGACTGTTAAAACTGACAGTTCGGGAATTAACGGGTGTTATCTGCTAATGACCAAGTGCCACTCTCTCACATTGTAAAATAATAAAAATCAAATTTTCCCCTCTCTCCTTTGTGTCTCACGATTTGGCCCCCTCTCTCTTTTATTTACCCCACTCTATTAGCTACAAGACAAAATAATAAAGCACATTTACTTTACTCTCTCTCTCTCTCCTCATCTCTTGTGTCTCACGATTTGCTTCCCCCTCTCTCAGCTTTCTTCTTCATTTTGCCCAGCCATGGCGATTTCACAAGCCAAGAAAAACCCCAACTTCAACTCCTTGTAACTTCTTCATCCTAGCTCCAAATCAAGAAATTTTTACACCAAAATACTCCTCTCATCTTGGGGATTATTTTCCACCTTTTAAAATCTCAAAACTCCATACTTCATTCCATGGGTATACCACATTTTGAAGAGAAACTTCATATTCTTGAAGCCAAACATCTTCTTGTTGTTCTAAGGTAAGAAAGAACTCAAAAATCCATTCATTTCCCTATTCCTATGGTGGCCGATTTTGGTGGGTACTAAACACCATTGTTTTCTCTCCATTTTAGCTTGTTCAATCTTTTAGAAGTGTTGGAGCTAGCCCAAATTCCATTACCAAAAACTTCATCTTGAAGTAGAAGGTAATTCCCTCTATGATGTTTCAAATATTGATTCTAGGGTTAATGGAATATATTCATGAACCCTCCATACTCATTGTAATTATTTGGCATGGTCATTAGTGTAGCAATCAATCCCGTTGAAAACCGGTGTAGAGCAAGAAGTAAAGAGAAGGGGAAAGTTTGGAAAGAAAACCCAAGGTAGTTAACTTACCTTGACTAGTGTGATCTATGAATGTTTATGTTTGAGCAATATAAATGTTCAGTGAAATGCAGGTGTTGCTAATAGTATGAGGAAATTCAGTGTTTAATTTAATGTCGTTTAAGGGCCTAAGAGCCAAGCTTGTAAGGTTTATGAATATTGAGGGCTATTGTGTTTAAATGGTGAATTTTAAGTGTGTTTTGGTGCCTTGGACGAATTGATGGTTGGAGTGTTTTAGTGGGTTAAAAGATGAGTGGGAACATGTAAAAATTATGGGGAGATCATGTCAAAATTTGTGTAGAAATATAATGGTTCAAATGCATTTCTAGGTGGGAGCAAACTAGTGAACTACAAGTGTTTTGAGAGAGTATTGGAGGAGCTTAGAAATAAACTTGTAAATGAATTTGGAAGGGGATATATGAAGGTTTTAGTGTGCCTAATGATGTTAGAACACCTTAGGAGGCTTGTGAAGAAGTTTGGAGTTGAATGGGCATTTAGAAGCAAAAGTCTGGAGCCGACCGACCTTGGGACCGGACTTACAAGGTCGGTCGAGCCCAGTAACCCGTCGGAAACCTTTCTGGAATCGACCGACCTTGGGACCGGACTTGCAAGGTCGGTCGGACTCAAATTTTGTGCGGAAATCTTTCTGGAATGGACCGACCTTGGGACCGGACTTGCAAGGTCGGTCGGGGTAAAATTTTCAAACGGGAAGTCTTCTGGAATGGACCGACCTTGGGACCGGACTTGGCAAGGTCGGTCGGAGTGAAAAATTTCGGACGCTACTACTGGAATGGACCGACCTTGGGTAAGTTCGGTCGGCAAGGTCGGTCGGCCCAAAACTACAAAAAAAAAAAAAAAACAAAGTGTGGCTTAGTTAGTAGACCCTAGTGGGTATAATAAAGATAATCAAGTGTAAGTCTAAGCATAAAAACATGCCATAAAAACATGTAAAGTGTTTAGCAAATTCAGAAGTCAAATAAGTTAATTAACCGACGTTATCAATCATGTTTAGGAACAACGTACGGTGGAACACTAGAGCGGCAAGGACCAAGGTATGGTTTTCTTGCAGTCTGTTGCCTACCGGTTTACACCGGCTTGTGTTTGTTTGTTTTTCTGTGTGTTTACAACCTTGTAAGATTAAATCATGAAACGAGTTTACAGTTCTTGTTATTATGTGACGTGTGCGTACCGATACCGGTAACCTCGTGCGTGCTAACTGTTAGTTAACCAAAGCTAGGAACGTAAGAGAACGGTATCCGGTAATAACGTTCCAACCTAAGGAACGTTCTAACCGGCTATGTGTGTATAGTTGTGTTGTGTTGCTGAATCATGCCTTTTCCCTTGTATGTCTAACTGACTTAAACACTTACTTGTGTGAGATATGTTAAGCTCCCATTGTGGGACTTCTAACGAGTGCTAACCGGGGGAGTGAGGAATCCGGTCGTTCCGGTCACGCGTGTATGTATGGGGTCGACATCTGAATCAGATTCGGCTCTCTCCTTATGTTAGGGTAGTTTTCCCTTCTTGGGAATTCGACCTCCCATTAGCTTAGCCAAAGCTTACCTACCTGACTTCCACTCGGGCTAGGGGGAAATTATGTGTTGATGTGTTCGGGTCACTACACCCGTCTCATCTTTTAAGTTAAAGTTGTTCATTCGACTAACAAAACAGTAATGTGATATGTGTTAAGCTTAACATGAGGATGAAGTCATCCTCTAGGCTTACAAGTTGACTAACCATGTTGGTTGTTTCCTAAAGTGAATGTCTTCACTATGTATGTGTTGTTATTGTTCTGTAATAATTCCTGTTAAGTATATGCATGTTGTATGTTAAAATCAACGCCATGTTATCATGACAAATAGTTGCGTGTATCCCGGTAGTCAGCGGGCTGCACGTTAACCATGCCAGCAAAAGGTTGCTGACCCCCTTTGGGGGCTATGTTTATTGCAGGATGAGGATCGAGGAAGCAGAATGGCTTTAGGTCCTAGATTGATGATACTTTTGTTATTTTTGGATATTGAACCCGAGTAGTGTCTGTACACTCGAGGTCTTATATTTGGTGGATGTAAAGCTAGTTGGTGATTTTTGTACAGTTACACTCGGTATATTGTCATTTTTTGGATAGTGATTTTTGTAAGGTTGTAATTATGCTCGGCATTCTCGTAATCAGACCGATACATTGTAAGTAACAGCCTTGTTAGCCACGTGGGTGGCTAACGGCGTGTAACACCGCCCTTTTGGTATATGGTTAATTTATGATTTCCGCTGCGATTATTGTTTAAGTGTGAAGGTTATGGATGGGGTGTTACAAAAAGTGGTATCAGAGCGAAGTATCGCTCTGATTACCGATTACCGAGCTTAGGAATATACCGAGTTAGGAAATTTAAACCTTGTCGTCCAAAGGACGTTATAAAACTTGACCCGATAAGTTTGTATGCACAATACTAATGTGCTTCATGTAAAAAATTCAGATGGCAGGGCGACCACCAGGAAGAGGCCGCGGGCGTGGTTTGGGAGACCCAGGGGAGAACCCTACCGCTCAGATGATGGCAGAGGCAATGGCGGCCGCCCTAGCTCAAGTGATACCTCAAATAGTAACCGCAGTGCAGCAAGGGCAACAACAGCCCGTTGGTCAGGATCAGCCTGAACCACCACCACCACCACAGCCACGCGAGACTAATTGGGTGAAAGCGTTGGCCGATTTGAGGCCCCCGTCTTTCAAAGGGGAGACCGACCCTTCCAAACTAGAGGCGTATATCTCGGAGCTGAGACCGCCTACGAGACTTGGCCGTTCCTGCTGATGCCAAGGTCCGACTTGCTGCGTATTATTGAAGGGTTCGGCTAGAACTGGTGGAAACTTGTAGGGCCGAGAAAGTGGCCGACCCGGAGTTTGGATGGGAACAGTACACGGCATTACGGGCCAAGTACTACCCAGTGCATGTGCAAGAGGCAAAGCGCCTGGAGCTCGACAGTTTAAAGCAAGGAGACAAAATGACGGTGGACGACTACTACACCGCCTTCACCGACCTTGTTCATCTCCTACCCGACCTAGGTTACTCGAACCGGGTCTTAGTGAATCGTTCTACAGTGGGTTGAGCCACCGCCTACGCTATGGCATGGGGCCAGCCGAGTACAATACCTTGCAGGTATCTTCAATAATGCCTAAGTGTGAATGAGTTATTTGTATGTGAGTGTGTAAATGTATGCGGGGCATGACTAACACCTTGATACTTCAGGAGTGCTATCATGCCGCTGCTAAGGTGGAGATCACCGTCCGTTAAGGGACGAGGAGAATGCGCATAAGCGCAAGGTCTCGAGCGAGGGCCAAAGCTCGCAAGGGTACCAAGGAGGGAAGAAGAGGAAACCTTACCCTCAGCCCAGAAGGGCCAGCAACAGGATGGCAAGGGCCAAGCCCAGCCCACTACCCTGAGGAGCCGCTGAAGCTCACTATGCCTATGCGGCTAAGCCCTTACGCTCTCACCCGCCCAAGGGTAACTAGTTAATTAATACCGAATTCAAGTATGTATTGCTAATTGTAAAGTGTGTATTGATTGTGTGTTGTGATAGCAGCCAGTACGGGCTCTGGACCGGAGCGCCACTACTTCTGTAAGTGGTGCAAAGGTGACCATCCCGGCAAGGATTGCAAAGGGAATGATGTGCAGTGCCACTACTGCAAGAAGCTGGGGCACCGTGACTTCGAGTGCTACAATAACCCTGATGGCAGAAACTATAGGCCTAGAGGGCAATGGAAGGGTAAGGCCACTGCGACCACTGAAGGCCCGAAAGCTACTTATCAGCCATCCCTAGGGCAAGGGAATACTGAGTCCCAGAAGGGGAAGGGGCCGGGAGCAGGCAAGGCTGCCTTGAACGTGGTGGACCGGTCAGAGGCACCAGGATCGTCTTCTAGACCAGGTACCCCTTAAACTGTTAAGTGAGATAAGTGATTGCATACCGCATTCCATGCATGTGTGTTAGTGAGTCTAAATGTATGACCACATAAGTAACATGTTAAAGTATAATGTGAAACCACCTAAATTAGGAAATTCTAAACCTTAGGAACTTCAATATCTGCTATCCAATCCCACCCACACCGAACCCGGAGATACCACCATCGACATGCCGACTATCCGACAGAACGTGTCAGGTTATCCAACCAGGTATGATATTATTAAAAGGATACTGACACCCGAAGCACAAATCCATATCATTCGTCGATGCAACGAGCTTGGAGCAGCACCTGGAGGTTTCTACACACCCGAATATCCAAGCGAGCGAGATGAATTTAAAGATGATGTGCATGGGTAAGGATTGGAACCCTTACACCAAGTCATATCAGGACACGCGAGCTGAAGATGGAGCTACTATACCGAGTATACCTGAGGAGTTCCTTGCGGTTGTTAACCACACCGTGGGAATTGCTCAGCAAGTTGAACCGGAACAAATTCCAAGTATCGAGGCGGACTTATGTATTGTCAATTTCTACCAAAAAGGTGGAAGATTGGGTTTGCACCAAGACAAGGACGAGACACCCGAGTCCCTAAGTAAGGGAGTACCCGTGGTGTCTTGGTCCATTGGTGATACCGCAGTGTTTATGTATGGCGAGCAGAAGCGAGCGGACCTCGCAAGGAAGCTAGTGTTGGAGTCTGGAGATGTGTTAATCATGGGTGGGCAGTCAAGGATGCTGTATCATGGTATCAAGAAGATCAAATTGAATACGGATCCTCCGATAATAATCAATGCCACACACATGAAGCTTGGACGTTTGAACTTAACCTTTAGACAGTTTTGAAGTTATGTGTAACCATGTAAAGTGTGAAGTCAGTTGTATGTTAAGTATGTGATGCATTAAGTATGCTAAGCTCAAGCGATGTAGCCAATGTAATACCATCATGGTGTAAAGATGAGTTTTATGAATAAAGCAGTGTTGATTCTTGAGTAAACCACCCGTGTTATTACCGTTATACTTATAAGTTTCTGAAATAAATTAGGCTGTGCACTCGGGACGGGAGGTATACTGAGTGTCTGCAATGAGGCAGAGGCCGGCAAGAGCGGCACCATCCTCACCGGTACCTTCCCAGTTAA
The DNA here is from genome assembly GCA_023374045.1 of Limonium bicolor. Classification (NCBI taxonomy): domain Eukaryota; kingdom Viridiplantae; phylum Streptophyta; class Magnoliopsida; order Caryophyllales; family Plumbaginaceae; genus Limonium; species Limonium bicolor. The sequence goes on from CM041782.1 coordinate 160,852,136, forward strand.
TGGCGTGGACGCCTCGGTCTTGTTCGACTCCGGAGCCTCACACACTTTCATCTCGCTATCATTTGCGAAGAGGCTGGGGTTAGACGGTGAAGAGATGCAAGACTTCCTAGTCACTCTCCCGTCGAAAGAGCGGATCAGGTGTACCCGCTACCACCGAGATGTGTTGTACGAATTAAGAATGAAGAGTTCCCGATCGACTTGATAGAGTTCGAGGGGCTCGGTTTTGATGTAATTGTCGGGATGAACTGGTTGGAGCGGTACAAGGGCAGAATCCTATGTGCCGAGCACCGTCTGCTTCTTCGGAGTCCGTCTGGGGTTACCATTTCATACGCCAGAGGCCCAGGGAGCCTTCGACACAGATCATCTCCGCCATGGCCATGTATCATGAAATCAGAAGAAAGAATGATGTATACCTCTGCTAGGTCCAGGACATAGAGAGAGACCCTGAGTTTAGCCCAGATGTACCGGTTGTGTCGGAGTTTCCTGATGTCTTTCCTAAGGAGCTCCCAGGCATGCCGCCTACACGGGCAGTTGAGTTTGAGATTGACTTGGTGCCGGGCACCGGACCTATAACGAAGGCGCCCTACCGTATGGCTCCAGCTGAGATGACAGAGCTCAAAGAGCAGCTGCGAGACCTACTCGACAAGGGATTCATCCGCCCTAGTGTTTCCCCATGGGGAGCACCAGTCCTTTTTGTGAAGAAAAAGGATGGGAGTCTCCGCCTCTGCATCGATTACAGAGAGCTGAATGCTGTGACGGTGAAGAACCGTTACCCATTGCCACGTATCGATGATTTGTTTGATCAGCTGAGAGGTGCATCTGTGTTCTCTAAGATCGATCTGCGATCGGGTTACCATCAGATTGCTATCAGGGACAGTGATATCGAGAAGACCGCATTCCAAACCAGATATGGACACTATGAATTCGCGGTCATGCCGTTTGGTTTATCTAATGCACCGGCAAAGTTTATGGACTTGATGAATCGTTTGTTTCGAGATCAGTTGGATAAGTCAGTAGTTGTCTTCATCGATGATATTCTTATTTACTCTAAGTCCAGGGGGAGCATGAAACGCACCTGAGGAGTGTACTGCAAACATTGAGAGAGAACCAGCTTTATGCGAAGTTCTCGAAGTGTGAATTTTGGTTGGACCAAGTCTTTTCTTGGTCATGTTATTTCAGAGGCCGGGATCGCTGTGGATCCGGCCAAGATTGATGCTGTGCGCACCTGGCCTAGACCGAAGACGGTTACCGACATCCGGAGCTTCCTCGGTCTAGCAGGTTATTATCGGAGATTTGTGAGGAATTTTTCTAGTGTTTCGAAACCGTTGACATCCTTAATGAAGAAGGATGCACCGTTTGAGTGGACTGTTGACTGTGAGAGCTCATTCTAGAGTCTCAAGGATGCTTTGACTTCTGCACCAGTTCTTACTATACTAGAGGGTACCGATGGTTTTGAGGTGTACTGTGATGCGTCAGGAAAGGGAATGGGTTGTGTTTTGATGCAACACGGGAAGGTCGTGGCCTACGCCTCCCGACAGTTAAAGCGACATGAAGAAAATTATCCTACACATGATTTAGAATTGGGTGCCATTGTCTTCGCCTTGAAGATATGGCGACACCATTTGTACAGAGTGAATGTGACGATCTATTCAGATCACAAGAGTTTGAAATACCTGTTCACTCAGAAGGAGCTGAACATGAGGCAAAGAAGATGGTTGAATTCCTTACTGATTACGATATTAACCTTCAGTACAAGGAAGGTAAAGCAAACATTGTAGCTGATGCATTGAGTCGCCGAGCACACTCTCTCCATTCGCTAATCTCTCACTCTAGCTTGGTTGAAGAGGTGCGGAGTGCTCAGATGTCAGATCAGTACATGCAAGAGATCAAACAGAAACTTATGGACGGCACATTCGAGAGCCAAAAGTATGATTTCCGACTACATGATGATGATTTGATCAGGCTGAATGGCCGACTTTGTATTCCACGAAGTAGCGCTGAGCTGAAGGAGCACATACTGAGTGAATCACACTGTTCTTCTACTTCTATTCACCCTAGAGCTTCAAAAATGTACAAGAGTATGAAGAGATATTTCTGGTGGACCGGTATGAAGAAAGATGTGACAGATTATGTTGTTAGGTGTCTCACTTGCCAGAAGGTCAAGTTTGAGCACCGTCGTCCTGGTGGCATGGTACAACCAATGCCTGTTCCTGAGTGGAAGTTCCACGATATTTCCATGGACTTCGTTGTTGGGCTTCCGCCTACTCGGGGAGGCTTGAACATGATATGGGTCGTTGTTGACCGACTGACCAAGGTGGCCCGATTCATTCCGATGAAGGACACTTGGAAAGTGGCGAAGCTAGCGGAGCTCTTCGACCGTGAGATAGTACGACATCATGGAGTACCGAAGACTATCGTGTCTGATAGGGATACCAGATTCCTTTCGAGGTACTGGAGAAGTACACGGGAAGCGCTTGGTACCGAACTGAAGTTGAGTACGGCATTCCACCCACAGACAGATGGTCAGAGTGAGCGCACCATACAGACGCTTGAGGATATGTTACGTGCATGTGCACTTGACTTTCAGACCAACTGGATTGATAAATTACATCTGATCGAGTTTAGCTACAACAACAGTTACCATGCTTCGATCAAGATGTCCCCCTTCCAGGCTTTGTACGGTAGACCATGCCGCACGCCATTATGCTGGGATGAGTCGAGTGAGACGGTCATTATAGGACCTGAGTATTTGGAGCAAGTACAAGCAGAAGTACGTCAGATCCGGGCTAACATGAAGGCAGCTCAGGATAGGCAGAAATCGTACGCCGATGTACGCAGACGTGACCTGGAGTTCGCCGTGGGCGATCAGGTGCTTCTTAGAGTATCCCCCATGAAGGGTGTGTTTCGTTTTGGCCAGAAAGGCAAGTTGAGCCCGAAATATGTGGGGCCTTATGTTGTAACGGAGCGGATAGGCCCGGTAGCCTACAGACTCGATTTACCTGCTGAGCTGGGCAAGGTACATGATGTATTTCATGTGTCCCAGTTGAAGAAATATATGTCTCATCCGTCCCATGTACTTCAGCCCGAAAGGCTAACACTAGAGCCGACCATGCGATCAGTGGAGACTCCCGTACGGATCCTGGACACCAAGACTCGAGACACTCGCCATAAGTCTATGAGATTGGTGAAGGTTCTCTGGTTTAACCAGGAGGTCGAGGAGGCCACCTGGGAGCTGGAAGATGATATGAGGGAGAAGTACCCGTCGTTGTTTACTTTTTAGTTAGTATGTATAGGGTACGGGGCGTACCCCTATTTAAGGGGGGTAGAGCCGTTTCGGTTATGTATGTACGACATGTATTGAAATACATGTCTATGTTGTTATGTTATAGACCTTGAGTCTAAGTGATGTTCGTTATGGGGACCTTGTGTCCAATGTGATGTAAAGAATGTTTGTATGTTTGTTATGGAAGCGTTGTTTCAAAAGTAATCCCCGCGTTCTAATAATTAAGATGCGTGGGAAGTGTGAACTTTGGGGACAAAGTTCTTTTAAGGGGGGTAGATTGAAATACCCCAAACCTTAATATGTTAGTTAATTATATAATTATTATATTTTTAAGGCTTATTTAGTCATTAAGAACATGTGGGAAAAATTCCCGAAGGAAACGGATCCAGATAGTGGATTAAAAATGCAAAACGAGCTTTAAAGCCCGTTTTTCGAGAAACCCGGGAAATGTGATTTTAAACGGGTTTAAAGGACTAATAAAAATTTATGGTCAATCATATGGCTATAATTAAATATTAGTCAAGGTCTGGGACCATAAAAATAAATAAAACAAAAATCCGGAAACCGGACCCGGACTGTTAAAACTGACAGTTCGGGAATTAACGGGTGTTATCTGCTAATGACCAAGTGCCACTCTCTCACATTGTAAAATAATAAAAATCAAATTTTCCCCTCTCTCCATTGTGTCTCACGATTTGGCCCCCTCTCTCTTTATTTACCCCACTCTATTAGCTACAAGACAAAATAATAAAGCACATTTACTTTACTCTCTCTCACACCATACTCTCTCACACACTCTCTCTCCCTCATTTCTCTTGTGTCTCACGATTGCTTCCCCCTCTCTCAGATCTTCTTCTTCATTTTGCCCAGCCATGGCGATTTCACAAGCCAAGAAAAACCCCAACTTCAACTCCTTGTAACTTCTTCATCCTAGCTCCAAATCAAGAAATTTTTACACCAAAATACTCCTCTCATCTTGGGGATTATTTTCCACTGAAATACCCCGAACTTAAATATAGGGATTAAAATTAATCTCATATGTACTTAAGGGCCTAATGGTACCCAATTAATACTAGTAAGGAAAAATAAATCCAAAAGATATAAATAAACGCTTAAAAAGCAAAAAACGCTAAATAAGCGTTAAGTAACCATAGGAGGTATGAGACCTCGGTTAGCGTGTTATATGGATTCTAAAGGTTTAATAAGACCTAAATAATATGTGGGAACAACTCCCGAAGAAAATGGATCCAAATAATGAATTAAAACGCTAATAGAGCTTTAGAGCATGTTTTTCGAGAAAACCCGGAAACGTGACTTTAAGTGGTCAAACGGACCCGTAAAAAATTATAAACCATTAAATAATAATTATTAATCATTTATGAAAGCTTAATAACCAATAAAAATAAAGAAACGAGAAAATTCCGGAAAACGGGCCCGGTTAGTGAACAGTGCCTAAACCGGGTAAAATAACGAGCGTTTTCTGTAAAAGACGAAAAATGCTCCAAACAGTAGTAATATGGGGGCCGGTTCTTAATGGGTAAATAAACCCCTCACACACACATGCAACTAGTTAACAAATAAGTAAATCAAAAAGCAAAAAAGTACAAAAAAATAAAAGGACACTCTCTCACCTCTCATTCTCACTTTTCCCTCTTCTCTCTCCCATTTCTCCCTCTCTCACCGATTTCTCCCTCCCTCTCTGGTTTGGGCGATTTCATGGAGCTCCACAAGCCTTCCATGGCTTCTCCTCTTCCTCCACATGCTCTAGCTCCACTTGAACTCCAAAGGTAAAAATAACTACATATTTGAACTCCCCTCATCCTCCTCTACACTTCTCTCTTTTCAAAATCCAAAAATGAGGAAGTTCATTTTCGTGGGTATACCCCATTCAAAGAGAAAAGCACACCATTATGGAGCTTGGAGTCTCCTCTTTCCAACAAGGTAAAAATCTCCATGAAAGACCTCGTTTTTCTCCATCCCTTGGTGTGACCGATTTTGTCTCTCTCCCTTACCTTGTTTTTCTCTTGTTTTGGAGCATGGTCTCAACCCTCCAATGGTGGAGTAACCCCCCCTTCTTGATTCAAGGGTGAGAATCCCTCTCAAAGATCTCCAAAGGTAAACCCTAGAAATCTTGTTTTAAGCATTTCTATGAACTAACATTAATTAAGGGGTTAGCATGTTAATTATACTTATTTATGTGCTTTGGGTGATGGGAATGGAGTTGACAACTCCATTCCCCCACAAAACCGAATTGGACAAGAGAGAAAGCAAGAGGAGAAATGAGAAAGAAAGAAGGAATTAAAAGCAGGAATTAAAGCTCACGGTAAGAGCTTTATTAATGTTAACTTTTAGTGCATTAGAGTAATGGGAATGGGTAAACCAATCTAAAGAACCCAAAATAATGTATTAGTAATGTAATTGTGGAAGTTTGAGTAATTGTGCAATAGTATGTGAATTGTAGGCCTTGGAGCCAAATGGTTGTGTATGAGTATTAGTATTGATGTTTGATGGAGTATTGGTGTATTGGGATGGATTTATATACTTGCTCGATTGCTGGTAGAACCCTTGTGGTTTGGCTAGGTTAGGAATGAGTTTGATGAGAAAACACATATGTGGAGAAGTAAGAAATATAGAGGAACTATGGCAAAATTTTGGTAGGAATATGTATATGTATGGATGACTTGGTGAATGGGAAAAACCAAGGTGTGTATTGGAGTTAGTAGAGATGTTTAATGACTATGGAGTAGTAGTAGTTGTGGTAGAGAATGGAAGGATATAAAATCTGTAGCAAGAATTGTTGAATGACATTGGAGAAACTAGGAGGATTTATGTAATTGACCTTGGGAGTGAGTGTTGGACTAGAAGAGGAGAGGCAATGCATCGTAGGCATTGGAAATGGCATTAGGAGAGGAAATTATGTATGGAGGAGGTGGGAACCAAAATCTGTAGCAAGGAGGTATTAAATTGCATTGTAGAACTAAGAAGAAATAGTGTGCAAGATTTGGTAAGAGGAGAGTTGGACTTGGGTATAGGTAATATAATGGCTTGGAAATGCATTTGGGATGCTAGTGATGGTATTGGTAGTAGAAGTATTGGATGTGAGGATTGAGTTTTAAAATCTGTAGCATAAGTATAACAAAAACTGCTACAAGTTGGAAGAGAAGTGAGGGAATTGTGTAAGTTGTTTGATGGATTTAGTAATGGATTTGGTGGATGAATTAAGGTGATTTAGAATGTTTAAATGGTACTAAAACATGTTAGGATGTATGTAGGAAGATTGGGGAAGCAATGGGGGAAAATGGGAAAGAAAAATAAGGTCTGTAGCAATGTCCTGCTACCGTCCGACCCACAGCCTGGATCGGACGCTGGGTCGGACATGTCTTAAGCAACGAAAATAAATCTTTTTGGAACGGTCCGACCCAGGGCCGTGAGTCGGACGTGGGTCGGACATGCAAAAAAAATATGTTATCGAAGTTTCTGACTCCGTCCGACCCAGAGGGTGAGTCGGACGTGGGTCGGACAGGGCTTGGACAACAGACCCGAAACAATCTGGAATGGTCCGACCCAGAGGGTATGGGTCGGACAGAATAGCGCTGGGTCGGACGGGGAGAATTTCAGAGAACGGTAATCTACTGGAATGGTCCGACCCAGGGCTTGGGTCGGACGGTGGGTCGGACGACCCATAACTTACAAAAAAAAAACTATAGGGTTATAATAGTATATCTATATATATATATATATATATATATATATATATATATATATATATATATGTATACCCTCCTATACATATGTATATACATGTAAGTAAACCATGGATAAGTAATGAAAAGAAAGTAAATGAAACATAAGTGTAAAGAATGTAAAGACTTAGTAAGTAAGAATGAGGGAATGTAAGAGTAATCGAATTGAGTTCATGATAGTTAGAGTAATCATTCGATTATATGTATATCATAGGAACTTGATTTGTGAACACCGGAGGAACGTTGGGATACAAGTACAACGGTGAAAGGTATGATTTCTTCATGCCCTGTATCCTAATCTGGTTACCCCGATTTGTGTGCTTACTTGATCACCTAAATAAGATAAATGCATGAATCGGATTATCTTGCACTTACTTGTGCTTGTTTATATTGTTCTTGATATATTTGCCTTGAACAATAGTTTGTATAATTCATGAAACATATGAAAGATGATGATGTGTATTGTATTTTGTAGTGTACTTGTATATTGCACTATATTTTGTATGGATGTGTATACGAGCCTTGTATTGTATTAATGTGGCTTGAATGAATGACTTCTGCTAATTCCTAACTACCTAACTCCTAACTTAAGTGAGTAAACCGGAATGAGTAGAAGTCCGATATAGCTTCGGCCACGCGTGAGGATGCGGAGTCACAAGAGGTTGGCTGCAATTCCTGACTCTTAAACTGGTCCGCGGCCCAAATCCCTTAAATGGGTAGCATCCTGGATTGGTGAGTCAAGTAAATCCCGGAGGTGGGACGGTGTAGTCCCCAGGGCCGGAGGTCCCGACGACTTAACATGAGTAAGAGTAAGAGTAAGTAAGTATGGATCCGTAAGTGTGTATGAGTATGTATGCGTATGTATGAAGTAACGAGTAAAAGAGTAATCTCCACCCGATTAACCCGGGTGGACCAATGAAGCTAACAAGAACTGTACTTTGTGTATGTAATGAGTATGTGTATTCGGAAGAAGGTAAGTAAGTATGAATGGTTATAAGTAGTCCTTGTATGTAATGAATTGTATGTATGTATGTTTGCGTAAGTATTATTGTATTGTGTGTAAGAGCATGTATGCATGTATGTTTGTATGAAAATGAACTGCATGTATTCGACCAAGTGGTCGGCGTACCCTCACTAGTACGCGGGGTATGCGGTTATCATGCGCGGCGAAAGCTGACCCCCTAGGGGGAACGTTTTTAGTGTGCAGGTACCGAAGCGAATATGGTCAAGATAAGAGACCGGAGGCACACCCTTGTATTTAGGAGAAGTAGTTTGTGAGGAACGGGTAGTAAGTAGTCTCTTAGTGAGTACGTATGAACTTGGAAGAGGTATTATACTTGTATAGGGATCTTAGTAAACTCGGTATGTGGATTACATTGTATTGTATTTGAAGTATTGTATCGAATGGAAGAATGTAGCACGTATTGGTATATGGAGCATATATGGTAGATATGTAATACTCGGGATTCCGGTCCATCAGACCGATGCTATATGTAGCAGTAGTAGCCTTGTTAGTCACGTGGGTGACTAACGACATTGTATCACCCACATTATGTAAGTATGTATCCACTGCGTGTATCTGATGTGTAAGGAGAATGGACGATAAGCACGGTATTAAGGGTAGGGGTGTTACAAAAAGTGGTATCAGAGCGAAGTATCGCTCTGGTGACTGGAAATACCGAGCTTAGGAAATACCGAGCTTAGGAAATACCGAGTTAGGAATTAGAAGCTTAGGGCTAAGGGCTGAGTGTTAGCATTAGAGATATGCTAGTTAGGAACTACCAGTGAGTACCGGATACCTACAATACCAGTCCCGCCCGCCGCAAACCCCACTGTATAACTTGGGAAAGGACGCCAGAGAGAAGAAAAGCCTTCTCATACTCGGGGGAAAACCCGATCTGGCAGTTGTGAAGCAATCACACGGTAAACAAGAACCGACGTATGGTAGATTCCAAGGACTGGAAGTCCCGGAGATGGATCCCGGTTGAACCACAACACCCGCACTTAATAGCGGTAGGAAAGGCACTCCAACCACGAGGAGGCCACAACTTACAACAGCATGGGGCGACGTGCTTAGCAGTCGCGAAACCTAGCTACTCAACCAATAGCAGAGGAAGCACTAGCCGTTGCAACAGAATGAAAAGGGGAGCAGTAAGGAACCACAGACACAAGTCTACGGGATAGTAATACTTGAATAATACCACCAACGGTATGCTAGCCGACTAAGGACATAGTCGGAAGCGGTTAAACTCCAGAAATCTACGCATAAGGTTGCAATACTGGCCCAATATAGCTCAGACAACTACGAGAACAACCAGAGATATAATCCGATAGGACTACAAGCGTAGTACTAAACGAGGAAGGTTCAGTACACCACAGATGTGTGGGAACGAGCCACCAGGAATGACACTAAACCAAATAGAGTGGGAATCTCCAAGGATTGGAGAAGTACCCAGATCTACGACGGCCATGTCTAGACCACCAAGAAGCTACCTAAAGGAGCGGGTATACCAATTATATAGATCAATAAGATCAAGGGAAGAGTCAACAAGACTATTAAATACAAGCAGAAACCATACCAAGATTGGTATAGGATTATTCAAAAACCCCAGTACACGCACTTGCCACGGCAAGTGCAGTTAAGGACAGGAACACGCGGAGAAACCCCAACACGTACAAGCACATAGGAACGTGCTGTGACCGTAATGAGGCGACTACAGGAATAAATATCCTAAAACAGGAGGAATGAAACCCTGGAAAGGCCTAACGGCCCGACCACTATATTTAGAGACTTCTTTTTAACACCGAACCATTGTTTTTAAAACCCAAAATTTCTCTTTCAAAACCACAACCTTTCTTTTAAACCTTGGATTTCAAAACCAAACCAGCAGAATTACAGTGAGTATCATGCCTTGATACAAGAGGAGTCGACAATAGAATACTTCACCTAGGCGTGTGGCGAACACTACGAGTGTACCCGTTACGGGATGTGGGACAACCGCACTCTGAAGGAGCTTGCGGGCCCGACATATAGTTGGGTAAGTGGTAACATATCAATATGGTACCCCACATATGTATACATGTAGTGTGCGACGCACGGGAAGTAGTCAACTCCGTTCTACGGACCATGAGTGAGTTCAAACCAGAACAGCTTGACACCCCAGACAATCAAGTATAGAGGAACTCAGAGAATCCATCTGAAGATAAGGAATAAGAACTAGGAAGTGAGAGCACAGGCTAATAAGTATAAACATTGGATACGTCTCAAAGACATCAAGCCAATATATGACAGCTGGAAAGTATACCCAGCCTAAACACTGTAAGGCAGTTGCCGACGTGAACACCACAATGCTCGACAAACGGGACAAAACTCCCAAGAACAATCACAAGATTACTACGAAGCACAATCCATAATCGGAGAGAATATGTAAACCTAGTCTCAAGCACTGGGAGCAAGTACAGACGGTCTACCCAACGACAGGAGACGTTATGACCCAAAAGGGGAATAGCTTATACAATACGTAAGCGGTATAGAGGACAACACATGTTATAACATTAGCCGGATGTAGTAACGGCACAACTACCAACACCCAGGAGCGATCCTTGAAGGGTGTCTGCGTTAACAATAGTTGAACAAGCGTAATGATATGAGCACGGGAGCTAAAACGAACACTCGGTTAGGACACCGAAGGGATTTCACTTAACAGGAAATGCCCTAAGATACTGAGAGGCACTTATTAATACCATTTGCCTAAAAAAGGCCTCCTATGAACGGAAGCGTGATGCCACGACTTACCATGGAGCCCAATAATACCTCCAACCTATGACGGTATACATGGAGTGGAAACATGTATAAGCAGCTTGCAAAGAGCATAGCTTGCAGCAATATGGCTCTAAAGCCATAAATCTGATGCGTTGTGTAACCTTAAACGGTTGCAAAACCCACACCATTACTAACAAGACTTGCAAGAAATATTGCCTCATACGACAAGAAATCAACAACTGGACCATAAATTCAAACCCAACATCCTGAGTGGCTTGGTAATGGCCAACTCAGTGTCACTGTCACTACACTGGTGGAACGGAAGCCTTAATGACGGTGGTTTAATCACGGCTTTAACAACCGTAATTAATATGAAGGCCGGAGTTAATTAACGACGTTTATTATTGAATTAACCGTAAGCAATAATCGATCGGAGGTAGGCGCGCCTTTTTTAGGACGGACTTTAGATGACGGTTATCAGTGAAACCGTAATCTAAAGTCCCGTGTTGACGCGCGCTTTACGGTCAACGGACTTTAGATTACGGTTTACTAATAACCGTCAGCTAAAGTCCGTCCTAAAAAAGGCGCGCCTACCTCCGACTGATGGTCAACGACGTCGTTTTCACCTGACGCCAAATATTTCCCGTGTTATTTGATTTTTTCGACGCCGCGCGTAATCTAATTATAGTTAACGACGTCGTTTATCAGTGTATTTTAGATTAAAAATAACTTTATATTAATGTGTTACATATGTTTGATCGAATAAGACTCATGGCTTAATGGCCGTGGGTACATGAGTCAACACCATCGATCTTGAGTTCGAAACCCAGCATAGGCCAAATAATTTTCGCGCTATTTTTTTTATTTCGTTACACTTTAGATTACGGTTCTTTAGGAACCGTCATTTAAAGTGACTTTACATTACGGTTTTCATGTAAACCGTAATCTAAAGTCCTTTTAACTACAACATTTGCCCGTTTACTCTGCACACTGTACTTACAGTAACTCTTCTTTCGCGCTATTCTTCCTCACTGAATCGCCTCCTCCTCTCTCTCCTCACCTTGCTAACGGCGCCATGCCGCCGCCGTCGCTCCCACCACCTTTGTCACTCCATCGCCGCCGGTCACCACCCATCTACCACTGGTCTCACCGTCGACCTCTCTATCGCGTATTGGGTATGCGATCGATTGATTGTCGTTTTTTTCTAACTTTGTTCATATACATGCATTTCGATTGCAAGTTCTAACCTCGTTTCTATCGAATCCTGAGAGTGTAATGGCAAATGTTCTAACCTTGTTCATATATTTGTGCCCAGATTCACAGTTAATTGCAACCTAGTCGTGGGCTGATTTCTACACTACTTGCCCACTTCGGTGCTTAGTAACGGTAATTTTGCAAAGCAAACTGTAAACTGCTGTATTTATTTATTCTTAGCATTTAGTATTACAATTAATAAATAATAGTGTAGTTTTAAAAATGCTACTACTTAAAACTGCCACAGGAAAGAAGTAAGTTCAAGTATATTACCGATTCCTGAAAATAGCTCATTTTCAACTGCTCAATCTGCTATGCCAGATGCTCTCTGTTTGATTCACAATCTGTGACAGGAATCAACAATGCTATTGTTATAACCACCAGAAAGAATAAGATGAGTTTCGGTATTTAATGGTTCTAGAATGACTAGTTTCAGTCCTTCAATCTGAAGTACTGCAGAGAAGGTCATAAATAACTTCATATATAGTAGAATAAGATAAGTTTATGTATGTTACTAGTTCTAGATGGTGCGTGCAAATTGACTTTGATAAAACTGATTTGGAGACGTTAGAAATATAGGGGAGATGCTGTCGATTTTTTTCCGGGTTTAGCTAGCATTTAACCTTGATTTTTTGATGAATTCTAATGTTGTCGTTTTTCATTTATGCATCAGGACTACGACTTTATTTTGGCTTCCGACCTCAACCGTCTTAGCATCGGCTAATCGTCTACCAGAGGTAAGATTTACATATATACATATAATATTTGACAAACTACCAAACATAGTTATCCGCCCAAGATATACCTAATAGAGGTATATCTTCGGCAGTCCCTGTCGGGACTGTCCATGATTGTTAAATCTCACACCTAGGGTGTGAATGTGTTTTTAATTGTACTTTATTGATTATTTCAGCAGTATCTCTTTATTGTTCTTCGAATGCATATATTATTGATTAATATCATAATATCGTGCATTTGAAGAACTGTAGGGAGATGCTGCCGAAATTTTCAATAAATTACATATTAAAAACACGTTCACCGGTGGGATTTAATACTCATGGATGGATTTAGGTTGATAAGATACAAAAGTGTAAAGACTCTGCCACGGGTGACGGTATGAAATGGCTGCCTTCATATAAATAGCTAGAAGGAGATGGAACGTTCGTGGATTTACAGCGGAAATTTGGACGACAAGTTTTTAGAAGGAGTTGATAAGTTATGCACGGTGTTGGCGAACAATCTGAAACCTACAGACAAGGGATACATATTTTGTCCGTGTATCGACTGCCAAAACAATCTGAGATATCGCGGCGTTGAAACAATTAAGGAACATCTGATCCGCCGCGGTTTTACAAAAGATTTCCAAGACATAATCCGATGGCATGGTCAGAGTGCGTTCGATGTTATTAAGCCTGACGAAGGGGATAATGGTCAGGCAAACACAGAAACAGAACTTGGAGATGATACAGTTGCTGGTGATCCAGAAGACGTTACAGCGAACGTTGTGCCAGATTTCTGGGATGATGACATTGAGACTATGCTTGAAGATGTGGAACGACATTACTCTAACACGCCAGACAAGCATGAAAATTTGTTGGATTCATCCAAACACCGTTGTACCCCGGGTGTGACCCTACAAAGTTAAGCAAGTTGAGTGTCGTCCTCAAGCTATTCAACTTGAAAGCGAAACATGGCTGGAGCGACGTAAGTTTCACTGACCTCCTGGAACTATTGAAATACGTTCTTCCGGTGGACAACGTTTTACCAACGACTACGTACTCAGCCAAAAAATGATGTGCCCAATGGGTATGGGGTACCAGAAATTCATGCTTGTCCAAATGGTTGCATGCTGTTTTGGAAATCGGATGAATTTGCTGAAAGCTGTTCAGCATGTGGAGCGTCACGGTATAAGAACAACAACAAACTCACATCAGCGGTAGTAAGAAAGGTTCACCAGCTAAGGTATTGTGGTACCTGCCCATCATTCCAAGGTTCAGACGTTTGTTCTCCATTGAGAAAGACGCAGAGAATCTTCGGTGGCATTCAGTTCACAGGAAAAAGATGGCAGATTGAGACATCCCGCTGATGCACCACAGTGGAGAAACATAGACGTAAAATTTCCTGAGTTTGGTAACGAACCGAGAAACCTAAGGCTAGGCTTGTGCACGGATGGGATGAACCCTTACGGTACTTTGAGTAGCATACACAGTACCTGGCCTGTGCTTTTGGTTATTTACAATCTACCGCCGTGGTTATGCATGAAACCAAGACACATCTTGTTGTCTTTGTTAATATCTGGTCCAAAGCAACCGGGCAACAAAATTGACGTATTCCTACAACCTTTGATAGAGGATCTACAACTCTTGTGGAATGAAGGGGCTACGGTTTACGACTCATTCAGTAAAGAGGACTTCAATTTGCGTGCTATGTTGTACTGCACAATCAATGATTTCCCCGCCTATGGTAATCTTTCAGGCTATTCAATCAAGGGGGCGTTGGCGTGTCCGATTTGTGGTGAAAACACTTGTAGCATTCGCTTGAAACATAGTGGGAAAACCGTGTATATGGGCCACCGAAAAATGCTTCCAAAAGGACATAAGTATCGAAAGATGGCGAAAGAGTTCGATGGGAAAACTGATCACAGCATGGCGCGCCAGCCTTTGACAGGTACAGAGATTTACAAAAAGTTGGATAATATTGTGAACAACTTCGGGCCGCCAACCAAAAGTGGTGAAAAAAGTGTCTGGAAAAAGAAATCAATATTTGGGAACTACAGTACTGGCAGCATCTGGAGGTTAGACATTGTATCGATGGGATGCATGTCGAGAAGAACGTGGGTGAAAGTATCACTAGCACCCTTTTGAACATAAAAGGAAAGACAAAGGATCATTTGAAAGGAAGAAAAGATTTAATTGAGTTGGGCATACGCACAGAGCTTGGCCCGCAAGAACGTGGAAAACGCACATTCTTGCCTCCTGCCTGTCACACTCTGTCTAAAGAAGAGAAACATAGTCTATGCAGTACCCTTTACAACATCAAGGTGCCATCAGGTTACTCCTCAAACATAAGAAACCTAGTGTCCATGACAGATTTCAAATTAGTAGGAATGAAATCTCACGATTATCATGTCCTACTTCAAGAATTTTTGCCAATTGCACTACGTGGGATCTTGCCGGATGCTGTCAGACACACAATCACAAACGTCAGTGTCTTCCTCAAATCCATTTCGTCTAAGGTTCTTGATGTGGACACTCTGTCTAAATTACAAAAGGATCTTATTGTGACAATGTGCCAGCTGGAGATGTATTTTCCTCCATCGTTCTTCGACATAATGATACATCTCCTCGTGCATCTTGTAAGAGAGATTCTGATGTGTGGTCCTTTGTACCTTCGCTACATGTATCCGTTCGAAAGGTACATGGGTGTCCTGAAGAAGAAAATGAAGAACCGTCGTCACCCAGAGGGTAGTATTATAGAGGGCACTATCACAGAGGAAGTTGTAGACTTCTGCACCAATTACCTAGAAGGTGTCGATACCATTGGACTTCCACGTTCTAGACACGAGGGCAGATTGAAGGGTGTTGGCACGGTTGGAAGGAAACTGAAAAGAATTGACATAGACACTCTTAACAAAGCTCATTTAGTTGTGCTAAGTCATCTTGAAGATGTTGAACCATACTTTGATGAACACTTGTGTGTTTTAAAGAGCACAATATCCAAACATGAGTGACGTCAGACTACAAAATGAGCAGAATAGGACATTTGTCCGATGGTTCAAAGAGAGAGTGTTGTCCGATCAGTCCACGAATGTGCCTGAACTGATTAAAGTAGTTGCATTTGGACCAAATCTGGATGTAATTTCTTATGAGGGGTACGATGTCAACGGATTCACCTTTTTCACAGAACGTCAGGATCAGAAGTCAACGAATCAAAACAGTGGTGTAGAGCTTGAAGCTTATCAAAACTTATATGACATCGGTGTCGTGGGTCATAGTCCTGTCTCAGTACAACAATCATATTTCGGTGTTATACAAGACATCTGGGTATTGGACTACAACAGCTACGAAATGTGTGTTTTTCCGCTGTAACTGGGTTAACAACAATCATGGCTACCGTGAGGAGGAGCATGGTATGAAACTGGTTGATCTGTCTAGAGCTACTCCCACGGTTGAGCCATTCGTTGTTGGGACGAAGGTTAAGCAGATATTTTATGTAACTGATCCCTGTAATCCTAGATGGTCTGTTGTGCTTAAAGGGAGAAGAGGAATAGTTGGTGTGGATGGTGTGGTTGATGAGTATGATGCAGAAGATGAACCTCCAACTGTTCCTATTTCATTGGAAGAGGCTGAGGTCACAGGTCATCGTGAGTATATACGATCAGACCATAACGAGGGAATGTGGGTTGAGAGATAATGGTGTATGTAAGTTATTACTATAAAAATTTATATGAAATTACCACTCTTTTATTTATTGCTTGTTTATGACCATTATGAAATGCTTAATTTAATTCAAATTGTATTTCAATCCTTGCAGGCATGGCTGATCAGGACATGGCTGATGCAGAGTTCGATTTATTTTGTCGTGAGGAGGAGGAAAATGAGCAGCGAATGGTACCGGTCCCATCTACATCTGCCGCTGCTGCTGTTGCCCCATCCACATCTGCCGCTGCTACTGTTGTCCATCCACATCTGCCGCTGATGCTGTTGGCCCTTCCATGAGTGCACCTTCTACGAGTGCTACTCAGAGACCCAGAGGTAGAGGTCCGACCCGTGGGTTGAAACTGCAGAAAGAGGATCAGATTAGTCTTCTGTGGGACCAGTATGGGAGGTATGGTGGGGGCAGCAGGTCAGAGTTCGGTAGTATGCTAGGGACTCTGGCCAGATCACATTGCTGCATCAACCACACATGGAAACAAGTCCCGCAAGAAGTAAAGGAGACCATCTGGAAGAAGGTGCAAGAACGGTACAAGATCCCAGAAGAAGTGAAGAACCGTTCTTTCTTTGGTGTCCGGCAAAGCTAAATCATTCCGCCACTACTTGGTTGAGCATTGGATCAACAGGGTGCCCCCACGTGAGCCTCCGCCGTATGTTGTGTACAACGGCATGATCACTGAAGAGGAGTGGAAGGAGTTCGTTGAGCGGCACGCCACCCCCGAGTTCAGGGTATGTTTGTGTGTACTCTTTTCTTATTAATGCTCATAATGCTTTATCCCTGATTTTCTAATTAATTTCCTGTTGTACTTTCTTAACAGCAAGTACAAGAACAAGCACGGCAAACCGTGAAGCTAATCTCTAACCTACCACCCCCACCATGGGACGAAGGGGATATGTGGGCAGCCTCGAGGGATGGAAAGAAGCTGGTTTGCTGACACGGAGGAACGAGGATGGAAGTGAATGCCCGATCGAGGATGTCTCTGAGGCGAGGAGGGTGCAGATGTACATACTGGGACGCCAGAAAACGACCAGCGAAGGTCAGAGGATATTTCCTAATGCTGCGATGGAACAACTGGCTAACCAAATTGTAAGTATTTGAAAGTAGCTGTTAAATAATTTACTTATATACTCAAGTGTTTGTTGATCTTAATTTAGTGTTAACTTCTTTGAAAATTGGACAGTACGAAGCGGCACAGAGAGGAGAAGTAGACTTACACGCTCCTCCTTCTCAAGACGACGCGCTCAATCAAATGCTTGGGAAGAAGGATCACCCGGGGCGTGTTAGAGGATTTGGGGGAGAGTACGTCAGAAGAACGTATTCCCGCCATCTGCTAGGAAGGGTCAGATGAGTGCTGCTGAAGTCGAGGCGATGGTAGAGCGTAAGTTCGCTGCTGAGCGCCAAGCTAATGACGAGAAACAGGCTGCTGAGCGCCGGGCTATCGAGGAGAGGCTGCAGGAAGCGTTGAATGCGATTGCACATGCGACTACTCAGCAGCAGCAGCTAGATCCTCCTCGACTGTCTTCCTCGTCTAGTTGTGCTCCGGCCGCTGACCCGTACCCGTTTGCCAACATCCAGGTTAACTTTGTTTAACTATTTTTCTCCTAAAATAAAGTTATTTAAATAGTATTAGATTGGACTCACTTATTTATTTCACGTATTATCTCTGTTTATTAAAGGAGCAAAAAAAATGTCGTCTCCAAATACCATTAGACGGGCACCCTGTAGATGCGGCCTACGGGACGGTGTTGCCATCAGGTCCACTCACGCTCATCAGTTTCGTACGTCTACCCCCATTCTACGCGCGTGTGACCTTGGACCTGATAGTTGATGGATTTGAGCATGCATACCTTCCGATGGCGTTTGACAACAAATGCACGCTGATCGAAGCGAAGGGAGACATATTGCCCTGGCCAGCATGTTATATTGTTGTCACCGATGAGGTAAGACTGTTTGACAACCATTTAGTATCTAATAAAATGCATTATTTAGCATTAAGTGTCTAATCTAATCTATTATAGATCCCTGAGCTTCCTCGCCGCGTAACCCGGCCCAGACTAGAAGAGACCAGCGCGCCGGCGAATCCTGAGATCCCTGAGCTTCCTCGCCGCGTATCCCGGCCCAGAGAAGAAGAGATCTGCGCGCCGGCGAATCCTGTCAGAAGTACAAGGGTATGTTCTAGATAATGTTTTATGTTACTATAATAATCAATTAGTAATTATCTTTACATTGATGCTTTACTGTTTGTGTGTGAAGGGTAAGAATCCAGTGAGTCGGGGTGCGAAAGGTAAGAATCCAGCGCCCGTCCGGGGTCGCACCAGGACTTCTGAGGCGCCTAAAAATAAGCTCACACTGCCACAAAAACTTGTTAATGTTTTGGGGCCCAAGCAGATGAATCTCTACGACAAGATCATGTTGAAGTCATCTCAAACTAACAACTTCATGATGACGCTTCCAAAGTCGATGTTTCACTACGAAGAAGATATGATGACGGCAATCAACTTTGAGGACATCAGAGAGATGATGTGTGGAGATTATCTGAACATTAACATTATTCAAGCTTATCTAAAGTAAGTGTTCTTTCCTCATACTGTAAAAACATATAGAATAAGTATCTATGAAGTTGCATTGGCTAACTTTTTATAGTACATGTGATATAATAGATGTCTGCTTGAGAGATGTGCTGAGAAGGACATGACCTCCATTACTGCGGTGTGCCCGGAGCGTTTATCGTACGACTCAGTCACTAGGGACCCGGGGAGGTTTTGTGAATACATGATTCATTGCTTCAATGTTGTTGATCAACAGAATAAATTATTCATTCTAATGCCGTATCACCAAACGTGAGTTCTAATATAAAATTACATACTAATTAGCTAACTTTTTTACCTTCATTTCTCATTTCATTTTGTATTTGACATTGTAGCCACCACTGGGCTTTGTTTATTCTGCGCTGCCACCGCTACTCTGCTCGTTCTAGATCCACTAGGGCAGTGGACAGAATTCAACACTGAAGACTTAATCAAAGAGTAAGTTTTTATTACTATTTAATTGTTTGTAAGTTTTTGAACCAAAATTAATGTACTTGTTCATTTTGCTAAACGCTTTTGTTAATATATGTAACAGTTGTTACAAAAAACCCCTCAGGAGAGTTTGGTGATTTGACCGTCAATTACATCAAGGTTTGGTAATTCATGTATTTCATTCGTGCTGCTATTATCTTTGTACAATTGTTTTACATTTGTGAATTTTGGTGATTTAGTGCCCTACCCAAAAGGATTCTAAGAGTTGCGGGTACTACGTGATGCGGTATATGTACGAGTTCTGCGGGTACTTCCCAAGTTTTAAGAATGATATTGACAAGGTAATACGAACGCTGTCTTGTATTTAATTCTTTCGGCAGATTTTTTGTGTCTTTATCTTAATCTCATTATGTGTTCCATTCCTTTTCTTGTTGCAGATTAAAGCATTATGCCAGATTCAAGACTTATGCTCCTGCCGACTTGTTGCATGTCAGAGAGAGCATGGCAGCCATGTTTATGAGAATGGAGTGGTAGACTAGCTAGCTCTGATGCTGTAACATATATTTTTTGTTAGTTGCTGCTCTGATTCTGTTAGTTGCTGCTGCAACAGATTATATTGTGTAACAAATATATTTTTTGTTGTTGTTGCTCTGATTCTGTTTGTAATGAATTATGCTAGCTGCTGCTGTAACAGATTCTAGCTGTTGTATTGAATTTTCTGTTGCAATTGTGCGCAGAAATGAATTTGCAATTGTTATCTCTGTTGCAATTGTGTAACAGATTGAATATGTTACAGATTTTCGATCTGGTGCTTTATTAGATGTTATCTCTGTTGCAATTGTGTAACAGATTGAATATGTTACAGATTTTCGATCTGGTGCTTTATTAGATGTTATCTCTGTTGCAATTGTGCGCAGAGAATGAATTTGTGTTGTTGGTATTTGATTCAGGTGGTTCAATTGTGCAGTTTCTGCCCTCTGTTGCTTATCTGTTACAATTCTGTCTCTGTTGCAATTGTGTAGATTTAAAAAAAAATAATATAAAAAAAATTACACTTTAGATTACGGTTCTAACAATAACCGTAATCTAAAGTCCTTTGGGCGCGCGCGCCAAAAGACTTTAGATGACGGTTATTGCCAAAACCGTCATCTAAAGTGTCGACTTTACATTACGGTTATTTGTAAAACCGTGATCTAAAGTCCTTTGGTTCGCGCGCGCCAAAGGACTTTAGATCACGGTTTTACAAATAACCGTAATGTAAAGTCAATGACACGCGGGCCGGAAAAGGGACTTTAATTACGGTTTTAAACCGTAATTAAAGAAACGCCATCTTTATTGACGCCCGCGTAGATTACGGTCCAGAACCGTATTATACACGGTTTTGGACCGTAATTAAGGGTCGCGTTCCACCAGTGCAGAGCATCATCTAGTATACTACATGTTTGACAAGCTTTTAATTATCTCATGCCTTATGTAGCAATGGTAGCACAGAGGGCATAAGAATCAGAATAATGCCAACATTCCTAGTCCACACTTAACACTACGAGAAACCCAAGGGAAGGTACCCCCCCCCCCCCCTCGTTAGCCAAGACCACCAATGTGGTGAAGATTTGACCCTTGGAAGCTTCCATCTATTATAACAATAGCCTACGCTTATAAATATTGTCAAGGGGCGATGGAAAAAGGAATGAATTTTCCAACCATTACGACTTAAGGAGTAAGCAATACTCCATATGCACTCAAGCATGTGTGAACCTTTGTAATAAAACACCATATATAACCTTGTCATGAGACCTATGAGTGGAACAACCCCTCAACAAGAATTTCACTTGTCAGTGATAGAATACCCTCCAATTGGAGAACGGGACCAGAAAACCCTTGAAGTTTCGTGGGATGTCCTGGTAATATACATACAAGCAAAACTACACAGCCAGAGCCTAAACCAGTGCTCAGCTTTGGGAGGACAGTAATTGTCAAAACAATCAATGTGAGTGCACGTTGCACATCACGAATGACCAACGCTCAAGAGAGCTTGTAAACCGGTAAATTGCTTTATCCTTGGTCAACCAAATACTTGGTAAATTGTATCACAAATGATGATAGAATGTGAGGTAAGTTAACCTACACATAAAACCTAAGTGAATAAGACATCTCCACATTGGGAAGATAATAAGATTGCCGTATGCTACGAAACCGTCATACACACAAACACAGGGAACTCCTAGTGTATTTACACCATAAGGAAATGGTGCCAATGACAATGTCACTAAGTAAAAAGGAACTACCACAGTAACAGAAACAGTAAAAGCAATGTTGTACAATGAGTAAGAATACGGTGCGCAACAGGCGACCGCTATGAGGGAGTAGTTAAGCAATAACACGGAGTATAAGCATGAGATGACACACAGAAATATTCTTTCCTATCACATAAGTGACTTACTGTCAAGCGGTTACGCCTCTGCACTCTGTATGACTGAGTGTTTTGGCATTGCACTTGTTCAGCTAATGATCTAATGAGATGGTTAGGGATATGAAGAATGTAAACCGTAGTAAATCTTTCCTTTCACCACAAATGGCATAAGCCAGTCAAGCAAGCTTAGCAACATACAGTGCGGCCTAAGGCCAAAGAAGCACGAAGAGTGTACAACACACTAGTAATCACAAGATGTGAATTCCATTGGATATAAGGTGAAAGGAGATACAGGAAAGTCACTAGGACCGACGCATAGAAATGTAAGGTCATACAAGTAAAGAACACTTGTACTGAACCAGAAGAACTGGCATGATTTAAAAGCTAGTGACAACAGAGGAAGCACTACAGCTAAGTGGTGACTTAACCTCGCCTGACAATAAGTCGGAGGAACTTAACGAATAATCGTAGAAGCACGAATAGCATGTACAGCAGATTACCAGAGAGCTGGTTATAAATCCTAAACTCATTGAGTTCAAGCACGGTAAAAGAATACCACATTTGTGCAGTAAACCTTATTCCCATAATAGATGGATAAGAAGGTGATGTATAGCACATTAATGATAACACGAAGGGTAAGTAACCCAAGCTATCAGGGTCGCGCAGCAGAAGCTAGTGGGCCCTAGCTAGGAGACAATATACCTAGTGAGTATAATACAATGGCTATTAATGCCTTGAAGCCTGATAGGCTAGAACCGAATTAACGATGAGTTAAATAAACTCATATACGAACTCTTGGTGCAAAGACTAAACCGTTGGTATGGTTAAGACCCTTTGACCAGAGCATATTCTATAGTATACCGTAGTGAAGCTAAACGCTTCAGTTTGCCCAAACTGATTAAACCAATGTTTAATAATAATAACATATGGTAGATTACGTGGGCGTAATCCCTTTTAAGGGGGGTAGAGCGAAACCGCTTAATGTAAGTTTTGTGAATAAAACACATAAACCATAATGTGCATAGCACAAATGAGAACCAAATTGATGATGATACTATGTTAAATAAACATAAGTACTCATCATCACATTGTAATTATGGTAATTAGGCATTAGACATGCAAATACCGTAGGAGGAGTATACCCATCTTGTAACACCAATGTAAGAGTATTAGTAAAAGAAAAGTAATGAGTAGTGGACGGAGCTCCACAAGTATTGTAACCTTTGAAGAAGTAGTACGAAATGAATGAGGATAGTAGATGAATGAAGTTATGAGTAGTGGAATCGTAAGTAAAATATTTGAAACAATCGAAGCCAACTAAATCTTATAAGTGTAGTATTCCTTAGTTAGAATATAGGAGATGATGGTGAGTAATGGATGGAAGTAGTGAAGGTTGATGAAACGAGCATTTAGGTATTGAACCACGGAATAAAGCATTTGGGAAGTAGAGTGAGGATGATTGATGGATTGATTCCATCCCTTGGAGATGTATGATTCGTAATCACGACTAGAAAGAGTAAAAAGATAGAAAATGAAAACAATTAAATTATTTGTTTGATTGAATCTGATGTGGGAAGTCGAACTTGATCCTGATCAGATCAAGGGAAACCGAACACAAATTGGGGTGGAAAGATAGTTCAACACTGATGCTGATCACATCAGGGTCGAATGATGCTTGAAGCTCCCCTCAAGTGGTCACAAGAATCACACATAGGATAGAAGTAATGAGTATAAAATGGAATATGGAGTTGTATGTTTTAGAAATTTTTAATTGGTAGTGGTGGAAGAATTTCTTTTAGTATGGAGAATGAGGATGTGTTAGAAGTGAGTACCGAAGAAGGTAGTAGGGAAGCATGTTGTATTATTCCAAGGGCAGCGGGACATAGAGGACTCCTGTGTCTAGATGACCTGAGTGCCTGCTGGGATTGTAATATGTATTGCATTGCTTTGGGGATAGCTTTGCACTGTATTTATGTATAAATTTTGTAATAAGGACCGACCGGAGGGTTGGTAGTAATGCGGATTGGAGTAATTATAGTACATTGGTATGGTATGGCATGTAGAGACCCTGAGTAATGGATTTGGGAATTGTAAGGAGGAAGAAGGTATGGCTTTGGTATTAGACACGTAAGAATGAGTAAGCATTGTAAACCTATAACCTCGAACAACTTTGAGGACAAGTTCCTAAGGGGGGTAGATTGAAATACCCCGAACTTAAATATAGGGATTAAAATTAATCTCATATGTACTTAAGGGCCTAATGGTACCCAATTAATACTAGTAAGGAAAAATAAATCCAAAAGAAATAAATAAACGCTTAAAAAGTGGAAAACACTAAATAAGCGTTAAGTAACCATAGGAGGTATGAGACCTCGGTTAGCGTGTTATATGGATTCTAAAGGTTTAATAAGACCTAAATAATATGTGGGAACAACTCCCGAAGAAAACGGATCCAAATAATGAATTAAAACGCTAATAGAGCTTTAGAGCATGTTTTTCGAGAAAACCCGAAACGTGACTTTAAGTGGTCAAACGGACCCGTAAAAAATTATAAACCATTAAATAATAATTATTAAGCATTTATGAAAGCTTAATAACCAATAAAAATAAGAAACGAGAAAATTCCAGAAAACGGGCCCGGTTAGTGAACAGTGCCTAAACCGGGTAAAATAACGAGCGTTTTCTGTAAAAGACGAAAAACGCTCCAAACAGTAGTAATATGGGGGCCGGTTCTTAATGGGTAAATAAACCCCTCACACAACATGCAACTAGTTAAAAATAAGTAAATCAAAAAGCAAAAGAGTAAAGTACAAAAAAATAAAAGGACACTCTCTCACCTCTCATTCTCACTTTTCCCTCTTCTCTCTCCTCTTCTCTCTCATTTCTCCCTCTCTCACCGATTTCTCCCTCTCTCTCTCTGGTTTGGGCAATTTCATGGAGCTCCACAAGCCTTCCATGGCTTCTCCTCTTCCTCCACATGCTCTAGCTCCACTTGAACTCCAAAGGTAAAAATAACTACATATTTGAACTCCCCTCATCCTCCTCTACACTTCTCTCTTTTCAAAATCCAAAAATGAGGAAGTTCATTTTCGTGGGTATACCCCATTCAAAGAGAAAAGCACACCATTATGGAGCTTGGAGTCTCCTCTTTCCAACAAGGTAAAAATCTCCATGAAAGACCTCGTTTTTCTCCATCCCTTGGTGTGACCGATTTTGTCTCTCTCCCTTACCTTGTTTTTCTCTTGTTTTGGAGCATGGTCTCAACCCCCAATGGTGGAGTAACCCCCCCTTCTTGATTCAAGGGTGAGAATCCCTCTCAAAGATCTCCAAAGGTAAACCCTAGAAATCTTGTTTTAAGCATTTCTATGAACTAACATTAATTAAGGGGTTAGCATGTTAATTTTACTTATTTATGTGCTTTGGGTGATGGGAATGGAGTTGACAACTCCATTCCCCCACAAAACCGAATTGGACAAGAGAGAAAGCAAGAGGAGAAATGAGAAAGAAAGAAGGAATTAAAAGCTCACGGTAAGAGCTCTTTACTAATGTTAACTTTTAGTGCATTAGAGTAATGGGAATGGGTAAACCAATCTAAAGAACCCAAAATAATGTATTAGTAATGTAATTGTGGAAGTTTGAGTAATTGTGCAATA
Source organism: Limonium bicolor (assembly GCA_023374045.1). Classification (NCBI taxonomy): domain Eukaryota; kingdom Viridiplantae; phylum Streptophyta; class Magnoliopsida; order Caryophyllales; family Plumbaginaceae; genus Limonium; species Limonium bicolor. The sequence goes on from CM041782.1 coordinate 160,877,696, forward strand.
GTATGTGAATTGTCGGCCTTGGAGCCAAATGGTTGTGTATGAGTATTAGTATTGATGTTTGATGGAGTATTGGTGTATTGGGATGGATTTATATACTTGCTCGATTGCTGGTATAACCCTTGTGGTTTGGCTAGGTTAGGAATGAGTTTGATGAGAAAACACATATGTGGAGAAGTAAGAAATATAGAGGAACTATGGCAAATTTTGGTAGGAATATGTATATGTATGGATGACTTGGTGAATGGGAAAACCCAAGGTGTGTATTGGAGTTAGTAGAGATGTTAATGACTATGGAGTAGTAGTTGTGGTAAGAGAATGGAAGGATATAAAATCTGTAGCAAGAATTGTTGAATGACATTGGAGAAACTAGGAGGATTTATGTACTTGACCTTGGGAGTGAGTGTTGGACTAGAAGAGGAGAGGCAATGCATCGTAGGCATTGGAAATGGCATTAGGAGAGGAAATTATGTATGGAGGAGGTGGGAACCAAATCTGTAGCAAGGAGGTATTAAATTGCATTGTAGAACTAAGAAGAAATAGTGTGCAAGATTTGGTAAGAGGAGAGTTGGACTTGGGTATAGGTAATATAATGGCTTGGAAATGCATTTGGGATGCTAGTGATGGTATTGGTAGTAGAAGTATTGGATGTGAGGATTGAGTTTAAAAATCTGTAGCATAAGTATAACAAAAACTGCTACAAGTGTTGGAAGAGAAGTGAGGAATTGTGTAAGTTGTTTGATGGATTTTAATGGATTTGGTGGATGAATTAAGGTGATTTAGAATGTTTAAATGGTACTAAAACATGTTAGGATGTATGTAGGAAGATTGGGGAAGCAATGGGGGAAAATGGGAAAGAAAAATAAGGTCTGTAGCAATGTCCTGCTACCGTCTGACCCACAGCCTGGATCGGACGCTGGGTCGGACATGTCTTAAGCAACGAAAATAAATCTTTCTGGAACGGTCCGACCCAGGGCCGTGAGTCGGACGTGGGTCGGACATGCAAAAAAATATGTTATCGAAGTTTCTGACTCCGTCCGACCCAGAGGGTGAGTCGGACGTGGGTCGGACAGGGCTTGGACAACAGACCCGAAACAATCTGGAATGGTCCGACCCAGAGGGTATGGGTCGGACGGAATAGCGCTGGGTCGGACGGGGAGAATTTCAGAGAACAGTAATCTACTGGAATGGTCCGACCCAGGGCTTGGGTCGGACGGTGGGTCGGACGACCCATAACTTACAAAAAAAAACTATAGGGTTATAACTAGTATGTATATATATATATATATGTATACCCACCTATACATGTATATACATGTAAGTAAACCATGGATAAGTAATGAAGAAAGTAAATGAAACTAAGTGTAAAGAATGTAAAGACTTAGTAAGTAAGAATAAGGGAATGTAAGAGTAATCGAATTGAGTTCATGATAGTTAGAGTAATCATTCGATTATATGTATATCATAGGAACTTGATTTGTGAACACCGGAGGAACGTTGGGATACAAGTAACAACGGTGAAAGGTATGATTTCTTCATGCCCTGTATCCTAATCTGGTTACCCCGATTTGTGTGCTTACTTGATCACCTAAATAAGATAAATGCATGAATCGGATTATCTTGCACTTACTTGTGCTTGTTTATATTGTTCTTGATATATTTGCCTTGAACAATAGTTTGTATAATTCATGAAACATATGAAAGATGATGATGTGTATTGTTTTGTAGTGTACTCATATATTGCACACTGTATTTTGTATGGATGTGTATACGAGCCTTGTATTGTATTAATGTGGCTTGAATGAATGACTTCTGCTAATTCCTAACTACCTAACTCCTAACTTAAGTGAGTAAACCGGAATGAGTAGAAGTCTGATATAGCTTCGGCCACGCGTGAGGATGCGGAGTCACAAGAGGTTGGCTGCAATTCCTGACTCTTAAACTGGTTCGCGGCCCAAATCCCTTAAATGGGTAGCATCCCGGATTGGTGAGTCAAGTAAATCCCGGAGGTGGGACGGTGTAGTCCCCAGGGCCGGAGGTCCCGACGACTTAACATGAGTAAGAGTAAGTAGTAAGTATGAATCCGTAAGTGTGTATGAGTATGTATGCGTATGTATGAAGTAACGAGTAAAAGAGTAATCTCCACCCGATTAACCCGGGTGGACCAATGAAGCTAACAAGAACTGTACTTTGTGTATGTAATGAGTATGTGTATTCGGAAGAAGGTAAGTAAGTATTGAATGGTTATAAAGTATTCCTTGTATGTAATGAATTGTATGTATGTATGTTTACGTAAGTATTATTGTATTGTGTGTAAGAGCATGTATGCATGTATGTTTGTATGAAAATGAACTGCATGTATTCGACCAAGTGGTCGGCGTACCCTCACTAGTACGCGGGGTATGCGGTTATCATGCGCAGCGAAAGCTGACCCCCATGGGGGAACGTTTTTAGTGTGCAGGTACCGAAGCGAATATGGTCAAGATAAGAGACCGGAGGCACACCCTTGTATTTAGGAGCAAGTAGTTTGTGAGGAACGGGTAGTAAGTAGTCTCTTAGTGAGTACGTATGAACTTGGAAGAGGTATTATACTTGTATAGGGATCTTAGTAAACTCGGTATGTGGATTACATTGTATTGTATTTGAAGTATTGTATCGAATGGAAGAATGTAGCACGTATTGGTATATGGAGCATATATGGTAGATATGTAATACTACTCGGATTCCGGTCCATCAGACCGATGCTGTATGTAGCAGTAGTAGCCTTGTTAGTCACATGGGTGACTAACGACACATTGTATCACCCACATTATGTAAGTATGTATCCGCTGCGTGTATCTGATGTGTAAGGAGAATGGACGATAAGCACGGTATTAAGGGTAGGGGTGTTACATCCACCTTTTAAATCTCTTTAAAATCTCAAACTCCATACTTCATTTCCATGGGTATACCACGTTTTGAAGAGGAAACTTCATATTCTTGAAGCCAAACATCTTCTTGTTGTTCTAAGGTAAGAAAGAACTCAAAAACCCATCCATTTCCCTATTCCCTATGGTGGTCGATTTTGGTGGGTACTAAACACCATTGTTTTCTCTCCATGTTAGCTTGTTCAATCTTTTAGAAGTGTTGGAGCTAGCCCAAATTCCATTACCAAAAACTTCATCTTGAAGTAGAAGGTAATTCCCTCTTATGATGTTTCAAATATTGATTCTAGGGTTAATGGAATAATATTCATGAACCCTCTATACTCATTGTAATTATTTTGGCATGGTCATTAGTGTAGCAATCAATCCCGTCGAAAACCGGTTGTAGAGCAAGAAGTAAAGAGAAGGGGAAAGTTTGGAAAGAAAACCCAAGGTAGTTAACTTACCTTGGACTAGTGTGTGATCTATGAATGTGTTTATGTTTGAGCAATATAAATGTTCAGTGAAATGCAGGTGTTGCTAATAGTATGAGGAAATTCAGTGTTTAATTTAATGTCGTTTAAGGGCTTAAGAGTCAAGCTTGTAAGGTTTATGAATATTGAGGGCTATTGTGGTTTAAATGGTGAATTTTAAGTGTTTTTTGGTGCCTTGAACGAATTGATGGTTGGAGTGTTTTAGTGGGTTAAAAGATGAGTGGGAACATGTAAAAAGTATGGGGAGATCATGTCAAAATTTGTGTAGAAATATAATGGTTCAAATGCATTTCTAGGTGGGACCAAACTAGTGAACTACAAGTGTTTTGAGGAGTATTGGAGGAGCTTAGAAATAAACTTTTAAATGAATTTGGAAGGGGATATATGAAGGTTTTAGTGTGCCTAATGATGTTAGAACACCTTAGGAGGCTTGTGAAGAAGTTTGGAGTTGAATGGGCATTTAGAAGCAAAAGTCTGGAGCCGACCGACCTTGGGACCGGACTTACAAGGTCGGTCGAGCCTAGTGTAACCCGTCGGAAACCTTTCTGGAATCGACCGACCTTGGGACCGGACTTGCAAGGTCGGTCGGACTCAAATTTTGTGCGGGAATCTTTCTGGAATGAACCGGAAACCTTGGGTCCTCAAAAGGGAAGTCTTCTGGAAACCAACCTTGGGACTTGGCAAGGTCGGTCAGAGTGAAAAATTTCGGACCCGGGTGCTGCTGGTGAATGGACCGACCTTGGTAAGTTCGGTCGGCAAGGTCGATCGGCCCAAAACCTACAAAAAAAAAAAAAAAAAAAAAAACAAAGTGTGGCTTAGTTAGTAGACCCTAGTGGGTATAATAAAGATAATCAAGTGTAAGTCTAAGCATAAAAACATGCCATAAAAACATGTAAAGTGTTTAGCAAATTCAGAAGTCAAATAAGTTAATTAACCGACGTTATCAATCATGTTTAGGAACAACGTACGGTGGAACACTAGAGCGGCAAGGACCAAGGTATGGTTTTCTTGCATTCTGTTGCCTACCGGTTTACACCGGCTTGTGTGTTGTTTGTTTTCTGTGTGTTTACAACCTTGTAAGATTAAATCATGAAACGAGTTTACAGTTTTTGTTATTATTGTGACATGTGCGTACCGATACCGGTGACCTCGTGTGCGTGCTAACTGTTAGTTAACCAAAGCTAGGAACGTAAGAGAACGGTATCCGGTAATAACGCTTCCAACCTAAGGAACGTTCTAACCGCGGCTATGTGTGTATAGTTGTCGTTTGGGTTGCTGAATCATCCCCTATTTCCCTTGTATGTCTAACTGGACTTAAACACTTACTTGTGTGAGATTATGTTAAGCTCCCATCGTGGGACTTCTAACGAGTGCTAACCGGGGGAGTGAGGAATCCGGTCGTTCCGGTCACGCGTGTATGTATGGGGGTCGACATCTGCATCAGATTCGGCTCTCTCCTTATGTTAGGGTAGTTTTCCCTTCTTGGGAATTCAACCTCCCATTAGCTTAGCCAAAGCTTACCTACCTGACTTCCACTCGGGCTAGGGGGAAATTATGTGTTTGATGTGTTCGGGTCACTACACCCGTCTCATCTTTTAAGTTAAAGTTGTTCATTCGACTAACAAAACAGTAATGTGATATGTGTTAAGCTTAACATGAGGATGACGACATCCTCTAGGCTTACAAGTTGACTAACTATGTTGGTTGCTTTCTAAAGTGAGTTGTCTTCACTATGTATGTGTTGTTATTGTTCTGTAATAATTCATGTCAAGTATATGCTTGCTGTATGTTAAAATCAACGCCATGTTATCATGACAAATAGTTGCGTGTATCCCGGTAGTCAGCGGCTGCACGTTAACCATGCCAGCAAAAGGTTGCTGACCCCCTTTGGGGGCTATGTTTATTGCGGATGAGGATCGAGGAAGCAGAATGGCTTTAGGTCCTAGATTGATGATACTTTTGTTATTTTTGGATATTGAACCCGAGTAGTGTCTGTACACACGAGGTCTTATATTTTGGCGGATGTAAAGCTAGTTGGTGATTTTTGTACAGTTACACTCGGTATATTGTCATTCTTTTGGATAGGTGATTTTTGCAAGGTTGTAATCATGCTTGGCATTCTCGTAATCAGACCGATACATTGTAAGTAACAGCCTTGTTAGCCACGTGGGTGGCTAACGGCGTGTAACACCGCCCTTTGGTATATGGTTAAATTTATGATTTCCGCTGCGATTATTGTTTAAGTGTGAAGGTTATGGATGGGGTGTTTTATTTTACTGCATGTGGCTGTTCTAATTTCTTATAACTATCAAATAAACCCAAGTGACAACACATATACTGTGAGGCACCTGAATCTATCACCCAGTCTGAAGAAGATCTAGTCTCTGAGGTTCCAGTGTTTGAGCACAGATAGATACAACTAGGATGGGATGCATTGGGATTCTTTGCTACAGATCTTGCCCCCTTTGGCACCAAGCACAGAGTGTCACAATAGGAGGCAGAAACATAACTGAAATTTCCAGAAGCCAAAACATCAAAACACGGAAGCATGTTTTCACTAGATGCATCAATATTGCAGTCTGAGTTCATCACAGGATCAGGCGTTTCACATTCTTAATGCACATTAAGTTTGTACTTGCATCAGATTTGTCAATAGTATATCTAGAGTTATCACAGACTCGTAAGATTAAGCATTATCCACAGATATCAGATCCTCTTTTGCACCAGATATGTTAGCAATGCAGTCAAATTTCACCACGGAAGCAGTAGACAGAAGATTTATCGCATCAGAAACATATGGCGTATTGGTATCACAATCAGCAGTACAATCGGAGTTAATCACAGAAGCGGAAGAAAGAAGATCCATCGCATCAGAATCATATGGTGCATTAGCATCGTGATTAGCAGCATAAATATTATCAATGTGCCATAAACTTACATCAGAATGAATACTATCAGAAATCGATTTTGAAGTTCTGCAATTAGGGTAAGAAGAAACATTACCGACGAAGCTGTAGCTGGTGCTTGAGGGTTAGTTTCCCCGTTCTTGTTCTCTGGTCACATGTGTCAGGATCTTGTTCACTTCCTCAAGGCTATACCACTTCGATGCTTCGATGCCCTATCTTGTTGGTCGGAGCCTGACTTTTCTAGGGCTTCGGAACTTCCGTTCTTGCTCTCTCTGCATTAGTGGTTGCGGCAGTAGCACTTTTCTTCTCTTTAGGGAATCGCCAGTTAAGGGGATACCCGTGCTTCTCGAAGCACTTCTCTTCGTTCTGATCCTGAGTTTCAATACTATGGCCCTTAGGAGTAGTCATATTCTGTATTTTCTTGAGGACAAGCAAAAGCTAAGTGTGAGGAAGTTTGATAAGTGCGAAATACATCTGTTTTTAGGGCTTTAATTCTTCCTATTTTCATAACAATTCATGTCATATTTCTCACTTATCATATGTTTTTCCTTAGATTTACATTTTGATGTGAATTGATACATTTTATGTGTCTAATATAGGAAAAAGTCTAGGAAATGCATAGAATTTCTCATAAGGATTCCAACGCAACAAACGGGGAGTAAAACGAGCTAAAACGAAGAATCTAGGCCCCGTCGAAGTTAACAGAGCACTTCTCGCTATGTTTTATCAAGATCCTTAGAAGATAAAATTATTTTATCAACTGATAAACACCGTAGCTGCTATATATTCACCCATCCAGAGCCATATTGAAGACATCCCACGCCTCATAGAGGCTTAGCCCTCAATACAGAGGCTCCTGCCTCACGCCTCAGCATTCTCTTCTTTCACGCATCACCTCCAGACCACCATCACCACCATTATCATCAACACCACCACTCCACATCACCCCCATAACACCATAATCCACCAGCTTATCATCTTCACCGTACCACCATTACCACACCACTACCTCACCAAATATCACCATTGTCACACATTAATGTTTCCCGTTGTTACTTTTGTTACTTTAATTATTATGTTTAGTAGTTAGTTTAGCTCCCTGGGTTGGGTAGCAAACCGAATCTTTATGTTTATTTTGTAATCTTTTCTAATTCAATTATGCAGTAGTTTAATTCCAGTTCTTCATGCGCTTTAATTCTCTAGCTAATTATTAAAGCTATTTTTGTAGTTTTCTAATCAACACGCGAGAGCTGAGATTAATGGTGGCCACGAATCCGGTTCCACCGGTTCCGGTTCCGGTTCCGGAAATGTGTATTCGGATTCGGAACCGGTTCCAGGCGGTTCCGGGGCGGTTCCGGTTCGGTCCGATCTGTATTCACTTCGGATTCACTCAAATCAACGGTTCCGACCGTTCCATATAGCGGTTCTGGTTCCGGTTCCGGTTCCGACCGGTTCCGGGGCGGTTCCGACCGGTTCCAGGAAAGATTCGATCGGCTCTAGTTTCTTTCGTTTTAACTCCGATTTTAGATCCGTTTGCGCGCACACTGAAATACCCACGAATTTTCATGTTGAGAATAATATAATTCTTTTTGAGAATGAATAAGTTCGAAGTTAGTATTATAGTGGCCCAGGGAAGTTAAACGATACTCTTATATTAAATTCTTTCCTCTTCCTAAAATGTTACAATTATCCGCAATATCCTTGCCCTTACTAATCGTATTCCTATTATTAATATTATATCATTTAAATACTACTTCATCCTTCTTAGATGTTACAACGTTATTTAAGTTCTCAGAATACAATCCTAGAATTTCTTTTTCAAATTGATTAATCTTAAATTCCTAGAGTTTGAATTCAATCTTACTTTCTCTTAAAATTAGCATTAACTCTAAGAGTTCAAATCCCATTTGACCTCTCCAAAATCAGAAAGATATTAACCCTTTATTATTCTCTTAATATTATATTACTAATATTCTAGATCCTTCTTTAACGTAATTATTTTCCTCTTGCTAGAATTATTGTTTTACTCTATCCTTATTTATTTCAATCTCTTTCCTATATTAAATAAATGTTTATTAATTATTTTCCTAGATATTCTACTCTCATCCTTATTTTGTTACAACGGTTTAACCACTTCCACTTCCTATTATTGTGAATTGTATATTTATTAAATTATTTATTTCTAAGTTGATATTGTAAACAATCTTGATCCTTCTACGGGCTTTTCTTAATGTTAGTGATTTTTATATCTTCGAATATCTATAATACTAGTTACTAGAACCCTTCTTAAAATTATTTAATAACTTTCTTTTCTTTGAAATGGATTATTATTTATTAATTTAATAACATCTCTCTTAGTTTAGTAAATTACTTCTATTAAAACATCGACTTTCTTCACTTCTCTTCATCCTCAACGTATTGCCATTAAGCTCGTCCAAACTCTCAAGATTCACGCAACTCTTCTGCGTTCTTACTTCCACTAAAATCTTCTCGCTTCTTCACCTTTGAACCCTTGCAAATTCACGTTCTTTATCCTGCTGCTGTCAGATCGCCTTCCCGGTGCCAGTTAGGATTACGTTGGGTAAAGTATTCTACCTAGATAGTCTAGTAAGTTATTCGGTTTGTGTTTGGTAGATTCTAATTGTTGATTATATGTTTAGACTCCGATTTCGTCGACGAGTGTTACCAGTAGTCCTGTAGAGTTGATCTCTTAAAGTTGTTTGTCTAATCAGGTAAATCTCTATGCTCATGTTTGTCTGGTTTCGTGATTTACGATTGAGGAAAGATGTTTTGTGACTCAAATGTTGTTTCTGCTGAAAGAGGATTTATTCTCGGATTAAGGTTTTACAAATTGGGATTAATTCCCGCGCTTTGGGATTGGTGGATTAGAATAATTTTGGTGGTGATTTGATCAAGGTTTTGGGAGTCTTTCACAGGATTTATTATCATGTTTGGGAGCCCATAGGTGCTCCCCATTATTAATATTTGCGCTGCACACATTGTTGCAGTTAAGCTCTATGATCTACTCTATGTTACTGTTGTTTCATAGGGGGTGTCACTAGTGGAAAAAATGTTTTAAACCATGGTTATTTTGCTTATATACCACGGTTAGGAACCGTGGTTTATGCTCCCGTCGCATATAGAAAATTGTCTATATACCACGGTTGATAACCGTGGTATAAAAGTATACTATATACCACGGTTTGCTAAGACCGTCATTTAAGACCGTTTTTGGATGCGGTCCTCAACGATTTTAAACCACGGTTAAGGAGAGAACCGTGGTATAAAGTCCTTTTATATGACGGTTAAAGGTCAAAACCGTGGTTTATTATCTATAAAATCAACGAATAAACCACGGTTATACATATAACCGTGGTTTATAGTCTATGAAATTTTTTCAAAATCGCCGGCGATTTAGAAGCGCCGCTTCGCAGATATCAAACACAGCACAGAAGAGAATGAAGAGGCTAGAACATGTGTGTTCCTTGTTTGCGATTTATGGTTGCAAAATAATGAGTGAAGAATGGCGTAGTATGTTCCTTGTTCGCGGTGGGTTGCGAAATTACCGTGAAGTTGAAGAGAATGAAGAACGGAGGCGTAGGTCATGTACCTTGTTCGCCGGTTATGTTGCGAAAATTACAGTGAGAATGAGTGAGTGAGGACAAGCAGTTCCTTGTTCGCAAGTGTAAGCTGCAAAAAATTACCGAAAAACAAGAGAATGAGTGAGGAAGAGCATGTTCCTTGTTCGCAATTTAGGATTGCAAAATTACCATGAGCTAGTTGAAGAGAATGAAGAATAGTTTCAGAGCATGTTCGTCGGTTTGGTTCCAAAATTATCGTGAGGTTGAAGAGAATGAGAAAAGTTGCAGAGCTCGTCGGTTTGGGTTCCAAAATTACCGTGACATTGAAGAGAATGAAGAAGAAGTCGACATATATGAGAATAGAGAGAAAGCGCCGCGTTAAATTTCGGCCGAAAATTAAAATTCCCGCCTCGATTATATACCACGGTTGATCAAAAAACCGTGGTTTAATATAGCAAGATGTGCAATATAAATAACGGTTGCCTAGGAACCGTGGTATATAGGTACCCTATATACGACGGTTCTTGAAGAACCGTGGTATATTCACTCCGGCATGTACTATATACCACGGTTCCCCTGCAAACCGTGGTATATAACTAACCTATATACAACGGTTCCGGAAAACCGTGGTATATTGCGCTCTGGTATGCACCTTAAACGACGGTTTCTATTAAAACCGTGTTTATAAACTTTAAACCACGGTTTTCCATTTAACCGTGGTTTTAAACGCCGTCATTAAAAACATTTTTTCTACTAGGTGTGTCACACTTAAGGACTTAGGGTGAGGTGGTTGTTTGACGGTCCCATAGGTGACTGTCCTGGAATTATTGTTTGGGGTCCCATAGGTGACCCCGTGTTTGGAATTATGGTTTGCTCCTGTTGAAAGCTCCCTACTATTTTGATTGTTTATTATGGTTTTGGAAAAGTTATTCAATTGGTCAACTCTCCTCCCTCTCGTCTGATTGACAAATGATAAAAATGACTTCAAATGTATTTTTGATGAACTTCAAAATGTATTTTACACATTGAGGTAGAATTTACTCAGTTTTTCTGATTTGCGCGATCCCTTCGTGTTTTTGTCTATTGTTTTCTGATCGCAGGTGATGGTTGCTGAAGTTTGGGGATTGGGCATGCGCTACCACATAGTTCTAGAATGGATTAATTGTCATCGAGATACAATATTTAAATGGCGATGTTTTGGATATTTATTTCTGTTGAATTGTTTAAGGTTTAGCCTGAGCACTCATGGGATTGAGTGTGGCGGTAGCACTCTGGATTTGAAAGTGTTTTCCGCTGTGTTTTTATGTTAAACATTCACTTTCCATTGGCATTAATATTATGGTCATTTTGTACCCTTCTAATCATGTCTTCGTTTTGATTCTTATAAATTTGGACCTGTCCGAACGTCCATCCGGACATCCATGTTCGGACAGGCCCCGAGAGTATTTTGTTTTTCACAGTATTAGTGTGTCTGAACATCTGTTCGAACTTACATGTTCGGACAGCATGCGAGGACGGGTCTGAAATAAGTCTCGGCACATGTCCGAACTTACATGTTCGGAATAATGTTCGGACAGACCTTGTTTCTCAATTTTAAGACTCGTTTGACATCCGTTTTAGTCCCCGTCTGCGGCGTTGGATTCATATCGTTTTCTACTTTATAATGAGGCAAAATCCAGGGTGTTACACACATGTTGCTCTTTTCGTCCACTTTACTCCTAGCTAGGTTATTCCTCAAGTTTATAATCTTAAATGTGTAAGAACCAAAGACTTAAATTTTTGTATTGAATTTGAAAAAATTAAAGAGCAAAGCGGATTTTATTATATGATTCACTGCCTCGTTAAAACCTTATTAGGTAAAAACCCATTGGGAAAACCCTAATAAGGAAAAAGAGTACAGCTACTAATAGGTTACATGATTTCAATTTGGAAGTCTTAAAAGATTACATGGAAAGAAAGTAATACTAATACATTCTAAAAGATTACAATACAAAATAGAAGTCCTAAGTGGTGTTGTCCCCATTCATCTCGTACCAATCATCATGTTGCCCCTCGTATTGCAATGCGTGTGCTTGGCATCTCAGCTCGGCTAAGTCCCAATCATACTTCTCAACACAAACCTTGATTGAGTCCGGTGCAAGGCTTGATCTCTTTTCATCCAACACTCGTTTGTCCGCACTAGACGCCGACTCTGAAGCAACGGTTGATGCTGGAATTGCTAGTATATCTCGAGCTATCTTTGCAAGGATGGGGAACTTGCCTTCATGTGCTTGCCACCACTTAAGAACATCTATATCACCATCATCATCATCAAAACTAAAAGTGAAGTTAATGTAATCATCATAAGTACAAAATCCCGAACCCGATTGAACTGATCTTGGTCTTTTCAAAATACTAGAAATCAAAGTACTTCTTTTGCTACCGGCGCGTGGTGGTTTAGAAGAGGAACCACTACCACTAGCAGAAGAAAGCTCATCCGGATGGTACTTTGAAGTGTACTCATCATGTAGCTTTTTCAAGGCTGCATTAACTTTTTCTACATATTGTTGAACATAACCATCATTAGGTGTGGACCTCCTGGAACAATACTATAATAATAATCAAGCAATTTTGTTAGACCATCCAATTTATTTGAGGATCAAGAACAGTTGCCATACAATAAATCAAAGGAAATTCATTGAAATAGTTAAACCATTTAGACATCATATCATAAATAACACCACTAATCTCAGCAACATTCTTGTTCTCATGCAAGACATGGAAAATACTAATGCATTCATTTATGACAAGATGCACATTAGGTTCATAAACTAATGAAAACACCTTAGTTGCACTGTCAAAACATTTTAAAACATTATGTATGGCATTAGCCTTTACCCAAAAGTCCGCACCCATTAATTCTTGATTTTGTTGAACAACCATAGTGTTATACAAACTAGTTAAAATGGATTGGTGTTTCTTAGTCTTAACTAACAATTCATATGTGGAGTTCCATCTAGTGGGGGTGTCGGGAGCAAAATGACGAGGACGTAAACCGGATTCCTCACACTTTTTTTGTACTCATTTTTAACAAGACCCGATTTTCTAATTTTTATCATGACATGCCTAAGTGGCTCTAGTGTGGAAGTCAAGTTAGATAAACCATCTTGTACACACAAATTCACAACATTAGCACAACATCGAACATGCAAGTAATCACCATCATGCAAGAGTATGAGATTCGAATTAGCTTTTAGATAATCTACACACTTAACATTGTTTGAAGCATTATCTAAAGAAATTGAAAACTTGTCTAACAAATTCCACTCAGATAATACTTCAATAATTTTCTCAGAAATATTAAAACCGGTATGTGCATCATCAAAATATCAAAAGCAATAATACGCTTCTGAAGCGTCCAAGAACTATCAATCCAATGAAGTGTAACACAAATAAATGCCTCATTAGTAGTAGATGTCCACATATCACTAGTTAATGAAACACGACCATCAAATGCTTTCATCATTTCCATAAGTTGGTTTCTAGTTTTACTATGTTGTGCAAAAGCTCTACGTTTAAGCGTATTCATAGGCACTCTACTATATTGTGGTTGTAATGTGGTGCAAACAAAGTTTTCAAAGTAAGGACTTTCACCAAAATTAAATGGTAACTGTTCAGCAATCATAAACCTAGCCATGTCATCTATCATTCTTTCTCTATCATAATGAAAAAACCTGAACCGGGTTGTCGTTGGTTAAACCCGGTGAGCATAGTTTGACCACTCGTACCGCCCGTCATTGCCGTCGTATCCTTGTAGATCTTGTGCGTCTTCATATGTTTTGCAAAGGTTCCGGTTCCGGTGCCAAACGCCCATGCAAGTCCTTTGTGGCAAATATTGCAATGTTGCTTGTTTGTCCCGGGCATCTGCGGATCTTCTTTCTTTGTGAAGTATGCCCACACCCAAGAAGCTTGTCTCGATTTTGTTGGAGCGGTGGTGTTGTCGGCATCATCATCTTCTTGATCATCATCTTGACCAAGATTGTGAGCATCAGATGGGGTAGAGGATGTACCTTTAATTGTAAAAAAATTTGATTTAGACTATAATTAAGATAAGAATGTAATTAAAATTAAAGTTTGTATAAAATAAGTTGTAACTAATATTAAAACTTACCAAATGGTGGTGATATTCCCGGTTGTGTTGCCCCCATGTTTGTAGATCCGTGCTGAGAAATTGTATAGCTTCCACCTTGCGGGAGTGATGAAGGTGAATAATGTGGATGTTGTTGATGTTGATGATACCCGAATTCCATCTCGTCGATTTGGTCTTGCTCATCAACTTGAAAATTTGGATCGATTCGGAGGTTGGAAGAAGGCATCACTTCCTTTCCGGATCTCCTCGGCATTTTGCTAGAATGTGGGAAATGGAAAATTGAGAGCTAATGTGGGAATTGAGACTTTAGTAGCTAGAATGCTTAATAACACTTAATTGCACAAGAAATACTAATAATAAGAGAGAGGAAGAGTAGGATGAGTTGTGTGTGGTGAGAATGATGATAAAATGGTGTATTTATAGGGGTTTTGGGGCAATATAGCCGTTTGGCTTTGTTTGGAGTCGTTACACACATAAAAAAGAGCTATTGGGAATCTGGGCGGTTCCGGTTCCGGTTCCCAACGGCTAGTTTGACCAACGGTAAATTTGACCGGTTCCGGGGTGGTTCCGGTTCCGGTTCCACGGTTCCGAATCCGACGCGAATCCAGGCAGTTCCAGGCGGTTACGGGCGGTTCCGGTTCCGGTTCGGTCCCAAATCTCAAAACTTGTATTCGGATTCGATTCGCAAAGGAGCGGTTCCGGTTCCGAATCGGTTCCGGCCCGGTTCCGGTTCCAATCGGTTCCGGGTAGATTCGCCGGTTCCGAGTAGATTCGGATTCGGTGGCCACCATTAGCTGAGATAGATAACAAGACATAGGAATTAAACCTGATTAATGACTAGAAGCATGATCCTGCCTATAGGTTAATCGATCTCTATTAGAAATTGTTCTTTATGCGATTAGTTGTGTCTGGATTAGAGCATTAGTCTGCTGCTAGTTCTAGCAACTAGTTAGGATTCGTTAGACTTAGCCGTTGACGAATGAATTATAGTTTTTGAGTTTATGCAGAATTAGGGAAGAGTTTATAAACAGATTAAAAAGTGAAGGTTTACAGAACAATCCGGGGTGCTTCCTTTTATTCAAAGTTTTAATCTTTATTTTTTAGTTTATGTTACTGTTTTATTATTTTATGTTAGTGTGTTAAGTTATTCTTTTCCTTAAACTAAGTAAACATATGAAAAAAGTGACGTTTCCTATTTTCTTAGTTTAGTTTCTCAGTTAGTAAATAAATTGTCAATTAATTGAACGAGGTTCCTGAGATCGACAACCCCACTTAATTCACTATTCCGTAAAACGATAGGTACACTGTCTAGGTAGAGATAGTCACATATTTCTGCTTACAAGTTTTTTGTTGTTAAGCAGAAATATATGTTACTATATCTTTACCTAGGCAGTGTACCTATCATTTTGCAGAATAATGAATTGAGTGGGGTTGTCGATCTCATGGACCTCGTTCAATTAATTTACAATTTATTTACTAACCGAGAAAAGTAAACTAAGAAAACAGGAAATGTCACTTTTTCAGGTTTTACTTAATTTAATAGAAAGAATGGCTAAACAAACTAACATAAAATAATGAAACAGTAAAAAGATAAAAATAAACTAAATAAAGAAATCAAGATTGAATCTGAAGAAGCACCCCGATTGTTCTGCAAACCTTCACTTTATTAATCTATCAATAAACTCTTCCCTAATTCTGCAATAAACTCAGAAACTTTAATTAATTCGTCAACGGCTAAGTCTAACGAATCCTAACCAGTTGCTAGAACTAGCAGCAGACTAATGCTCTAATCCAGACACAACTAGTCGCATAAAGAACAGTTTTTATTTGAGACCGATTAACCTATAGGCGGGATCACGCTTCTAGTAATTTCAGGCTTAATTCCTATGTCATGTTATCTATCTCAGCTCTAGCGTGTTGATTAGAAAACTACAAATATAGCTTTCATAATTAGCTAGAAAATTAAAACGCATGAAAAACTGAAATTAAACTACTGCATTATTGAATTAGTAAAGAGATTACAAAATAAATATAAAGATCCAGTTTGCTACCCCAATCCGGGGAGCTAAACTAACTATTCAAACATAATTATAAAAATAACAAAAACAACAAAGGAAGAACGCATTGACAGATTAAAAAAAAAGGAAGAAGAAACTCTGTAAAGAAGATTTCTGTTCCGCCTTCCTTCTTCACGTGTCTCTATATTAATTCTCTATCAGAATTATACAATGCTAACAATGGCAAATTGGTGTGGTGTGTGGTGGAGAGAGGAGAGAGAGTGTGGAGCGCGGAGGTATCTGCCGTAGCAGCGTGTGAATGTTCCTTTGATCAAACCCTATTCTTTCTTATATATTCTGCCGTATTCGTTCATCAACAGGATATATATCTCTATCTTTAACTCAAACACAGCATCTTGTATCTATTCCTTAGTATACTGTGCAACGATCAGTATGGTGAGAAATTAATATGCATGAATCATCCATGCTGCACGTGGTGTAGTTACAAATCCTTGTCGTGAGTGAGTATAATGAATTGATACATCAACTCATTTTAACTTCATGCTCTCACGTGGTGTGCTCCAGCACCTTAAATGAGATATAAAAATCATAATAGATATATATGATGAAAGATGATTATATATATATATATATATATATATATATATATCAATAGTAAAGTGCAGTGCAGCAGAACTCAATATTGATAGTAAATGATGGAGTAATGATGGAATAATAATGGAGTAATAATGATGTTGATCCTATGATTTTCCAATGATGTGTGAGTGCATGTCTTTTACGGGTGTGTAAATCGTTGGTTAGTATACGAGAATGATGATTAATTATCATGAATTAATCATGAGATAAAGTATTTAATTCCAAAGCATTTTTCCTACATTCGACACATAAAATGTATGACTTCACATTAAAACATAAATCTAAGGAAAAACACATGATAAGTGAGAAATATTACATGAATTATTATGAAAAATAGGAAGAATTGAAGCCCTAAAAATGGATGTATTTCGCACTTATCAAACTTCCTCACACTTAGCTTTTGCTTGTCCTCAAGCAAATACAGAATATGACTACTCCTAAGGGTCATAGTATTGAAACTCAGGATCAAACAACTGTCGATGGAAAACAAGCAAAATGGCAATCAAAAGAAAAGTTCTGCTACTAGCTGTAGGTTTTCGCAAACAGTGAAAAAAGTGAAGTTAAAAGCATGGAGAAGTTAGATTATAGAAACTGAAACAAAATAGTTTGGGATCTTCCACCGTTTCTTCCTCTAACCTTGGATGACAAGGGGTGTGAATTAACACCTTATTCCGTGATACCTTTCAACACCACATACTCATGATCAGAAGAATAAAAACCCGAATTACACATTTAACTTTTCAAAGTTCCTTTTCCTTAACATTCTATTCTGCCATTTGCATATTTAATTCATCACCTTAGACTTTTCTCTTCACCCTTGTAGCGGCTTTGGGCCTTCTATCCCATATCACAAGACCTTAGGTAGATGGGTGATGAAGCACCTCAGGGACTTAATAACAGAATGAAGAGGCCTGTTTTGGTTCAGAAATAAATTTTAATTCAGATCAGCGGAGTACCTTGCCTTATCCTTTCATACCAAACTTTCTTATCATCTCCAAAATCCTAAACTAGACTAATTCAGTTTTCATAATCAGCTAATCCACCAAATTTCAGTGTAAATAGATTTAGTTTGGATAAAAATATACATACAAACAACCAAAAGCAGAAAGATTCTTGAGGTGGCCATCAGGCTTGTTTTCAAAACCTCAACAAAAATTTTCACCTGGAGATTCAATATTTATAAGCACTTAGAGAAGTGATTCTTTCAAAGCAATAGGACAAACAAAAAAAAGTGTGGCATTTGAGCGCAACTGGCATATTTTCAGGGAAAGGTCTTTACTTCCTCGCACTTAAGAGGAGCAATGTTCTCATTGTTCAAAAATAAAAATCAAGAAAAGGCCTTTCAAAATATGCCAGACTCATGAAGAATTTAATTCAGAACAACATGGACTGATAAAATAAATAAACAATTATAGCATGATAGGCTGAACACAAACATTAAAAATAAGGAGAAACTGAAACTCCTCTGATATCGTAGATTGAGGAGGGTTCCCTTCCTCACACTTAAGCTTGAACATTGGGGTAGTAGCTTTCCTTACACTTGCGTCCAAGCAAATGTTCAGCCTTGGAGAATAGATAATACCATAATAATTTCACCTGTACACACTCACAAAACTACCACAAAGACGCTGAAAGTGTTGCATTAAAGCACGGGCACCATTGCTACTTCTAAATAAAGAAAAACAAAAATAAATCAATAAACAAAAACAAAAATAAAAACATAAATTTAACTACTGGGTGCCTCCCAGTAAGCTGCCCGTCTTTATAGTCTTTGGCTAAACTCCTACTTCGTTATCTTGGATCAAAAATAAAAGTAGACAACAACTTTGCTAGGAAAACGAAATAGGTAGTAATTAAAAGCAAACCACCTAGATCAAAGCAAAACGTTACTTTGCCAAATAAAGTAGGAAAGTGAATACTCCACAAAACCTAATGTTTGAGGAGATATTGCCGGTAACACTGCTCAATCAGAAGACCAGGTGTGAATGGCTCTTCTTCCTCAAATTGGAGGACATAAACATCCTCTTCCTCCTATTGTTGAGGCTCCTAGAGGCAAGGTTGAAATTGCTGACAAACTAATGGTGGGGTTTTCTCCTCCGATTCAAGGATATAAGCATCCTCTTCCGGTTGGTGAGGCTCCATGGAAAATTCGTTATGGCAGACAATTATGGTAGTAGTTGTACTTTCTTCTTCTTCTTCAGTGAACTCGATCGTGACTAGTGCTTCTACTGGCTCGCAGACAAGTGCAGACAAAATGTGTTCAATCCCTGGATAGTCAAGTTGAGTCGAGGTTGGGGAGGGAGGGCAATAAAACTCTTCAGCATGTTGCTAAACCTCTTCATCAAACTCCTCTTCAGCTTCAGAAATTATAGGCTTAGAATTATCTTCACCCATCAAAGTCTCTACTTGAAATTGGTCCACTAGGTCCGAATAACTTTGGCTATGAGAGAATTCCAATTGTTGTTGTGCTATCTGCTGCGAGATTTGATTAAGTTGCCTTTCCCAACTCTGGTTTATAGCTTCTTGCTCAGCAAATTTGGCATCTAAACTGGCAAACCTAGCATTAGTGATTTTCTTTTGCTCCAGGATCTCTGCAAGCATGCTCTCTATTATACTCGTATCCTCCTTAGGAGTCTCCTGATAAGCATAGAACTACTTGGCCTCTATCTGCATTCTAGTCTGCTCACTTTCCCACCAATAAGGCTGTCGAAAAGACGATTGTTGTGGCTGGTAATAATCATGTCGCCTGAACTGGTTGTAACTTTGAGTATTTGGCTGATTATACCTGTTCAAATTCTGCTCAATGTTTATTATTGTAATCGTCGTTTTCAACTGTGTCAACACTCTACTCAATTCATCTATATTATCCTCCATCTTTGTCTATGAAAACAAAAAAAAAACAAAACAAAAATAAAGTAAAATAGAAAAGAAACACAAAAGCAAAATTAGCTAAACAAAATAACAAAGAGAAAAAATATAAATAAAAAGAGAATTGCTAAAAAATAACAAATAAAGAAAATAAAAAAAAATAAAAAAACGGTAACTAAATAATAAGAGGAACATAGGAACATAAGATAAATAAATAAAATTGAAAAGACTAAGAGAAAATAAAATTAACTAACCAAAATCAACCACATAAATCACGTAACATCTAAACTAGAAATTAAACTAATTTATCCTAACTAACTAACGAAACAAAATTAAACCAAGAAAAATAATGAAAAGATTAAAAAAATGGATTAAACAAATTGTAAAATCAAGAAGTAAATTAAATAAAAATTAAATAGATAAATTAAACCGACAACGTGAAAAACTGATGTGTATACAACAACACAAAACTACCACAAAACTACCAGACCAAAACAGCCATAAAACTACCACATTTATACCCACCCGAACGCAGCCTATAAAAATCCTAATCGTAATTTGCAAATTGAACAAAGAAAATAAAAACGAAATCGGAAGTTAAATCCTAACTAGTCAAAATCAAATTTCATGTCGAACTAGACGTAATGGAAATAGAAATAGAATAAAATAATACTAAAATAAAAAAGAAGAAAAGAATAAAACAAAAGCCTTACGAAAAGAAAAAGGAATGGCAACGTTTTTCTACTTTAATATTAAGCATATAAGATAAAATAATTTTATAAATCTAAATTTTTAATATATAGTTTATCATGTAAGAAATTATATGTAAAATTTAAATTTTTATAATTAATTTATCTTATATGTTAAAAATTAAAGTCAAATGATATATCCAAATAGTAAACAGGATCATCAATTCAGGACGACGGAGGGAATTAAAAAGAAAGATAAATAATAAAAAGAAATATAAATCAAAAAGTAACCGAACAAAATGTATGCACAATTCAATCGTACTAGAATAGTACTTACGCAAAGGAAAGGAAAGGAAGAAAAGAAAATAATATCAAAATTTCAATCAAATAAATAAAAAATCAATTAATTGTGTTAGAGGTCTCCGTCAACGGTACCAAAAATTTGTAAGTAGAAATATGTGACTATCTCTATCTAGGCAGTGCACCTATCGTTTTGCGGAATTGTGAATTGAGTGGGGGTTGTCGATCTCAGAGACATCGTTTAATTAATTGACAATTTATTACTAACTGAGAAACTAAACTAAGAAAACAGGAAACGTCACTTTTTTTCAAGTTTACTTAATTTAACAAAAAGAATAACTTAACAACAACTAACATAAAATAATAAAACAGTAACATAAACTAAACAAATAAAGCAGTAACATAAACTAAACAAATAAAGATTAAAACTTTAAATAAAAGAAAGCCCTCGGATTGTTATGCAAACCTTCACTTTTTATATGTTTATAAACTCTTCCCTAATTCTGCAATAAACTCAGAAACTATAATTAATTCGTCAACGGCTAAGTCTAACGAATCCTAACCAGTTGCTAGAACCAGCAGCAACTAATGCTCTAATCCTACAATACAACTAATTGCATAGAGAACAATTTCTAATTGAGATTGATTAACCTATAGGCAGGATCATGCTTCTAGTCGTTAATCAGGTTTAATTCCTATGTCTTGTTATCTATCTCAGCTCTCGCGTGTGATTAGAAAACTACAAAAATAGCTTTAATAATTAGCTAGAGAATTAAAGCGCATGAAGAACTGGAATTAAACTACTGCATACTTGAATTAGAAAAGATTACAAAATAAACATAAAGATTCGGTTTGCTACCCTAACCCGGGGAGCTAAACTAACTACTCAGAAATAAACATAATAATTAAAGTAACAAAAATAACAATGGGAAACATTAATGTGTGACAATGGTGATATATGGTGAGGTAGTGGTGTGGTGGTGGTGGTACGGTGAGGATGATATGCTGGTGGATTATGGTGTTATGGTGGTGATGTGGAGTGGTGGTGTTGATGATAATGGTGGTGATGAGAAGATGATGATGGTGATGGTGGTTTGGAGGTGATGGGTGAAAGAAGAGATGCTGAGGCGTGAGGCAAGAGCCTCTGTATTGAGGGCTAAGCCTCTGTGAGGCGTGGGATGTCTTCAATATGGATCTGGATGGGTGAATATATAGCAGCTACGGTGTTTATCAGTTGATAAAATAATTTTATCTTCTAAGGATCTTGATAAAACATAGCGAGAAGTGCTCTGTTAACTTCGATGGGGCCTAGATTCTTCGTTTTAGCTCTGTTTTACTCCCCGTTTGTTGCGTTGGAATCCTTATGAGAAATTCTATGCATTTCCTAGACTTTTTCCTATATTAGACACATAAAATGTATCAGTTCACATCAAAACATAAATCTAAGGAAAAACATATGATAAGTGAGAAATACGACATGAATTGTTATGAAAATGGGAAGAATTAAAGTCCTAAAAATAGATGTATTTCACACTTATTAAACACGACGGGAAGGGTTTTGCGGGGTGGTCTGAGTTGAGGAGGTAGAGTGGGTCCTTCCAACTGCTAACCAGGTCTGAATCTTGATCCACATGGCCGCTGATTCCAGCGCCGTCGTCAACCTTCTTGTTGCCGTGGTTGGTTTCTTTCTCCATCGGGATTTCATCCGCCATCACTCACAGAAGAGATAGACCGAGTCAAAGGAAAGAATCGGAGAGAAAATTGCCAGGTGAAAACGAGAAAAAGGAGCACTATGGCTCTGATACCACGATAAGATTCAGAACGCAGATGAAAAACAAGAGAGAAGGGAACCCACGAAGAAGAAGAACAAGGAAAGAAACTGGTGATTATTTACTCTACTGAATGTTACAAAACCACACCTTCATACACAAAGGAAGTCCTAACTATATACTATAGAAACTAACGGTCATAAAATAACCCCTTAAATATCAACTATAACAACTCACATATACGGACACTAAACATAATATATCGTAACATCCTCTTCTCTCACTCATGGTAAGCCCCTACTTTTCTTTCATTTTCTAGTTAAACTTCATTAATGCCTTAAGCATTATTAACTCTTTAAGGCACCATTGTAAGCTCTAATTCTCCATCTCTTTTCACATGTGTTTAAACTCCATCTTCTCCTCTTGTAATGGCCAAAACCAACCCACATGAAGGGCTGTAGATAGCCGAAAATCCACTAGAAATAAGAGGGAGCAAATCAACACTTAACCAAGGTAAATCATGCACTAAAACTTCCACCTTTCCATTCCTCCTTTGGTGACCGAAAATACCACCTCCATTAACCTTGTTTTTCTCTATCTTTTCTTGAAGAAAACCCTTGGAGACCACCAAGCTAGGAAAACCGAAATTCAAGTATAAATACCTAAGGTAAAGATTTTGTGTTTTAAGCTTCTAAATCAAATTTTCGGAGGTTTGGAAAATTTCTAACTCATGAACTCTCTTTCTTGGTACATGACTGAAATGTAAGGTCTTTGAACCCCTCAAAACTGCCTCCAAAATCAAGAGGAAACAAGTGTGAGAATTCATCTTGTAAAGGTAAACCCTTAAACCAAACCTTGTAGATTAAAGGGTGCATTAAGGCTTTAAAATTAAACTTAAACTAAATGGAGCCTATTCTGATGTTTAAGGCCAAAATACAAGTGATTAAAGCTAGCAAACTCCTTGAAAAAATCAAGTGGTGAGCTTAAGAGGTAAACTCCCTAAACTAAGCTTTAATGTCATTTTAATTAAATTTAGAAGGATTTAATAGGTAAGGCCGAGAGCCATGATAACCATTCTGTATTTTTGGAGTTATTGTTGTATTTAAGGTTATATTAGGTCATTATCATAAGTTATAAAATTATATGTGGAAGGTATAAGGGAAAAAGGGGTGAAAATGTGATTTTAGAAAACTATAGGGTAAAATATATAGATAGCCAAGACTATCTGTTTTAAAAGGGCTATAATAAGGTAATTAGTTTTATAAAATTATAATAAAATTTTTGGGTGAGTTAAAATAGGGTTTAAACATTTAAATTGCTAAGTAGAACAATTAATGGGGTTAAAGTGTAATTTTTATAAAAATTTGGGTATATATGTGTAAAACCGAGAGCTTTATGTGGTTAAGGATTTTTAAATAACATATAAACTATATTATGAATATTGGATGAGTTAGAAACATAAAATAGGGAATTTATAAATTTAAGTATTAAATTGAAATTAAAGGGGGTAGAAATCGTAATATGGGAATAATGGTCAAAGGGATGTTTGGATGGTCAGCCTTGACCATAGGTGAGGTTTAACCAAATTTAAACCATAAGATTAATTATTTTGGTGAATTAATAAGTTGTTAAGTTAAAAATGGAATTTATAAAACTTGATGGGTAAAAATGGAGATTTCTGAAAGTTAGGTGGTAAAATTGAGATTTAACAAACTAAGGGAGTTGTATGGAATTTTGGGTGGAAATTATGATTTAAATAAGCTAAGGAATATAATATAAGGTTTAGGTATTTAAATGTAACATTTATAAATTTATGGGGTTGGATTGGAAATTACCGAAAACTTGGGTGGAATGGAATTAGAAAAGTTTTAGGGGTCTATTCGGAATTTGAGACATTATTTGGGAGGTTTTTGGAATTTAATAAATTAATATGTATAATATAAGTTTTGGTATTAAGTTGTAAGTTATGAAATAAAGAGGGGCAAAAACGTAAATAAGGAAATTATGGGTTAAAATGTATCAAAACCGAACCTAAGGGTTATTGTGGAATTATAAAAATTATTGAGATAGTTTTGGTATTTTAAATAATTAGATTATATAATATAAGGTTTAATGATTTATTTGTAAAGACTATAAAGCAATATAGGCTAATGTGTAATTAAAAAGAAGTTGTGGGTGAAAGGAATGAAATATTAGAAATATAGGTGTTGTTCGGCAATTAGATTTAAGAGTAGAAAACTATAGGTTAAAAATTAATAAGAGAATAAATATCATAATATATGATGTTAGGATGCTTTTGTAATATTTGGAAAGTGGATGTGGTGAGAAAATAAATAATGGGAAGTATAGGGTAAAGGCGACAATATTATGAAGCTTGGGCTAGTTTATAATATAAGGTTGGAAGGTGTCATGAGATGACATTGGAATGTAGTTGGTTGGATATTAAATGGAGATTCATAAGGAACTGTATGAGTAGTAGTAGTAGCTACATGAAATAATGAACTACTTGGAAAAATGAGAATTATAAAATAAAGTTTACAATACAAAGTTAAGACCTTATAATCTATGGGATAATACAAGGCCATTATGACATATAAATATTATCAAGTTAAGAGTTATTGGAATTAGTGAAGGAATTATTATGAGGATGGGAAGATAAGTACTCACATCAAATAATAAAATATAAGTAATTACAAGAGTTATAATGTAAGGTTAGAAGCCTTATAAAGTTGGGGAAAAAGATATGGCACACTTAAAGCGTTATAAATAACATTATCATATACTAAGATCATACCCTTAGTGAATAAAGTGTGAGGAATAACACTTATGAATGTTAAAATACTCTCACATAAATTGATGAAATAATCCATATAGTAAACAAGGATCATAACCCATGTTAATTGATATGAATGTAAAAGGTTAAGTAGCAGGGACTACCTAGTCATGGGATGTTGATGAGATATGTTGTAAGGTGGGAATGGATTATATTAAGGTGAAGAACTAATACATACGATAATGGTAATGGAGTATGAACATAATGTACTTATAATCATGTATAAGTATATATTACCTATGAACTGATAATATATGGAATGATAGGGATCCAAGAAATGAACAAGGATTATGATTCATATTAACCTGTTATGAATTTATGGGATTAGGTGGGTTAAATAAAAATGATTGTATAGTCATATGGGAATCTAACGGTATATTGTACCAGGGGAACAATACAATTAAGAGTATTGGGGATGATATATTATAAAAGGATGGATTAAGGAAAATCCATGAATACGTTAGAAAGCGGTTAAGGGTGAGTTAAACGGTAGTGAATAATGAACATATACGATGTTTGAGAATGAGTATGTAAAGGTATACATTACCTAAGAGCTAATAACATAAGTAATGGAAAAAGGATTGAGTCCTAAGTGATAAATAAATATCACATATACTCTTACAAACAAATAGAATATAGTTCAATTTAATCCCGTACTTGATCACAACCCGAAAGAGGTAATTAACCAACTAGGGGTTAATAAACGGGAAGGGGTTAGTATTAATTTGGAAACATTTGGTAGGACTCGATACACAAGTATTAATATTTAGAGTTACCTAGTCCAGAGTACCTTGAGGTAGAGGATCAGAAGGAGTAGCGAGGTTGACGGTCACAAGGTTGGCGTCTACTTCTCAGAACGAGCGACTACTGGTGTACGGTATGTTGGATTGTAAGGTCTGAACCCCTGAGGGCTTCCTCGGGTTCGGACAAAATTGTGTGCTAAATGCTTAAGAAAAATATGCATGCTGAAATTGTGTTATGTGATTTTTATATGCTCGACGATCAAGCATTTTATTATTACGCGCATATGTTTTTCGGACGCTGTAATACCTTATATCACGCGACTACAATACGAGCAAGGATGGTGAAATGCAACAAAGTACGACACTGTCGATAACTATTGAAATACCCCAAACCTAAGTATGCTAAGTAAACATCAAATTATGATGTAGTAAGGCTAGAATATGCCTTAGAAAGATTGGTAGACAATTTAAACCAAGGAAAACACAAGAAAACGCCTTAAGGGCAATTAAGGCAAAAATGTGCTCTAAGCTTGGAGAGACTTGGGTGAGTACCCAAATATCATGATAAGACCTTAGTAATATTCTAATGGTCATTTTAAATCAATTAGCAAAGAAAACCAAGCTTGAAAACAAGTTAAAACACAAAATGTGCTTTAAGAAGTCTTAAAGCACATTTTTGAGAAATTGTCTTAGAATTGAGTTTTGAGTGGCTAAATGTCCATCATTACTCTTTAATCAACATGTGTACTAATTAGTATCACATTAGGAGGTCTAAATCAATGGGAAATCAAAATTTCCCGAGTATGTGCCTTGTTTAGTGAATAGTAACTATTTAGTGCTAGTTTTGACTTAAGTCAACCTTAATTAGCTAAATGGCCAAACAAGGCCTTATGTATGTTAAATACTTAGAGGGGGCCGGTTTTTATGTGGGGAGTCACCACATGAGTCATCAAATGAGAAAGGAAAAAAGAGATAAGTAAAGAAGTTACTATTTGCTTTATTAAAGCAAATATCTTATATTAGCTCACTTCTCTCCTTTATTCTCCATTTCTCTCCTTCACCCACGGTTTCTTCTTCTTCTCTCTGTTCCAAAACCGAGAGTGTTGCTTCCCCATGGTTCTCCATCTTCAATCACTTGCCAAATACAACTCCAAGCTCCAAATCCAAAACAAATTGCATATTTGTCTTAGTTAGGTCAAGACCTATCTTTCTATCTTTTCAAATCTTTCAAAGCTCCATTTTGGTGCCATGAGAAAACTCCATTGATGGGGGAAAATCAAGTTTGAAGAGCTCATTAGCTTCTCCATTCTCTTAAGGTAAAGAAAATGTAAGAAAAACCATGTTTCCATCATTTCTTGTTCATGGCCGAAAATCCCTTCTCATGGGGCTATGTTTTTATGCCTTGTTCTAGCTTGATTTATTCACCAAGGACTAGTGGAGGTCCTATTTCATTCAATGCCAAAGTCTACCTTGAGACTTCAAAGGTAATCATCCACTTTTATGCCTTAGAACACATTTCTAACCTAGGTTTTTATTCCTTGAGGTTAGTGCATTGTTTAGTACTCATATGAGTCCTTAAATATTGATTAGAACATTGGCAAAAGGAATTTAAGTGGTGGCCGAGATCTATGCAAGGAGAAGGCCTAAGGAGGAGATTAAGATAAGCTTGAGAAAACAAGGTAAAATGCTTACCTAATGGTGGTTTAAGATTAAGGAATGAGTTTTAGATAAATACCAATGCGGCTTAGAGCTTACATTGTGTATTGGGATATATAGCCTAAGGAAAAAGAACTTAAACAAGCTTATGAACTTGTGATTAAGGAGCTAATGAGAATGAGTTAGTAATATAAGTTTAAGGTGGATTTTAAGAGCATTATAACTACTATGAGATTGATGAGTGTATTTGCAGGTTGAAAGCTTATATATGTGGGAAATTCAGTGTTTAAGTTTAAGTCATTTAAGGGCCTAAGAGCCATGTCATTTAAGAGCCTTAGTGCTATGCAATTTAAGATTATTGCAATATATTGAGTTTGTCGTGAATGAGTTGGTTTGGGTGATGAGATATGATGAGAAAGAACTTGAGGTGTGTGAAATGGTTAAATGAGGAAAATAATGTGTTTTGGGCATGCTATGATGCTAGAGGTGCTATGGCAAAATTTGAGTAGAAAATAAGTGTTTAGGCGATGGTGGTGAATTAATATGACCTAGGATTTACTAGGAATCATTACGAGGTATTTGAGTGGAGATTAGTTAATTAAGGAGTCCTTGAGTTTAGGATGACTTAGTGATGTCTAGGAGGAGTTAGAGGAATGGTGAGTGTTTTGAGCACACCAAAATCATGAGATGAGGAATATAAGATTTGAACATAAGTTTAAGGAGAAGGTGTAATGATTAAGGTGATTTGAATATGTTCTAAGGGGAATTAATGACTAAGGAAGTACTAGGAAGTTTTAGGGTTGTCTTGATGAAAAAGGGGTGATATAAAGTGTGGTAATGAGTTATAATGACTTAGGCATTACCTTGGAGGATTTAAGAATCAAGAGATGTAATTGAGCATGCAGGACTTAGGCAAATGTTGGTAAACAACTAGGAAGGAAATAAGGTGTTGGTGGATGGAAGCTTAAGCTTAGGAAGGAACCTTAAGTAAATGCATAAAAGGATTTTCGATGGTGAAAGATGCTTGGGAGATGATGTTATAGTGGTGAGGAAAACATTTGGCATAGTGGTTACATTAAGTATGAACCACCACCTAGAACCTAGAGGAAAACGTTACAAGTGTTAGCATTATTACAAGGAAAATGCATAATGACTAAGGTGGATCTTGGTGGATGATTTAAGGTATTTAAAGGAGGGCTTAAGGTGTATTTGAGGTGCCCAAATGAGGTTATACATATTAGAATATATGAGGAGAAGTTTGGAGTTGAAAGAGAATTTAGAAACAAGTTTCTAGAGCCGACCGACCTTAGGACCGGACTTGCAAGGTCGGTCGGGCTCTGTTACAATACCGGAAAATGTTTCTGGAATGGACCGGACATGGGACCGGACTTGTCAAGTCCGGTCGGGCTTAAATTTTGTACGGTATAAGTCTCTGGAATCGACCGGACATAGGACCGGACTTGTAAGTCCGGTCGGAGTGAATTTTCAAACGGTAAAGGGTACTGGAACGGACCGGACTTGGCAAGTCCGGTCGGTAAGTCCGGTCGAGCCTAAAAACAAAAAAAAAAGAAGAAATTTTGAATTCTAAAAATGGCAATGGGTAATAAGGTATGCCTTTGGTAGGGTAGTAATGATTGGGACCCTAAGAACTTAAGGAATTAAGATAAGTTAAGTATAAACTTGAAAGTTTAAGATTAAGTTTGTAAGATTAAGTTGTAAGACTTAAGATGTTAGGTGGGGATCATTAAGGAATTAAGTAAGTTAAACAAGTTAAGTAAGTCATATTAAGTTAAGTGATTAACAACCTAAAACTGAATGAATGTTTTAGGACTTGGGAGTTGGGACTCCGGAAGAGAGTAAGCCGCCGAACGACCAACGGTGAACGGTACAGTTCTCTTGTGACCTGCTTGCTAACGAGGTGTCCCTCGGCTTGTGTGCTATTTGTTTTTGTGTGCTCACTAAACAAGATAAAGCATGCACCGGAATATATTATATTTATTGTATGGTTGTGTGATGTTTGAAAACTAACACAACATATACGTGAGAACTTACTAACCAATGTTTAGTAAGAAATTGAGTGAGACTAAGGAACACCCCTAATGAGGGACGATATGAACCGAAAGAGGTTAACCAACAAACATGGTCTTGAGACTACTACTAACTGGAACATGAGTGAGGAAACCCGGGACCGATCTCCGGTCATGCATGCTAAGGAAGGGGGTCGGTATCTATAGCAGATTCGACTTCCGATTAAGGACTAGTCCTCGGACTAGTAGCCTTGGTCGGTTGACCGGCTCGGCTACATTGACATCCAGTCCAAGTAGGTGGCTTTAAGATGGCGTGGGGGGATCAAGCCTACATCCCCAACAATTTAAGAATGTTGTTTTTTTGCTGGTAAGTTCCTGCTGCGGCTAGGTTAACCAAGCCCTACAAAAATAAGAAACAACGAACTAAGGGCTAACCTGTTCCCAATGAGAGAACGGTTGGCATACTTAAGTTAAGATTAAGATAAGTTACAATCATTCCTTTTTAAAGGATGATTTGTATTGTTAAGATTAAGATTAAGTTAAGATTAAGATTAAGTTAAGGTTAAGATGAGTTGCAACCATTCCTCTTTAAAGGATGGTTTGTATAATTAAGATTAAGATAAGTGACATCCACTCCTTACTAAAGGATGGTTGTTTCTAAGATTAAGATAAGACTAAGATTGAGGTGAGATAAGGTTGGACTAAGATTAAGAGGGAACATTACTTAAGGAGTTAAATAATTAACTCTCTAATTAAGGGAACGCATTTAAGTCGTTCTTTGTGTGTGAACTTGATTGTTCATATCTGAGTTGTTGTTTACTGCACTTACTATTATATTGTGCATCCAATCAACCTCCATGCTATCGACAATTAGTCGTCGTAGCCACGTTAGCTTGGGGGCCATGAGGGGATCGTACCAGCATTCGTGCTGACCCCCTTTGGGGGCTGTTTTACTACACAGGTACATCAGAAGGCGGCCCGTCGCAAGAGTAAGAAGAGGATACAAGTGTTAAGGATTAAGTGTGACCTACGAGTTGTGCATGTACACTCGTATGGCAATTGAGTTAGTAAGATGTATAGGTTGTGAGAGGATTGTAAGAAAGATATGTAAATGGTTAAGGTTGTTGGACTAATGTTCGGTATATTCTGTAGTCAGACCGTGGCAAGGTCCTGGATTGTAAAGAATTCCGCTGTGACATGATATATATATACTGTTAAGTTGCGAGACCACATTTGGATTGAGTTGGGGTGTTACAAAAAGTGGTATCAGAGCGTAGTTACGCTCTGAAGACAAGGAATTACCGAACTTAGGTGAAAACTAAGGTTGAGATTGAGTTATGGGTTAAGAGTTGAGAAATAGAGTGAGAGGTGCGTCAGTCAGGACTTCCAGTGCAACTATATTACCGGATATCCATAGACCTAGGCCCGCCCTCCACATCCCTAACCCTAAATATGTGGAAAAACGCCAGAGAGAAGAAAGCCTTTCTTACTCGGGAAACCCGATCTGGCAGTTAGCTAACAATAAGCAGTACGAGAAACAACTTGTTGTGCAACAGTTATGGAGAACTTGGAGGTTTTTAATGGAGCGCAATAGAGCAACAGGCGCTACCTATGGAATTCTATCAATAAGGGAACGGTAATTACCGGCAACATGGGTCGACATGCTACGCAGTCGAAATAACCCGCAATACCAATGATAAGGAAAGCACTACGGGTGCAATAGAAAGGAAAGGGAAGCGACATGAGTACCGGACAGCGGGCCGAGTGAGCATAACAGTGGGATAATACAAAGCATGAGGATTAAGACATAAGGAAATATTAAGGGGTTCCCTCAGAAAGAGGAACGCCCTATTAGATGACAGTACTGTCAAACAACAAGGAAACTGCCGGATGGACGGTTATCCAAAATAAGAGATTATCGAAGGAGTCCCGAGGACTACCAATTACATGGAAATTAGAAGGAAGTGTCACTACCGATGTACCTTGTACCAACAAACCATCCTACATGGCGCACTTGCCATAGCAAGTGCTACCACGGTTAAGCTACACGGAAAGCCATCATGGCGAGGTAACCGAACGCTACAGTCGTAGTACGCGTTAACATCGGAATGCAAAACCATAAGAACAGGAAAATAGGACCTTGGAAGGGCCTGACAGCCTGACCATGATGAGATGAACCGACACATCAGCCAGTAGGGAGCTGAGCTTAGATGAAATATTAACCATATAAATGCTAGCAACGGTATAACCCACTACAACAGCAACCGACAGTATGGTAAGAACACCAATCTCAAACTCCAAGGGGAAAACCTAAGAGATTGCTCGGTATCGCGAGCCAAAACACTATATAAGCGATGATATACAAGGGATGTATTATAAAATACTATTGAGACTGTGAAGCATCGACGTACAACGAAAACGGGATAAGACTCTCAGAGTGACCATTAAGGACACCAATAACAACATTCTTTAATGAAGATGTTGGAACCCGGAAATCAAGGATAAAGAAATAAACATAAGCTATAACCTACTAAGAATTAAAGTCGTACAACCCTGGAAAAGGAAAGCTCAGAGGACTACCCCCACAGAGCGGGCATAGTCGAGCCGAACAAACTGATGAATGACAGCTAGTACTGTTCGTTTAACTCATTAATACCCAAGTATGATGATCATCAACGGGTGGCGTGGTCAACGGAAGTTGAACGAAGCGTTGAGATAGAAGTATAAGATGCCAGGATGATATCCAACTTGGACACCGTAAGACAAACGCCTAATACGAACTTATCCTTAATTGCCAAAAGACATAAGTCTAGTAAAATGACAGTATTGTCAAAGACATTAAGTAACCTCAGATCACCTGAACAACTTCCATAGCAGGAAGCAGGATGTAACAATTTACCATAAAACCCGATACTACATTTAGTATGCAACCTAATGATTGATGGTGTTCCAAGGGACCAGAAGTTTATGAGGATAACCTACAGATGAGTAAGAGTACAAATAATGAACTGAGACATTAAGCACTAAGAGCCTACGAGCCAAGGGTGTTAACCACATCAGAGCCCGAGGCGCAGTAGTAGTTATAAGAGAGCTTGTTTAAGCCACGAAAGGACTACAATTTATAGATATGAACGGTTACTAAACCTATAACTTAGATTGGGGAGGAACATTACCAAGAAAGGGTACCAATGAGAAAATTGAGAAATGCTAAGAATAGGAGCGGAGAACGAACCATGCCTTTTAGGGTGGGGATACCACTCCTTGTTGTGAGGCCACGAGAGGGAATGAACCCCTCAAAAGGGCTTTCACCTATTAGAGATAAAATACACTTTATTAGAAAATGGAAACTATGAACCTTGAGATTACCTAGAACGTACCAGATACACTTGAGTATAAGGAAGGTTGCACAGATAGACCCATATCCGACACCAGGATGTAAGAATTAGTGATCGTCAGAGATAAACACCGTGACTGCACATTATGGCGTCAATTAGTCAATGCTCAGAAGAGCTTGTGATTCAGAGGATGGCATCCTCAGTAACCAGTTGAACTACATGGTAGATAACATCACTAAGGATGAGAGAAAGTGAAAGAATTAGCTTACTTACGAATCTGAGATTGGAGCATAACATCTTCATATCAAGAGCCAACTATTTTACAACACGGTACGACAACCGCCAATACCGGAATGAAAGAACTTCCAGTGTGTTTACACCAAGAAGGGATTGAGTATAAGTTAAGACATTAGAATAAGTGAGTAAGAGATTGCACCATTAATGGGCAACATGGTAAAGGCCAACTACCACGGTAGTAGTGGTCGTGAGTACAATAGTTAGATAAGTGGATTAAGTCATGGTGCGCGGTAAGGCGACCATTATGTATAAGCCGTCAAATATTGACACTGAGGCAATTAGATTTATGAGTTAAGACCAGCATAAGTAAAAAATAAAATGGTAGACGAACTGAGCATGATGCCAGTAGTCTGGACCTGGTTAGGTAAGATTTCGCAGGAAGCACACTACCCATCCTTAAGGAACTGGAAGTGCATTCCTAGTAGAACAAATATGAGAAACAAGATAAGAGGCTCTACGGAAAGAGACCTCAGATTAAGTGACCGAATCAATACGGAATACAGGAAGGAGCTAGAGCATACCATACCCAAAGAACACAGTAAATGGACTTCCCTTGATTGACTTCAGAGAACAATAAATATGTTATTTTGGAACGATGATGATGAAGAGGAGATCGACAACAGAATACTTCATAATAGCGATAGCTAAACGTGTGACGGACTATAAGTTTACTAAAACGAGACGTGGGACGACTGCCACCCCAAGGGCTTGCAGGCCTGACACGCTTCATTTATGAGTAGTTGGGTAGTAGTAATGTACCAGTAAGGTACCCCATGCATGTGAACGAGTGGTGTAAGGAACACGGGAAGTAGTCAACTCCGTACCACCGACAACGACGCAAGACCAGACAAGAGCAGCTACTACCACAAACAGTCGAAGAGAAGAGCTCAGTTGAACAGCAACGCAGAGGAACAGAGAACAAATAATAAAGGACTATGAAGTGAGAAGAGCACGGATTGTTAGTAAGACACTGATCATGCCTTAAGATGTAAGGGATTAAGACTGTAAAGCGCATTCTGCACTAAAACAGTAGTTTCAGACTAAGAATCATCCTCAGACCAAAGGTCGTGGGGGAGAACAATTTAGACATTCGAGAAAAAAAGAGTATGAGCGTAAGATCTTCAAGAAGAATAGATGGATAGCGAGTTACAACTCATTCAAGGCCGTGTGTATATAAAGATAACAGTGCCCATTGAGACAATTAGGCCTAAGATTATCAGAGTGGTGCAGCGGAAGCTAGCAGATCACACCTTTGAGATTAGACCAAACTAAGTTAAGGGAAACGGTATAAGTTACCGTTAAGAATCCTCGATACAGAGACTAAGTCATTTCTGATCGAATTATAAGTAAGATAGATGACGTGGAAGCTAGAATGCTTGGTGAGAATTAGACATCTTGAACTTATGTTCAAAGATGAGGTAACGCTGATTACGTGGGCGTAATCCATTTTAAGGGGGGTAGAGCGAAAACCGCTTAGCGTATGTTTGTGTACTGAGTACATAAACTACGGTGTGCATAGCACAAAATAATTTGAGAATATGTTTTACATAACATTTGGAGGTAAATCATGGTTATTGCACACAGAAGATGTGAATACCATACATATTAAGTACCTATCTTGTTAACTCCGGTGTGAGTACAAGTTAAGAGAATTAAGGAAGAGGATTAAGGAGACTTAAGGAATAAGGAATATATGAGGTATAAGTCGATATGAGACTATGTGTGAGATAAGAATAAGATAACACTATGAGATATTATTTGATATGAGCATGAGTTAGGATATAGTAATGCTATGTGGTATGAGACAGTGGAAGTTGGTATGAGACTGATATAGAATTTAGTAGGAATTTAAGTCTTGAGGTAATTACTAAGAGATGAATTGGGAATGTTGATGGAATGAGTTCACACTTTGGAGATGTATTGATTATGATTAGAAGAACTAAAAAGATAGAAAATTGGACATGAGTGAATTGTCTGGATGTTTGAAAATGACGTGGGAGGTGGAACTTGATTTTCTAGGGATCAGGGAAACCGAACACAAATTGGGGTGGAAGGATAGTTCTACTGATGCTGATCACATCAGGGTGGATGATTCCTGAAACTCCCTACCAGTGGTCACAATTAAATCACACTAAGGATAGAGACCTTAGGATAAATGGAATTGGAGTTGATTGTATTTTTAACTAGAGGAATTATTCCTCACATGACCTCGTAAAAAGGATTACCTTTTTACTGAGTCTCGCCCATGAAGTCGAGGACGCATGAGCCTTTGTCTTCGGACCGATGACATGGGGAGAGCAGCGTGTTTTGTATTCTGGCCCATGGTGACGAGGACGAATGAGCCATTGTCTACGGACCGGTGACATGGGAGAATACGTTGGAAGTTATGTGAATGTTTTAATCATCAAAAGGAACAAAAAGAATTTTGAGTGCTATACATGCGTAAGCATATTGTGTGATATTTAAGAATAAGGATATGGCGGATCTAATGATCCAATGAGATTAAGTATACATAAGTATGATCTATATGATCTAAGGAATGAGGTAAGACATGTACTCTAATAAGATAAGATGCATGGGAACTTTGGGGACAAAGTTCTTTTAAGGGGGGTAGATTGAAATACCCCAAACCTAAGTATGCTAAGTAAACATCAAATTATGATGTAGTAAGGCTAGAATATGCCTTAGAAAGATTGGTAGACAATTTAAACCAAGGAAAACACAAGAAAAGCCTTAAGGGCAATTAAGGCAAAAATGTGCTCTAAGCTTGGAGAGACTTGGGTGAGTACCCAAATATCATGATAAGACCTTAGTAATATTCTAATGGTCATTTTAAATCAATTAGCAAAGAAAACCAAGCTTGAAAACAAGTTAAAACACAAAATGTGCTTTAAGAAGTCTTAAAGCACATTTTTGAGAAATTGTCTTAGAATTGAGTTTTGAGTGGCTAAATGTCCATCATTACTCTTTAATCAACATGTGTACTAATTAGTATCACATTAGGAGGTCTAAATCAATGGGAAATCAAAAATTTCCCGAGTATGTGCCTTGTTTAGTGAATAGTAACTATTTAGTGCTAGTTTTGACTTAAGTCAACCTTAATTAGCTAAATGGCCAAAAAGGCCTTATGTATGTTAAATACTTAGAGGGGCCGGTTTTTATGTGGGGAGTCACCACATGAGTCATCAAATGAGAAAGGAAAAGAAGAGATAAGTAAAGAAGTTACTATTTGCTTTATTAAAGCAAATATCTTATATTAGCTCACTTCTCTCCTTTATTCTCCATTTCTCTCCTTCACCCACGGTTTCTTCTTCTTCTCTCTGTTCCAAAACCGAGAGTGTGCTTCCCCATGGTTCTCCATCTTCAATCACTTGCCAAATACAACTCCAAGCTCCAAATCCAAACAAATTGCATATTTGTCTTAGTTAGGTCAAGACCTATCTTTCTATCTTTTCAAATCTTTCAAAGCTCCATTTTGGTGCCATGAGAAAACTCCATTGATGGGGGAAAATCAAGTTTGAAGAGCTCATTAGCTTCTCCATTCTCTTAAGGTAAAGAAAATGTAAGAAAAACCATGTTTCCATCATTCTTGTTCATGGCCGAAAATCCCTTCTCATGGGGCTATGTTTTTATGCCTTGTTCTAGCTTGATTTATTCACCAAGGACTAGTGGAGGTCCTATTTCATTCAATGCCAAAGTCTACCTTGAGACTTCAAAGGTAATCATCCACTTTTATGCCTTAGAACACATTTCTAACCTAGGTTTTATTCCTTGAGGTTAGTGCATTGTTTAGTACTCATATGAGTCCTTAAATATTGATTAGAACATTGGCAAAAGGAATTTAAGTGGTGGCCGAGATCTATGCAAGGAGAAGGCCTAAGGAGGAGATTAAGATAAGCTTGAGAAAACAAGGTAAAATGCTTACCTAATGGTGGTTTAA
Source organism: Limonium bicolor (assembly GCA_023374045.1). Taxonomy (NCBI): domain Eukaryota; kingdom Viridiplantae; phylum Streptophyta; class Magnoliopsida; order Caryophyllales; family Plumbaginaceae; genus Limonium; species Limonium bicolor. The sequence continues at coordinate 160,914,817 of CM041782.1, forward strand.
GATTAAGGAATGAGTTTTAGATAAATACCAATGCGGCTTAGAGCTTACATTGTGTATTGGGATATATAGCCTAAGGAAAAAGAACTTAAACAAGCTTATGAACTTGTGATTAAGGAGCTAATGAGAATGAGTTAGTAATATAAGTTTAAGGTGGATTTTAAGAGCATTATAACTACTATGAGATTGATGAGTGTATTTGCAGGTTGAAAGCTTATATATGTGGGAAATTCAGTGTTTAAGTTTAAGTCATTTAAGGGCCTAAGAGCCATGTCATTTAAGAGCCTTAGTGCTATGCAATTTAAGATTATTGCAATATATTGAGTTTGTCGTGAATGAGTTGGGTTGGGTGATGAGATATGATGAGAAAGAACTTGAGGTGTGTGAAATGGTTAAATGAGGAAAATAATGGTTTGGGCATGCTATGATGCTAGAGGTGCTATGGCAAAATTTGAGTAGAAAATAAGTGTTTAGGCGATGGTGGTGAATTAATATGACCTAGGATTTACTAGGAATCATTACGAGGGTATTTGAGTGGAGATTAGTTAATTAAGGAGTCCTTGAGGTTTAGGATGACTTAGTGATGTCTAGGAGGAGTTAGAGGAATGGTGAGTGTTTTGAGCACACCAAAATCATGAGATGAGGAATATAAGATTTGAACATAAGTTTAAGGAGAAGGTGTAATGATTAAGGTGATTTGAATATGTTCTAAGGGGAATTAACTGACTAAGAAGTACTAGGAAGTTTTAGAGGTTGTCTTGATGAAAAAGGGGTGATATAAAGTGTGGTAATGAGTTATAATGACTTAGGCATTACCTTGGAGGATTTAGAATCAAGAGAATGTAATTGAGCATGCAGGACTTAGGCAAATGTTGGTAAACAACTAGGAAGGAAATAAGGTGTTGGTGGATGGAAGCTTAAGCTTAGGAAGGAACCTTAAGTAAATGCATAAAAGGATTTTCGATGGTGAAAGATGCTTGGGAGATGATGTTATAGTGGTGAGGAAAACATTTGGCATAGTGGTTACATTAAGTATGAACCACACCTAGAACCTAGAGGAAAACGTTACAAGTGTTAGCATTATTACAAGGAAAATGCATAATGACTAAGGTGGATCTTGGTGGATGATTTAAGGTATTTAAAGGAGGGCTTAAGGTGTATTTGAGGTGCCCAAATGAGGTTATAACATATTAGAATATATGAGGAGAAGTTTGGAGTTGAAAGAGAATTTAGAAACAAGTTTCTAGAGCCGACCGACCTTAGGACCGGACTTGCAAGGTCGGTCGGGCTCTGTTACAATACCGGAAAATGTTTCTGGAATGGACCGGACATGGGACCGGACTTGTCAAGTCCGGTCGGGCTTAAATTTTGTACGGTATAAGTCTCTGGAATCGACCGGACATAGGACCGGACTTGTAAGTCCGGTCGGAGTGAATTTTCAAACGGTAAAGGGTACTGGAACGGACCGGACTTGGCAAGTCCGGTCGGTAAGTCCGGTCGAGCCTAAACAAAAAAAAAAAGAAGAAATTTTGAATTCTAAAAATGGCAATGGGTAATAAGGTATGCCTTTGGTAGGGTAGTAATGATTGGGACCCTAAGAACTTAAGGAATTAAGATAAGTTAAGTATAAACTTGAAAGTTTAAGATTAAGTTGTTAAGATTAAGTTGTAAGACTTAAGAGATGTTAGGTGGGGATCATTAAGGAATTAAGTAAGTTAAACAAGTTAAGTAAGTCATATTAAGTTAAGTGATTAACAACCTAAAACTGAATGAATGTTTTAGGACTTGGGAGTTGGGACTCCGGAAGAGAGTAAGCCGCCGAACGACCAACGGTGAACGGTACAGTTCTCTTGTGACCTGCTTGCTAACGAGGTGTCCCTCGGCTTGTGTGCTATTTGTTTTGTGTGCTCACTAAACAAGATAAAGCATGCAACCGGAATATATTATATTTATTGTATGGTTGTGTGATGTTTGAAAAAAACTAAACACATACCGTGAGAACTTACTAACCAATGTTTAGTAAGAAATTGAGTGAGACTAAGGAACGCCCCTAATGAGGGACGATATGAACCGAAAGAGGTTAACCAACAAACATGGTCTTGAGACTACTACTAACTGGAACATGAGTGAGGAAACCCGGGACCGATCTCCGGTCATGCATGCTAAGGAAAGGGGGTCGGGTATCTATAGCAGATTCGACTTCCGATTAAGGACTAGTCCTCGGACTAGTAGCCTTGGGTCGGTTGACCGGCTCGGCTACATTGGACATCCAGTCCAAGGTAGGTGGCTTTAAGATGGCGTGGGGGGATCAAGCCTACATCCCCAACAATTTAAGAATGTTGTTTATTGCTGGTAAGTGTCCTGCTGCTGGCTAGGGTTAACCAAGCCCTACAAAAAAAACAACGAACTAAGGGCTAACCTGTTCCCAATGAGAGAACGGTTGGCATACTTAAGTTAAGATTAAGATAAGTTACAATCATTCCTTTTTAAAGGATGATTTGTATTGTTAAGATTAAGATTAAGTTAAGATTAAGATTAAGTTAAGGTTAAGATGAGTTGCAACCATTCCTCTTTAAAGGATGGTTTGTATAATTAAGATTAAGATAAGTGACATCCACTCCTTACTAAAGGATGGTTGTTTCTAAGATTAAGATAAGACTAAGATTGAGGTGAGTGAGATAAGGTTGGACTAAGATTAAGAGGGAACATTACTTAAGGAGTTAAATAATTAACTCTCTAATTAAGGGAACGCATTTAAGTCGTTCTTTTGTGTGAACTTGATTGTCATATCTGAGTTGTTGTTTACTGCACTTACTATTATATTGTGCATCCAATCAACCTCCATGCTATCGACAATTAGTCGTCGTAGCCACGTTAGCTTGGGGGCCATGAGGGGATCGTACCAGCATTCGTGCTGACCCCCTTTGGGGCTGTTTTTACTACACAGGTACATCAGAAGGCGGCCGTCGCAAGAGTAAGAAGAGGATACAAGTGTTAAGGATTAAGTGTGACCTACGAGTTGTGCATGTACACTCGTATGGCAATTGAGTTAGTAAGATGTATAGGTTGTGAGAGGATTGTAAGAAAGATATGTAAATGGTTAAGGTTGTTGGACTAATGTTCGGTATATTTTGTAGTCAGACCGTGGCAAGGTCCTGGATTGTAAAGAATTCCGCTGTGACATGTTTATATATACTGTTAAGTTGCGAGACCACATTTGGATTGAGTTGGGGTGTTACATTTAATTACCTAAGACTTAAAACTTAGGAGAAAAGATTCGGTATTATCGATCTTAGAGCATTGGCACAAAAACATGAATATAACCTAGATTACTCCTAGGTATGTATACGACCTTACGAGGTATCAAATAAATAAAATGTATTCTCCAGAACTCAAAACTAATAATGGTGATTCGATTAAAATGATTAACTATGGAGAAATAGTGGATGGTGTGGTGGTGTACGGGAAATCCTGATATGCATTCGTTCCAGCAGGTTGCGTAGTGTGATCACCAGAGAGGATCCGAGTGTGGAACCTCTCGTTGTGGAAATCCAATTGATCGTCTTAGATCGGTTGGCAAAGGGTGCTGCTGTTTAGCACACGGCTACGGCCATATGGATGTCTCTCTCTCTCTCCCTCGAGACACAGGAAAGCCCAATGGTCTCTGACCATTGGCAATAGGACTACTGTCCAATCAAAATAAAACTTGGTGAGGTTAATGGGAATTTGTCCATCTAACAAGACACCCACAAGATAATAAGAGTGTGGTGGAAGCGGGGCTTCCAGTGATATTAATAAACATGAAAGTGCGACTTTCGACTTGACGATTCAATCCTTGTATAAGGATTAAAGTAGATGATTTAATGTGTAGATGTTATATCTGTTTTGATGATCTGTGATTATCTTGTATGAACTATTGGGTGTTTACATTTCCGCATTTACAGCTTTAATTCCTACTTGTAAACTGGAACAACATGTAAATTGGATGACATGTCAAGATGGCTAATTAACATAAGTAACCTAAAGAGGTCTAAGATAACACAGTTTAACATACCTGGACAAGCGCTGAGCCCTCCATGGGCACCGACATTTTATTTGCAGGCGGTTAACGCGACGACGGAGCACGGGTTTTGGGTTTTGGTTATTTTGATATGACAATAGATGTAGTTGAATTGAATTATAGCGTTTTGAGTTGCCATTAGCATTGGTGGCATTGTATTAAATATGCCCACTTTCGGTTAATGTAAATTTATACTTAGTTGCTCACTAGTTCCTAGGACGATAACTTTTGGGCGAATGGTGTGGAGAAATGTTGGTAAGCGTTGTGGTTGGATTAGTCTCTATCATCACAGCGGATGGTTGGTTAAGTCTTTGGAATGGTGGTTGTGACACCCGCCTAGTTAGTGTTGTTCCCGCTGCGACTATAATGTCTTTAAAATCTGTTGTGATTACCTGGTAATTTCGGTGAGGATTATGATCAATATATGGGGGTGTTACAACAGTGCCGTTTCCAACATCCACAATGAAAGCCCCAACAATATTTATTTTAACATGTCCCACCTTAGGAGGGGTCCACAGTACTCGCCCATGAGGCCGATTGTTACCAGTGTTCTGTGGATGTAATGCGTGTGTAGATTTCTCCATTCACCATGCTCGAAACTGCTTCAAACAAGCGAGCACAACCTGTCTAAATGGAAGAAAAATGCCATGCTCATTATGGAAAATCTTTCTATTTCTCCAGTTCTAGAGGTTGTAACAGATAATAGAGAAGATTATAGACCCTTTACTCTTCATTAGGAAACTACCTGAACGAGTTGTGTGATCAAACAACCTGCTCCTCATATCCTTACCATAAAACGAATTTTGGCTGTTAAATGGGAGGATTCTGTCTTAAATTCTCTTTGCAATTGGATAGTCATGAAGCACATGGATTGTTGTTTCATCACTGCCATAATAATGACATGAGGTCAAACCCATCCCAACTCTTCTCGAGTTAGTCATGAGCTTATTATGACAGACCTTCCATAAAAACAACTTGATTATTTCTTGTATATGCAGTTGCCAAACATTTCTAAATATACTCATGCCATTGCCATCGCCCCAAGAACTATTACAAATCGCATTCTGATTAGAAAGGAGATAATAAGTTGATTTCACACTATAATTACCATTGGTTTCAAACTTCCAGTGTAAAAAGTCATCTTCATTATCAGGGAAACAATAAAACCACTAATAGAGTTTAAAACATCAGTAGAAAGATAGTTCTCAAACCTTTTCCATAACCAACCTGTTTCACCAGACCAATAATCAGCAACAGAAAGATCTAGCAGCTGCCCAGGAACAACACAAATCGCAAGATCCAAAAGATTATGTTTATCAATCCAGCAATCAAGCCAAAATTTAATGCACTTGCCATTACTAACCGACCAGCTAAGACCATCCTGTACGAAGTTCGCACATTTCTGTATATTTTTCTAGTTACAAAGCATCTATTAGTAACAGGATTTGGGTACTTTCGGATTAGCACCTCCTTACAGAATATTGGTGCTTGCTAACTAGGTTCCACACATTCTTACCAAAACAAGTATAATTCATGAACCTAGTCTTTCTAATGCCTAAGCCCCTATCATATTTTAGTTTACAAATTACATCCCAACCAATATCATGTAATCTTCTGCTATCCTTATTGTGACCCCAAATAAAATCGAGGCATAACTTATCTATTCTATCACAGATTTTACTAGGGAGAATCTGGCATTGCATGGTATATATAGGAATAGAGGCTATGCAGCTTTTAACCGAGCAAAGTGTTCCAGCTATAGAGAGGGTACTACATTTCCAGCCAGTTAATCTTTCTCTGATTTTGGATAATAAAGCATCGTGATTAAAGTCACTATACTTGTCATGCTTTAGAAAAAAATCCTAAATATTTTCCAAACTTTCTAGTGATGGGCATGCCCGACTCCAAACTAATCATTCTAGCCCTTTCTAGACTTAGGATTTTAGACAACATAATAAAAGATTTTTCTAAGCTAACAGCTTGCCCTGAAATAGCATAAAATTCATTCACACAATCACACATAATCTTAACTTGACTAGGAGAGGCAGTCCCAAAAAGAACTAAATCATCCGCAAAAAACAGTGAGAGATGGAAATATCTTTTTTCCCAGGGTAATCGGTTTCCATTCCTTACTATTAACATTGTTTCTTATGATTTGAAACAAATGTTCCATACATAGGACAAAGATGAAAGGGGAGAGGGGTCCCCTTGTCTAACCCCTCTTCCAGCTGAGAAAGACTCAGAAAGAGAACCAAACCAAGAAATCTGAAATGACACAGATGTTAAGCAGTTTATAATTAAGATTCTGAGACTATCAGGAATCCCTACATAAGTCAGTGTTTCACTGATAAAAGGCCAGTATAGTCTATCATATGCTTTGGTTAAGTCAATTTTCATAGCCAAGCATATGTCTCTTGCTTTTGTATGCTGCATGAAATGGATAACTCTTGAACCAAGATGATATTCTCGGCAATATTCCTTCCTAGAACAAAGATACTTTGACAATCAGAGACCCACTGAGACATAAAAGGTTTTAGTCTATTTGTGATTACTTTAGCAAGGATTTTATACTATACTTGGCACAGGGAGATGGGCCGGAATTGATTAAATGAAATAGGATGATCAACTTTAGGGGTAAGGGTGATGATAGTTTGATTAATCTTGGGATCCAGTTTTTGAGTCCTAAAACATTCTTGAACAAATCCAAGAACACTAGGCTCAACTAAGCTCTAAAAGTTTTGATAAAAAGCAGCCAGAAAACCATCTTTACCCGGGGCCTTGTAGGCACTCATACTCTTAACAGCCTTTCTAACTTCATCAACAACTATTTGTAAGGATAAGATCATAGAACTGTCATGGTCAAGAGGACAACAATCATGTCTTATACTGTAACACAGGATTTTACTTCATATGAAAGTACACGACGATACGAAACCAACGCCGTAGACGGATTTGAAAACGGACTTTAAACGAGTCCTAAAACTGAAAATGAAGTTTTGTCCGAACATTGGTCCGGACATGTAAGTTCGGACCAATGCCGAGACTTACACCCCAGACCCGTCCTCGCATGCTGTCCGAACATGTAAGTTCGGACAGATGTTCGGACACCACTGAAGTTGCAAAAATAAAAGAACTTTCGGGTCCTGTCCGAACATGGATGTCCGGACGGACGTTCGGACAGGTCCAATTCTGTAAAAATACATTGAAAACATCCTTGTGAATTGTACTATAATGATATCATTGTAATTGCAACTGATGAAGAAATTTTATAAGCAAAGGTGTTAAGTGTTTAACATCAAAAACCACAACGAAAATATAAAACAATCCAGAATGGTACCGCCACACTCAATCCTTGAGTGCTCAGGCTAATGATCCAACAAAACAATAAAAATAATTGAGTGAACTTGTAATTTTCAAAATATGCGGAAGCTCCAATATTTCAATCCAACGATGGTAATGTAATCATAATAAAAACCAAAACATTGTATTTCAAACACTGCAACTCAGAATATTCTATCTCAAAACATTGTAACCCAACTTAATGTCTCAGAAACAATTTCAGATTTCCTTATCTATGTGATAACGCGTTTCCCAGCCCCAACTTCAGCAACCATTACCTGCGATCAGAAAACAATATACAAAAACACGAAGAAGGGACCACGCAAATCAGTGAAACTGAGTAAATTCCATCTCATCACGTAAAATACATTTTGAAAACAATCTTTGTGTATTAATTAAACCAAAAACATACAAAATTGGCAAACACAAACCAAATCCATTTTCCAATAGCACAACTACAAAACCAATAGGGAGTCTTTAACAGGAATAATCACTAAAGCAAACCAAGTAGTCACAAATGGATTGAAATATCAAATCCCCTCACCCTAAGTCCTTAAGTGTGCACACCCCCTATGAATCATCAGTCCATAGAGTAGATCATAGAGCTTAACTGCAGTCATTGTATGCACGCAAAATATATATAAGTCAGTGTAAATAATTCATGCTCATGGTGCAGAGAACCAACATGGTGAATCAGGGAGCACCAAGAACTTCAACATGGTGAATCAGGGAGCACCAAGTACTCCAAGTAATTAAAATCCAGTGAAGAACTCCCAAAACAAAACCAATACCAATTTCCAGAATTCCAGAATTCCACAACTTTGCACCACGTGAAGAAATCACAATCTCATTTTACCAAATCTCCATCAGAGTTTCTCAAAATACATTTTGTGATAGAAAACAATCCACATCAAAATCCAACAATTAGCATAGAATTTACTTGATCGTTCCCTTGATTCAGGAAGACAATTCAACGGAATCACCACTAATGTTCGTCACTGACACCAATGTCTAGATTACAATACCCACAATTAGGAATCAACGAACTCAACCAATAAATTAACGTACTATCTAAATGATAACTTTACCCGATATAACATGTTATTTGGCACCAGGGAAGAGTTTTGACAGGAGTGAAAGGATGAGCGTGAGTTGAGAACTTGAGAGCAATGTTCATAGGATCGCGATCCGGATCGTAGGATCGTATGATCCTACGATCCCACCTCATAAATGCGAGTTGGATCGGTGCTAGACTCGGAATTTGGTAGGATCGTGGTAGGATCGGTGGGATCGTTCAGTCTTCCTCTTCATTCAACCACAACAACTTCAATCCTCTTCATTCAACCACAAAGTGAACATTAACTTCAATCCTCTTCATTTTACCAGCAAAGAGAAGCAGCATAGCAGCTTCAATCCTCTTTGTTCAACTAGCAAAGAGAAAGCAACATAACAACTTTAATCCAAAATTGAACAGCAGCACATCAGCTTCAATCTTCCTCTTCATTCAACCAGAAAATAGCAGTGAACAACAACACAACAGCGAACAATTGGTTTTTTTTAATAGCTATTTTTTTATCAAACTAAATGTTGATCAATATCTAGCATATTACAGTGGCATAATTGACCAGAATCAATTGGCTACTATCTCATTATAATTTAATGTTACTGTTATAGTTTAATGGTTCAGTTTTTTCTTTTGACTATTATGATGCAAAGACACTAGCGTTACAACAGTGTATGTCAATGGTAGTGGCAAACTACTAGATTGAAATGCTTATTTGAAATCTCATAAAGCTAATGGATAGATAATAATTACTAATTTGTTCTTATTATCTTCTAGTATAAAGCATGTTGTGGGACTTTTAAGTTTTGAAGCTGCCAAGCAGCGATGTCAAATTCTGGTTGGAGATGGACCTAAAGGTTGTGTTGTAGGTAGAAGGAAAATTGCTCCTAGTAATAGATCAGATCCAGGATGGGAACAAGGTATTGAGGTTGATCGTGCTACTAAAAAAGTAAAGTGCATGTACATGTATTGCACATTGTGTGCAGGAGGTATTTATAGGCGGAAAGCCGGAAACATCGTCTCATTGTCACCAACATAGATGTTGAAGCATGTTTGATAGTCCCAGCTGATTGATATGTATCATAGCTAGCATTTTTTGTTTAAGAACAGAATTATTGGATTTGTGATTCCACATGCTAATATTTGATGTTGTAAGAGTATTATCTTACTTATCGATTGCTTAAGATGATGAAACTATATGTTATCTTTGCTCATGGTTTATTTACTGTAAAATTTTATATAATTTTTAGGTTGGCTCATGCTTTTTCTTATTGAAGTTTCATAATATGCAAGATTACATGAACTACGAACTTATGTTTATCAAATTTTGTAGGATCGTTCAATCCTACGATTCTATCCCACGATCTGATCCCAGGGGTCCATTACGATCCTACGGTAGGATCGCGATCCTGAAAACATTGCTTGAGAGAAAAGAAATGTAATGGGCGTGTTGAGGATGAAGGAGCGACAAGAAAGATCGGTTTAAATAAAATAAATTAAGGAAAGAGAAAATTAATATTAATATAATTTAGATGAATATTACGATCAATTCTAAAAGAGCAAAGAAGATAATATTAATGTAAACAATTGGAAAGAGATTCAAATAATTAATATTGTAATTACTTTGAAAAATATAACAAATAATGACGTTGAGATCGATCGGGGAAAGAGTTAAACTTCTAACAAAATATCCCTTTAGGAAACAAAAAAATCTCACATTTGAAATAAAATGTGAAGGAAATTAATTGGTTGTTGTAAGAGATAAGGATGAGGGTAAAATATCTAGAGAGGGATAATTGATCGATCATCCTGGAGAGGTTCGTTGTGACCGTGAGTATCTTTAGAAGATATTTTTATATGAAGAAATAAATATAAAGGAATTAATTTATTTATGGGTAAATAATATTTGAAAAGTGCAAAAAGAAACGTTGTAACATCGGGAGGAGTGGAATATTAGTATTTAGACATGTAGAAAAATAATAATAATAATAGGAATGTATAATAATTATAATAATTCGGAAGGAAGTAAGAAAATACATGGTTAATTAAGAAGAATAAAGGGGTGAACGTAATTATCGTGGGAAAGAGATAAGAATATTTGTAAAAGTAAAATTGAATAATAAATTCATAAGGATAAAGGGGGATGTAATTTAAACAAGGAGATATAAGGATAATTACCTTAGACATAAGGAAATAAAATAGAATTGAAAAATTAATTTAAGAGAAGATAGGATGAACAAATAATTTAGGGAAACGGAATTAGAATATGTTAAAATACTTAACTAAGGATGGAGGGGTAAAATAATATCAATGACTCCCCTGGTCCGTTACTAACCACTAACTTCGGATAGACCAATAACAACTATATAAAATCAACCTAGTCGTATTGATTTATAATATGATTTTTGTAACTCAAAATTCACGGGTATTTCATATACTAACAGTGGAACCGTTCTACTCTTTGTTAAAACAAATTGCGGAAATAAGAAACCAACATCTGTTTGAGCATAAGCTCATAAGAGATCCATCACCATCAGAATTCATAAGCTTAGAAATTCGATTGCGCCTTCTTCTAATCTAGTCCTGGTATGAAAATAATTGATATTCTTATCCCCCAGCACACCCATTGGTCCTTCAATTTTGTTTCCACAAAACCTCTTCCCTATGTAACCACAATATCCAACTTCTTTGACAATTTAAATTACCAACTAAGTGATTCCCTCTACAAGCATCAATATCTCTGGGGGATGCCCTTGACGCTAGCAGTAAAAGTCTCCCTTTGTTCATTGTTTATATGACCAAAAACATATCTGTTCTAGTTGTTTAAATGGGAGCTAAGCAGATTCATAGATTCCCTTAGGTTAGTATTCTTGTTCCAATTAGTTGTAATAGTGTTAGAGAATTCAGGATGCGAACACCACGCGGCAAGATATTTAAAAGGCTTTGGATGAGAGCAAGAGAGATGATTAGGATGAAGAACAAGAGATAAGGGACTATTATCTGAAGCGAATCTAGGGAGTATATCAATTGAGGCTTCAGGAAAAAGGTTATTTCATTCAATGGTATCAACAAATCTATCTAATCGAGCGCAAACTCTGCCATTAGACCAAGTAAAATGATTTCCAATAGAACGAATGTCAAGGATACCCCTCTCATGAAACCAGGTCAAAAAGTTCCTATCAATACCGAAATGTTTACAAGAAGAACGGTTTCTATCAGAAGGAAATAAGGTGGCGTTGAAATCCCCACCTATAATCCAAGCAACATTATCTAAAGGCTGAATTTGATTTAAAGACTCCCAAAGTTGTTTACGAATACTAGCAGCCGGTCTACCATATACCACAGAGAACAGAAAAGAAACATTCCCATCTCTAACCTCACAGTGGATAAACTGAGAATCACTACCCAGAATCCTAACATTGATATGGTTCTTCCAGAGGAGCCAGACCCCCACTAAATCCAAACGCATCCACACGAAAAATACCAACAAAACCAAATCTAGCACACACAGAATCGGCTACACTACCACTAATTCGCGGCTACAAGATAACAACTATATCAGGGTTATGAACTCGAATGAACTCTTTCATTGCTCTATAAAAATTAGGCTTCAAAGCGCCCCTAACATTCCACAAGATAATGTTGTTCAACGTCATTAAGTTAATTAATGAGTAAGGATTACGTACCACCACCCCCCTGAGGGGGGTTCTATGACTCGATGGATATCATCCTTCGAAGTTGAAACTAGATTTTGATTTAGGGCTGAGGTGATTTCATAAGGTCCACTTCAATTGCAACCCTAGCGAGACGCGATTCTCGAATAAAGATGGTGAAAGGTCGACCTTCTTTACTTTTCCAACCTTTGCCCAGGCCAAAGACAAGAACTCTTTGTTATAGTACTCATTTGTAGTCCAGGAATCTGACTAGAACTTCAAGAGAAGACAGCGCCTCCGTTCTTGGGTTAAAATTTGGTCGCCACCTCGGATAGACAAGTAGTGGTCCATAACAGGCCATGGACCCTCTGTTAGGACAAAATTTAGGTGTTCCTGGTTACTGAACGTGACCTTAAAAAACCATTCGTAAGGCCGTAAGGTCATCCATGAAAAACTCTCCTTGAAGTTTCCATCTGGCCTTGAATCAGTCGTTGAGGATATGCATAGGGAGAGTCTTGCCAAAAGTTTCACAATCAAAGCATTACACCATGGGAGCCTGAATTTGAGCTTTTGCTCCTTTGTTAGACAGATTGATGGGCATTTCGGATCTTCCTCTTCCATTAGGTCTTCTTCGTCATTAGAAATTGTGTCGAACATTTCGTCTCTATCACACTGAAATACCCAAATTAATAAAATGGATTAAATATTTAATCACATTAATTAAGGCCTAAACATGCCTTAAAAGTCAACTGAGAACAACAGTGGTCAACATAAAACAAGATGTTGCACCCTTTGACTGTTGGGGTAAATAAATACCCAAATGAACTATGTAGGACCTAAAAATTTGTCATAATCATATTAACACATTACTAAACATATTACAATTGTTGGGAAACACTCCAACACAAAGAACAAGCACTTTCATGCTTCAAGGTCAAAAAGGGCAAAATGTGCTCTAAGAAACCTTAAAGGTCTAATGACCTCTAAATGATATAAAATTGAATTAAATGATCAAATATCATTTAAGGAACACAACAAAACCGTTGTCAAAGAAAACAGAGCTCAGAAACACCTGGCGACACAAAATGTGCACTAAAACTCCTTAAAGCACGTTTTTGTGTAATCGCCTTTTAAATTGGTTTTAATGAGCTAAAAGGTTATAATTACCTTTAAATATAATAAAATATCATATTATATGATATTAGGAATTTAATTCCAGAAATTTACGAATTTTTACAAATTTAATATTAAAATATTAATAAAACCCTAATATGGGGCCCGTTTGGGTCAACATTGACTAAGTTGGTCAATGTTGACCATTGACCACGAAATGGACTACATAAAATCAGATAATTAAGTCTCTTAACACAGACCAAGAGACAAGTCCCATGTGACAATTAAATGTAGTCCTTTACTTTTACATAAAATAACAAAAAAGACAAACTTTACCTTATAAACAAAAAGGTGGGCTCCACTTACCTTACCCATGTGAGCCAGCCGATTTGGAGCCTCCATTTTCTCCTCTTTTCCTTGCATTTCGGTGCTCCAAGCTGGTACAAGACAAGAGTGGTGAGTCACACACATTCATTAAATGAATTAAAGTAACATATTTACTCCATTTTCAATCAAAATTTGAATCAAACACTACCCTACCTTCTCAATCAAGGACGGCTGCCCTTGTCATTGTCTCCTCCTTGTCTCCACCGAATTCCCTTCAATTATCCAACCCCAATCAGACTTGATGAGTCATCAAAGCAAGAAAATCATAAAATATTCAAAAAATGTGCTTTAAGCTTAATTTAGGTCATCCTCCTTCATTTCTCCTCTTCAGCCGAGGTTTCTCTGTCCTTGAGCTCCCTTTGGCTCCTCTCCACCGTAGGTAAGAGTTCCAAGCACCATTGATGAGATCTCAAGCTCTAGGTAAGCTCCTAAGGCATAAAAATGCCCATTTTCTTCATCTTTCTTTCCTTTTTCGATTGATCTACACTCCAACCTTTCTATACATCTATGTAGAGTGATTTGGAGGTTAAAGGAAGTGTTGGTTTCGTACATAACCAGATCTAAGGAGGAAAGTTCAAGTCTTGACCATTTAAGGTAAAAATGTGCTTTAAGCTCATAACTTTTGATTCCCTTCAAATCGGCGGTGTGAAACTTTGGTCCTAGCCTTATTTTCTTCTCCTTTTCATGTGGAATCAGTTGGTTAGCCATTTGGAGCAAAGGTGGCCGAGATCCAAAGGAAATACCCTCTTTTAAGGCATTTTTCCAAGGTAAAACTAATAACAAGGTAGCTTGTTGAGATCTAGCTATTTCCTATGTCAATATGGTGGATCTAACACCTTGTGGTGTGTTTGATTCAGGCCGAAACCATCTTGAACTCTCCTTGCATTCTTAAGGTGATTTTTGCCTTAAATCTTACATTAAATTACTTCTTATGGTTAGATCTTTCTTGGAGACTAACTAGGCCTTGGTTTTCTGTTTGAAAACATGTAAAACAAGTGTGGTGAATTTATCCTTAAGGTGGCGAACCCAAACAAGGCTTTACCTAAGCTAAATCAGGTATAAATCACTTAAAACCTTAACGTGATACATTAAACACAAATTGTCAAGTGGGACACAAGTTCAAGTGTGTGTATATCAATTGCCGTGAGTGAATGATAAAAATAAGGTCTTGTTTGACCTTAAAATGTTTAAGGAATGGTTTAATAAATTTTATAACTAATTAAACAAGCATAATTGTCAATTTAAGACATTATGTGGAAGTTTGGTAATTAAATGAAAATTCTATGGTGAGGCCGAGAATTTATATGTATTTTGGGACATTTATGTGTAATTTATTTTGCAAGCCAATGTTTATAATAAGGCCATGTATTTTAGGCCATTTTATTTATGCATTTACAAGCTTTTAATTAAGTTTAAGTAGTATAAATGCATTACGAAAATAAATGGGGTATTAGGTGTAATTAAATTAAATTTGGGGGCTTTAGAATAATAAGGCCGAAAATGAGAGGTAAAATGGAGTTAAAATAAAGTTTATAAGATTTTGTAAATTTTGGGGTTAAATGGTGATTTCTAGAAAGTATGGGTACTAAACCGTAATTATAAGGAATTGTTGGTCAAGGAAATATTAAGGTGGTCAACCTTGACCATATGCTAGGTTTTGACCAAATAAATAAGTTAGATAACTTATTTAAGGTGTTATATAAGATAAGTGATTTATGGTAATTTTTTATGACATATGTGGTAAATATGTTATTCCAAAAATAAAGGGTGTACAATGGTATTTAAACACCCATGGGCTATTAAGAATTTTTAGGAATTTATTGGGTTGTTTTTTGGAATTAAAATAAACTATATATGTATAATATATAGTTATTATGTCATTATGACACTTTGGAGAAAAATAGATGGTGGAATGGTAAATACCAAGAGTATATGGGTTAATAAGGATATTATAACCCTTTGGTGAAATTTGGAGATTTTTAGAATTATGTAAGAGTATCTATTGAGATATGTGTATAAGATATGATTTTAATGATATGGTAAAACTATATGTTATAAATAGGGCCAAATGGCAACTATAGAATAACACAAGGGCTGTTCGAAATTTACAAAAAATAACCATAGGTTATACTCTTTTATAAGTTAGAAATGTTATATTGAATGGTATATATAACATGGTAAAAGAAAGGGGTGATTTGGTAAATAAAGGAAATTATGGTTTAAGGAAAAGTATAAGGTTTAATATATGCCTATGAGGCAATATATAATAGTTTTATATAAAAATTATGTTATGAGTTAAAGGAAATAAAAATATCATATCAAATGGTATTAGTATTTTGGTATAACATTACATAATGTTATGTGGTCAGAAAGGAATTTAAATAAATTCAAGGGATATACCGAATTGATAAGAGTTGAAAGGAATTTTAGACTAAGGTCTATAATGTTATAAATGTTATGACAATGATATGGTTTAGATGGAATTAATATAAGGAAGGGTACTCACATAAAATAATGTGACAAACTATAATAAATGAGATTTATAACTAAGGTGTTTATGGAATAAACCTTAGGAGTTGTAATTATACAACATAAGATGTTACATGATATTAGGATAATAATCTTAATATAAGTTGTATAATATAATACAACTAATGGGAATAATCATCCAATAAAAGATGATAAAATGTAACATAAAATACAAGAGTTTATGAAACTCATGAGAATTACCTACGTGGTAAAAATATATACATACACAAGAATAATGTATATAAGGTGGATAAATATATTTTGGTTGAAAACCTTATGATTTAATGGTGGTGGTTATTTGGAAAAAATATAGTTACAAACTATAGGCTATGATTTTGCTAAGATAATGGGTATAAAATACAAAGAATTATAATGGATGATGGAAAAAAATATAATAATAAGAATGCATGCATACATTCAACTATAGGTTACGTACCTAAACTAGATGTGGATAGATTAAAAGAATATAAGGAATTAAACTTAACAGTTGAAATAGTTTTGACGTACGCGTTTTAAGTAATAAAGCCGACTGTTTTAGAAAAACCTGTAACAGACAACTGTAGAAAACAGTGGTGAACTGTCGGGGTTCTTATAATTCGGAAATACCGGATGTAGTTAGTCATGGAGACTGACTTATAGTTTTATTACCGTTTAGAGTATACTTCTGACAAGGACGCTTGACGAGCTAACGGACTACACGGAGCGTAGGATCTTGCTGATTCATACTCCACCGTAATACAGTCAGGGTGAACGGTATGTAAAGGGTTTGATCCGAGTTGTCCTAAGGTTGCTCCTTGGGCTCGGATTTGGTTGATATAACTTGTATGTTGTTATGTGTCTCTGATTGTCTCTGAGGGCTTCCTCAGTTCAGACTTCTGTGTGATCTGTGACAAGATTGATTGTCTGAATGTGTTAATTAATATGCATGAATTGTATATTTATAGCTGCTTATTATTTACTGTTGTTGAGTTAACAGTATTGGTTCGTATATATGAACCTATATATAAAACGAACTAGCGGCTATGGTGCTATCTTATATGAGATATAAGGAATGTAAGTAAAACGTTGTAGCACTATGATAATAACATATACATATTATCTGAGACTTTTGTACGAGCATTGGCCTTTTCTATACGCCGCTCTCGTATCTAACACTGGATCCCGAGTTACAGACTCCGGATTGGACTAATGACCTTAGTCTGCTGTGTTAGAAAATTTGGTAATGTGATGCGATGGTATAATTAATTAATTGAAGGAATGGAAGTAAAGCCAAGAGGATGCGGCTCTTGGTGCACGCTGTGATCACAAAACGATACCAGGATGTCCGCGTACGGGTCCGTAAGTATCAAGAAAATTTCCCGTGAGCTAGAATGGCTCGTTGGTCGGAGACTCTACCGTTGGAGTGGCTACTGCCGTGGTGACCCGCCATAATATATGGGTAACTAGAGACATGTCGTTTTAACGAGACATTGTCACTAGGTATAACTGAACAACTAAAACAATTGAGACTTATACAGTGGCGAACAATACTATGGACGAGACTTAATACTTGTTTATTATTCTCGTTGTTTCGCTTTGTTGTTCATTGGTTATACTTGGGTTATTTTATTGTGTGTTGATGGTTGGATGGAGCCTACGAGGCTAAGGTAAATTAAATATGAATTATACGCTACGGCGAATGTACATTGTACATTATATTGTTATTGTTCGATACGTTCGATATATAATTGTGGATTGTGTTATTAAATGATTGTGGATTGGATGGATGGATGAATATGTGTATACACATGTTTATTACGTATTGTTATAACTGTAAAATGGTAAGCATGAAACTGACCTAATAATAAGATGGTTTAAAATGACAAGTGACCATTAGGGTCCAGGCCCGGCATACTCAGCGTCTATCGCTGATACTATACCATTACAGGTTGTTGATCATTGTCGGAGCTGAAGAGCAGGAACAGGGTAATTGGAGATGTTGTATAGCAATGAAGATGGTGAATTGTATTATGGTAAGGTTGTGTATTCAGGATTGGGTAGACGCTCACTTGTCGATGTTTATGGTTTATGGACTTAGTGTGATGTATAGGAGTTTCTCGTTATCACTGCGGTTAACAGTTTATTTGTATTGGAAGTTGGATGTAGTTTGGCTGCGTTGCTCGCATGGGCGAGTAACGGCCGGTGACACCCGAGTGAGTTTTGTAATTGTTAGTTATTTTTCCGCTGCGAGACGTTTTATTTATTGCTACGTGAGAGATTATACCGTGATTATTGAGAGGGGTGTTACAAAAGTGGTATCAGAGCGGAGTACCGCTCTGATGACGAGATAATAGGTTAAGACAGTGAGCTTAGGACTTGGGAAACATTGGGAAACGTTTGGGAGGTACGAGACGATTCGTCTTAGAAAGATATGGTGTCTAGTAACGCAAACTGCGTGACATAGTAGCCTTAAGGCAACTTAATATCTATTGGTTGTGTACGGTAATTTACCGAGTATTTATGTGACATACTGTACTACAGATGTCTGGTGGAACTAGAGGGCGTGGTACTGGTAGAGGTGGAGGCGGTGACCCCGGCATTCCAGGAGTTGCTGAGACGGTTGCAGCCGTTCTTGCACAGCTGGGTACTCAGATAGGAGGAGCACCAGCCCACCCGCCACAGCCCAAGGAAACGAACTGGCTGAAGTCAGTTGGCGAGACCCGACCACCTACATATTCTGGGGAGCCAGACCCCGTAGCTTTGGAGCGTTACATTGTTGAACATGAGAAGGCCTATGAAGCTTTACAAGTACCTGACGACAAGAAGGTCGCCATTGCTGCTTTCCATCTGAAGGATGCAGCCAGTACTTGGTGGAGGTTGGTCAAGGACCATCACCTGGCTACGCCCGACTTTTCGTGGGCTGCCTTTGTCGAGTTGCTGAGAGGGAAGTACTACCCAGCACATCTCAAACAGAAGAAGCGCCAGGAGTCAGAGACACTGACCCAAGGAGGTCTGACCGTGGATGAGTATTACGCTCGATTCATTGGTTCGCTGGACTCCATTCCCGGTGTGGATTACTCAGAGACCGTGAGGGTCGAGAAGTTCCGGGGAGGACTATTATTTCGCATTCAGATGGCGATGGGTGCTACCCTCTACACTACCATCCAGATACTAACATGAAAGCCATAAGATTCTTTACTTACACATTACCAATTGACCTTGTGAGAACTTACAAATGAGATTCCAGGAGTGTTATGAGGCTGCCTCGAGGACGGAGCTAATGCTCCAGACTCGGGAAGAGACTCTTGGGGCAAAGAAGAGAAAGAACCCCGAAGGAGAGTCTGAGGATGGAGGAGCATCTTCAGGCAATAGCCAGAAGAAGGGGAAGTAAGGACTTATCCCATTCTAAATTGTTTACCATATTAAATACCTTTAGGAATGCTGACCCGAAACCTTTAACAAGAAATTCTTTAAAAGAAAGGGCAGCAGGGTCACCAGGGAAAGAAAGGGAAAGAGCCCGTCCTTCGGTTGACCGGCCCAGCTATAGATGCTAAGCCTCTGAGATCCGCACCTCCTAAGGGTGAGAACACCTACCTCTTAAATTAAATTGTAACCTTAACCTTTATACCGCCAGATTTTAACTTAAACTTAAATACTACCATCAGGCACCGGACAGCCCCAGCGCCACTTTTACTGTAAGCGTTGTGGGAAAGACCATCCTGGGGTCGACTGCGAAGGCCGCAAAGTCGAGTGTCGGTGCTGCCACAAAAAGGGCCATAGGGAATTCGAGTGCTGGATGAATCCAGAGAGCCGTAATTACAGGCCACCCACGAATACTCAGAAGACCTCAGCTGGAGGATCTGGAGTACCACGAGGCGGTCAGGATGGCCAGACATCTACTGATGCTGGAGCCTATAAAGGCAAGGGAGTAGAT
Source organism: Limonium bicolor (assembly GCA_023374045.1). NCBI lineage: Eukaryota > Viridiplantae > Streptophyta > Magnoliopsida > Caryophyllales > Plumbaginaceae > Limonium > Limonium bicolor. The sequence goes on from CM041782.1 coordinate 160,934,871, forward strand.
AGGGCATGAGTACCCTAACTCCATGAGACCGCTGGTGGAAGACTTTGTTTACTTACTTTGTTATGTACTTACCTTGAATGTTAAACAGACTTATGTTATTAGTATATGGGAGTGTGTCGGGGACCACTCGCCATTTGTGTATGACTTCTGAGATTATGTGTACTCAGTACCAGTAAGCTTTAAACCTTGACGGAAAATATATATATGAACAGAATGTTAATGCTTACATTATCATGTAGCAATACTCAAATGACGAAGAGTCAATGAGACCGGGAATTATTGAACCAGAATTTCCACCTGCATGGCGCACTTGCTATTGCAAGCGCTATGACAAGAAAACCACTGAAATTTCCATCTGCCTTGCGCACTTGCTACAGCAAGTGCAGCGACAGCAACAGTAACAGCTACTGTAAATGCAACAGTAACAACTACTACTTTTTAACCTTTTATAAAAAAAACTGTTTTTCAAACTTTTTCGTTGAAACCTGGAGATTAGAAACCTATGCAATTTTGGAAGGACCGATAGTCCAACCACTGCAACTGGACACATTATACAGCCACTATGACTGTAAAAAAAAAAACACCAGTTTAAACGTACGAGGAAGTTTCAGACAGGGCTACTAGCCAAATACCATCAGAATATACTTGCATTTAGTGCTAATCACTACTAGTGATACATGTTTAGTCCTTATGGACAAGCATACCCTTTGTAGATGCACCACCGTCAGTGAGGATGGTTGGGAAGTGAAGAGCCAAGTTGCTCAAACCATTATGCAATCTGCAATACATCCAATTACATGGATGAGGGGACGAATATGAACTATGAATGAGAAATGATCAGAAAAAAAAACAGGGAGAAAAAGGAAAATGTGTTGTACTCAATGAGAAAAAAAAGGGGAGAAACAAGTTTGCTAATATAGCACGGATTTTACTTACACCGAGTTGAATAATACTAGTCTATGATACAAGTTACCACGGTTGCCACAAAGGCAATATCACTCATTACAGGATAACTGATAACATGAACTATTACACAAAAAAAAGAGCAAGCAAAAAGAAAAAAAGAAAAAAAAAGAAGAAAGCAGAAGAGGAAGCAAAAGAAAAAAAAAGATATCCATCAAAGGGAGATTGACAACAGAATACTTCACAACAACCGTGTGACAGACATTACCAGTTTACTAAACGAGTCATGGGACGACCGCACTCCGTTAGGAGCATGTGGGCCTGACAGACTTATCTATGAGTTAGTCGGGTAAGTAGTAATGTATCAGTACGGTACCCCATGCAAGTAGACAAGTAGTGTTAGGAACACGAGAAGTAGTCAACTCCATTCTACGGACAGTAAGACAGTTTACCTCGAAGATGGACGAGAAGAGCCGCAGTTAAACCAACGGGCTAGAAAAAAAAAAGAACCTTCAACAGAGAACAGTGGACAGTATACAGAGAAGACAAAGGAACCGTTTAAGGACAGGAAACCAAAAAAAAAGAAAAGAAAAAAAAAAGGAAACAGGAAAACCCATTATGGACGAAAAATATGTAGAATCCTCATAAGGATCGAGTAAATTCTTGCAATCCAGAGGAAATCTACCAGAGGATATGGACATAAACGCGTGAATACGCGAGGAGAAAAGATAAAGCTATATGATAGCAGATACCTTGCTCAAGAAACAGTGGATTTGGAATGTACCACTCACAGGATAATTCGCACATCTTATCTGTTTGACTCATGAGATATTAGCTGTTGAGAGTTTACGCCTCTGCACTCTGTAGGACTGAGTGTTTTGGTATTGCACTCGTGCAGTTATTAATCTAGTGGGAACGCAGAAAGATAAAGTGGATATCAACAAGAGTGTGTAAAAAAAAAACTACAACAGTGTGTTACTCTGGAACAAACCTACCAGGAGACATGGATGACAAACATCATCTTTGTGGACATATAGGCTGGTACGTCTTAGTATTACAAAGACAAGCGCAAAGTGCACTAAGTACTAACAGTAGCCAATGTCATATTACATCTCAAACTGAATGTCAGTGAGAGAAGACACACGCATATATGCTAGTGATCCAAACCAGTGGATTCACAGCAATGAAAAAAAAAGAGGCAAATTGAGCCTTTGTTCATGGGTCTACACCTCATACGGAGCGAGTGGGCCCATAAGAATGAACTTGGGAGAGAGCACAAAAAGATCAGTGCCTCACCTTTATATATTGTGGAACCCTGAAGGGCTAGAGTCATACCCGTCTCTCTGATATAAGGATAATCCACGAGTTGGAGAACTCTTTGGGAGCCAAGTATCCAGCGCTCCTTGTTGAGCGGCTGTTGTATACTTGTGGGGTACGGGGGCGTAACCCTTTTTAAGGGGGGTAGAGCCTCTTGGCTGTGCACATGTGTGCACTAAGTTTTGGCTGTTTGATATGCATTGCATACAAAAAAAAAAGAGAATTGGTGGTGTGCGGGGCATACGAGGTTTGTTTGGTTAGTATGTGAATTATTTGGTATGCATAGCATACAGTGAATTGGTTTTGTTGGTTATGGTTGGTACGCGGGGCGTGCGTTGTTTGGTTTGTTTGTGTGTGATGTACACTTGAATGTATGTATCTTATGAGATACTTGTTTGAATGATTGTATGTACACCATGTGTGTAGTACTTTTCTTATGCTATTTGTGATATGTATTCATATTGCTTTATAGAATGATTACATATGGTATCGCCTAGATACGAAATGAATCATTAGATATGGAATGTGGAACAATGGAATGTTATGGACACCTCAGGGAGGTTGTCAGGGTTGGTAGAACTGATAGGAAATGATGGTGCTGATGGATCACCTATATCCATATATGATTGAACTAACGCCACAACGTGATGGCTATGTGCTGTATAAGCGCAACACGATGTATGTAAATGATATATCACATAGATATACATTATGGGAACAATGGGTAGTTATACATTTATATATACTTACCTATTTGATTAAGAGACTTCGGGACGAAGTCTTTTTAAGGGGGGTAGATTGAAATACCCCAAATTAATAAAACATGGATTAAATATTTAATCACATTAATTAAGGCCTAAACATGCCTTAAAAGTCAACTGAGAACAACAGTGGTCAACATAAAACAAGATGTTGCACCCTTTGACTGTTTGGGGTAAATAAATACCCAAATGAACTATGTAGGACCTAAAAATTTGTCCTAAGCATATTAACACATTACTAAACATATTACAATTGTTGGGAAACACTCCAACACAAAGAAAAAGCACTTTCATGCTTCAAGGTCAAAAAGGGCAAAATGTGCTCTAAGAAACCTTAAAGGTCTAATGACCTCTAAATGATATAAAATTGAATTAAATGATCAAATATCATTTAAGGAACACAACAAAACCGTTGTCAAAGAAAACAGAGCTCAGAAACACCTGGCGACACAAAATGTGCACTAAAACTCCTTAAAGCACGTTTTTGTGTAATCGCCTTTTAAATTGGTTTTAAATGAGCTAAAAGGTTATAATTACCTTTAAATATAATAAAATATCATATTATATGATATTAGGAATTTAATTCCAGAAATTTACGAATTTTTACAAATTTAATATAAAATATTAATAAAACCCTAATGTGGGGCCCGTTTGGGTCAACATTGACTAAGTTGGTCAATGTTGACCATTGACCACGAAATGGACTACATAAAATCAGATAATTAAGTCTCTTAACAGACCAAGAGACAAGTCCCATGTGACAATTAAATGTAGTCCTTTACTTTTACATAAAATAACAAAAAAGACAAACTTTACCTTATAAAAAAAAAAAGGTGGGCTCCACTTACCTTACCCATGTGAGCCAGCCGTTGGAGCCTCCATTTTCTCCTCTTTCCCTTGATTTCGGTGCTCCAAGCAAGACAAGCAAGAGGTGGGTCACACATTCATTAAATGAATTAAAGTAACATTTACTCCATTTTCAATCAAAATTTGAATCAACATACCCTACCTTCTCAATCAAGGACGGCTGCCCTTGTCATTTCTCCTCCTTGTCTCCACCGAATTCCCCTTCAATTATCCAACCCCAATCAGACTTGATGAGTCATCAAAGCAAGAAAATCATAAAATATTCAAAAAATGTGCTTTAAGCTTAATTTAGGTCATCCTCCTTCATTTTCCTCTTCAGCCGAGGTTGCTCTGTCCTTGAGCTCCCTTTCTCTCCACCGTAGGTAAGAGTTCCAAGCACCATTGATGAGATCTCAAGCTCTAGGTAAGCTCTAAGGCATAAAAATGCCCATTTTCTTCATCTTTCTTTCCTTTTTCGATTGATCTACACTCCAACCTTTTCTATACATCTATGTAGAGTGATTTGGAGGTTAAAGGAAGTGTTGGTTTCGTACATAACCAGATCTAAGGAGGAAAGTTCAAGTCTTGACCATTTAAGGTAAAAATGTGCTTTAAGCTCATAACTTTTGATTCCCTTCAAATTCGGGTCTGTGTGAAACTTTGGTCCTGCCTTATTTTCTTCTCCTTTTCATGTGGAATCAGTTGGTTAGCCATTTGGAGCAAAGGGTGGCCGAGATCCAAAGGAAATACCCTCTTTTAAGGCATTTTTCCAAGGTAAAACCTAATAACAAGGTAGCTTGTTGAGATCTAGCTATTTCCTATGTCAATATGGTGGATCTAACACCTTGTGGTGTGTTTGATTCAGGCCGAAACCATCTTGAACTCTCCTTGCATTCTTAAGGTGATTTTTGCCTTAAATCTTACATTAAATTACTTCTTATGGTTAGATCTTTCTGGATACTAACTAGGCCTTGGTTTCTGTTTGAAAACATGTAAAACAAGTTGTGGTGAATTTCTCCTTAAGGTGGAGAACCCAAACAAGGCTTTACCTAAGCTAAATCAAGGTATAAATCACTTAAAACCTTAACTTGATACATTAACACAAGTTAAGTGTGTGTATATCAATTGCCGTGAGTGAATGATTAAAATAAGGTCTTGTTTGACCTTAAAATGTTTAAGGAATGGTTTAATAAATTTTATAACTAATTAAACAAGCATAATTGTCAAATTTAAGACATTATGTGGAAGTTTGGTAATTAAATGAAAATTCTATGGTGAGGCCGAGAATTTATATGTATTTTGGGACATTTATGTGTAATTTATTTTGCAAGCCAATGTTTGTAATAAGGCCATGTATTTTAGGCCATTTTATTTATGCATTTACAAGCTTTTAATTAAGTTTAAGTAGTATAAATGCATTATCGAAAATAAATGGGGTATTAGGTGTAATTAAATTAAATTTGGGGGCTTTAGAATAATAAGGCCGAAAATGAGAGGTAAAATGGAGTTAAAATAAAGTTTATAAGATTTTGTAAAGTTTTGGGGTTAAATGGTGATTTCTAGAAAGTATGGGTACTAAACCGTAATTATAAGGAATTGTTGGTCAAGGAAATATTAAGGTGGTCAACCTTGACCATATGCTAGGTTTTGACCAAAATAAATAAGTTAGATAACTTATTTAAGGTGTTATAATAAGATAAGTATGTTTTATGGTAATATTTTTATGACATATGTGGTAAATATGTTATTACCAAAAATAAAGGGTGTACAATGGTATTTTAAACACCCATGGGCTATTAAGAATTTTAGGAATTTATTGGGTTGTTTTGGAATTAAAATAAACTATATATGTATAATATATAGTTATTATGTCATTATGACACTTTGGAGAAAAATAGATGGTGGAATGGTAAATACCAAGAGTATATGGGTTAATAAGGATATTATAACCCTTTGGTGAAATTTGGAGATTTTTAGAATTATTTAAGAGTATCTATTGAGATATGTGTATAAGATATGATTTTAATGATATGGTAAAACTATATGATAAATAGGGCCAAATGGCAACTATAGAATAGCACAAGGGCTGTTCGAAATTTACAAAAAATAACCATAGGTTATACTCTTTTATAAGTTAGAAATGTTATATTGAATGGTATATATAACATGGTAAAAAGAAAGGGGTGTTGTGTGGTATGATATTGGTAAAAATGGTTTAAGGAAAAGTATAAGGTTTAATATATGCCTATGAGGCAATATACAATAGTTTTTATAAAAACTATAGGTTATGAGTTAAAGGAAATAAAAATATCATATCAAATGGTATTAGTATTTTGGTATAACATTACATAATGTTATGTGGTCAAAAGGGAATTTAAATAAATTCAAGGGATATACCGAATTAATAAGAGTTGAAAGATGAATTTTAGACTAAGGTCTATAATGTTATAAATGTTATGACAATGATATGGTTTAGATGGAATTAATATAAGGAAGGGTACTCACATAAAATAATGTGACAAACTATAAATAAATGAGATTTATAAACTAAGGTGTTTATGGAATAAACCTTAGGAGTTGTAATTATACAACATAAGATGTTACATGATATTAGGATAATAATCTTAATATAAGTTGTATAATATAATACAACTAATGGGAATAATCATCCAATAAAAGATGATAAAATGTAACATAAAATACAAGAGTTTATGAAACTCATGAGAATTACCTACGTGGTAAAAATATATACATACACAAGAATAATGTATATAAGGTGGATAAATATATTTTGGTTGAAAACCTTATGATTTAATGGTGGTGGTTATTTGGAAAAAAATATAGTTACAAACTATAGGCTATGAATTTTGCTAAGATAATGGGTAATGAAATACAAAGAATTATAATGGATGATGGAAAAAAATATATATATAAGAATGCATGCATACATGCAACTATAGGTTACGTACCTAAACTAGATGTGGATAAGATTAAAAGAAATATAAGGAATTAAACTTAACAGTTGAAATAGTTTTGACGTACGCGTTTTAAGTAAAAAGCCGACTGTTTTAGAAAAACTGTAACAACAACTGTAGAAAACAGGGGTGAACTGTCGGGGTTACTTATAATTCGGAAATACCGATGTAGTTAGTCATGGAGACTGACTTATAGTTTTATTACCGTTTAGAGTATACTTCTGACAAGGACGCTTGACGAGCTAACGGACTACACGGAGCGTAGGATCTTGCTGATTCATACTCCACCGTAATACAGTCAGGGTGAACGGTATGTAAAGGGGTTTGATCCGAGTTGTCCTAAGGTTGCTCCTTGGGCTCGGATTTGGTTGATATAACTTGTATGTTGTTATGTGTCTCTGATTGTCTCTGAGGGCTTCCTCAGTTCAGACTTCTGTGTGATCTGTGACAAGATTGATTGTCTGAATGTGTTAATTAATATGCATGAATATATTTATAGCTGCTTATTATTTACTGTTGTTGAGTTAACAGTATGGTTCGTATATATGAACCAATATATATAAAACGAACTAGCGGCTATGGTGCTATCTTATATGAATATAAGGAACGTAAGTAAAACGTTGTAGCACTATGATAATAACATATACATATTATCTGAGACTTTTGTACGGAGCATTGGCCTTTCTATACGCCGCTCTCGTATCTAACACTGGATCCCGAGTTTACAGACTCCGGATTGGACTAATGACCTTAGTCTGCTGTGTTAGAAATTTGGTAATGCGATGCGATGGTATAATTAATTAATTAAGGAATGGAAGTAAAGCCAAGAGGATGGCTCTTGGTGCGCGATGTGATCACAAAAACGATACCAGGATGTCCGCGTACGGGTCCGTAAGTATCAAGAAAATTTCCCGTGAGCTAGAATGGCTCGTTGGTCGGAGACTCTACCGTTGGAGTGGCTACTGCCGTGGGTGACCCGCCATAATATATGGGTAACTAGAGACATGTCGTTTTAACGAGACATTGTCACTAGGTATAACTGAACAACTAAAACAATTGAGACTTATACAGTGGCGAACAATACTATGGACGAGACTTAATACTTGTTTATTATTCTCGTTGTTTCGCTTTGTTGTTCATTGGTTATACTTGGGTTATTTTATTGTGTGTTGATGGTTGGATGGAGCCTACGAGGCTAAGGTAAATTAAATATGAGCATTGTACGCTACGGCGAATGTACATTGTACATTATATTGTTATTGTTCGATACGTTCGATATATAATTGTGGATTGTGTTATTAAATGATTGTGGATTGGATGGATGGATGAATATGTGTATTACACATGTTTATTACAGTATTGTTATAACTGTAAAATGGTAAGCATGAAACCGACCTAATAATAAGATGGTTAAAATGACAAGTGACCATTAGGGTCCAGGCCCGGCATACTCAGCGTCTATCGCTGATACTATACCATTGCAGGTTGTTGATCATTGTCGGAGCTGAAGAGCAGGAACAGGGTAATTGGAGATGTTGTATAGCAATGAAGATGGTGAATTGTATTATGGTAAGGTTGTGTATTCAGGATTGGGTAGACGCTCACTTGTCGATGTTTATGGTTTATGGACTTAGTGTGATGTATAGGAGTTTCTCGTTATCACTGCGGTTAACAGTTTATTTGTATTGGAAGTTGGATGTAGTTTGGCTGCGTTGCTCGCATGGGCGAGTAACGGCCGGTGACACCCGAGTGAGTTTTGTAATTGTTAGTTATTTTTCCGCTGCGAGACGTTTTATTTATTGCTACGTGAGAGATTATACCGTGATTATTGAGAGGGGTGTTACACACACGATCGTTCATCCACGACGGTGCCAATCGCTGTTGCTTTGAAGTTCATAGTGGTGTTACCAACTGCCATATGATGATGTGCCACCACAGCCTCGCTAAAGTCACCGGCACTCTGGGCTTCTTAGCTAATTGATGTGTTTCTTCAATCATCTCAGTACTCATACTTGTCTTCATGGAAAATCTAACCACACTTGTCGGTTGAGAGAAAGAAAATCAAAACAGAAACAAAGCAGACACGAGATGTGTCTACTTGAAGCTTCGACCAACACACCAATTTGCTAAATGCTTATTCAATCAGAGAATCAAGAAGGAACAGAGAATACGACTCTCATTCTTGGAAGAAGATTTTACCTCGAAACTTTTAAACATCAGCACCAGTCTTTTAATCAGTAGCACTATATGAGATTTCATCGCCGTCAAGCAGTTAAATTGTTCGGTTTCCACGAACCCTCCTCCTTTCCTTGGGGATTGAGGGGCTGTGCTAGGCACAGTACTACCAATATGTTGACGGAAACGAATACAAACTGTGATTTGTAAGACAAAACGACAGGGTTGAAAGGGTAGCTGAAAAACCGTGGTTGGGTGTTTAAAATTCTAATCCAATCCATCCAGTCAAAAGATACTACCACCAACCAATCCGAACACATACATCATCGTCTTCCCAAATCCAAAAACCAGCTCGTTCTGCTACACCATTGAAGTTGGCTTGACAGTTGAACATTCCATCGGCAATCCTGTGAAAATTCAAATCCTATCTACTTATGATTGTTACTGTCAACATGCATTGAATTTTGTCTGTGTTATTGACGGAGATGGAGAACTGCAGTAGCATACACTCCTTGATGATGGCATTGTGGTGGCGTGGGGGATGTTACGATGTGTAGCTGGTAAGAGTTGAAGATGGTCGTCGATTGTGTATTTTTTTGCAGGTTGATTCCGCCTTTTTGATAGAAGAAAATGAGGGGTACTTACGTCTTTCATGCAGAAATCTGATTCTACCATTATTCGCGGCCACCAAACGGATAAAATCACTCATGCACTAATCCCACCTTAATGTCTGCGATACGTAGACATGTTAATCCATACATTAATCTACCTTCATTTTTTAAGGTTTCTATCAAACAAGCCCAAAATTAAATACTTATACATGTTAATGCGTGTCGTGTTTCGGGTCGTATATTTTACTTTTTTTGTCACAAAGTATGGTAAACAGATCTTTAGGGGGCATTTGTTTTGGGGCAATCAGGAAAGAGAATCATTGCTGTTTGTTTTGCCAGTTTTTCCTATTTTCAGAAAATGGAAAGGGAATAGGATTACCCAAAATTCTCTATCTTGATTTGTGATTTCCCTTTCCCCAGTATACTTTGACCAGAGACATATGACCATTGACCGGTGAATGTTGACCAACAATTAATGTCTGCTGACCGGCAGCAGGCCGTTGACCATTAACCGGTCACCGTTGACTAGTTATTTATTTCATTTATTCTGTTTCTCCCGACTGAATTGCCCCCTTATAAATAAAAATCTTTCAGTAGCGAGGAAGGAAGACGAACACTCCTCACTCGACACTAGTTAGTTACCGACTGTCCAAACCGAGAGTGGAAAAAGGCGTCTCATCCGATTCCTTCCATTTTACTCGGAGAGACCTACAGAGTACCGGCAGCGTGGAGATGGATGCCCTGACCCATACGGGCTTTGCTTTCTGCAATCCAAGACCTCTCCTTCTTCCCACCACTGCCCCATCTTCAAGAAAGTTCTGCTCACGATTTCATGCCACCGCCATCACCACCGGCGCCGAAGGCAACAGCACGATCGGCACAGCCACATTCTCTGCCAGCAAGTGGGCGGACCGACTCCTTTCTGACTTCCAGTTCTTCCCTTCCTCTCCTGAAGCCTCCTCCTCCTCCTCCTTTTCCTCATCATCAGCCACTACTCTTACTTCTCTCCCTCCGTCCCTCGCTCCTCCCGATCGGCACGTCCCTATCCCTCTCAATTTCTACCAGGTATGTTCATTCTCTCTACCTCCCAATTCCGTGTGCGACCTGCATAATTCTCACTCGATGTTCATGGTGAGGCGATATAGGTTTTGGGAGCGGAGGCGCATTTCTTGGGTGATGGGATTCGAAGGGCGTTCGAAGGTAGGGCTTCCAAGCCGCCACAGTATGGGTACAGCCATGAAACTCTCGTTAGCAGACGGCAGATTCTACAAGCTGCCTGTGATACTCTTTCGAACCCCAGTTCGAGGAGAGAGTATAATTTGGGTCTAGCTGAAGACGAGGAGGATACGGTTCTTACTGATGTCCCTTTCGATAAGGCAATTCCTCTCTTCTCGATAATTTCTGTACCTTATTATCGGAACATTCAGTTTACACATTTTGCTATCAATTTGATTGTTAGTTGTGCTACTATTAGTGATGACTGGGAAGTTAAAAGCTTGCTGGAAAAGTAATGAGAATTTGGGTGAATTTATGGGTTTTGATCTGGGTTTGTCGCCTTCGTCATTGTAGGTGCCTGGGGCTCTGTCCGTTCTGCAAGAAGCTGGAGAGAGCGAATTGGTTCTGATAATTGGAGAGAACTTGTTGAGGGAGACACTGCCTAAGCCATTCAAGCATGATGTACTGTTGACTATGGCTCTCGCATATGTTGAAATTTCAAGGGATATCATGTCATTATCTCCTCCTGATTATGTACGAGGTTGTGAAGCGCTTGAGCGAGCATTGAAGCTCTTGTCGGTGAGAACCTCAAATTGACACATGACACACCTGCGTTTCAGTTGTATTCAATTGTATGGTTGATAAATAGGCAGATATCTAGTCTGAACTGTTTGTATGAGTTTAGTGAGCAAGAAACAGGGAAATTAAATGATATGAAGATGCAAAATTTAAATCTTTATTGTTTTCTTGAGATTATTCGTCTAATATTAGCTTCTGGAATTTAGCGAAGATACTCATTATAGCTACTGGACTACCATCTAATGACTACTAACCTTTTTGCTCGGGTCTGAATTTGTTTAGGAGGAGGGTTCAAGTAGCCTCGCCCCTGAGTTACAACTCAAATTGATGAGACTTTGGAGGAAATTACCCCTCAATGTGTTCTGGAGCTTCTTGCCTTGCCACTTACTGATGAGTTCCGACAAAAGAGAGGTGAGGCCCTGCAAGGTGTTCGTAACATTCTGTGGTCTGTTGGGGGAGGAGGTGCCACTGCAATAGCTGGGGGATTTACACGTGAAGATTTCATGAATGAGGCCTTTGCGCATATGACTGCTGCTGAACAGGTATGTCTATGAGTTCTATCTAGTAAATTGCTACTTTGTAATTCATTTATTCAGCTGCTGCATGCTCTAGTTTGCCACTGAACTTCTAGCTAACTCTCTGTTCCTCTCCATTAGGTTGATTTGTTTGCTGCTACACCAAATGATATTCCAGCAGAGAGCTTTGAGGTCTATGGAGTAGCTCTTGCACTTGTATCTCAAGCTTTCATTGGTAGAAAACCTCACCTTATTCAAGATGCGGATAACCTTTTTCAGCAACTCCAGCAAACGAAAGTGGCAAATTTATCTGATTCTGCCTCCCTATATGCTCCCAAAGATAGTAGGGAGAAAGATTTCGCATTGGAGAGGGGCCTCTGTTCATTGCTTGTTGGGGATCTCGACAACTGTCGTACATGGCTGGGTCTGGACAGTGAAAGTTCACTCTATAGAGACCCTTCCATTGTGGATTTCATCCTGGAGAATTCAAAAGATGACCAGGAGGAGGTTGGAATCCTCTTTGGACTCTGCAAACTGTTGGAGACTTGGTTAATGGAAGTTGTCTTCCCCAGATTCCGGGAGACACAAGGAGTTCAGTTTACACTTGGGGATTATTATGACGATCCATCAGTTCTGAGGTACTTGGAAAGGTTGGACGGTGTTAGTGGGTCTCCACTGGCTGCTGCAGCGGCTATTGTGAGAATTGGTGCTGAAGCCACAGCTGTGCTAGATAATGTCAAGGAAAGTGCAATACAAGCATTGAGAAAGGTTTTTCCTCCTAGTAAAAGAGAAGAAGGAAAAGTAATGAGAGAAGACAGCGGCATTTCTTATGGGTCATTTGGGGACGAAGATAATGAGACGTTTTTTCAGAGTTATCAAAACAATATCCCAAGCACTGAGGACTTGCCAAGAAAAAGTGATCCTGGACAAGTCAATCAGGTGAGCTTGATCAGTGATAAGATGAAAGATGTGAGTCTCAAGATTGCCTGTGCTGGTGTGGTGATCGGGTTGACAACCTTGGCTGGGATGAGACACTGGCATGGAAGAAGTAGCTCTGGTAGTCCAAATAAACCTGCTAGTACAGCCATGGCATCTGTTGCTGCTGAAGTTGGTGAGTATTGGATGAATATTCTGCTTGTCAACCTATATTATGGATTAAAACGGAAACTGAATCCAACCCAAAAGAAAATATTCTGAATTTATTTTATGGGTATAATTTTGCTTATAGGGATAGTTCCAGAGAAAATTGTCGAGCAAACCATGAAGATGGATGCTAGGCTTGCTGAAGCTATTGTTCGCAAATGGCAGGACATAAAGTCTCAGGCTCTGGGGCCAGATCACTGCCTGGAGAAATTGCCTGAGGTCAGTAACTAGACACCTTCATATATCACTTCTTTTAATTTTTCCTTCAAGTCAAATCCATCCATGCAAGGTTCCTCATGAAAAGATTCTCTTTGAAAGTGAACAAAGGGGGTGGGAGGATAGCTTCTCATGGTGTTAGTGATAATTTTTTTGGGTAACTATCTAAAGTGCAACTACAAATGCATTCATTTTTTTCTTCTTTTTGAGTACATTAGGGGACAAGCCCTAGACTCTGGTAGGGTGTGGCGTGGGTGTTTTGAACCTGGGATCACTCTTGGTCCTGGCGCATTCTGCTGAATGGAGGTATCATTTCTAAAGCATATGTGGGACAGGCTCAGACACATTGAATACTCCTTATACATGAATCCTGCTTAGTGCTTCGTGTAAATGCATTTGTCTTATGAATGTCTATTGATGATTAAGTTATCATCTTTTCTGTGCGTGATATTGATAATTGTTGAACGATGACTGATATTTTAGGTGTTGGATGGGAAGATGCTAAAGATTTGGATGAACCGAGCCCGTGAAATTGCAGATCGGGGCTGGTATTGGGAATACACCCTACAAAACATCACCATGGATAGTTTAACTCTCTCTGTGGATGGTCAACGTGCTGTGGTGGAAGCAACCTTGGAAGAGGAGGCTCACCTCATAGATAGGGAGCACCCTGAACAAAATGATTCTTACTGCAAAACATACACCACAAGGTATGAGTTGGCTATCTGTCTCTCTGGTTGGAAGATCATCGAAGGTGCTGTTCTCAAATCCTGAGGATTCTTCTGCGAGGAATTAGAAGTTGCCGCTTCTTAGCTTGTAAATACGTCTGTTACATACTTCTCGGTTCTGTGCAGGTGTAAGTACGGTGTTGCACGTTTGGTATGATTATGCCGAATGTGACGTACTGTTTTCCTTGAATATTTTAATAAGTAGTGTGCAATCTTACAAAACGTAATAAGTATGCACCCAAGTAAAAACAAACAAAAGCATACTAGGTCGACTGTGGCGTTAGCTCCTTTGCATCTGATGGGAATGAACACATGATCCAGTGGGTTACTCCAGCTCCCTGATAACCTTCATGATTTCCTAGCTTCCACAGAAAATACTCAAGAATAGGAGCTCTTTCAACTTTGAATATATCTAACACCATCTCATGTGCTTTGCTTTACCTGCTATCATTTTTCAGTTTGGTCTAGCATCCTAACTCCATCTGATTTCTTGCTTTTCAAAACTCACCCAGCTATGAAGATTAGTGATGAGATTAAATTCCTCCTTTTCTTTCCTTTCCTTTCCATTCATCATGTCCTCCCCCAATTTCAAGAAGGTTAACTCATTCTTAGGTCTTAACAAATTCACACCCAGCTAGTTAAAGATATCATCCCACATTTTTGCTGATAATTAAACATACATCCCCCATGACTTGACAATCCATCATAATGCAACTTTCCCAGTAATGATTGCACATTCGCTTTGCCCTGTTAGTAATATGCTTCTGTCTATCTATCAGCATGTCTTGTGCAGAGGTTGTAAGCAAACTATACCCTAATGTTTACTCCCATGTAGTATATCTTTTCCTGATAAATCCAAGCCACATCTACCTTCATCATACCTTGGAAGTTTTTGGCAAAAATATTCCTTCAACTCCATTTCACCATTCAAAGTTTTCATTGTGTACATTAATGAAATATGAAACAGTAAGCAGGCAAAAAGAGAAAGTTACTAACATCATCAGTGAGGAACATGAACATTTGCTGTTAGGTGATTTGGTGATTTGAGGGTGATTTCAAACTCTATTAGGCGATTTGGGGATTTAAGGGTGATTTCAAACCCTAGTCAGGAATCTTGTTGAGGTGATTTTGGGATTACCCTATTAGATCTTCATCAAAGCTCAGCGATAGCTTAGTTGGAGTCTTCTTCTCCTTTGCGTTTCAGGATATAACAAATTAAGGCTTCGTGTGGTGGTGCAAAATTTTTCTCATCTTCACCGATAAGCAACTAGGTGGTTAGTCTTAGATTGTGGCAGTGGTGGCTCCGTGCTCTCTCCTTCATTGCCTGGTTCGGTCAAGTTGGTCTAGTTCATGGGTGAGTGGTTTCTCAAGTCAAATAGGCAGCTGGATTGAGCAGAGAAAAGCGCTTACTCAGTGGCAGTGAGTTGAACCAAAGCAGAAATTTGTACAAGCTTCGAGTTCAGGAACTCTTTTGACAATTTTCTTATCTTCTAAAGCTTAGTCAGTTATCGAGCAAGTCAAGATTTTGCTTTCGACAACAATTTCTTCTGCCTCTCATGATTGGTTTTCTACTGCAGCTGCTACTCGCGCCTCTCTTGCCATCCACTCTGATGCGAATCTAATTCTGCCTTCTCGATATCTACCTCCTTGTCTAAAGTGAAGGCTTCCAAGAAAAATGAGTTGTATTAGCTTGAATTGACGGTGTTTGGGTCGCCCTAATGTAGTAGCCTGGACCACTGAATTTAAGTTCAAACCTGGGCTTGCCTTTCTTATGGACTATGATGGAATTTTTGTTGGAAGTGTAGGTCTTAGTGGCAGTTTGACTCTTTTGTGGTCTAAAGACTTCGAGGTTAATCAGGTAAAATACTTGAAGCATCACATTGTTGTTAATGTCAAGTTCTCGGGTCTTCCTCGGGTCCATTTCACGGGATTCTACGAATGAGCTACCTGAGGTCTAAAATATCTATCTTGGCGTTTGATGGTTGTTCTAGGAAAGCAACCAGGAGATAAGTAGATCTTAGCAGGTGATTTCAACCAAATTTTGGCTCCTTTAGAAAAAGCAAGTGGAAGGGTAAGAGATGAATCCCAAATCAGGCCATTCAGGGAGGTGGTAGATGAGGGGAGTTAAATGATGCGGGTTTATTTGGTCTACCATGCACTTTCACTAATGGGCATATTCAAAACCTCTCCACAAGTAGATTGGACAAGGTCTTGGCTTCCCACCAAGCTATGATTTTGCTCCCTAAAATCTCAGTGGAGCATCTTCTCATGTAGGGCTATCCAAACAGTTCGGTTATTTCGATTATAATCGAAAACTGAATTTTTTTCAGTTTTTTTAACCGTTTTTCTTAACCATTTTTTAAAATTCTTGTTTTCGGTTAACTGAATTTTATTTCAGTTCAGTTTCTGGTTATTGAAAAAAATATTTCGGTTAAATGAATAACCGAAATATTTTTTTAAATAAAATTAAAATTTAAAAATATTAATGAAAATTATAATTTTTCTTATAATAATTTCAGTTAACCGAATTTATTACGGTTAACCGTAACTAATTCGGTTTTCGGTCCGGTTTATGGTTATTAAATAGAAAAAAAATTCAATTTTCGGTTATTGAATTAAATTTCAGTAAATTCGGTTATAATCGAAATAAACAAAAACCGATTTTTTTTTTCAAAATTCGGTTTTCGGTTAACCGAATGGACACCCCTATTCCAATGAAAAATTCAAATCATTGTCCCCTATTAATGAGTTCTTTTTGGCTCCCATAAGAAATATGCTTAGACATTTAGATTCTAGAATGGATGGATTTGGACCCAAAGTGCAGAGAGATCATCCAAAAGGTGTGGATGGGGAATAATGATCAGTTGATGAGTTACTTTAGGAGTTGCAGTCTAAAGCTCAGAGAATGGAATAGATGGATGATTTATAAAATCAAATGGAAGTTGATTAAAAGACGAAGGAACTGGAAAGGGTAAATGCTTCCCAATCTATCCTTCTGGAAAGTAAACAACAAGAAAAGACTTCTAATTGAAATATAACTTATGATGTTCGAAGAGGAGTTATGGTGGAAGCAGAGATCAAGGGATAATTGGATTCATGAGGGGGATAAAAATACTTCTTTTTTTTCTTCATGCGTGAGCTTCCAGCAATCTTAGAAGAAAATAGACCTTTGGGCTAGTGGATAAAGATGGTACTATGCAATACATCTGGGTGCAGTTGGAAAGTTCTATAGATTCAACTTTTAAGATATTTTTGCTCCTACTACTACTGGTGATTCCTCTTTGTTTCAAGAAGCAGTGAAAAGTCGGTTGCCTGCTGATCACATTGCTCTTCTTTCTCAACCATACGTTATGGAAGAAGTGGTTCAAGCATCAAAGGATTGAGGAAAGAGAAAGCCTCGGGTCCAGACGGTTTCAACAGTAAGTTCTATCAAACTTATAGGAGTATTACTGGAGAGAAAGGGGTGGAGGCGGTCCTAAGTATTCTACGAGGTAGCCCTCTTTCCTAGTCCTTGAATGATTACTTCATTTCATTGATTCCAAAGTTTAATGGCAAATAGAGTCCAATCTATTATTCCTCAAATTAATTCTGAAAATCAGTCAAGATTTGGCAAGGGTAAATTACTCTATGATAATGTTGTTCTAGCTGGGGAAATTCACCATCTTCTATCTAGAAGCCAAGCGGTTAAAAAGGGTCACTTTGTTATAACAGTTGACTTCAACAAGGCTCATGACAGATTGGACTTAGGTTTTTTAAACAAAACTTTGTTGGTAATGGGTTTTCCTGATCAATGGAGAATTCATGTTATCAATTGTGTCAATTCTGTTCAAGGTTCCATTCTTGTTAGGCAAGGAGACCCAATTTCTCCTTTTCTATTTATCATCAGCCAATAATCTATTTCTAGTGTCCTAAACTAGGCCATGTCCTCTAATTTGTATAAAGGCATTTCCTTGCAAAAAACCCCCCTTAAAATTCCCATATTGCCTTTGTAGATGGTATTATCTTTTATGGTAGTGCTACCCCCTCAAATGTCCAATTCCTCTCAAATACCCTCAAAGCCTTTCTCTCAACCCTGGTCATCTCATAAACAATACAAAATATGAGCTGGTGTTTAGTAAGAAAGTCCTTCAATATGTTAGGAACCAAATCAGTAGTATTGTAAGCTATCCCATATTTCACCAAGTCTTTTTTTCAACTTCATATTGTTCTCATTAAGAAAATGGATTCAATGTTGTCTTCCTTTTGGTAGGGGTGTCAAAGATAAGAAACCAATGCATTGGGTTAAGTGGAAACAAGTGTACCCACGGTTGGGGTTCGGGGACATCCTATTTTAGTAAAGCCTTGTTAGCAAAATAAGTCTTGCTTATTCTAAATAATTCTCGATCTTTAGTTGCAAAAATCCTGCAAGCTGTTTACTTTCCAAGGAAGCACATTCTAGCTGCACCTAGTAAGAGGGACAGTGAAGGATCGTAAAGCTGACTCAAAATACTTCAAGCGATTAGTCTACAAAGTACGTGACTCTATTAAACTTAGTTCACTGAAGCAATTAATCAACACTGTCACATACACTATAAATTCTTTATTTGTGGTCTTCAAAATAAAGAGCTTATATTGCCTATTAAGTAGAAGGGTTCTACGTAGCAGGAACTCACTTACTCACCCTACAGATTTTCTAATCAGCTCTTTGATGAGTATAGTAACTAACTATGAAGCTCAAACTATATTAACTGAAAATGACCGAAAACTCTTCTCTCTGATTACAAGACACAATTCTCTATAATACTCATGTGTAATGAAAGCGCACATTGCAACTGAAACTTGGCTCTTTATATAACAAAGTCTCTGGAGCAGTTGAAGGAGTGTATTTCTAATACTCTAGGAATTTGACTGTTTTTCAGCATGAATTTCGGACCTGACTCATTTCTTGCATGATTTAGGTTGTGAATCCGAATATTGTGGCCCAAGAAGGTTGACCGTTGTTGATCGAATGTTGGCAAGAAGCAGACACATATTGATCCTTAAATTTTACAGTTAGTTACTACCGATGAAGTCAATGAGTGTTATGTGAATTATGTGCAGGTCAATATCACAAAATATGGGCAAGTGGACCCAATTGAAGTAGTAGTAAAGAGTGTCGTTCCACTAGGAAATTGACTATCTATCTCCCTAGCTTCGGTATTCGGTAACGGAACAATAATTAAAAAGGGAGGTTTAGCCCGTGGCAAGCTTAATGGTTTGGTTCAAGAAAAACTGCAACTTAAATGTGGAAACTAAAATTGGTTGTTGAAGGATTTGGATGGAAAGCACTCTAGGATGGTCATTATCACCTAAATTCACCCCAACTTCACTTATGAACCCATTTCACTCAAATTGTCTATTTGGACTATTGTAATTACCTTCCAAGTCATGGAAGAGCCAACTCTTACCTAGATACTCTCAACTCCCAAATCAAGAGGAGTTCAAATCACTAGATAGCATTAATTGCAAGTCCACATAAATAGCCCCAAATTCCACCAACTAATCAAGCTAGCACAATCTAGGGTTTCTCTCTCCTCTAGGTCACAACCCCCAACTCAAAGTCTTGTGTTGTTGGGAATCACCATAAATGCCATAATTGATCAAGTTAAAGCATTAAATGAATAAGAGAGAGAAAACAATCATAATTAATGAAGTAAGGGTTTACAAGCTAGTTGGGGGATTCAAGTTCAAATCCCTATCCCAAAGTGCTAAATAGATCTACTCAGCCATAGAGATACATAGAGAGAGAGAGAGAGAGAGAGAGAGAGAGAGAGAGAGAGAGAGAAAGCCATTGTTGAAGGTGGTTGAGCTTGGCAAAGATGAGCTTTCTTCCTCTTCTTCCTTCTCTTCTTCTGCTTCTTCTTCTTTTCTCCATCAAAATCGCTCTCTCTCTCTCTCTCTCTCTCTCTCTCTCCTTGTTTCAATCTCTAAGTGTGTAGAAGTGAAAGTGAGTGAATCAGCCTCAAAACTGGCATAAGTAGAGAAATTTCTGAGTCCAACCGACCCACAGTAGGTCGGTCTCGTGGGTCGGTCGGCCTTCTGAAGACGGGGCACGTGACCTTTTTAAGTTCCGACCGACCCAGTGTGAGTCGGTCCTATGGGTCGGTCCAGTGCAGAGACAAATTTCTTCTCCAGGAGCTTCCGACCGACCCAGAGTGGGTCGGTCCATGGGTCGGTCAACTGCAGACGCATTTTTCTTTAAATTTCGTGGGGCCTAGAATCTTCGTTACGGCTCGGAATTGCTCTCCGTTTACGGCATTGGAAAGCTTAAAGGATGGGGAATCTGTTGGTGCATGCCACTAGCTCTAAAAGGTGAAAGTGTGCTGTAACAACCCCAAAACCGGCCTAGGAGTTAGGGCGGTTACACGCCACGAGTCTATTACCTAACGTCGCAAGGCTCTAACGCAGATCAAACCCCAATCCAAAACAAAGCTTGAATAAATATCGAAAGAGCTTACAATATCCAAACGAGTTCATAAGTCAAATACCAAAGTAAGGCCCGAAGGCTACATAAGATCTAAAAGCGTCTAACGCGCTAAGCGATACAAAAGCCTAATTAAACATAAAGAAACGAACAGCTCCAGAAGGGGATAAGAGAGAAGATCCCACAAGCTCATCCTGCAACATAAGTAAGGGGTGAGCTAAACAGCCCAGCAAGCAGAAGACTTCCTCAAGGAAGCCCACTCAAAACAGAAGTAGAAGGTTGTATAAACAGAGGAAAGCGTAATCATTTATAAACAGATGGGTGAGAATCACAAAACAGAAAGCAGAGCGGAACATCACATCAAATCATAGTCGGACTTTCAGAATCAGAAACAAAGGAGTGGGACACCAGCAACAAGCTAACACAACAGAAGGACTCACATAACGTCCTATGGATCGAGGATCCCACAACAGAAGCCGTAGAGACAGCTAACAGACCCATCGGTCACATAATGCCCTAAGGGAGACCCTAAGGAGCGTAATCAGAAGGAATTCCAGCGCAGCATGCTACAGGACATCCCGACCCGACTATCCAAGGCTAGAAGCAACGTAACTAGGTCCCAAAATCAAAAAGCTCACAAAAAGATCTTAAGCGCATGGAAATGCATATAAACAGCATAAGAAGCTTGTACACAAGTAGGGGAATCCAACTCCGCAAACGGAACTCAAAACGGAGCTAAAACAGAGAAGTTATGCCAAAACAGAGGCATGTCCGAACTTACGTCCAACCTTGCAAGTTCGGACAGAGGCCGAGAAGTAAAGGTCGCGGAAAACACAGCGTCCGAACTTACGTCCGGACATTGAAGTTCGGACGTAAGTCGAGTCAGAAGACAAAACCATCGTCGTGTCCGAACTTGCGTCTGACCTTGCAAGTTCGGACACATGTCAAAACTCAAATCAAAACCCGTCCTCGCATCATGTCCGAACTTGTAAGTTCGGACACTTCAAAATCTTGGAAATCAGAGGCGAGCCAGACGCACTGTCCGAACTTACAAGTTCGGACAGACGTCCGGACGACGCAAAAGCAGCAGTTCGCAACGGGAACAGAGGCAGGAAAACAAGGTCAAATCATCACCAAATTTAGAATAGACTCCAGAATTGTAAAACAGTGCCCACGGGGGTTTAGCCAATTGATCAACAACATCAAAACGCATTCAAACCACGCAACGCAACCCGAAATCTTAACCAAACAGCGATTACAAACAGTCCCCCGAGGGTGAATGCACAACCCCGATTCCATCCCCCACTTACCCGAATTCGCGGAGCAGATTCAGTCCAGCCAATGCCCACACGCAGCCAGACGAACAGCAGTAGAGAAGCAGCCCAGAACAACGCTGAATTCACAACCGAGCGGCCCAACAATCAGAAAACTGCCCCTCTCAAAACAGAAGCAGAAACCACCGAAATTGAAAGAGAAATCAAACCTGAATTACAGCAGAGGCAAAACAACAACGACAGGCCCAAAATCGCACCGAACGCAGCCGCAATCGCACCAGAATTCAGAACCAGATCAGCAAGGGGAAGGAGAGGAAGAACGCACAAACTGTCGAGAGGGAATACTACGTCTTGAAAACTGAACGGGAAAACTGAGCGAGAAAATAAAATGATGATGGACTCCCTTTTCCTTATTAATGACTTACCAAAATAAAAGAGAGGGGAAAAGACCTCCTCGTCCCTTGTCTTTTAACTTAAGGACTCCGACGTCCCCTCAACTACACAAGACACCACATAACATAAGCAATAACATAAACCAGAATGTTATAAAATCTGAAAACGAAATATGGAGTATTACATGTGCTCAAGGTGAACTTTTACCTATCAAAATATCAAACTGTATAAGTTCACTATTAATCATAAAAACACTCTATTAAGTGGTGAAATGAGCTATGCACCAAGTAAAATGAAGGTGTATAAAGACATTGAAACATTATTATTTCACCACTTATCAACTCCCCCACACTTATCTATTTGCTTGTCCTCAAGCAAAAATTTGCTAGGAACCCACAATAAGAAGGACCATTTAAAGCAAGCAAGTGTTTAGATGAAATCTTGAATTCAAGTGAGCAAATTTGTGAAACATCTCAAGAGGAGTGCAACCAACCTTCTCGTGGTGACATGGGTGTGCTTAGGGCAAATAAAAATACAGAGTTTTGGGGTATGATCTAGAGTGCTTCCAAGTTCTTAGAGATTTTTGGAACTTGGAGAACTTTTACCATGGTCAACTTCTCTCAAGAATGGGCATTGAGGAAAAAACAAAAGGAAAAATAGAGATTTGCATTTGATTCACTTTTGCAACAAGAGATGAGAAGAGATAGTTTGGCATTTTGCCTTTCTTTAATGAACACTCAACTCTCATTTGTTGGTTACCTATGGTGTCTCTCAAGTTCCATTATAAATATTTTTCACAAGGAAGCACCCCATAGCAATCCCTAGATGAGAAGATAGAAAGAACCCCTAAGCAATAAAAAGTCACCTAGAAAGGGATTTATGGATGCACCGCAACTAATTGCTCCTCAAGAGAGATCTTTTTGAAAAATTTAGTGAAAAATTCTAAGAATTCATGGAAACACTTGCTTACTATAAATGTAACTTCTACATGGAAGCTGTAGATATGTATAAGGAAATTGAGTAGTGCACCAAAAAGAAAAGGTCGTGTCCCCCACACTTGAATGGGACAATGTCCTAATTGTTCAAAGCAAAACTCAAGGGAAAACAAACAGAAGACCTTTTCGAAGCACTTAACATAGAGTACAAAAGTTTAACGCATTATGTAAGTGTTTAGGAGTGAGAGAACGAGGACTCCCTTGAGAGGGTGTGAGTGGTTGACTGAATTCCCCCACACTTGTGATGTCCGGGGCGTTGAAGTGCTAGCTCCGACATTTGTAAGTCGGAGGCCCTAGGATTTTTTTGCAAGAGTTCCTCTTGCATGTGTCCTAACTCACCCTTGAAGAGTTCTGGAGTTCAAAGTATATATCAACAATGCAAGGCAAAAAGGAAACTAGGCGCACTCGTAATTCCGAAGAATTCGCAAAAAGGCCATAATTAGTAAGTAAAAGGGACTCATACATGAGTCCTGAATCATATTATCTGAAAGTGCATTAAAGAGAATACTAAAGTAGAAAGTGAAAGACTACAAAGCTAGAGTGCGAAATGTAAAATTCAAGAAACTTAAACAGCATTCAAAAAAGTCTAAAGATGCAAGAACAAGGATAATCCACATTTTTCCATAAAGAACTACTGGGGAGGGGGTGACCACGTGTCATCTACTCCTAAAGGGCACTAATCTGCTCTGCCATTGGCGCTGCTACTCTGCAACTAGGCGCTGGTGCTCAGCTACCTGACGCTGGTACTCTTGGAAGCTCTCCTTAGATACAATGACGGTCGGTGGTGGAGGAGGGAGGAGCATGAGAGGCGAGGGCTGAGCAAAGGGTCCCGAGGAAGACTCCTCGCCAGTCGGAGCGTCGCCCTTGCGCCAGCGATCTGCGGCTGAGTGAACCCCATCCTCCTCATCATATAATTGCCAATTATCTCCATAGGAGGGCTGGCCAGCAGTCCATCAGTCGGCATCCCCCGCAGAGCAATCTACCGCTGGATGAAGAAGGGGAAACCCAAGTGCTGGGTCTCCTTCTTGGTGATGATGTGCAGTAGATGCTGAAACATCAACCCGGTGAGGGACATCAGTCCATCAGTGAAGTCCGGAGCTAGCATATAGTCGACGAGAAAGCAGTCCGTAGCATTAAGATCTTTGCTGTCGCGCGGGTGGAGGTTGTGGCGGAGCAATGCCAGAAGGAATCTCTTGACCGGGTCAGTGACCATGTTCAGAGTCATCGTGACTCGAACATCAGTCCCCGCCTGGTTCTTCTTTCGGCGCTGGATTGGGAGAGTGGCCAGGTATTGTCTCCGATGGTCGTCTAGCTCGTGGGGTAGAATCCAATGGCGGTGGGTTACATCCTCCCATGGCACCCTGAGGAAAAGCTGGAAGGTCTCCTGGTTGATTGTGATCGGTTGCCCTCCAACGTAGGAAGAGACCTCCCGCTCATGGTGATCCACAGTGGCATTAGCGTAGAATTCGTAGATCTGGTTGGGGAAGTATTGGCCACCCATGCTCAGGAGGCAGCTCTAATTAATAGCATCAAGGATAGGACGAAGCTGGAGCATCTCGATAAGGGCGGGGTCGACCGTCCTCTCCTGCACGATTTCCTTGCGGCGGGGGGCATTATACCACGCACGGGCGGCTTCGTTGATGAACCTACCATCAAGGAGACCGACATTGGCCTCTGCCCTTCGAGCTGCATGTCGACTGTGGTGGGCCATTGTTCTGCAAAAAAAGAATAAAGAAAAAGAAAAAACAAAAACAAAAGAAAAAGAAACAAATAGCAAATAGGGTGAAGTTAGAAGAAAAATAGGAGGAATACTAAGCATTTGGGCAAAGAATAAGCATGAAGCACATGGAATATCAAAAGCAACGACGCGTTTCTAGAAATATTTTGGCATGGTTTCCCCCGTTTTCTTCCCTTTTCCCCGGTTCTAAGAACCTCCACAAAATTAGCCCGAAGGCTGTCATTCAAGTATTTAAACACCCCAATTCAACCAACAAGTTCAAAGCTAACCAATCAATTCGACAATTTATCCATTAAAGCACATTGTGAGTGACTCCATTCTCAACCATGCTAGCACACTACCTTAGCCATTTGAAAAATATATATCATGCTCACTACACCCACCAAATCCTACAAAGCGATAGCATGATTTGAATTCCCTTAACGAAAACTAAACATAGAACAATTTCAACTTAGGCTAGGGATCAATACAATTCATGCCAAAATAGACCCGTTGCCAAGTTTACATTAAATTCTTGCACACACGCTGGAATTAACAATTAGGAGCAATCCAAGCACCCAAGTTTCCCAAGGAGTTCAACTCTCACTAAGCAATTCAACACTTTACCCCATTTTGCAAATTTGAGCAACATGAATGCCTAACCATGCTAGTGTATTACCTTAGCCAATAAAAGACCAAGAAGAGGGTTGCTAATCAACTCACCAATTTTAGACGGTAATAGCACCAACGACCATGGCAACAACACGATGAATTGGGCATAATTCAATAAAGCATTAAGTATACATATTGAGCTAAAATCATAACAAAGCCACAATTTCTAGCCCAATTTCACACATATAGCCTAACATAACCAATTAAGAATATTCCTAGCATTAAATTCGCCAAAATTCAGAAATTTCACCCAAGGCCTTGTTTGGTTCGACCTAATTTTAGCTAAAATGGTAATTTGCTCAAAATTTGCAAAAATTGACAAATTAGGTTTAGGTTATTATACCTTGATGTTTGTAGAAGGAATGGAACAGAATTTGGCAATTTTTGGACACAAATTCGAACAAGATCAGAAAGGGGAGATTTGGGGGGAAATTGAGAGATTTAAGGATTTGGGGAAGTTGGGGCTGTTGCTGCTGTTGGTTCCGGCGCGGCTGGGCGGCGCTGTCGTCGGCGGAGCAGGGTTGGAGGGGCGCGGCCAGAAGTAGGGGATGGTGCAGGCTGGAGGTGGTGGTGCTGCTGCTAATTGGCTCGTGCGGGAGAGGACAGGGACTGGGGGCTGGGTCTGGTTGGGTATCGGGGGGGGGGGGGGGGAAGAGGGAAGGGGTGGGGTCGGGGGGAAAGGAAGGAGAAAAGGGGGTAACAGATATTTAATCGAAACATAGCGTTTTTGGGTTTTTGTTTTTCAAAATTTTCGACCCGACCGACCCATCCTTGGGTCGGTCGGTGGGTCGGCCCGTTGTAGAAAGAAATTTTTCATATTTTGACCTGAACGACCCACCGTAGGGTCGGTCGGTGGGTTGGTCCGTTACACAGACCAATTTTTTTTCAAAATCTGGGGCCGACCGACCCACCTAGGGTCGGTCTTTGACAGAGGCTCCCCAAAAAGGATGTTTTCGTGCCCAAAACACTTGTTTTCATCCACTACCAGATTGAACACACAAAAACAGCCAGAAACACACAATACAATAGCAAGAAACAAGCAAACCAATCAGCCAAAGCTAAACTACCAAAACAAAGCTAAATCAACAAACAAAACAAGCATAATAACGATAGCATGAGAGTAGTCCGGGTTGCCTCCCGGAAAGCTGCCCGTCTTTTTACGATCTTTGGCTAGACCATAGTGAGGGTTAGATCAAACCTGAGGCTCTTGTAAGTAGAGAGGACGTGCCTCCACCTTCTCGATGTCGCCTCCTAGGTAATGCTTCAACCTAGACCCGTTGACCATGAATATCTCACCTTTCACGTTTTTCAGCTCGATCGCACCATATGGGGTTACCTTGGTGATGGTGAATGATCCGGACCAATGTGACTTGAGCTTACCTGGAAAAAGGTTCAATCTCAAATTGTAGAGCAATACCCGGTCTCCCTCATGGAACTCCCGCCTTAGGATCATTTTGTCATGCCACCTCTTGGCCTTCTCCTTGTAGATGTGGTTGTTCTCATAGGCTTCCTCCCTGAATTCCTCTAGTTTGGTGAGTTGAAATTTCCTTTTGTCGGTGACACTCTTGAGGTCAAAGTTTAAGGCTTTCACAGCCCAATAGGGTTTGTGCTCCAACTCAACGGGTAAGTGGCAAGCCTTGCCAAAGACTAGACGATATGGAGACATCCCAATGGGAGTCTTGTATGCTGTCCGGTAAGCCCATAGAGCATCGTCTAGTCTTAAGGAGCAATCCTTTCTAGAGGAGTTTACCGTCTTTTGTAATATCCATTTCAGCTCCCTATTTGTCACCTCGGCTTGCCTATTGGTTTGAGGGTGGTAAGGAAAGGATACCTTGTGTCTCACTCCGTATTTTTCCATCAAAGCCTCGAACTGTTTGTTACAGAAGTGAGATCCCCCATCGCTGAGAATCGCTATAGGCACCCCAAACCTTGTGAAGATGTTTTTCTTTAGGAATTTGGTCACCACTTTGGCATCATTGGTGGGGGATGCAATGGCTTCCACCCATTTTGTGACATAGGCTACCGCCACCAAGATGAAGAGATTTGAGTGGAAGGAGGGGAAATGACCCATGAAATCAATGCCTCATAGATCAAAGGGTTCAACCTCGATCATCACATTAAGTGGCATCTCGTGCTTCCAGGATATGTTCCCTAGCATTTGGCAACGGTCGCAAGCGGCTACAAAGGAGTGACAGTCCTTGTGAAGCGTTTTCTAAAAGAAACTGGATTGTAGTACCTTAGCTGCTGTCCTTGCTGGCCCGTGGTGCCCTCCTACCTCAAGAGAGTGGTAGTGGGTGAGGATGCTCTCAACTTCATCCATTGGTATGCACCTTCTAATCATCCCATTGGCACAGACTCGGAAGAGGTAAGGTTCATCCCAAAAATAGTGCATGATGTCGGTGAAGAATTTCTTCCTTTGCTGGTATGTCATCTCGTATGGCACTACTCCCCTTACCAAGTAGTTTACGATGTCGGCAAACCAAGGGTCACCGGTTTCTCCGATTGTGAACACGGTTTCGTCCAGGAGAAGCTCATTGATTTGGGTACCATCATCCGGTGTCTCCATACGAGACAAGTGATCAGCTACAACGTTTTGGGTGCCCGGTTTATCCCTAATCTCAATCTCAAATTCCTGTAGCAACAAAATCCATCTCAAAAGCCTCGGCTTGGCGTCCTCTTTGGTGAAGAGATATTTGAGAGCTGAGTGGTCGGTTTGCACAATCACCCTACTACCCAAGAGATAAGAGCGGAACTTATCTAATGCAAAGACAACCGCTAGAAGCTCCTTCTCGGTTGTGGCATAGTTTTTCTGAGCATCGTTGAGGGTCTTACTTGCATAGTAGATAGTCCTCAGAATCTTCTCCCTTTTCTGGCATAAGGCTGCTCCCACCGTATAGTCACTTGCATCACACATTATTTCGAAAGGGAGGCTCCAATCCGGTGATACGACTATCGGGGCCGAGACAAGGCACTCCTTGAGAGTGTTGAAGGCCTTTAGACATTCTTCAGTGAATTCGAATTTTGCATCTTTGGCTAAGAGGTCACACAGAGGTTTAGAGATTTTGGAGAAGTCTTTGATGAACCTTCTGTAGAACCCGACATGGCCAAGAAAGCTTATAATGTCTTTAACCGAGGTGGGTGGTCATAGCTTCTCTATGACTTCGACCTTGGCCCGGTCAACTTCAATCCCATTGGAGGAGATCTTGTGCCCGAGGATGATCCCTTCTCTTACCATGAAATGACATTTCTCCCAATTGAGTACTAGATTGGTTTCCTCACATCGGGAGAGAATGGCGTCCAAGTTCTCTAGGCATGAGTCGAAGTTGAGCCCAAATACCGAGAAGTCGTCCATGAAGACCTCCATGCTTTTTTCAATAAAGTTGGAGAAGATGGCCATCATACACCTTTGGAAAGTTGCGAGAGCATTGCATAATCCGAAAGGCATTCTTCTATATGTGAATGTTCCGTAAGGGCATGTGAATGTGGTCTTCTCTTGATCTTCCGGGGCTATGGGGATTTGGAAGTACCCCGAGTAGCCATCAAGAAAGCAAAAAAAGTCTTGCTCGGCTAACCTCTCTAACATTTGGTCGATGAAGGGCAAGGGGAAGTGATCTTTCCTTGTAGCCGTGTTCAACTTCCGGTAGTCGATGCACACTCTCCAACCAGTTGTTGTTCTTTGAGGGACCAGCTCACCCTTGGCATTCGACACCACCGTGATCCCTCCTTTCTTTGGTACCACTTGAGTCGGGCTCACCCATTGACTATCAGATATAGGGTAGATGATCCCGGAGTCGAGTAGCTTTAGGACCTCCTTCTTAACTACCTTCTTCATGTTCGGGTTGAGCCGCCTTTGAGGTTGAACAAGTGGCTTGTAGTTGTCCTCCATGAAGATCCGGTGAGTGCACAAATGTGGAGCAATACCCCTTATATAGGAAATGGACCACCCAATAGCTCTCTTGTGGTCTCGAAGCACCCTCAACAAACTGTCCTCTTGTGCTCCTTTGAGAGAGGAAGAAATAATAACAGGAAGATCACACGGTTCAGTTAGATAAGCATATTTTAAATGAGAGGGTAAGGGTTTCAACTCCACGGTGGGAGGCTTCTCAACCGAGGTGGGGAGCTTTTGTGCAGTCCGCTCCAAGGGCTCGGTGGTGGGTATTGTGTCCGGTATGGCATTGACCTTCTGTCTAATGCAGCTACCATCTCTTTCACCTCCGGTTCATCTTCCCGGTCTCCACAAGTGTTAGTCAAAGCAATGATGAGAGCATCATAATCAAAATAAGAAGAGTAATTATCTTGCAAAATAGAGTCAACAACATCTATGGCAAAAACAGCTTCCGCATGTGCGGGTTTCTTCACTACCTTAGACATGTCAAACTCAAGCTTTTCATCATGAAATCTCAAGATAATTTTTCCATTTTCCACATCTATTAAGGTCCTGGCAGTTCATAAGAAATGGCGACCTAATATCAGTGGTACTCTAGCATCCTCCTCCATATCAATAATGATGAAATCAGCCGGGAAAACAAAAGTCCCTACAGTCACTACTAGATCCTCTACTTTCCCTTTGGGGAAGATCAATGACCTATCAGCAAGTTGCAATTGCATAGAAGTAGGTGCACACTTGCCAATTCCAAGTTTATTAAAAATTGAAAGCGGCATGAGATTTATATTGTACATAATCCATTACCACAATTTATATCACCGATAGAGCAAGGGATTATAGGCAAACCGGGGTCTCCAAGTTTTAGAGGGGGATTTCGTAGTAGGACCACCGAGATCTCTCGGTGAGTTGCACCGTCTCCGCACCAAGTGTTGGTCTCTTGTTAGCAAGAATGTCCTTCATAAACTTGGCCTAGATAGGCATTTGTTTCAAAGCATCTGCAAAAGGAACATTAATTGTTAACTTGTTAAAAATGCTTAAAAATTTCCCAAATTGTTCATCTAGATTTTTCTTTTTAAGTCTATTTGGGAATAGAAGAGGTAGTAAAGGTTTAGCAAGAGTAGAAGGGGAAGATGATTCAGGAGACTCCTTCTCCTTGGAAGTTATTTTCGGTTGAGAAGGAACTTCCTCAACAATCTCTTGTTCTTCCTCTTGGAAATCTTGAATTTCTTCATTTTGATCCTCTTCGTTCTCATGATCAGCTTGTGAGGATGAGGAATGAAGGGGTCAACCACTTCTCAATGTTACCGCTTTGGCCTCTTCCCTCGGGTTGGGCTTTGTTTGACTTGGAAAGGTGCCCGGTGGCCTTTGGGAGAGTTGTTGAGATATTTGACCAAGTTGGGTTTCAATGTTTTTGTTGAATGCCGTTTGATTAGCATTGAATGGCTCTTGTTCCGAGAACTTAGTCTTTGCGGTGACAATGAAATCCGCCATGAGGTTCTCCAACCTTAAAGTCCCACTTGAAGAAGAGGAGGGGGACTCTTGTTGTTGTTGATGTTGGAAACCCGGAGGAGTTCCTTGTGGTATATACCCGGATTGAAAGTTTGATGGTTGGCTTTGAGCTTGAGGTCTATAACCTTGGGGGTTGTTGAAATTTTTGTTTGGTACTCCTTGGCTTTGGTCATTTCTCCATGAAAAATTCGGATGGTTTCTCCATGGCGAATTGTTGTTGTTGTAAGCTCGGTTGCCTATGAAGTTCACATCCTCTTGTTGGTTCATGTTCATATCCCCTTCACAACATCAAGTGTCATGGGGACCTGCATAAATGGTACATCCCTCCGAGGATTGACCGGAAGATGAAGAAGCTATGGACTTGACAATTTCGGTTTGAGCGGTAGCTAGCTTCTCTACCATCTTCGTAAGAGATGAGATTTGAGCTGAGAGATGATCGGTGGGTTGCACATTGAGGAGGCCAGTTGCTCTTGGTACTCTTCCCTTGGCTCTAGACCATTGTCTTGTGTTATTGGTCATTGTCTCTAAGAGTTCTATTTCTTCCTCGGGAGACTTTGTCATGAAGCTCCCTCCCCTAGAGGAGTTAACAAGTAGACGGTTGGAGTCGTCCAGCCCATTGAAGAACGAGAGACACAAGGATTGGTCATCTAGACCATGATGGGAGCAATTCATGAGCAGCTCCTTGAACCGGTCCCATGCATCGTACAAAGTCTCACCCGGCTCTTGGTAGAGTGTGTTGATTTCGCCAATTAATTGCCTTGTCCTACTTGTGGGGTAGTACTTGGCAAGAAATTTGCTAGCCATTTGCTCCCATGTGTGGATAGAAGTTGATGGGAGACTACGGTACCACCTCAAAGCTGAGTCGGACAATGAGTGGGGAACGAGTTGTAGCCGGATCCTCTCGTTTAGATTGCCCGTTTTACCGAAGGAGTTGCAAAAATCCAAGAAGAGGCTCAAGTGGTTTGGAGCATCATCCGGATTCGCCCCACTGAATTTTCCTTGGTCCCGGATGGCAGTGATGAAGTGGGTTTTGAAAGCCCATTGAGCCGCTTCAGCTTGCGTCATGGTGGGAAGAACTATTGCCGAAGCTCTTCCTTCGGTGTTCAGTCGGTGGTAGTATTTGAGAGGTCGGTGTTGGATTTGTGGTTGTTCATCCCCCTGACCATTGTCCTCAATTTCTGGCTCAATGTGAATGCCGGCCATAGTGCAATTGATCAAATCCTTTCTGATTCTTCTTAGAGATCGTTCGAGCTCGGACCTCGGGCTAGCAAGGGAGAGTCGCTATACCGGGTACTTGGCATACACAAGAAGAGCATAAAGTACCTGAATAAGCTCGCCACAAGCAATGCTAAATATTAGAAGTAGGAAAAATAAACAAGAACTAAAGAAAACTAAAATAAATAAAACCGGAAATACCGAAACTTGGGAAAATGATAGAGACTATCAATTTCCCCGGCAGCGGCGCCAAAAACTTGTTATGTGAATTATGTGCAGGTGAAATACCCCGTAATTAAAAATAGTGATTAATTAGGCTAATAAGTAATTTAGAAGCTTAATTAAGTGTAAATAATTATTAGGGAACAAATCCCGAAGAAAACGGACCTTTAAAACGGTTTAAAAACATTACCGAACCTTAAAGCGCGTTTTTCGAGGTAACCGGGAAAACGTGTCTTTAAGCGGGTCAAATAGACTCGTAACAGTTTTGGTCAACTAAATATTCATTAATAAATATTAGTGAAGCTGTAGGACCAATAAAAAATCAATAAAACGAGAGATTAGTAAAAACTGTCAAAAACGGGAAGTTGTGGGGTAGAAATATAAATAGGCCAAACTAGTGTGTCCAATATTGTAAAAAGAATTTTAAAAACCCATGTGGGTCTGTGGGTGTCCGATTTTTGACCCCTCTCTCACTCTCCTCACTTGTCTAATATGTACAAGAGACAAAAATAATAAAACACACCCCACCTCACCTTTATTCTCTCTCTTCCCATTCTCTCTTGTCCCTCACGTGGAACCCCTCTTCCTCACACTCTCTTTTCCCTCTTCTTCTACCTCTCAACCGGTGGCCATGGAAGATTGAAACAAAACACAAAAACCTCACCTTCTCTCCTTTGTAACTCTCTCCACACTCTTCCAAAAATTATAAAAACACCACCATTGTAATCCTCTCCTCAAGAGCTACATTTCCATCTTTCCAAAATCCAAAAACAGCCACTTTCGATTTTGAGGGTACATCCCATTTGGAGTTTCAACACCACCATTAGAAGGCCCTCCTTCTCCTTGTTCTAAGGTAAAAATATTTCGAAAACTCCATCTTTTTCTAGCCCTTATGGGCAAAACGAGATTCATGAACTAAACCCTTGTTCTTCCTCTTGTTCTAGCCGATTTTGGCTTGTTGGTGGAGTTGGAAATATTGTTTTTGAGCCACTCCAAGCTCCATTTGAACCCTTGCAAGGTAATATAAATTCTAAACCCTAGAATGTACATTAGAACTTGATTAATGTTCAGGGTTAGTTTTAGTATGAGAATGGTGTATTGAAATGTATATGTAAATGGGTTGTAGAGTTAGAGAAGTTGGATTAGCAAAACCGGTGGAGAAAGAGTGAAGGAAGAAGAGAAAGAAAAGCTAGAGAAGAAACAAGGTAAGAATGCTCATTGTGTAGCCTTGTATATAATTGTATATGTAACAGATTTTTAAGAATGAAAATGGGTATTGTAAAATGGTAATGTATTAGTAGTGTAATGTGTAGGAGAATATAAGTATTTTGGAAGCTTTAAAAGATGTGTAAAACTCATTTAAAACAGATTGGGAATGGTATCTTGAGTGCAGGAAATTTTAGTGTTGTTTGGTATTAGTATTTGTGTATGGGAGTTTGTATTTTGATGTCTATTGTAACAGGTGGAATAAGTGTTGAAATGTGTACTAGAATATGTGGTGAGAGTATAAAATTATAGGGGAGACTATGGCAAAATTTGTCTAGGATTAGAACACTTAGAGAATTAAACTAGGTGACTAAGGTGAGAGATATATGTTGCAACAGATTTTGAGATAGATAGATAGATAGAGGGAAGATTGGGAGAGATAGTTAATGAGGTTGTAATGCATTAGAGGTGCTAAAAATGACATTAGAAGAGGGAGATGTAGAAGAGGAGAGTAAGTGTTAAAATCTGTAGCATAAGACAACTAGGGAGACAACTAGTGAAAGTGTGAGTTGAAACTTAGAAAATTAGATGAGTGAATGAGTATAAAATTGTGTAAGGAGTTAGGAAATGAACTAGGGTGTATTAGGAGGTTTAAATGGTGTTAAAACATGTAGGATTAAGTGTAGGAACAATGGGGAAGTAATGGGTGAAAGAGAGGACTGAAAACAGAAATTAAAATGCAAATACTGGAACGACCGGACTTGCGACCGGACTTGCAAGTCCGGTCGAGCAGAAAATTTTCCCGTCAATATGCTACTGGAATCGACCGGACTTGCGACCGGACTTGCAAGTCCGGTCGAGCAGAAAAATTTCCCTCGGTATGCTACTGGAATCGACCGGACTTGCGACCGGACTTGCAAGTCCGGTCGAGCAGAAAAATTTCCCGGCAGAATGTTACTGGAATCGACCGGACATGCAAGTCCGGTCGGACCAAAAAATTTCCCGATGAAACCTACTGGAATGGACCGGACTTGCCAGGGTCGGTCGCAAGTCCGGTCCTGACAAAAAAAAAAAATTATTTTAATTTAATATAATTGTATATATATATGTATATGTATACCCATACATATATGTATATGTATATGTGTGTAAGCATGCAAACCTTAAGTAAGAAGATAGAAACTTAAGTAAAGGAAAATAAGTAAGTAAAGTATAAGTGTAAGAAATATAAGGACATAGTAAGTATGAGTTAAGTTAATGATAGTAAATTATCATTCAATTGTATGTATGTAATAGGACTTGATTTGTGACATCGAAGGACGTTTGGAATTACGTACAACGGTGAACGGTATGGATTCCTCATGCCCCGTATGCTATCTTGGTTACTCTGATTTGTGTGTTGTGTGCTAATTGATCACCAAATAAGATAAATGCACGAATCGGAGTTAATATGCATACTTGTGAATATGTAGTGTTGTATGATGTTGTATATTTTCTTTAATTCTTAGTTTGTATACTTCATGAAATGTATGGATGATATGAATGTGTGTATGTATGTTGTATTGTACCGTGACCGTTATTTATTGTGTTTGGACTTCTAACTTATTCCTAACAAGCTAACCATCCTAACTTAAAATGGTAATTAAATTGGAATGAGTAGAAGTCCGATATAGTTTCGGCCACGCGTGAGGATGCGGAGTCACGAGAGGTTGGCTCCAATTCCTGACTCTTAAACTGGTCCGCGGCCCAAATCCCTTAAGTGGGTAGCATCCCGGATTAGTGAGTCAAGTAAATCCCGGATGTGGGACGGTGTAGTCCCCAAGGCCGGAGGTCCCGACGACTTGACTTGAGTATAAGTAAGTAAGTAAGAATGAGTAAGTAAAGTAAAAAGGAAGTAAGTAATTGTAAGTAAGAAGAAGTAAGTAATGAGTAAAAGAGTAAAGCATTCCGATTAACCCGGATGCATAATTTGGCTAACCTTGTGAAGGTAAGTAAGATGTGTACTTGTAATGTTGCCTTGATTGTGTAATGAATTGTATAGCATGTATATTGTATGAAGAGCATGTATGTATGAATAATGAATGGCATGTTTAGTGGACGTCAAATAGTCGGCGTGCCCTAGCTAGCACGCGGTATATGCGGAGTCCATATGCAGCTTTTGCTGAGCCCCTTGGGGCACCATTTTTACTACACGCAGGTACTCGAGATTGATGAAGATGTGAAGATCTACTTTCATTTCTTTTATCTTCTTTTTGGTTGTAAACAATGAATTCATGATGGGTGTACTAAGTAGTACAGGGCTACAGTTTTGATTAGCCGGTGTACCATGGGGTACACCTTTTTGGATATTGGGAAAGGAGCATTGGTATAGATGAGTAGCTTTAGAAACTCATTCTTTTGGTAACTTGAAAGGTTGTAATTGAATATACTCTAAATACTCGGTGATCCAGGATGTAAGTATTTGGCATATGTTATTTTGGTAAGTAATTTAGTAGCTCGGTACGTTATGTTCATCAGACCGTGACTGTAAGTATTAGTAGCCTAGCTAGCCGTATGGGCGGTTAGCGGCAT
Source organism: Limonium bicolor (assembly GCA_023374045.1). Taxonomy (NCBI): domain Eukaryota; kingdom Viridiplantae; phylum Streptophyta; class Magnoliopsida; order Caryophyllales; family Plumbaginaceae; genus Limonium; species Limonium bicolor. Next base: position 160,970,957 of record CM041782.1, read on the forward strand.
TGTTTCACCCGCCGTAGTAAGTATGTAATAATTCCGCTGCGAACTCGTAGGATTAATAGGACGATTAGACGGTAAGCATAGGATTAGCGGTTGGGGTGTTACAAAAAGTGGTATCAGAGCGTAGTTACGCTCTGATGTCCATAGTACCGAGCATAGGAGATTACCGAGTTAGGATTTCAACCGTCTTAAGACGGATACTTAGAAACCTAACTAGGAACTACCGTTGTAAACGGATACCCTTAACGTTCTTAGAACGATACCTTGCTTAAATTCCAAGACCTTTGAGTCATATCTTGCAAAGCCTAATGTAACTGTTAAACATTCAGATGTCAGGACGAGGCCGAGGCCGACCTAGAGGCGAAGCCTCAGATGGAACCGGCGCGCAGACGATAGCTGAGATCGTCGCCGCCACGGTAGCACAGATGCTACCACAAGTTATACAAGCTGTACAACAATCCCAACAAACCCAACAAACTCAAACGGGGCCAATCCCTCCCCCTCCACCCAGAGAAGCCAATTGGGTGAAAGCTGTAGCGGAACTCCGCCCTCCTTGCTTTAGGGGCGAGAGTGATCCGGCTAAGCTAGAAGCATACATCTCCGAGATGGAGACTGCTTTTGAAACACTCGAAGCTCCTGCTGGAGTTCGAGTCAGAGTTGCGGCGTACTACTTAAAGGATGCTGCAATGGATTGGTGGAAACTGGTGAAGCACGAGCATGTCAGCGACCCCACCTTCGATTGGGATTCCTTCGCATCTCTCCTCCGATCCAAGTACTATCCGGAGCATGTAAAAACGAAGAAAAGGCTAGAGCTAGACGCCTTAAAGATGACAGACAAGATGTCTGTGGATGAGTACTACCGCACCTTCACCTCCATTCTCCGTCTCTCCCTGACTTAGGATACACCGGCCAGGTGTTGGTCGATCGCTTCTATGGCGGTCTGAGCCATCGCCTTCGGTACGGTATGGGCTACACTCGATTTACCTCTCTTCAGGTAAATATCAGTTAACCCTTAGTATCAATTCAATTCCTAAATTCCTTGAATTCCTTGAATCTTTCCCTTACTCTTTCCAAATGAGAATCCCGGCTAATACCTGAAACTTCAGGAGTGTTATCACGCGGCTTCTCGCGTTGAGATCACTTGCCAATTGAGGGATGAAGAAACCGCGCTGAAGCGCAAGGCCAATAACAAGAATACCAATGGCGAGGAGCAGAACCAGGGTAAAAGCTGGAAGAAGAAGAAAGGGAACTTCTTTTCTCAGAAGAAGTCCCCAAGTGAGAGCAGTGCCCATGCTGAGCAGGGCAAACCAGCTGAGATCCTTCAGCTTGGTTATTCTGCACCGGTGGCAGCTAAGCCACTGAGATCACACCCTCCTAAGGGTAAATTCTATTCCAATTCGTATTCATATAAGTATCGTATCTAGTATATCCACGCACACATGTGCTAACCCTCTAACCTCAGGTTCTAGCTCCGGAGCCGCCAAAACCTTCTCCGACGGCCGCACCTATGTGTGCAGAAAGTGCAACCAGGACCATCCTGGTAAGGACTGCTACGGGAGGGAGATCAAATGCTACAACTGCCAGAAGCTGGGACACACAGCTAACAAGTGCCCAGAGAGTGGAAAGCCGAAGGGAAACTTCAGAACTACAAGCAGAGAGAGGGCAAGGAGGTGGCATCTGGCGATGCACCGGCCCAAGGCACCTCAGGGACAGGGATCCCGGGGCCCTCAGAGAGGCGCACCTCAGAGGCAGCCTGTTCTGCATGTGATTGACCGCGATGGGCCCGGTTCGAAATCCGGCCAAGGTAATCACCTAAACCTTTAATCCTTGAAATAGCATGCCTAGTAGTAGAGTAATGTATGAGTGAATGCATGAGTAAATAATGAAGTGTATATTGAGCATGAAATGAAGTAGTTGAAACTAGTACTCACCGTAGATGAAATTTGTAACCATAGGAAACTTTAGTATCTGTTACCCATACCGGTAACCTTGAATCAAGAAGAGATCGACATCACCAACCACGACTACACCAACAAACAGTGTCAGGTCATCCGACCAGGTATGATTTATTAAGGGATACCTGACACCCGAAGCGCAAATCTCAATCATCCGACGATGCAACGAGCTAGGAACGGGTCAAGGTGGATTTTACACACCCGAATTCCCCGGTGGAGCGAAGATGAAGCTGAAGATGATGTGCTTGGGAAAGGACTGGAATCCTTATACCAAGACATACCAGGAGACACGAACACAAGATGGAGCGACGCCACCGACAATACCACCAGAGTTTCAGACCCTCATCACACAAGCAGTTGAACTTGCACAACAATGTGAATCTGAACCAATCCCCGCACTTGAAGCGGACCTTTGTATCGTCAACTTCTATGAAAAAGAAGGACGACTTGGGTTACACCAAGACAAGGACGAGACAGCGGAATCTCTTGAACAAGGAGTGCCCGTAGTGTCTTGGTCCATTGGTGATGACGCCATATTCCTGTATAGCGAGCAGAAGCGTGTGGACCTCGCACAGAAACTGGTATTGAGATCAGGAGATGTCCTAATCATGGGTGGAAACTCTAGGATGCTGTATCACGGGATCAACAAGATCAAGTTGAATACGGCACCGCCGGCAATAATCAATGCCACACACATGAAACCAGGACGCCTGAACCTTACCTTTAGAAAGTATTAAATTCCTAGTATCATGTAATCTATTAGTAACGTGTATTAGAGACACGACATGTATGATGGTTGGTTTATCAATAAAGAGCAGTGTTGATTTAATTCCACTTGTGTCCACCATCAATACTTATCCAATTGTGAATCCAATAGGTTGTGGACTCGGTACCGAAGGTAACCTGAGCATCCTCACCGAAGCACAAGCCGGCAGAAGCGGCACCATTCTAACGGGAACCTTCCCAGTAAATGGCATTGATGCCAATGTGTTATTCGACTCCGGCGCCTCTCACACTTTCGTATCACCATCCTTTGTGAAGAGGTTGAAGCTAGATGCGGATGAGCTACCGAACTTCATGGTTACTCTCCCATCGAAGGAGCGAGTAAAGTGCACCAAATACTATCAATCAGCCACAATCCAAATCAAAGGCGAATCGTTTCCCCTTTCCTTCATCGAATTCAATGGATTGGGATTCGACGTAATCATTGGGATGAATTGGTTGGAGCGGCACAAGGGTAGAATCCTCTGCGCCGAGCATCGTTTGCTGCTCAAGAGTCCTTCTGGGGTTACCGTATCTTACCGCCAGAGACCGAGAGAGCCTTCGACCACACTTATATCTGCCATGGCTATGTACCGGGAGCTCAGAAAGGGCCAAGAAGTGTATCTTGTTATGTACAAGACCTGGAGCGAGATCCAGAGTTCAGTGACGACCTATTGTATCCGAGTATCCCGATGTATTCCCTAAGGAGCTACCCGGCATGCCACCACCGAGAGCAGTGGAATTCGAAATTGATCTATTGCCAGGTACCGGTCCCATTGCTAGGGCACCGTACCGCATGGCACCAGCAGAGATGACCGAATTGAAAGAACAGTTGAGAGATCTTCTAGACAAAGGGTTTATACGCCCGAGCGTATCACCCTGGGGAGCACCGGTCTCTTCGTGAAGAAGAAGGACGGTAGCCTCCGACTATGCATTGACTACCGCGAGCTGAATGCGGTCACAGTCAAAAATAAATACCCACTACCACGTATTGATGATCTATTCGACCAGTTGAAAGGAGCCTCAGTCTTCTCCAAGATCGACCTCCGTTCAGGGTACCATCAGATTGCAATCAAAGAGCAAGACATTGAGAAAACGGCATTCCGTACCAGATATGGCCACTACGAATTCACAGTGATGCCATTCGGTTTGTCAAACGCACCGGCAAAATTCATGGACCTCATGAATCGATTATTCAGTGAGCAGTTGGACACTTCGGTTGTGGTCTTCATCGACGACATCCTTGTATATTCCAAATCACCAGAGGAACATGAAACACTTGAGGAAAGTGCTTGAGACACTGCGCGAGAACCAGCTTTATGCGAAGTTCTCCAAATGCGAGTTTTGGCTTGATCAGGTATCATTCCTTGGACATGTCATCTCGAGCGCAGGTATCTCGGTTGACCCTTCTAAAGTAGAAGCTGTACGATCATGGCCTAGACCCAAGACTGTTACCGACATTAGGAGCTTTCTTGGTCTAGCCGGTTACTACCGGAGATTTGTAAGGGACTTCTCGAAAGTCGCCAAGCCCATGACTACATTGATGAAGAAAGATGCACCGTTTGTATGGACAGACGAGTGCGAGCTATCATTTCAGAAGCTGAAAGACTCATTGACCTCAGCGCCCGTCCTTACTCTTCCAGAGGGCACAGAGGGATTTGAGGTGTACTGTGATGCATCAGGCAAAGGAATGGGATGCGTACTCATGCAGCATGGCAAGGTTGTTGCTTATGCCTCCCGCCAGCTGAAGAAACATGAGGAGAATTACCCGACTCACGACTTAGAGTTAGGAGCCATTGTCTTCGCCTTGAAGATATGGCGACACTATCTCTATGGGGTAAGCATCACCATCTACTCCGATCATAAGAGCTTACAGTATGTATTCACTCAGAAAGAACTCAACTTGAGACAGAGAAGGTGGATGGAGTTTCTCTCAGACTACGACATCAACCTGCAGTATAAGGAAGGGAAGGCAAACATTGTAGCCGACGCCCTGAGCCGTCGAGCACACTCGCTCCATTCGCTACTCGCTTCTTCTAGCTTGGTTGACGAGGTGCGAGACGCTCAGTTGAGCGACCCTTACCTAACCGAAATCAGACACAAGATCGAGAATGGTACATTTGAGAAGAAAAAGTATGATTTTAAGCTACATGAAGATGGTTTGATTCGGTTGAATGGCAGGCTATGCGTCCCCCGAAGCAATGCTGAGCTAAGGGATCGCATCCTGCGAGAGTCACATAGTTCTACATTATCAGTCCATCCGGGAGCCTCCAAGATGTACAAAGACATGAAGAGGTGGTACTTCTGGTGGTCGGGATGAAGGAAGATGTGACGGAATTGTATTGAGATGCTTAACATGCCAGAAGGTAAAATTTGAACACCGTAGACCGGGCGGAATGGTACAATCGATGCCAATTCCGGAGTGGAAATTTCATGATATCTCCATGGATTTTGTTGTAGGACTCCCACCTGCTAGGGGAGGACTCAACATGATCTGGGTTGTAGTAGATCGCCTTACCAAGGTTGCCAGATTCATACCGATGAAGGACACCTGGAAGGTAGTAAAGCTAGCTGAGTTTTGATAAGGAGATTATCAGACACCACGGAGTCCCTAAGACCATAGTATCTGACCGCGACACCAGTTTCTTTCGAGATACTGGAGAGCTACAAGGGAAGCGTTGGGTACAGAATTGAAGTTGAGTACCGCCTTCCATCCTCAGACCGACGGTCAGACAGAAAGGACCATCCAGACACTGGAGGACATGCTTCGGGCATGTGCCTTGGACTTTCAGGGGAGTTGGTTAGATAAGCTTCATCTTATCGAGTTCTCGTATAATAATAGTTATCACGCCTCGATTAAGATGTCGCCTTTCCAAGCTCTATACGGTAGACCTTGCCGTACACCCTTGTGTTGGGATGAGTCAAGTGAAGCGGTCATAATAGGACCGGAGTACCTTGAGCAAGTGCAAGCCGAAGTGCAACAAATCCGAGCTAACATGAAGGCAGCCCAAGATAGACAGAAATCCTATGCGGATGTGAGACGACGCGACCTGAGTTCGCCGTGGGCGACCAAGTGTTCTTGCGAGTTTCACCTATGAAGGGTGTCTTCAGATTTGGTCAGAAGGGCAAGCTAAGCCCAAATTTGTAGGGCCGTACACTATCACCGAAAGAGTTGGTTCAGTAGCCTACAGGTTAGCACTACCTGAGGACTTGGGACGTGTCCATGATGTATTTCATGTGTCACAACTCAAGAAGTATATGGCTGATCCTTCTCATGTGTTGGAGCCCGAGAGACTATCCATTGAGCCAAACATGAGATATGTCGAAACCCCAGTGAGAATCCTTGATAGGAAGACCAGAGACACTCGCCATAAGTCTATACGAATGGTGAAGGTCCTATGGTCTAACCATGATGTCGAAGAAGCGACATGGGAGTTGGAAGATGCCATGAAGGCTAAATACCCGCAGTTATTCATAGACTAGAGAGTCTAGTATTTAGTATACGGGTACGGGTCGTACCCCTTTTAAGGGGGGTAGAACCCTTTGCTTTAGCATTGCTTCGGGGTAAGCATTGCATTTTGTATGGCACATGTAGTGCGAGTGAATTTAGTATGGATGTGTATGTATGTGTAATGTGTAATGAATGATGTGTATGTGTAATGTATGGTGTATTGGTGTAATGTGTATTGTGGATGGTAATGATGTATTTTGTATTGTGGTATGGTATGAATGGAAATGATGCATTGTGTATGTGAATTGCGTATGATGTTGAAATGTGTATGCTTGCAATGTGGAATGAAGTAAACACCTCATAGGTGTAGTAAGACACATTATGGCAATTGGTTTGCATAATGAGTAGAATTATAAAACTATTAACCTTGAGCAACTTTGAGGGCAAAGTTTCTTAAGGGGGGTAGATTGAAATACCCCGTAATTAAAAATAGTGATTAATTAGGCTAATAAGTAATTTAGAAGCTTAATTAAGTGTAAATAATTATTAGGGAACAAATCCCGAAGAAAACGGACCTTTAAAACGGTTTAAAAACATTACCGAACCTTAAAGCGCGTTTTTCGAGGTAACCGGGAAAACGTGTCTTTAAGCGGGTCAAATAGACTCGTAACAGTTTTGGTCAACTAAAATCATTAATAAATATTAGTGAAGCTTAGGACCAATAAAATCAATAAAACGAGAGATTAGTAAAAACTGTCAAAAACGGGAAGTTGTGGGGTAGAAATATAAATACAAACTATGTGTCCAATATTGTAAAAAGAATTTTAAAAACCCAGGGTCTGTGGTGTCCGATTTTGACCCCTCTCTCACTCCTCACTTGTCTAATATGTACAAGAGACAAAAATAATAAAACACACCACCTCACCTTATTCTCTCTCTCCCATTCTCTTTGTCCCTCACGTGGAACCCCTCCTCACACTCTCTTTTCCCTCTTCTTCTACCTCAACCGGTGGCCATGGAAGATTGAAACAAAACACAAAAACCTCACCTTCTCTCCTTTGTAACTCTCTCCACACTCTTCCAAAAATTATAAAAACACCACCATTGTAATCCTCTCCTCAAGAGCTACATTTCCATCTTTCCAAAATCCAAAAACAACCACTTTCGATTTTGAGGGTACATCCCATTTGGAGTTTCAACACCACCATTAGAAGGCCCTCCTTCTCCTTGTTCTTCTAAGGTAAAAATATTTCGAAAACTCCATCTTTTTCTAGCCCTTATGGGCAAAACGAGATTCATGAACTAAACCCTTGTTCTTCCTCTTGTTCTAGCCGATTTTGGCTTGTTGGTGGAGTTGGAAATATTGTTCTTGAGCCACTCCAAGCTCCATTTGAACCCTTGCAAGGTAATATAAATTCTAAACCCTAGAATGTCATTAGAACTTGATTAATGTTAGGGTTAGTTTAGTATGAGAATGGTGTATTGAATGTATATGTATGGGTGTAGAGTTAGAGAAGTTGGATTAGCAAAACCGGGGAGAAAGAGGAAGGAAGAAGAGAAAGAAAAGCTAGAGAAGAAACAAGGTAAGAATGCTCATTGTGTAGCCTTGTATATAATTGTATATGTAACAGATTTTTAGAATGAAAATGGTATTGTAAAATGGTAATGTATTAGTAGTAATGTGTAGGAGAATAAGTATTTTGGAAGCTTTAAAAGATGTGTAAAACTCATTTAAAACAGATTGGGAATGGTATCTTGAGTGCAGGAAATTTTAGTGTTGTTTGGTATTAGTATTGTGTATGGGAGCTTGTATTTTGATGTATTGTAACAGGTGAATAAGTGTTGAAATGTGTACTAGAAATGTGGTGAGAGTATAAAATTATAGGGGAGACTATGGCAAAATTTGCCTAGGATTAGAACACTTAGAGAATTAAACTAGGTGATAAGGTGGAGTGTGAACAGATTTTGATAGATAGATAGAGGAAGTTGGAGAGATAGTTAATGATTGTAATGCATTAGAGGTGCTAAAATGACATTAGAAGAGGGAGATGTAGAGGAGAGTAGTGTTAAAATCTGTAGCAAAACAACTAGGGAAACAACTAGTGAAAGTGTGAGTTGAAACTTAGAAAATTAGATGAGTGAATGAGTATAAAATTGTGTAAGGAGTTAGGAAATGAACTAGGGTGTATTAGGAGGTTTAAATGGTGTTAAAACATGTAGGATTAAGTGTAGGAACAATGGGGAAGTAATGGGTGAAAGAGAGGACTGAAAACAGAAATTAAAATGCAAATACTGGAATCGACCGGACTTGCGACCGGACTTGCAAGTCGTCGAGCAAAAATTTTCCCGTCAGTATGCTACTGGAATCGACCGGACTTGCGACCGGACTTGCAAGTCCGGTCGAGCAGAAAAATTTCCCTCAGTATGCTACTGGAATCGACCGGACTTGCGACCGGACTTGCAAGTCCGGTCGAGCAGAAAAATTTCCCGGCAGAATGTTACTGGAATCGACCGGACTTGCGACCGGACATGCAAGTCCGGTCGGACCAAAAAATTTCCCGATGAAACCTACTGGAATGGACCGGACTTGCCAGGGTCGGTCGCAAGTCCGGTCCTGACAAAAAAAAAAAATTATTTTAATTTAAATAGTAATTGTATATATATATGTATATGTATACCCATACATATATGTATATGTATATGTGTGTAAGCATGCAAACCTTAAGTAAGAAGATAGAAACTTAAGTAAAGGAAAAGTAAGTAAGTAAAGTAAGTGTAAGAAATATAAGGACATAGTAAGTATGAGTTAATTAATGATAGTTAAATTAATCATTCATTGTATGTATGTAATAGGACTTGATTTGTGACATCGAAGGACGTTTGGAATTACGTACAACGGTGAACGGTATGGATTCCTCATGCCCCGTATGCTATCTTGGTTACTCTGATTTGTGTGTTGTGTGCTAATTGATCACCAAATAAGATAAATGCACGAATCGGAGTTAATATGCATACTTGTGAATATGTAGTGTTGTATGATGTTGTATATTTTCTTTAATTCTTAGTTTGTATACTTCATGAAATGTATGGATGATATGAATGTGTGTATGTATGTTGTATTGTACCGTGACCGTTATTTATTGTGTTTGGACTTCTAACTTCCTAACAAGCTAACCATCCTAACTTAAAATGGTAATTAAATTGGAATGAGTAGAAGTCCGATATAGTTTCGGCCACGCGTGAGGATGCGGAGTCACGAGAGGTTGGCTCCAATTCCTGACTCTTAAACTGGTCCGCGGCCCAAATCCCTTAAGTGGGTAGCATCCCGGATTAGTGAGTCAAGTAAATCCCGGATGTGGGACGGTGTAGTCCCCAAGGCCGGAGGTCCCGACGACTTGACTTGAGTATAAGTAAGTAAGTAAGAATGAGTAAGTAAAGTAAAAAGGAAGTAAGTAATTGTAAGTAAGAAGAAGTAAGTAATGAGTAAAAGAGTAAAGCATTCCGATTAACCCGGATGCATAATTTGGCTAACCTTGTGAAGGTAAGTAAGATGTGTACTTGTAATGTTGCCTTGATTGTGTAATGAATTGTAAGCATGTATATTGTATGAAGAGCATGTATGTATGAATAATGAATGGCATGTTTAGTGGACGTCAAATAGTCGGCGTGCCCTAGCTAGCACGCGGTATATGCGGAGTCCATATGCAGCTTTTGCTGAGCCCCTTGGGGCACCATTTTTACTACACGCAGGTACTCGAGATTGATGAAGATGTGAAGATCTACTTTCATTTTTTATCTTCTTTTTGGTTGTAAACAATGAATTCATGATGGGTGTACTAAGTAGTACAGGGCTACAGTTTTGATTAGCCGGTGTACCATGGGGTACACCTTTTTGGATATTGGGAAAGGAGCATTGGTATAGATGAGTAGCTTTAGAAACTCATTCTTTTGGTAACTTGAAAGGTTGTAATTGAATATACTCTAAATACTCGGTGATCCAGGATGTAAGTATTTGGCATATGTTATTTTGGTAAGTAATTTAGTAGCTCGGTACGTTATGTTCATCAGACCGTGACTGTAAGTATTAGTAGCCTAGCTAGCCGTATGGGCGGTTAGCGGCATTGTTTCACCCGCCGTAGTAAGTATGTAATAATTCCGCTGCGAACTCGTAGGATTAATAGGACGACCAGACGGTAAGCATAGGATTAGCGGTTGGGGTGTTACAGCAGGTCAATATCACAAAATATGGACAAGTGGACCCAATCGAAATAGTAGTAAAGAGTGTCGTTCCACTAGGAAATTGACTATCTATCTCTCTAGCTTCGCTATTCGGTAACGGAACAATAATTAAAAGGGGGGTTTAGCCAGTGGCAAGCTTAATGGTTTGGTTCAAGAAAAACTGCAACTTAAATGTGGAAACTAAAATTGGTTGTTGAAAGATTTGGATGGAAAGCACTCTAGGATGGTCATTACCACCTAAATTCACCCCAACTTCACTTATGAACCCATTTCACTCAAATTGTCTATTTGGCCTATTGTAATGACCTTCCAAGTCATGAAAGAGCCTACTCTTACCTAGATACTCTCAACTCTTAAATCAAGAGGAGTTCAAATCACTAGATTGCATCAATTGCAAGTCCACATAAATATCCCCAAATTCCACCAACTATTCAAGCTAGCATAATCTAGGGTTTCTCTCTCCTCTAGGTCACAACCCCCAACTCAAAGTATTGTGTTGTTGGGAATCACCATAAATTCCATAATTGATCAAGTTAAAGCATTAAATGAACAAGAGAGAGAAAACAGTCATAATTAATGAAGTAAGGGTTTACAAGATAGTTGGGGGATTCAAGTTCAAATCCCCATCCCAAAGGGCTAAATAGATCTACTCATCCATAGAGATACATAAGAGAGAGAGAGAGAGAGAGAGAAAGCCATTGTTGAAGGTGGTTGAGCTTGGAGAAGGTGAGCTTTCTTCCTCTTCCTTCTCTTCTTCTTCTTCTTCTTTTCTTTTCTCCCTCAAAGTCGCCACTCTCTCTCCTTGTTTCAGTCTCTAAGTGTGTAGAAGTGAAAGTGAGTGAATCAACCTCAAAACTGGCATAAGTAGAGAAATTTCCTCGTCCGACCGACCCACAGTGGGTTGGTCGACCTTCTTAAGACGGGACACGTGACCTTTTTAAGTTCTGACTGACGGTCGGTCCTATGGGATGGTCCAGTGCAGAGACGAATTTCTTCTCCAGGAGCTTCTGATCGACCCAGAGTGGGTCGGTTGACTGCAGAAGCATTTTTCTCTAACTTGCGCGAGGCCTAGAATCTTCGTTACGGCTCGGAATTGCTCCCCATTTACGGTGTTGGAAAGCTTGAAGGATGGGGAATCTGTCGGTGCATGCCACTAGCTCTAAAAGGGGCCAAAAGTGTGCTCAAGATGAGCTTTTACCTATCAAAATATCAAACTTTATAAGTTCACTATTAATCACAAAAACACTCTATTAAGTGGTGAAATGAGCTATGCACCAAGTAAAATGAAGGTGTATAAAGACATTGAAACATCATTATTTCACCACTTATCAAGGAGCATTTCTTCTAACAAGAGACTGTTGAGGTGATAGAGTCAATCCACATAAAATTTATTCTCTTACTAAATGATTCTTTAAGGATGGGGTATATCTTTGCTTTGTATTGGTGGAGTTATTGTTTTGTTAGGTTGACATGTGCCTTCGATAGACTCAATTGTACTTCGATTGACTTCATCCTCAGCAACACATCAAAGCTCCAACAGACAATCTGATTTAGAGGAGCATTGTTAACAATTTAAGTGCTATCAAAGATAGGGTTTATATGAAAATAGGAAACTCATCAAGGCCAAAGTTTTGACTATTTTGTGGCCAAGACCTCCTACGTTGGGACCCTTCACCCCTTGTCCTATCCAAGGTAATAGTATGTGGGTCTGCCAATTATTTATTCTCAATGTCCTCATGGAATTAAACAACCAGTCATGCAAATTTCCTTCCTATTGATAAGGATCTAATCTCGAATATTTAGATCCTTGAAGATATAGAGGATGTGTGGACTTGGTTGTATTCTAATTCAGGAGATTATTTTGTAAAATCTGGGTATTTGCTATCCTCAACATCATAAATCAGCCAAATGCTTCATCTTCAGAAAATTTGCCAGGGAAGATCATGAAAAGAATAACAACCAACTCCCCCCCCCCCCCCAGGCCAGGCTGTTGTTATGGAAAATAATGAACGATAGTTTACCTTGTATGGAAAACTTGCCAGAAGGATTGGAGCTTCTCCAAGATGTCATTTTTGTGGAATGATTGAAACATAACTTCATCTTCTATTCAATTGACAGTATGCTAAAGAGTATTGGAGTAATATCACCAACTTAGATATGCTCCCCAAAGATACGGATGGTGTTTTGCAATATTGGTTCATCATCGAGTCAAATTCCTGGGATAAATATAAATAACAAAAGGTTCTAATATGATGTGGTATGACATTCAGAGGATGTTTCTTTTATCAACTCTATAGATGCGAATGTGGTATTTACAAACTCCTATGTTAAATCATTATTAGCTATGAGTGTTTGTACAAACTCTATGGTTGATATTGAATTAGCTAATGGAAGTATACTCATATCATCTTACTGCCAAAGAAGGAAAGGAGAATGGATTATGGCAGGTGGCACTATCTCATACTGTAATGGCCCAATCATCGCAGCTTATATACAACTGCAAATTCAGGACTAATATCAATGGCAAGGATTTGGAAGTACAATCCCTAACTTTTGGGATTTGATGGGCAATACAATCTGAATACAACAGAGTAATGGTTGATATTAAAGACCGGGCTCTCATAACTTGGTGTAAGCAGATTAAAACTGGAGCTTGAGTAACTCTCTCTTCTACTAATAGGGTGGATTAGCTTATTTTGAATTTTGATGCTTGTATCTTTAGAGGATGTGAAAGCATCCAAAATAATTTCTCTACTTTCGTAGTAGTTAGCTTTTTTTAATGATTCTCAGGGTTGAAAGATTTGGGCTCCGCACAACTTACTGATAGCATTGACGACAAGAGGCTGCTGCTTCCTTCCCCTTTTGTAGTGAACCAAATTAGCTCTTCATAAATGAATCAAGCTGTCTTTGCTTCAAAATAAAAACACGAAAGACAAAAATAAACTAAAAATTCCAATAAGTGAGTTCAAGGCTGATCTTAGTGGGTCGGATTTGTATATATAATAGTCAATCTCTTACAACTTATGCATAGTTTGACTCTAAATAAACATTTCTTGTAATACGGTAGTGGATAAGTTTTGAATCAGGAAATGGGGAGGAGTATGTAATATTTCTGCTTTTAAACATTAATTAATTATAGGGAAAATTCACGAGATACCCCTGTTTTCTTTCGTAATTCACAATATACCCCTGTGATTTTAGTAATTCAACTTTAAACATGTTTAAATGTTGTCCAAAAATGATGAAATTTTACATGGACGATGCTAAAGTGTTATATTTTGGTCCAGTATCAAATTTGAAGTTTTTTAAGCTCACATGTGACCTATGGGACCTAATGAACAGTCACATATTCATTGGGTCCCACAGGTCACATGTGAGCTTTAAAAGCTTCAAATTTGATATTGGACCAAAATATGACACTTTAGCATCGTCCATGTAAAGTTTCATCAATTTTGGACAACATTTAAGCATGTTTAAAGTAGAATTACGGAAATCACAGGGGTATATTGTGAATTACGAAAGAAAACAGAGGTATATCGTGAATTTTCCCATAATTATATGTAGTCATTACTGGTATTAAGTAAGTAGGACCCACGGAAGAGAACAAAAACATTACTGGTGTATATGATCTTCATTAGCATATGGAATAACAGTGGTTTTAAAGAAAATTACAAGCAGATGGTGATGACTGTTGAGTTTCAAGTTTACATTAGAATATGTACGGTTCATCAACCGCATTTTATTATGCGCCGGTGAGATACAAGAATAACATTTATTTCACTATGTAAACAATATATAGCAATAATACTATTGTTGTGTATGAACCTTCATATCCCTTTTCAGTTCTCCAGCTATAAAAATACTATTGTTGTTGGTGCACCCGGCTTCCCTCTAGTGTGGTATAGGACCTGCCCATCCACCTCCGAAGTACGGTGCAGGATCCCAGTACCCATAATCCTCCTCATTGTACGCCATGCCATGATCAGGGAAGGAAGGCTGCTGCTGCTGCTGCTTCTGTGGTTGCTGCTGTGGTGACAGTACTGATGCCAATATGCGAGCTTGCGACGGCAGCTGCTTAGAGTTCATAACCACTTGCTGGTTTGGTGTGGAAGGATTATTAGCTTTTGATGGCCGAGCCACAGTAGACGACACAAACAAGAGTAATACGATTAATATGAAGATTGAAAATGGGTTTCGCATGGTTGATGATGACAGTAACATTATTTAGCTGACAGTTCGATCGTTCTATAGTGATGATGAGAAGAAAGAGATGAAGCAAGCACACGTATTGTATGCTGCTGCTTTGTCTGTGTGATGATCTGGTCTTGTTTTGTATAATTATAGAGATTGGTTGTAATTAAGTCGGTCGTTCACAATCTTTCGATGAACTTATATAGGCGCGGAGTGGGGGAATGTATTAAGAACTGATTTAGAACGTAAGTATATACTTCCCTAATCACGTTCTGTGGATGAAGCTGAACAAATTTGTTTGTTACGTATATGAATACTGCCACGCAGGTGGTGAGTTGTTGGGGTTTCTATGCCAGAGTCAAGCTAGCTGCCTGGAGAAATGTTTCAATTTCATTGTTAACCATCATTCAAATTAGTACTGCGCCCTCTTCTTGAGCTTGGAAACTGATATCCCTGAGACTTATTCTAACAGCACCGTCACGAAATGGTCAGAAACATATTAACGTATGGCGAATCATTTGGATTGGATTGGATGGATTGCTATCTTGTGTTATGAAGCCAGAGTTTTAAAGTAAACTGAAGCGAGATCGACAGGAATTCTAGATCCCTTTGTTAAAAGGGATTAAGCTTCACTCCGTATACTATTGAAAGAATCTCTAGCTTCTAATATGCTACTCGGCTTAATATATGATTTTCGGCTCTTTATATTTTTTTCAAAATATAAAATATTTTGGCTTTGTTTTTCTTTATTTTTCAAATCTACCCCTTTCTTTGAGTCATAACTCTACTTTTCAATTTATCCCAATTTTCAATGCAAAAAATAAGGATAAAAATATTCATTTTTTTCTCCAACTCCTGTGCCTAAAGCTAGAAAATCATATATTTAAAATAAAATGAAGTATTATCCATTTTACACAATTACTAACCAACGACTATTTTTTATATACATTTCATAACAAACGTGATAAAAATAAAGGGAAATTCGTGAGACGCACTATATTTTTTGCTATTCATGAAATGCCCCAAAAAAAGAAAGTCACAAAATGCCATTATTTTATTGCAATAGTCTAAGAAATGTTACTATATTATTGACCAGAATGAAAAAAAATATATAAATACTCCTAATAGTTAACAAAGTAATTTTAAAGTTCACAATATACGTCTGAGAGTTACACACCAAAATTAGGCATCCTATGAGGTTGCTGTGCAACCGTGATTTACCCCTCCACATAACCCGAACAGGGTCGTGGGGACGCCCCTGGTGAGCGTATTTAAATACCAAAATTCACAAAAAACTCAAAATACAATAAAAATATAGATAACTATCAAAAATATTTAAAATATTATAAAAATTATTAAAAAAAAGTGATAAAAATAATAAAACATTTATTAAAATATCATAAAATATTAAAAAAAATAAAACTTTCTTAGATTTTTTAAAAATTATTCAGTACTTGTAAAAAAGAATATAGTGTTTTAAAGACATAATTTATACCAATTTTTCTACTAATTTATACCAATTAAGTACCATAATTTATACCAATAAGTACATAATTTACACCAATTAAGTAAAAATTATATTTTAAAAATTAATTTTTCTGCCAATTTAAATTATTTATTCAAAATAAATTATTTTCAACTTTTTAATTAATATTTAAAAATTTTAATGTTTTAATTTATATTCTATTTTACATATAACTTTATTTCATAATATTTTTTATCTACAAGATATTCTGTCATAAAGTTATCTAAAAATAGAATTTAAATGTTTAAAAATAATTTTTACTGAATAATAAAATATAATATAATTTATTCTTATGAACTGATTTATATTTTGAAAAAAATATATTTTTTTTATTTATTCAAATACATTATTTATATTTCAACTAATATTTTTATAATACTATGTCATAAAGTTATTTGTAAAATAGAATATAAATTTATTATTTTGAATAACTAATAAATAAATAATAAAAAATATATAAAAAAATTATGATAAAAATTGTAGTACTTAATTGATATAAATTATAATACTTAATTAGTAATACTAAAAATTGGTGTAAATTATGTTTTTAAAACACTATATATTCTTTTATGATACTGAATAATTTTAAATAAATCTAAGCTATATTTACATTTTTAATATTTTATGATATTTTAATATTTTTATTTATTTTTCTAAATTTTTTTAAAATGTTTAAATATTTTTTATAGTTATCTATATTTTTATAATATTTTAAATGGTTTGTTTGGTTTAGTGAACTTTTATACACTTAGGGTATATTGTGAGCTTTAAAAGTATTTTGTTAATTAGTAATGATATTTTTATCTTTTTTCAAACTAATCAATGACATAGTGACATTTCATTGACTTTTACAAAAATATAATAACATTTCGTGACTTTCTTTTTTGGGACATTTCATGAATTAGCAAAAAATACATGAAATTTCTCTAAAATAAACGTATACCAAAATTAAATCATTTTTTACTTTCATCCATTTTTATCTGATAGTACATTGTTTTATACTAAAGAGTACATATTTACATTTAAATAAAACTAAAAATATATATATATGCTAAAAGATATTATATACATGTAAAATATATTTAAGAGAAAAAGGTATGTAGACGAGGCATGTTATTTTGTAGATTCATACTAAGATAAGATAAACACTTGTCTAAAATCTTCTGCAAATTATCAACTTTAGCTAGCAATGTAGCTACAATGAAAACATTGCTCAGAAGCTTGCTGCGTATGTTGAGAATGAGGAAGAGATAAAACTTGTACTCCATCCGTTTATTTTTATCTGTTCTTTTTAGGTAAGTTGCACAAATATTAAGAAGAATTATAAATGAACCAAAAACACTCTATTTTGTAGCTGTTAAACTACTGATTAATGTTTTTAATTTTCAAATTACATTTTTTCTTTTCAACTAAAACAACGAAGATCAACTAAAAAAAATGGAGATCTCTACATTGTACAGAGCAAATCATAAATCCACCTCGAATAAATAGAACTTTTTGATAAAAAAAAACTCTTTAACGTCAAATATTTTCTAACAAGTGGTTAGTTGATCATGTATTTTAGATTTAATATAAATGATGACATGTACTTTAATATTTAGATTACCAGTGGTCAACTGCTCAAAAAAATAGAACACCATTACTAAAACTGAAGCCACAGATACGTTTCACGGGTATGGTTAACCATACTATGAAACCAGTACTTCAACCTGAATTCGGTATGGTCCCACAGTTTCGACTTTGTTTTTGGTAGCCCTAAACAGAGGCCTGCCGAGCCAAAACATTGATAAAAGAACGAATAAACGGTCTATGACAGAAAAAATAAAATAGAACAGAGATGATGGAAGATACAGCAGATGAACCAAGGACGAAGAACTAGCAACTACCAATGGGGGAACTAACCACCTCAGAAACAGTGGGGAGCTAACAACTAGCAATTCTAACAATTTCAGGTTAATACTTAAAAGAGATCATACTACCTGTGCATATCAGTTTGAATTGCAGAGCATGTGGATTTTCAACAGCAAGCCAGTCAAAACAAATATCCAGAGTAGGAAAAGAAAAGAATAACAGTGGCAAACCCAACGAGCAAAAAACCATATATAGCACGAACAAAATTTATGTGGACAGAGCAACCGTTGGAGGACCATGGATTTTTTGTTTTGAAGGACATGAATAAGTACAGCACTAACAAAGACTTCTCAGAAGCAAAAATCTCATAAGCTGCATACATCCCAAAATGTCAAGTCGCACGGCTCAATGAGAAATCTATAGAACATCACCTGAAAATGTAGATATGGATGTTCAATCAATCAGTCTTGATAATATCAAACAGCAGTTCAGAGCTATGCTTTACTGAATTTAAAAATCTAGAAGCTTACGAAAGGCGGATAGATGATGGGCCAGTAATAGCAATAGTCTTCTGGGCACGCTGAGCTTCAAACCGAAAAAGTTCCTTAGTTTCCTTCTTCATACGCCGAGCTTCTCGCTTTTCCTCCTTTATAGCAGCCTACAACAACGAAGGACAAGAAACTCTTCATTCTAGCAACTTCACAGTGTAATGTAATACAAAATACACTAGTCACAATGAGTATCATGTGTTCTGCATCCTTGATCAGAATAGCAATGTCAAACCACAAATCCAATTAGCAATCCTTAATGTAAGTGACACAATCAATAAAACAGAGGTCTAACAGATTCTTATGTCTCTCAACGCAAACGCAAATGCAAGTAGAAACATTAATAATTTACCTTTCTTTCCTTCTTTTCCTCCTTGGACTCCTGACCGTGTTTCCTTGTGGGAGTTTCAACTTTGGCAATGGGTTTCACCTTCTCTTTCAACATGTTTCTTCCCTGCAGGGCACTACTCACTGGTATCTTTTCTCTCCCAGCTAGATGAATGATATTTCTGTCTGACCCTTTCAGAGCCCCAGAAATGGTCTCAGACAATTTCTTCTTTCTACGAGACTCTGGCACTCCAATTCTCCCAGGGTGGTTATCAAGATTTGAATATGTGGAAACTATAGTCTCACAGTCCCAAGCCTCTGATTCGTCACTACTTTCTTCAGCCACGACCATCTCTTGATCATCCTCATCAGCATTTTCATACTTCTCACCATACTCTGAGCAGCGACGAAGAATCTCAGCAGCTGAACTGACTAACTCTTCATTTGCTGCATTTTCACTGCTTCGTAAAATATCTGCAGGAGCTTTGTAGGGCTCATCAATATCGAAATCATCAATATTATGGTTTTTCAGAGCATTGTTTAGTTTCTCAGCCAAGGGTTGTTGCTCTTCATCTTCATAATCACAATAAACATCATCATTCTCACTGTCTGTCTCGTATTCTTGAAGTTGCAGCTGAGACAAGTCAAAGTAGAAACACACTAAATGAGTTGTATAGTTCATTAGGGCAGAACAAAGGAGATGCTACATCTATCCGGTGAGACAAACCAAAAGCACTGTGTAATAGGTGTCTGCAAAAGCATATGTAAAGCATTATGTTTTCAGTCAATTGTTGACATACACGCATACTCTAACTAGATTTTAAAGCTTTCAAGAGCACTACCATGCATCAACTTAACTACACAAAGCAGTAAATTACCACTCCCTCCAGTTCAATTTATAAGTAAGACTAGTTTACCCTTACTTTTTGTATGAAAAAAAGAATATATACTTTATTGGTAAAACAAAAAGTTGAGAGCAATAACTATTCTAGTTAAAAAAGCATAAAGGGCAAAAGTAGAAAAATAGATACAATAAGTCTAAACAACTTATAATTTGAACATAATTCTCAACTCTAAAACGATTTATAATTCAAACAGGAGGGAGTAGTAATATGATTTCACATCTAAGGGATCACTTTAGAGGACAGGTGCAGTATGAGATGTAAAGTGGAATTGAACAAGAAGTTTTCAGTATCAAGAAAGAAATCTCACTACATCAAACTGCTCATCAATTGTACGCCGAACCCTTGGCTTCTCAACAACTTTCACAACATTCTTTCCGGCAGGGTCAACCCTGGCTTCCACACAGTCACCATGCAGATCAACAGGTTCAGCATCGTCAAATACTCCGTCCTCAGATTCGTTGATTCCACAACCATATCTCTCAGCATCAGAGCTCACACCTTCCTCTGGAATATTAGCTCGGGTGACAAAATCCTCCTCCAAGTCATCAACATCAGACCCAGCTTGTGACTCATTGTCATCAAGCAGCGCAAGTACTTCAGGGTCTACTGCTCTTTGAACTTTCACATTCACAGTTTTTTCTGCAACCTTATATATTGTCCTTTCCTCAGCAGCTTCTAAATTCTCTTCCTTAATTTGTATCCTAGAAGCATCATATGCCTGATACACAGCCAAACGTCCAAAATTTAAACTATATGATACTCAATTTTATTATCATGAAGAGAGATTCACCTTCGAGCACAAAAGATTTTAATCACAACAGAGATGCATCTAACCTTTACATCAAGAGGAAGCTGCTCAAGGTTTGCCTTGGGGTTTTCGTAATAAAACGAACCCCCACCAGTATTTTTAATCTCTCTCATGTGAAGCAGATAATTATAACCATCATCCGGGAATCCCAACTCCAAAATCTCTCTCCTGACATTATCTGGCAACGGGCCTGATTCTTCTACTCTTAGCCATGATGGAAGGCGACCAAACTCTCCATCATCACCAGACCTTGGATTTTGATCGTTTGAATCTCCACAATATTTAGAATCGTCATCAATATCATCTTCAAATCCATCAATTGAAACAGGATTCGCGTCGACTCTTACAAATACATGGTCACTCCCTGGGTTTTGGTCGTGCCTCGACGCGTAGGTATCGCGGGCCAGAAGATGGAAAGTTGCTGCGTTTCTCTTGTCAATAAACTTCTTCTTCCCCATTCTAACTTAAGAGTAGAAAAGGAAAAACAAAGAAAAAGGTTTCAGACGAACCGCGATTACCAGAATGTCAATTAGAAAAGAAAAACTGACCTTCAATCCTCTAAAAGCTTCAAACCGGAAGTTTAATTACAAGCTGACCATGTAATTTAACAGATTGCCGTTAGAGAACGAAGCTGTACCTGAAGATAGGAGACTTAACCAGCAGGGAAATCCAACGTAAAGCAGGGGAAGAGATAGCTGCAAGTTCGGTAGCAAGAGACGAAGAGTAATAAGTAGAGCTCAGTAACGGAGGATACCGAGAAAGTCCCTAAGTAGACGCCTTCTATGGGAGGAGATGGCAGCGAGGCTGCAGTAAATCACCGGAAGCAAGTCTAACGAGAAAGCACGGGAGCGCGCGAGAGACAGAGAAAGATACTAGGGTTTTTCGTTTTCGATAAAGGAGTATTTTTCTTCTACGACTCAATTGTCAAATTTTCTTCACTAGGTGAGTTTGCACTTTCGATCTGGCTTACCAAATTTGGACATTGAAATTTTGTAGGAAATTAGTATCTCCTATTCAAAATATAAGTCGTTTTGAAGATGAATGTAAAGAGATTTAAGTTTAGATATATTATCAAAAACGACTTATATTTTAAATAGGAGGGAGTATTAAATTGTTGGGATTCGTGTGAGAATTTAGGGATTGGTTATGGGACATGAAATTTTTGAACATTGCATTTCATTCAAATTTGTCCTTTCAGTTCTTTTAAAAATGTATAAATCAATCAATAATAGCTTCATTCATGTAGTAGGAATATTCGTAGTGTCTAGAACGGTAGACCACATAGAAGCGTCAGCACAACATCTGAAGAAACAATGCGCTTGGGAGTCTATAACACTACAAAAGAAACATTCAATTGGGCCACCAATGTGCTTCCCAATGTTACCTTGACAAGGAATGATACCATTTAGGAATATCCAAGGAACCAATCTAACCCTCAAATGACAAATGAAATGAATAATTTTCCCTAATGTTGGTACAATCATGTCAAATGAAGATTGATTATTCTCCTTATTTGGTTGGAGTAACTCGAACCCCGATTTAACATTATAAGAATTGTCCTTAGAGAAGTGCCAAATCTAACAGTCATTCTGGGTGGAGCGGATAGGATAGTTGCAATGTACTCACTTTCACAAGGAAGAAGCACCAGATGAAGCTTCTCAAGATTTCAAGAACTATGACAAGAATTAAAGAAATCCGAAACAGTTAATCCATCAGGACTATCGGAAGGTTTAGGGGAAACAAGAGAAAGATCCTAGCCTAGGCATCCAAGGAGAGTCCCATGAAGGAGTAGAATCTCCTTTACCCACCTACTACCTAATACCCATCTTGTGAAGAGCAATATTAGGGACCATCGATTTCTAGATTGAACTATCCTTGTAAGTTGGAAGCACTTGCATGACACAACTATTGGGAAATAGAAACTTTTTAAAGTGGCAGCCAAAATCAAGCTAGGCTGCACCAGAATCCTCAAAAGTTGCTTGGTAAGGAGAATGTTAATGAAATCATTCGAGGCTCTACGCCCCGGACCTCTTATATCATGCTTTTTGCACACATTCTTCTATTTCAGTTAGTGCATAGGTTTGGAGCTTTTATTTATTCCCCACCAAAAACCAAAGATGACGGAATTTAACTTAGAGATAATGGATTTGAGGAGAAGAAATAGGGACATCGTGTAGCATGGGATTGCTTGTAACATACTCAAAACCATAATAAAGCGAGTAACTTGAGACATGGACTTGACCCAAGAGGGAATTCTCTTCAGTACAATTGTGATAATATACTCATAGATCTGAGATTTGTTCCTCCCATTCTTTAGGGGAAGGCCTAAATATTTGAAGAAATAGGGAACTTCGGTAACACACAAAACATTTAAAATCTTAGCTTTGAGAGAAGACTTCAACTTCTTACAATACACAATCTTGAATTTCTCGAGGTTCACTTGATGACCAGAAGCTACAAAAACATGTTCACGCTGTTATTAAGATAATTGACAATATCCATTGATGTTGCCCCAAAGAAGACAATATCATCAGCAAAAGTCAAACGAGTAGAACGACCCCCATGCTTCATCTTAATCCCATTGTAGACTTCAGCTGGCCGGTTAGAGTGATTAAGGAAGCTAATCAAAGCTTACTGAATCAGGATAACAAGAACGGGGTATAAAGAATCTCCTTGTCTAATACCCCTAGATTGACGAAAAAACTGTCCATGAGACCCATTCACAAGGAGAAACATCTGACATAAGAGATAATTCATAATAGGCGTGAGCCAATTAAAAAGGAAGCCTATCGCAATAAGAATTTTATAAATGAAACTCCATTCCAATCTATCATAGGTTTTTTCATATCAGCTTTGAAAGTGAAAAAAACTTTTTTGTAGCTTAACTCCTCTCCATAGCTTGGCGATGAGTCCGACCGACCCACATGGGGCATTCGCCCTGAGGCGGTCCATTCCAGTAGGTCGGGGACGAGTTCGACCGACCCACATGGAATGATCCCCCTGGGTCGGTCCATTCTAGTAGGTCAGGGACGAATCCGACCGACCCACATGGGATGATCCCCCTGGGTCGGTCCATTCCAGTAGGTCGGGGACGAGTCCGACCGATCTACATGGGGCAATCAACCTGGGGCAGCCTATTCCAATAGTTTGGTGACGAGTCCAACTGACACACATGGGATGGTGTAACGACCCTAACACCACCCAAGGTCTAAGGCCAATACACGCCGCACTTATTACCTAAGATACGCAAGGCTACACTAATAAAACCCAAAACTGAAGCAAAAGACTCATATTTTTAAATAAAAGAGTTTACCAAGCTAAGTCTTACACTTTACAAAGCGAAAGCTATCAAAACGTATAAAAGCCCCAAAGCTTCAAAATACGAAAGGACCCTAAGGTCGACAGTATAAATACAACTCTGAGTACAAAGCTAAAGACTAAAGCAAAATCCTTCAGTCAATATGCTAAACAACCTACAAAATAGACGGAATAATAGGGGTGAGCAACTACAGTTCAGTAGGTGATAAACTTCATCAGTGTAAGCATGCTCAAAACACTTTACCGAACATAATATACAAATAGGTATACAAATCAGAATCAAATTCATACATAGGCCCTTCAAAACACTTAAAGCTAAATATAGGCGGGGCGAAACAGAAGTGTCAATAGACAGTTAACCAGTGCAGACCTTTATTAAACACCAGAAAGACAAAATAGAGTAGAATCAGAATTTCATAATAAGGCTCATTGGCGAATAGAACACAATTCTTAACAAAACAGAAGTTCATAAACTAGAACAATCAAACACGGAAGGCAAACCATAGCAGAAGCCACACTTTCAGAATAAGACCAAGCACACAACAGAGACTCATGTCAGAAGCTGTCAAAACTCAAAACTGAACGGAAGCTAATGTCGTAATACATTTGGAAGAACTTGACACAGTTCACAAATCAGAGGGTTCACAAACTGGAATCCATAACAAAACAGAGCGGGACACTAGCTCATAGCACTCACAAATAGAAAGGGTCAAAGACCCATGGATCGAAAGATCCTTCGACAACGCAGAAATGGTCCAAAGACCAATGGGCCCATCGACTCTAAAACAGTACTGGCCCAAAGACCAAAGGACCCGTGGATCCCACAGAAACAGAATGACGTCTATGTATCATGCTACGGGATAACTCGGCCCAGTCATCCACAACTTAGAAGACTAATTAACTAGGTTCCAAAACAGAGATTCACTTTCAGAATAGAGGGTGTTTGCTAAGAAGAAACAACACATCATGATAAATAGCTTTACATAACGAAATTGAAGTTGTTGCCAAAATAGAATTCATATGTCAAGTCTGACAAAGCAAGGAAAGCCAAACGAAAATAAGAGACCGAAACATACTTTTAGAGCAGTTTAGAGATCGGAAACAAAGCGAATACTTTCATAACAAAAATGCATCAAAATGTATACTAAAACATGTCAAACAACTTATACACACTTAGGGGATCATAACCCTGTAAATAAAAGTCAAAACGGAGCTCAAACGAACGTTTTGGGTGAAAATAGGAGACTGTCCGGACATGCGTCTGGGCTTACAAGTCCGGACACATGTCGAGACTCAAAATAGATAAAGTTCAAACACATGTCTGACAAAACATACGAGGTGACGTCCGGACATGTGTCCGGGCTTGCAAGTCCGGACACATGCCGATAGTTAAATCAAAAGGATGTCCATACTTGTGTTCGGGATTGCAAGTCCAGACGCGAGTTGAACTACAAACCATGGAACCGTCCTCGTACCCCTTTCGAACAAATGGAAAACTATCAAAATACAAAGGCGTCCGAAGCTCCGGACGACAAAAAAGTGCTACAAAATTAGGAGCAGAAACAGACGACAATAAGAACCACAAATTCACCATTGAATATACATATCTTTTCATAACAAAGTAGGCAATTGAAACACATTTCCATGGGGTTTTAATAGAGCGATAGCATAATTCAAACCCAATTCAAATTCACATCAAAATCAGTGATCAAAGCAAACACATTCAAAACGAAACGAAACCTAGAACCCCCATAGGTGAACACACCCATACCAAATTCATTTACCACCTACCTGAATCCGAAGCACGCAGAACTCTACAGACTCCACAGCAACCAATGAACTATCGATCGAATTACCCGGGAGACAAAACCAAAATCAAAAACCGGAAGGAAGAGAACGAAGAACAAACTCGAAACTAAATCCACAACTCAAACCTAAAATTCGAAGTTTAGTGAAACGAAACTTCCACAAGCAAAACCTTCCGACGATTTAGACACCGGAAGCAGAATTAAGGAAGAAGAAGAGGAGTGCAAAGGGATATGAAGAAGAGCGTGGAAGCTGAACGGGATTTCAGAAATAGGAAGGAGAAGGAAGAAATGAATAATGAAAAGGGAAACTCCTTTCTAACCTATTAATAACACAATAGACCATTTTACCCCCTCCTTCCTTATAAGCTAATATAAAATGAACCAGAAATGACATAACTCCCGAACATAAGGTAAGAAAATAACATACGCTCCCTTTGCGAACCAGAAACAAAATAAAAAAAACTGAGGCACACATTATTCCCCTCTTAAAAAGAATTTTGTCCTCGAAATTCGACAAAACCCAAAACTCAAACGGATACATCTCAAGTGCCAGAATTCTACAAACACAAATACACACAAAGTGAAACCTCACATCCCTAAAAGCTCAAACCTCCCTGTGAGCAACCACTCAGAACTCACTACTAAAACACTAACATATGAACACAACGAAGATGATTGACAACTTAGCCTAAAAGCACAAGTAACAACACTCAAACTCTCAGAAGACGACCTTTCCCAAAGGAATACACACACTCCCTAATTCACAATCAGAACTCAATAGACATTTACGAACAGACACCATGCTTCCGTTGCGCCACTCTAATAGAAGACAACCATAGAGTAGAGTAGACACACACTATGGACATAAGATAGCAAACAAATGCAAGCAGCAAACAGCAATCAGCAGACATCCGACCAACGACATGGAAGCACAGACATGCAAACACCCAACAAACCCAGCAAAAGCCAAACCTTGCTCTGATACCACTAAATGTAACGACCCCAAAACCATCATAGTTCTAAGGTCGATACACTGAAATACCCTGGACTTAAATATGGTGAATAAATTATTCTAATATGATATTTGGAGGCCTAATGATGCCTAAAGAACTTTGGTTAAGAGAGTAAAACCAAAAGAAAAGAGAAAATGCGTAAAAAGCATAAAACGTAAAAACGTGCATTACACAACCATAGGAGGTATATGGCCTCGACTAGGGTCCTAGATGGATTCCTAAGACTTAATTATACACTAAGAACGTGTGGGGACAAATCCCGAAGAAAACGGATCCATATAGTGGATTAAAAACATAAACGAAGTCCTAAAGCACGTTTTTCGAGAAAATCCAAAAATGTGACTTTAAGTGGTTTATTGGACTCGTAAAAATTAAAGTTGATCATATAACTATAATTAAACATTAATAAAGGTTTAGGAATCCTTAAATTAAAGAAAGGAGAAAAATCCGGAAAACGGGCCCGGTTAGTGAATAGTGTCAAACTGGGAATTTAGTAGCGTTTCTTGTGAAAAGATGAAACGCCCTCCTAGGATATTAATAAGGGGGGCGGTTGTAATGAGGATTCAACACTCTCCTATCCCAATTAATTAGCTTTATTGACTCCCTTTAGTTAAGAAAATACAAAAATAATAAAGCAAAAAGCAAAAAGTGAACAAAAGTACAAATTCTACTTTCCTACTCTCTCTCCTCCCATTTCTCCTATCACTCACGTTTCTTTTCCTGCCTTCCCCACCGGTTCTCTCTTCTTCTTTCCCAACAATGGCGATTTGGTGAGTCTCCAACCAGCCAAGCTTCCCTCCTCCATTTTCATGGCTTAAACAAAGTCAAAACACCAAAAAAATTACATATTACTACTCCCCTCATCTTGGAGATCTGTAACACCCCACTCGGTAATCACGTCATAATCACTCACGTAGCATAATTAAACACGTCTCGCAGCGGTAGTTAAAACATTAATAATCCTCACTTGGGTGTCACATGCCATTACTCGTCCATACGAGTAAAGAAGCAAAAATAGAATAATCATGAAACAACGATGACAATACATACATATCCGCAGTGATAACGAGATACTAACCTATACATCCTTCTAAAACCATAAGTAATCTCATTGACAAGTGAGCATCTAAATAATCCCGATTGTATACAACGCCATTAACAAAGTATCTAATATCCATCCTAATACAATATAAGATCTCGTACGGTAAAATGAAACCCTAACCCTAACTACCGGGTCCCGCACTTCGGCTTCAACGTAATCATCACATGCACAAATGCCGTAAAGGCTCAGCGATAAACGCTGAGTATGCCAGGTTTGGACCCTAATGGTCACTTAATAGTCATGGTCGCCATTATTAGATTCGTTACATGCTTTTACCGGTGTACAGGTATATAAATACTGTAAAAATCATGCATAACACTGAGTCATTCATTCAATAGATCCACCACATTCCACAAACAACCATTTACATAATTAAATATAATAATTGAAACAAATATGCTTAACCACACAAGTCGCTTATAGCGAATAGTACACAAAACTTGGCCTACAGGCCCGTTACATGTTTTTCGCAAATTACGAGAGCAACTTGGGTCTCGTATCATCGATTTAACTACATCAACAATTTAACTCCCATAACCATTACCCATTGACAGTGGTCATGTTAATTGACGACTTGTCTTCAACACATACTACTTTTTTGTCACCTATTATATGGCGGGACACCAACAGCAGTAGCCATTCCCGTAACGTGGGAACTACGATCCCTCCTTATGTCACCTATTATATGGCGGGACACCAACGGCCGTAGCCATTCCCTTTACGTGGGAACTCCGTCCAATGATCAGTCTGATCGAATGGAAATACCGGATGAGTGGACCTGTAATAGTAATCCAACTCTATTGTGATCACTATGCGCAACCAGCTAGTTCGTAAACTACACTGGGTTTCCGCCTCATTCACCAATCCTCCATCGTATAGTATTAACCATTTACCTAAAGTATAATCTTAGGTTGGAGAATTCATTTAATTACTTGGCTGCCCTGTGGGTCTTACGCATGCCTAGAAGTAATCTAGGTCGTATTCATGTCCGAGTCCAAGCTCTAGAGATCGACGATGTCGTATCTCGTTCCTAAGTATTTTACTTAGGTTATTACATACATAATTATAGTACTAAGTGTGTTATATTAAATAACAACAATCACATTACATTGTTCGTATATGTATTATTTATATAAGTCGATCTATAGTCGACGTAGTATTAGTCCCGAAGGACGTTCGCGCATATTAAATAATGCGGGAAAATAAACAGGTAAACATCACATAACATTACACGTACATACATACATACATACATTTTCACACACGTTACACAACAAACATATCTGAGCCCGAGGAAGTCCTCAGGACATCTCAGATCAAACCCCTTTACATACCGTTCACCATAGACCAAAGATGCGCAGTAGGCCACTAAGCTTGTCAAGCGCCTCTGTCGGTGGCACGATCTAAATACACATAACACTATAAGTCAATCCACATGACTTAATTAAACCCGATATCTGAATAATACTAGTAATCCCGACATTTCATCCCCGGATTTCAACAGTTAATTGTTTAAGAAAACGTTACGTAATACTCGTCATCTGTAGTAATTACTAACATTCGGGTTTGAGCATGTGAGTCGGTTACATAAGAACGTCCCGACTTATATGTCGTCGTACTTCCTACACTCGGGGTTTTGTCCCGGTATAAACGGTATTGATACGTATTATTACATTTATACATTCGTATTCGAAATAAGTATATAATTTATAATTGCATGCGTGCATGCATTGTTAATCCGTGTGATATTGTTATAACACATTATACCGTATATCATTGTCATACTTGTACGTCCTTTATTTAATAGGCTTGCATGTATATAAGTGTATATACAAGAGTATAACATATAGTTGTACGTTTTCGAATGTTAGGATTTATTCCATTGTATCTCATAATATTCATGAACATATAAATTTACATTCACGTTTATACTTAAGTATTAAATTAACCAATCCGGTTAGGTATACGAGTACTCATTTATAATATATAGTTGCATGTATACATGCAACGTTAGTTCGCATCATATATTATGCTCATGCACTAATGTTTATAATTCATTCTATGAATTAATATTGTTCTTATTTGAACTTAGGTATATAATATATAGTTGCATGAATGCATGCACTAATGTTGTATGGTATTATTATTTAACCATTTATAATGTATTATAATATACAAGACTTGTAACAAGATTCATTTAATTCAAACTAAATAACTTGTACTTTATAACTCATTAATATAATCACACTTACTCTTTTATATTATAGTTTCCAACTATATCATATACTCATTATTTATATAACTCCACATATGCTTGCGCATTTATATATATACTTATATATTTCATGAATCATACTCTTATATTATATGTCACATTATTATCATCTTATGTAAGATGATTATTTTCATTTGTTGCATTGTTTAATGCAATTTATATTAATAACTTTATCTTAATATTATGTAACATTTCATGACATGTTTTTATAATTCATAAGGTTTAGTTACTACTAACCTTAGTTTATAATTTCCAATTTCCTCATTAATTGTCACATTATTTTATGTGAATGTTATTAATGATAATTGTTTCATTTAATCACATCAATACCATATAATAGCTATAGCATTTATATCATTGTAAATCATAGCTTAAAATTCATTTTCCAACTCTTATTACTTGCGCTACATCACACATCTTTTACAAATTACATTTTAACCACATAATATTGCACAATGTTACATTTATATCATTATACCATATAATATGGTATCTTTATCTCATCAAATATTATAACCTATAGTTTTAATAAAAACTATATTATTACCGAAAGGCATATACATCAACATTCTTATTTTTATCAACTCATAATATTTTTCCATTATAACAATATTGCCACTAATTTAATATAATGTTATACATATCATATGTTTAATACTAACCTTAATACCCCTACTAATTTGTAGGACAAATTCCTTAACCATATTGGTCCATCACTTAATCAACTTACGAGAAAGTTATTAGTCTCATCAATTCCAATGCTAATCCATTATATATTTGTATGTACATCTAAGTTCTCATATAAATAACATATACTTTAACACTTATAAATTAATACGATTTTATAAAACAATTCCTTAATTATTTTAATCCATCAATTGATAACTTACTAATAATTCATCAATCTATTCACTCACCAATTTAATACCTAGTTGTTTAAATTTAGCCCAATTCTATATGTTAAGTCATATTTAATATTATGACCCCATTACAACACAATTCTATTTTCTTCACAAATCTCTATTTGATTTGTCCTAATTATATTGGTCCAAGTCAATTATTCAAATCTTTTAACCATTCATAATTAATTTGTTTTTTTTAAAAAAAACCCATTACAACAAGCTAGTCAATGGGCTGCAAGCCCAAATTGACTAGCCTTTAAACTCAACAAATTCTATTTCCAATTTGGTTTGTACATTAGGCCAACTACATTTTGTTATTTACTTTTACTTAGGCCCATTTAGTTTGATTTAATGACCAAATTACAAACCCAAATTGTTTTGCCCTTATGTTGTGGGCCAATTTCTAGTCCAACTCAATGGATTTTTTTCTTCTTTTGTACCATATTTAAAAGCTCAATTCAATTTTTGACTAAACTATTCCAAACTCAGTTTTGACTTCCTTATTTTAATTTTGACCAAGTTGAATGTTCTATTTTTGAACTCTAACTCAGTCCTCAAGTTCCCTAAGTTATCAATTCGACCCGGCACTTCCCAGATTTATGATTTTTTTTCAGAACCATAATCAATTTCAGAATCCCTAATTGTAAACTCAGAAACTTCAAATTTTCAAACTCAACCCTGAATTCCTATTTTTTCCAA
Organism: Limonium bicolor; assembly: GCA_023374045.1. NCBI lineage: Eukaryota > Viridiplantae > Streptophyta > Magnoliopsida > Caryophyllales > Plumbaginaceae > Limonium > Limonium bicolor. The sequence continues at coordinate 161,002,633 of CM041782.1, forward strand.
ATTTCAGTCGAAACCTTAGATTTATTTCAACAAAAACCTAAATCGGTTCCCAATTCAAATTCGAATTCAATTTTGGCAGATTAAATTTGCAGAACTCTAATTCTCTTTCAAATTCGCAAAATTCCCAATTTAATTACTGAACCCTAATTTTCCAATTTCTTCAAAATCACACCCAAATTCCAACAATTAGCCCCAAATCAATTTCGGAAACCCTAATTCATATATATATATTCTGATTAAACATCGAAACCCTAATTTTGATTTCTGGAAACCTTACATCAATTCGGAAGCCTAAATTTTCATTTTCACAACCCTAATTTCTATTTCGATTTACCACCCAACAATAGTAAATTCGGAGCCCTAATTTTTGGTTTTAGGGTTCTTGTTCTAGCAACCAGGAACGACAAATTCAGATTCAATGTCCAGTACAAAAATTCAAAGTCGTAGATCTATAGTTACGAAATGTAAATTCGAACTATCACAACACTCACAATCATACCAGATTTGTACCAGATTTTTGCAAGGGATTCGGGCTATTAATTTCCGAAATCAGAGAAGGAGAAGATGATGATTTCTATCCTAGTTTTATGCCGATGTTAACTAAAATCGGACAGAAAATAAGCAAAACAACAAAAATAAAAATGAAACCGACTGGTGTACACCTTCGATTCCCAGTATGTTTGGCTCTAAATTTTGGCTCCAAACGTGACTGGTTGCGGGGTCTTCTTCCGATTCGTCCCGCAGAAGAGAGGCACGAGCATGTTCCATGTTCTTCGCCAGTTGGGGTTGCAATTCGAGAGTTGAAAAAGTTGAGAGAGAGGGAGGCGGTTGATGGCGTCGAAGAACTTAACACGAGGGGAAAAGAACAGAGAGGCTCGAATTTTTGTTCGCCTGTTTCGGTTTGTTTGAGAGAAGAAGATTATTCGAAGAAGAGGGATAGAAGGGAGGCGGCAGATTATTCCAGTTAGGGTTGCGATTTAAGTGAATGAAGAGAATGAAGAACAGAGATACAAAGGAGGGAGGCGGTGAAATGTTCGAGAGTTAGGTTTGCAATATTACCGCAAGTGAAGGAATGGAAGAGTTAGAATACTAGTGAGGATGGGCTACCGAGAATGAAGAGTATTGACTGGGCCGGCCCAGTCATTCTGGGTGGGTCGGCCCACTTAATTAATTTTTTTTGTTCATAAAATGTTACTCGTATAATGTCGGTTTTTGCTCATTTTATACCCGTTTTTCATGTCGTTTGCGACATCATGTCCCGTCTAACGCGATAAACCTTTTTATGTCTCCAAACTTATATTTTCATACAATAATTGTTATTGTTATTTAGAAATTTAATTTATTAGTATTTAATTCCTAATTGGTTTGTGTTCGCCATTTTAGGCGAAAACACGATGTCTTTTAATCCGAATGTTTAAACGGGTTCCAATGCTTTTAAAATTACCCAAATAATCTTATAAGGTGTCTACGACCTCGTCTTTACTTCTAAAATATTTATGACATGTTTTTCAATATGAAAACGATTAATTACATTTTTTTTATATTTCTTTCTCTAAAACTCCACAATGTCGTTTTAGGTTCCGTTAACGTTTTCCTAACGACTTTTTAGGGTTTATTTAAATATTATATTATTCCCTTTACTTATTTCAGGATATTTAATTCCTCAACCTCTCATTAATTACTTTTATTTAATTAATTCATTATTAATTAAAGTAATTAATGTTTGGGATATTTCAAGATCCTTTTCCTCTTTTTAGAATCCCCAGACCTTGAATTTGGTCTCCATGGCTGGAGCTCCCCTTGAAGGTTGAAGAAGGCCATTGTGAGCTAGGTAGCTCCCTTGTTTGTTAAGGTAAGAAAGAAGCTTAAAATCTCTCTTTTCTAGCCTTTTCCTTGCAACCGAAATTTCCAGATTTTTGAACACCATTGTTCTCCTTGTTCAAGCTCCATTTTATCGTCAAGAAGTGTTGGAGCTTTGCTTTGGTTGTTGCCAAAAACTTCCTCTAGAAGTTGGAAGGTAAATCCTCTTCTTAGAGCTTTAAACATTCTCTTAAATTCTAAGGTTTAATCCAAGAGTTAGATATTCATTTAGTGTTGTGTGTTCCATGGGACATGGGCTGTATCTTGACCGGATTGTCAAGCAAGAACAAAGAAAAGAGCAAGGAAGGAATGAGGAGAGGGAAGGAAAGAGAACTAAGGAAATTCTAAGGTAAAATGATTTACCTTTGAAACTATCTTTGAATGCCTTGTGAGATTAAGGTTGCATTGTTTTAGTGTTGCTAATGTTGGGATGGGTAATTAAAAGAATGAACCAAAATTTAGTTGGAAATGCGTTTAATTGATATGAGAAAGAATTGTGATTAATGCTTAGTGCAATTGTGAATTGTTGTGTGATTTAAGGGCTATTGAGTCAAGTAATTTAAGGTATAACATTTTGATGTGGATTGGTGTGGATTGGATGAATTATGTGCTGGTAGAATCCACTAAGGATTTGGTTAGCTTATGTTGAATTGTGGATATTTTGGATTAGGTGATGAAGGGAGTGAAAAATGATGCATTTGGGTATGTTGGAATTGTAGAGGAGTCATGGCAAAATTTCTGTAGAAATTAAGGAGTTAGGTGACTTTATGAGCTTGAAGAGCCTAAGGTTAACTAGGAGTTGATTGGGTT